>OU342735.1:457837918-458509949 GCA_910589765.1 Avena atlantica | reverse complement strand
CGGTAGAGGGGGGCTCGAACAAAACCCTAGCTGGAAGAGGACACTGACAAGCAAAGCCCGCTTGGTGGATGGCGGTAGCGGGATCTGATGCCTTCCTCTTGTGGGGACCTCTGTCCAAACACGGTATGTGGCCCTTGACGACATTGTGTACGGTGGACCTCACAAACCGGGGTGGGGACCCCGAAACCTTTTTGGGTTGGCATGTCTACAAGAGCAACATCAGTTACCGCGATAGGTCCGGTGGCCGCAAGAAGATCGACGGGAGACACTAGCCATGGCATCGACAATGATTCACGGTACAACTGTATCTCGATCTGGAGAAGGCAGTGCACTACAAATGGCTTCAGCGGTTCCTTTTTGTTAATACGGTCTACATACTGGGATGGAGTGTGTCGTTGCGGTTGAGGTTGGGCAATGGACATATCTTAGAGGAGACATTACTGAACATCCATACACAAAGAAGATGGTTAGCAACTATGATAGAAAAATAAATAAGGATTTACGAAACAGTGACATTATGAAAAATATGCATTTGTTTAACAAGATCCAAGAGTAAAATCCAGGGTTTTATTACTCCTTTGAGTTGGATAAAGAAAACAAACTAAGAAGCATATTCTGGAGATCAATAGTCAAGGTTGTACTATGAGTCACGTGGTGATTGTATAATTTTTACAACACTATTGACAAACAAATAAAGTATATGATCCAAACCGTTTGTTGGAGTTTCTCCTCGTGATATACGTATTTGTTTGCTTTTGCTTTCATTATCAATGAAACTTTGGATTCATTTAAATGGATGTTTAGACATTTAGCATGGTGCCAAAACATTTAGTATGATAGATGGCGATAGGGCAGTAAAGAATGCTACCCCTCTGCCTTTTGTATACAAGGACACAAACTGCAAGACTAATTGTGTGAAAATGTTCTCATGTTTTGGGCTAACTAAACATGTTGCATGTGGTACTATTTCTCTCTATGGTTGCATGCAAGGGGTTTGCATTAATGAGCACTATCCTATGAGGTAGAAATCTAATCATTTTCTCTATCCCAAATTAGAACGCATATAGTTTTTTGGCCAAAGTCAAGCTTTTTAAAATTTGACCAACTATGTAGAAAAAAGTGTCAATATTTATAATATCATAGGATAGTGCTCATTAATGCATAATAGTATATACTCCCTGGTGCTATACAGATATGCGTCCTAATTTGGGATAGAACGATTATTTGATAGTGGCATTGCATACAAAAACAAGGGAATACTATATGATTTGTTTTCCCTGGTGCTATACAGATATATTGTTTGTTCCACATAAAGGCTGAACGGGAGATAGGTGTAGGGGTCCGTAGCATGGAAAACAAAAATTTTCTATCGCATACAAACAAACAAGCCAAGATCTATCTACTAGATTGTAGCAACGAGTCGATGGTATAACTTACCCTCGAAGATTCCAAAGCGTTTAACGAGAGCGGATTCTCGTGGGTGATGTAGTCGTACTCTTTCCGATCTCAAGATCGTGTAGACGATCCTTCCGGCGCCACATTCCGGCAGCGCTCCCGCAGTCGGTCACACGTTCGGTACTCGACGAAGACCTTCCTCTCCCTTGTTCCAGCAGGCAGCGGAGGTTGTAGCACTCTCCTCGCGATTCCGGCAGCACAACGGCGTGGTACCGGAAGTAGAGGGGAAATCCCGCAGGGCTTCGCCTTAAGCCGGTGCGAGTATGGTGGAGCTTATGAGAGAGGCTATTAGTGGTCTAGTAATTAGACACACCAATTAGAAGGCTCTAAACCAATTAGAAGGCTCTAAACCGTTGGCTAAAGCAATTAGAAGCTCTAATCCAAAACGACTCTAAACCGGAGATCTAGAGGTGAAAGTTGTGTGTCTAGGAGGGGAGCCCTGCCCCTCCTTATATAGGTGGGAGGGGGTGGCGCGCCAGGGGAGGGAGGGAGTCCCTCCCCAACTCGGCCTAGGGCTGGCGCCGGCTTGGAGGAGTGGGACTCCTCCTCCAAGTTGGTTCCAACTCCTCTTGCTTGTTTCCCACAGTTTCTTGTTTTGGCAGTTTGACTTTCAAACTGGACATTTGACTTTTCTGTTTTAGGATTCAATTTAATCCTTTATTTGGGACATCAAGAACACTTAGTACATGATGCAATCATTCCAATAAGTAATGACATATTCATGTACCCCTCCCCCCCCCCCCCCCCCCCGGAGTGCCGGACAATCCGGAACCTTCTAGAACATTCCCGATGAAAACACCGGAATCATTCCCGAACTCCGAAACGGGACTTTGCTTATATGAATCTTATTCTCCGGACCATTCCGGATCACCTCGTGATATCCCGGATCCCATCCGAGACTCCGAACAACATTCGGTCTCTTTCTCATAATACCATAACTACTCAAACAACGTCGAATCCTTAAGTGTGTCTCCCTACGGTTCGTGAATTATGCGGACATGATCGAGACACTTCTCCGAACAATAACCAATAGAGGAATCTGGAAATTCATATGGCTCCCACATATTTCTACGATTACTTTGCGATCGAATGAACCACTTACATACGATACCAATTTCCCTTTGTCTCACGATATGTTACTTATCCGAGGTTATGATCGTCGGTATCTCTGCATACCTAGTTCAACCTCGTTACTGACAAGTACTCTTTTCTCGTTCCCGTGATATGTGATCCCTTGTGACCAAGTCACATGCTTGCAAGCTAATTGGATGACATTCCACCGAGAGGGCCCAGAGTATATCTATCCGTCATGTGGATGGACAAATCCCACTCTTGATCCATGTGTCTCAACCAATACTTTCCGAACACTCAATGCCACTTTTATAACCACCCAGTTACGGTGTGGTGTTTGATGTCATCAAAGCATCCATCCGGTAAAGGTGATATGCATGATCTCATGGTCGAAGGAATTAGGTTACTATGTATCAGAAAGCATATAGCAATTGAACTAATGAAATGACTTGATCTTTATGCTACGCTTATCTATAGGAGTATGTCCACCATATCATTCTCCTAACGATATGATCTTGTTGTTGATAACATCTCAATGTTCATGATAGGGAAACCACAATCATTAATCAACCAACAAGCTAGTGAAGTATAGAGGCTATACTAGGGACTTCAAATTAAGTTTACAAATCACACAAGTATCAATGTTTCCTTGTTAATACTATTATAGCATGAATGTAAACATTTATCATAAACACAAAGATATAATAATAACCACATTTATTATTGCCTCTAGGGCATATCTCCAACAGTCTCCCACTTGCACTAGAGTCATCTAATCTAGATTACATGGTAATATACCGAACACCCATGGCAGTTTGGTGTTGGTCATGTTTTGCCCTCGGGAGAGGTTTAGTCAACGGATCCGCCACATTCAGATCTGTGTGTACTTTGCAAATCTTTATATCCCCATCCTGGATATGTTCTCGAATAGCGTGAAAACGCAGCTTGATATGCTTCAGCTTCTTGTGTGACCTTGGTTCTTGCGCATTGGCTATGGCGCCCATGTTATCACAGTAGATAGACATTGGGTCCAGCGCACTAGGAACCACACCCAGCTCTGTAATGAACTCTTTCATCCATATCGCTTCTTGTGAAGCCTCCGAAGCAGCCATGTATTCCGATTCAGTTGAAGATCTCGCCACAACGCTTTGTTTTGCACTCCTCCAGCTAACTGCTGCACCATTCAAAATAAATACGTATCCGGATTGCGATTTAGAATCATCCGGATCAGTGTTCCAACTAGCATCGGTGTAACCATTAACAACGAGCTGTTCATCACCTCCATAAGAAAGAACCATATCCTTAGTTCTTCTCAAGTACTTAAGGATGTTTTTGACCGCTGTCCAATGATCCACTCCTGGATCACTTTGATATCTGCTAGTTAAACTAACAGCATATGCAATGTCGGGTCTAGTACATAGCATAGCATACATTAGAGATCCTATGGCTGAGGCATAGGGAGTCTTACTCATCCTTTCTCTATCTTCTGCCGATGTCGGACTTTGAGTTTTACTCAAGGTCGTATTGGGCAACATGGGCAAGAACCCTTTCTTGCTTTCTTCCATTCCAAATCTCTTTAGAACTTTGTCCAAATATGTACTCTGTGACAATGATATTTGGCGTTTCGATCTATCTCTATAAATCTTTATGCCTAATATGTAAGCTGCTTCGCCAAGATCCTTCATTGAAAAACTATTATTCAAATATTCCTTGACACTATTAAGAAGGTCTACATCATTCCCAATCAACAATATGTCATCCACATATAGTATTAAGAACGCTATAGAGCTCCCACTCACCTTTTTGTAAATACAAGCTTCTCCATAAGTTTGTATAAAACCAAAACTTTTGATTACCTTATCAAAACGTTGATTCCAACTTCGGGATGCTTGCTTCAATCCATAGATGGACCGTTGAAGTTTGCATACCTTGTTAGCATCTTTAGGATCGACAAAACCTTTGGGTTGCATCATATACAACTCTTCATCAATGTCTCCATTGAGGAATGCTGTTTTGACATCCATCTGCCATATCTCATAATCATAATATGCAGCGATTGCTAACATAATCCTCACAGACTTTAGCTTCGCTACCGGTGAGAAAGTCTCATCGTAGTCAACTCCTTGAATTTGTCGAAACCCTTTTGCGACAAGTCGAGCTTTATAGACAGTAACATTACCATCAGCATCTGTTTTCTTCTTGAAAATCCATTTGTTCTCGACAGCCTTTCGGCCATCCGGTAAGTCCACCAAAGTCCATACTTGGTTTTCGTACATGGATCCAATCTCGGATTTTATGGCTTCTTGCCATTTATTGGAATCTGGGCTCATCATCGCTTTCTCATATGTCTCGGGGTCATCGGTGTTGTCCACCACCATGACATTCATAACGGAATCATACCAATCTGGAGTGGTACGAGTTCTCGTTGACCTCCGAGGCTCTGTAGCAACTTCAACCGAAGTTTCATGATCACCATCATTAGCTTCCTCTCTTATTGGTGCAGGCACCACAGGAACTTCTTCCGGTGCTGCGCTACTCGCAATATCGAGAGAAGGTTCGACAACCTCGTCAAGTTCTACTTTCCTTCCAGTCAATTCTTTCGAGAGAAATTCCTTCTCTAGAAAGGATCCATTCTTGGCAACGAAGATTTTGCCTTCGGATCTATGATAGAAGGTATACCCAATAGTTTCCTTCGGGTATCGTATGAAGACGCATTTTTCCGCTTTGGGTTCAAGCTTGTCCGGCTGTAACTTCTTTACATAGGCTTCGCATCCCCAAACTTTAAGGAACGACAATTTAGGTTTCTTCCCAAACCATAATTCATACGGTGTCGTTTCAACGGATTTAGATGGTGCCCTATTTAAAGTGAATGCGGCTGTTTCTAATGCATAACCCCAAAATGATAGCGGTAAATCTGTAAGTGACATCATAGAACGAACCATATCTAAGAGAGTTCGATTACGACGTTCGGACACACCATTACGCTGTGGTGTTCCCGGCGGTGTCAATTGTGAAAGTATTCCGCATTTCTTCAAATGCTCGCCAAAATCGTAACTTAGATATTCACCTCCACGATCAGAACGTAGAAATTTAATCTTCTTGTTACGTTGATTCTCTACCTCACTTTGAAACTCCTTAAACTTCTCGAAAGTTTCGGACTTATGTTTCATGAAATAGATATACCCATATCTACTCAAGTCATCCGTGAAGGTAAGAACATAACGATAACCACTGCGCGATGCTACACTCATTGGACCACACACATCGGTATGTATGATTTCCAATAAGTCTGTAGCTCGCTCCATCATACCAGAAAATGGAGTCTTAGTCATTTTTCCCATCAGACATGCTTCGCATCTTTCAAGTGATTCAAAATCAAGTGATTCAAGAAGTCCATCGGAATGGAGTTTCTTCATACGTTTCACTCCGATGTGACCAAGACGACAGTGCCACATATAGGTCGAATTATCGCTTGATTTCAATCGTTTAGCCTCAATGTTGTTGATATGTGTATTTCCACTATCGAGATTCAATAAGAATAGACCATCTATCAAAGGTGCATGTGCATAAAACATGTTACTCATATAAATAGAACAACCATTATTCTCGGATTTAAACAAGTAACCGTCTCGCAATAAACAAGATCCCGATATAATGTTCATGCTCAACGCAGGCACCAAATAACAATTATTTAAGTATAAAACTAATCCCGATGGTAGACGAAGGGGTAGCGTGCCGACCGCGATCACATCAACCTTTGATCCGTTTCCCACGCGCATCGTCACCTCGTTCTTCGCTAGCTTCCGTTTATTCTGCAGCACCTGTTTCGAGTTACAAATATGAGCAACCGAACCAGTATCAAATACCCAGGCACTACTACGAGTACTAGTGAGATACACATCAATAACATGTATATCAGATATACCTTTCTTCTTGATGTTGCCGTTCTTCAAATCCGCCAAGTACTTTGGGCAATTCCGCTTCCAGTGACCTTCTCCCTTGCAGTAAAAGCACTCAGTATCAGGCTTAGGTCCAGCCCTGGTCTTCTTCGTCGGCGTGATAGCTTTCTTACCACCCTTCTTGAAGTGTCCCTTTTGCTTAGACTTGCCTTTCTTGAATTTGGTGGTCTTATTGACCAACAACACTTGGTGCTCTTTCTTGATCTCCACTTCTGCAGATTTCAACATGGCAAAGAGTTCTGGCAACGTCTTGTTCATGTTCTGCATGTTGTAGTTCATCACAAAGTTCTTGTAACTTGGTGGTAGTGATTGGAGGACACGATAAATCCCCAAAGCATTAGGAATCACTATACCCAAGCTTTGAAGTTTGTTTGCGTTCCCTGACATCTTAAGCACATGCTCACTGACGGAGCTGCCTTCTTCCATCTTGCAGTTAAAGAACTTTTCAGAAGCTTCATAGCTTTCAATTGCCGCATGAGTCTCAAAAATCAATTTGAGATCCTCGACAATATCATATGGGTCTGAATCCTCAAACCTTTTCTGAAGCTCCGATTCCAAACCATACAAGATAGCACACTGAACTATGGAGTACTGATTCTTCCGAGCGAGGTAAACATTCTTTACTTCATCGGGAGCATCAGCTGCAGGTGGGTCACCCAGCGGTGCATCCAGCACATAGGTCAAATTACCAGCTGTGAGGACAATCCTCAAATTGCGGAACCAATCCGCGAAGTTGCTTCCATTGTTTTTCAACTTTTCTTTCTCTAGGAACGCATTAAAATTGATGGTAGGGGCTGCCATTGATTTACAACATATTTGCAATAGTTTAGACTAAGTTTATGATAAATTGAGTTCAAATTAATTAATGTAATTAAACTAGGTGAACTCCCACTCAAAACAACACCCCTCACATTGTTTTAGTGATCACACGAACCAAATCCACTACATCAACACCGATCATCACGAGAGTTGATATAGTTTCAATGGTGAACAATCGTCATGTTCATCATATCTACTATATGATTCATGCTTTACCTTTCGGTGATCCGTGTTCCGAGACCATGTCTGTACATGCTAGGCTCGTCAAGATCAAACCTTAGTTTCCGCATGAGCAAATCTGGCTTGCTCACGTTGTATACACTTGCGGAATCTAACACACCCGATCATCACGTGGTGCTTCGAAACAACAAGCTTTAGCAACGGTGTTGACTAAGGGTGAACACTTTATGATTTGAAATTCATGTGCATGAGGGATCATCTTATAATGCTACCGTCGTCTACTAAGCAATACAAGATGCATAAAGGATTAACATCACATGCAATTCAATATATATGTGATATGATATGGCCTTTCTTCTTTGTGCTTTGATCTCCATCTTCAAGCACGAACATGATCTCCATCATCACCGGCATTGCATCAAGGTCAATGACGCCTCTCCATGGTTGTCGTCCACCGGCTTCAACTATTACAACTACTTTGAATAGACACGCGGGTCTTAACATAAATTAAAGACAACCATATGGCTCCTGCCGGTTGCCGACTTACAATAAGGAACATTGCATACATCAAATATAATCACAATCATGGCCATATCACATCACTGCACACCCCTGCAAAACAAAGTTAGACGCCTCTACTTTCTTTGCATATTTTACGTGGTTTGGGGCTTTCAATAAGTGTCGTTCTAACTTACGAACATGAACCACAACGTTGACACAAGTATTGTTAATCACCCGTTGTGTATTGGATCTTTACTATGCTAGGAGAAACAGGCACCCGCAAAGCCACTTATGCAATACAAGTTGCATGTCAAGCGTGGAGCAAGTCTCATGAACGATGTCATGTAAGGTTAGCCCGGGCCGCTTCATCCCAACATACCGCAAGATGCAAAGTACACAAGAAGCAATCGACAATAAAAGCATCAACGCCCACAATGACCATTGTGTTCTACTCGTGCAACAGATCTACATATAGACACGGCTCTGATACCACTGTAGGGGTTCGTAGCATGGAAAACAAAAAATTTCTATCGCATACAAACAAACAAGCCAAGATCTATCTACTAGATTGTAGCAACGAGTCGATGGTATAACTTACCCTCGAAGATTCCAAAGCGTTTAACGAGAGCGGATTCTCGTGGGTGATGTAGTCGTACTCTTTCCGATCTCAAGATCGTGTAGACGATCCTTCCGGCGCCACGTTCCGGCAGCGCTCCCGCAGTTGGTCACACGTTCGGTACTCGACGAAGACCTTCCTCTCCCTTGTTCCAGCAGGCAGCGGAGGTTGTAGCACTCTCCTCGCGATTCCGGCAGCACAACGGCGTGGTACCGGAAGTAGAGGGGAAATCCCGCAGGGCTTCGCCTTAAGCCGGTGCGAGTATGGTGGAGCTTATGAGAGAGGCTATTAGTGGTCTAGTAATTAGACACACCAATTAGAAGGCTCTAAACCAATTAGAAGGCTCTAAACCGTTGGCTAAAGCAATTAGAAGCTCTAATCCAAAACGGCTCTAAACCGGAGATCTAGAGGTGAAAGTTGTGTGTCTAGGAGGGGAGCCCTGCCCCTCCTTATATAGGTGGGAGGGGGTGGCGCGCCAGGGGAGGGAGGGAGTCCCTCCCCAACTCGGCCTAGGGCTGGCGCCGGCTTGGAGGAGTGGGACTCCTCCTCCAAGTTGGTTCCAACTCCTCTTGCTTGTTTCCCACAGTTTCTTGTTTTGGCAGTTTGACTTTCAATCTGGACATTTGACTTTTCTGTTTTAGGATTCAATTTAATCCTTTATTTGGGACAGCAAGAACACTTAGTACATGATGCAATCATTCCAATAAGTAATGACACATTCATGTACCCCCCCCCCCCCCCCCAGAGTGCCGGACAATCCGGAACCTTCTAGAACATTCCCGATGAAAACACCGGAATCATTCCCGAACTCCGAAACGGGACTTTCCTTATATGAATCTTATTCTCCGGACCATTCCGGATCACCTCGTGATATCCCGGATCCCATCCGAGACTCCGAACAACATTCGGTCTCTTTCTCATAATACCATAACTACTCAAACAACGTCGAATCCTTAAGTGTGTCTCCCTACGGTTCGTGAATTATGCGGACATGATCGAGACACTTCTCCGAACAATAACCAATAGAGGAATCTGGAAATTCATATGGCTCCCACATATTTCTACGATTACTTTGCGATCGAATGAACCACTTACATACGATACCAATTTCCCTTTGTCTCACGATATGTTACTTATCCGAGGTTATGATCGTCGGTATCTCTGCATACCTAGTTCAACCTCGTTACTGACAAGTACTCTTTTCTCGTTCCCGTGATATGTGATCCCTTGTGACCAAGTCACATGCTTGCAAGCTAATTGGATGACATTCCACCGAGAGGGCCCAGAGTATATCTATCCGTCATGTGGATGGACAAATCCCACTCTTGATCCATGTGTCTCAACCAATACTTTCCGAACACTCAATGCCACTTTTATAACCACCCAGTTACGGTGTGGTGTTTGATGTCATCAAAGCATCCATCCGGTAAAGGTGATATGCATGATCTCATGGTCGAAGGAATTAGGTTACTATGTATCAGAAAGCATATAGCAATTGAACTAATGAAATGACTTGATCTTTATGCTACGCTTATCTATAGGAGTATGTCCACCATATCATTCTCCTAACGATATGATCTTGTTGTTGATAACATCTCAATGTTCATGATAGGGAAACCACAATCATTAATCAACCAACAAGCTAGTGAAGTATAGAGGCTATACTAGGGACTTCAAATTAAGTTTACAAATCACACAAGTATCAATGTTTCCTTGTTAATACTATTATAGCATGAATGTAAACATTTATCATAAACACAAAGATATAATAATAACCACATTTATTATTGCCTCTAGGGCATATCTCCAACAATAGGAGCATGTTTTCAGACAAATCGAGGACTCTATGAGGAGTTCCGTGACAACGTGGCCTAGGATTTAATAGGATTGATAGATATTTATATAAATTTCGGAATATATCTTAGTGTCTACAATTTATCTCTATCATTTACTTATTTGTATCGTTATTTACTTGCTACTTGTTTGCTTGTCATATAGAAAAATTCACATAGTTGCATATTTAGACATTTTACTTTTATGTCAAACTTAAATTAAAAGGACCAGTATAAGAGATTAGTCGCCAATAATGCTTTTATTCGCGGTCACCTATTGGCTCAATCCAAACTAGCCTTGAAGGCCAAGGCAAGCTATACTGATTAAGGAAGAGAAGATGAAGAGGAAATGGAGTGGCGCCCTAAGAACACTAAGTATGATTACCATAAGCACATGCCCTAGCAATCTCGTGAAAGGAAAGCTGAGGGAAGAAACTCGCCAGGACAACAGCTCAACCGAATCTCAAAGACGATCCAACAGTTTCAAATTTGACTTCTAGCGAATTGAAAAACAGCCGACTGCTATGAAATTTGTAGTTTGCTGGTGACCTGAATTTCAGGTGCAAACTAGGTTGTACTTACTACATGCGAATCTACATAAATGTGAGTCATTTATTTCCGAATGGATGGAGTAGCTTTGAATTGTGATTGGTTTTATCATTCATCAAGTTTTACAAGTCTTCTAACCTCCAATATTTGTAGTACCATCTTGCTCCTCAGTTCCTCTGTCGTAACCTGCTGCTTCTCCCTCTCCACCGATGTTCTTGTCGACGGCACGCTCGCAAAGACAGAAAAAATGGTACACGCCGAGCCCCGCGAACAAGAGTAGGCCCATCACATCGACCGCCCCAAAGATGATCAAGATCTTGGTGAGCACAGAGTTAGTCGCACCATAATATTCTTCGTCTTCACGGCAGTTTCTCCCCTTGATAACCTTCACCCAGTACATGTAGCCTAGGCTATCATCGCTCCCGCTGATCACCTCCCTGACTCCCGCTGTCAGCTCGTAGTGGGAGAACTCGCCGCTACCGACCGTGACGATACCGTTCTTGTACTACACGTAGAGCGCGGCGACGCACAAGCAGCTGCGCAGGCACAGGTCCACACACCGCTGCACCGTCATGTTGGCGAGCGGCGAGGTGGCCCTGAGCACCATGGTGACGCCTCTCACCTCCATCATGTCGTGCACGACAGAGGTGTTATTGGCTGTCGCATTGCAGATCAGGGTGCCGCTCTATGCCGGCTCCACGCCACGCGCGGAGAAGTCGGTGCAGCTCCCGAAGGCGGAGCATACACCGTGGATGCTGCAGACCGGCGTTAGTAACAAGGATCTTTGGAACCCAAATAGACCAAGCAACATATTCATCAAAAGGACCAACATAATTTGCATAGACATCACCATAGTAATCACAAAATAGTTCATAATTAGGATTGTTAGACCCTGCAAAACCAATATGGTCAGTTTTGTCTTTTGTGATGTTCTTCTCAATGGTGCTTGTCTTTGCTTGTTCACTCTTGGTCTTCTTCTTCTTGTTCTTCTTCTTCTTGTACTTGTCCAAGTCCCTTTTTTCCAAGATTTGATCTTTGCTTGCCAAGAATATCATCAAGAACACCCTTACCTTTGGGAGTGGAGTATTTGACAAGCTCATCTTCCACCCTAGCATTTTCCTTGTGAATATATGTTGATTTAGATGTGCTAGGAACATCATATTTGGTCAATCGAATTTGGAGCTGATCATGTTACTCATTGACAATAGAGAATTCACTTTTCAAAGCCTTATGAGAAATGTCAAGTTTCTCCAATTCCTCGAAGAGTCTAGCATGAGCAGCCCCAAAGTAAACCTTTTCTTTCTTCAGTTTCTTTGCTTTGGCTACTGCATTGTCACGTTCCTTAACATGCTTTGTCACCACTTCTTTATGAGACTCCTCAATAGACTCAAGTCTCTCTTCAACAGAAACACGGGCCTCTTCCTCTTCTTCTAGAGAATTTTTTAAGGATGCAATTCCATTGCATCCTCCCTTTCAATCCTGCCCTTTTCTTCAAGAAGCACTTCATTTTGGGCCAGCTGGTCCATGAGAGCCTCAAAATGTATTTTGTGCTCACCTTACAAGTTAGTAATAAAATAGTCCAAAGCAATAATTTCTTCTTTAACCTTAAGACTAGTAGGATCATCCATGTCAATCATAGCCTTAGGAAAAGAAGTGTTAGAAGATAATACCTCGGAAGCTCTTGCCATGAGACAAGTAGCGTTCTTGTTCATGACGTTTTCGTTCGGAGAGTCGAAGAGAGATGTTGGTGTAGATGTGGTGACTATAGCATCCACCTCTCGAGAGCTATCATCCTCGTATTCATCTTTACTTCTTGAATTATACTCCTCTTGATCCACTAAGACTATCTTTGGTTGCTTCTTGAATGGATCATTCTTCTTCACAAATTGCTTCTTTCGTGGAGCCTTTGACTTCTCTTTGAGAATGATTCTTCCTCCATTATCTTCTCTACTTTGATAAGGACACTCAGCTACAAAGTGCAGCCGGTCTCCACAATTAAAAAATGTTCTTAGCTTGGGACCGTTCTCCCTTCTTCCATTTTCTCCACTCTTGCGTTCTAGTTCAGATTTGGCTTTGGCTGGATCCTTCCAAAAGTTTCTAGCATAGAAGGTCATGTATTGTCCATGAGCTCTTTTTACATCCTCGGGACAGTCCATATCTTCTATGTCATCTTCATCTTGATCAGCCACACTTGTCTTCAAGGCCATGTTGACCCCCTTTTGCATCCCAATGGCTCGTGCACGTGCATCTTCGGCATTCTTGGCAACCACTTTGAAAGCTGTCATTTCTTGCATTGCCTCATTGGATGTCATTAGGTGGTAGTTATGCCTTCCTTGGAGACTCTTCAAATCTGTGGGCTCAAAAGGCATAAGCGCACTAACATACTTGTGCTTGATCCAAGCATCATCAACATGAGAGGCACCATGATTTCTGAAAGTGGTGGCTATTGACTTGAGTCTCCTATACATGTCCTCGTGGTCTTCTCCATCCAACATATAGAACCCTTCAGCTTGATTACTCAAAGCATCATACCTATTTCTTCTCATACTTTCGTTTCCCATGAAGAGCTCGGTGAGGGCATCCCAAGCTTCCTTGGCTGTGTTGAGATGCTCTATGTGTGGCATGTCTTTGGTACCCACACCAAGTTGAATCATGTGTAGAGCCGTTGCATTGAGTTGACTGTCTACAACCTATCTTCTTGTTAGGTTGTTTGGATCTCCAACTTGAAGACCATTCTCTATGATTTTCCACAACTCAATGGAGGAGCTGCACACATGAGACTTCATCAAAAATTGCCATTGATTAAAAGTAGATGCTGAAAGTTTTGGTGGATCACCCCTATTATGTATATGAGGGTGTGGGATAGGTGGATCAGGTGAATACACATGTGAAACCTCATTGTACCCTTTCTTACCACTATCCTTTTTCGAGGAGGATCTCTTTCTAGTGCCATCACCAACCACCTCGTTCTCTTTGGAATCGGTTTTACCCATTTCCTTGGATTGCGGAGTGGTAGCCTCAGAGGTAGATGGAGGTGATGTTGCGGATGGGGAGAGACGCATTATCATTTGACGCATCTCTTCCATCTTAGCCTCCATGGAACTAATCAAGGTTGTTTCCAACGTCTTGAGATCGTTCGTGGTGACTACTTCTGGAGCATCACTCCCATCCCCCTTGGAACCCATACTTCTCTTAGGCGATTAAGCCCGAATTAAGATCCGGGGCTCTGATACCAATTGAAATGGATCGTATGGGCACCTAGAGGGGGGGTGAATAGGTGCTACTCAATTTTTAGTTCTTTTTCAATTTTAAGCTTAACCCAAAGTAAATTCTCTAGATATGCAACTACGAGAATTTCTCTATATGCAACCCTATCTACTAAACACGTAAAGAGAGGAGCGAGGAAACCGTAGTGGAGCGCGCGGAGACATAGGGATTTGTTTTACCGCAGTTCCTTCCTTGCTAAGGAAAGTACATCTGCATTGGAGGGGTGGGCGGTTCTAAGACCACCACGCCACAATAGGCCTCACCCTATTCTCTGATGGATCTCGCCACGAAAGGCTTGATCCACCTTCTCCACTATTGGTACCCTTCGAGGCGGGAACCGGTGCCTTTACAACTCTAGCAGGGCACACATCCACAATCGAATTAGAGGCTCTCGTAATGACAACAAGCTATCACAAGAACAAGGATTATCAATATAATCAACACAAGGATCTAGATATTTGCAAGAAATACTAGATCAAATATTCTCGAAATGAATGGAGAGGAGATGAAGCGCTTTATTGCAGTTGATGAAGATCGAGACCTCCTCCTTCAATTCCCCAAGGAACGAGGCCTTTGGGTGGATGAAGGTGGAGATCTCTTGGATGGAACTTGAGGAGAAGATCTTGTTTTTTGAATGAACCAAGAGTTCTGGCAGGAGGGGGAAGAAGGGTTTAAATACCCTTTGCCCAGAACTGGCCGTTGGAGAAGTTTGGGGGCGGATTACCCACCCCCACTAGGGGTGGACTATCCGCCCTGGGGGAAAGTTCGCCCCCAGGACGGAAAGTCCCGGGGAAAATCCGCCCCCCACACAGGGGGTCGCGCCGAGCTTGACTTGGTGAAAAACCTCGAGGGGGGATTATCCGCCCCCCTCAAGGGGCGGACTATCTGCACCTGGGGAAAATCCGCCCCAGAGACGGAAAGTCCGGGGGAAATTCTGCCCCCACACAGATTGACGCGCCTTGTTGACCTTTGCAAAATTCCTGTGGGGGCGGACTATCTGGCCCCCTTGAGGGGCGGATTATCCGGCCTGGGCAAAAACTCCGGCCCTGGCCAGAAAATCCGGGAGATATTCTGCCCCCCATACAGTGGGTCGCTCCCTTGCTCCCTTTTGAGACTGGGGAGGGGCGGATTATCCGGCCCCCAAAATCACTTTAAAGCTCCTTTTCAAGGTAAAGATCTGCAGCACTTCAACACACATTAAATAATCCTTGGTATTGTTATCTAACACACAAAACACTAGGGATCATGAAGTGTTCTTTCATCTACACCCCCTTCAGGTGGCCTAACCAAACCAAAAGAACAAATAACCACTCGCAGAATTTGTTTTGAGATAGCACATTGTTAAAATGATCTATTATCTCATCTTTCCCACAAAATGGCATTGCTTATTTCCATTCAATCCCCTTTTAAGAAGACTATCCTTGGTAAGGATGATATATTTAAGCATCAACCACTGGAAAATCATAACTTTGAAGGGGATTTTCACCTTCCAAATGTGTTTGAAAGGGAAAACCACTCTAGCTCTTAACTACAAGTACAAAACTTTAATTATGAACTTTCATGAATTCCCAATTCTCCAAGTTACTTTGTCCTTCTCCTCATTAAGAAAATAATTATCTACCATATTCTTCAAGATTTCCCACTAGTCAATTATCTCTCCATACATGAGCCTCCTAAATCAAACACATCTCCAACCCCCTCTTTTACTTTGCTAACTGTAATTCCTCTGTCAAAAGTCAAGCTATGCAATTGGGGAAATTGAGATGCTAAAGGTGAATCATTCACCCCAAGTATCCTCCCAAAACAAAAAAAAATCTCCCATTATTGCAAACTCTAGATGAGTATTGCAGGAAGATTGTATTCATACCCATCAAAACTTTGCCAAAAATGTGAACACCTAGGATCATCTATAAATTGAGATAAAACATGATTACACTGATATTTGTTTGATAAAATTTCTTGTTATATGCCCTCTGTATTCTCCAATTTCCACAACCACTCGCACAATAGACTCTTATTGATTGTTTCAAGGTCCATGATACCCAGACCACCACATTCTTTTGGCAGGCACACAGAATTCACCAAATTATACCTCTACTTTTCATATAACTCATGCCAAACATCCTTTTTCTATGAATATCCCATTTATGTAACACCCCTTTGGGAGCTTCCAATAAGGAGAGCCTATATATGGTAACACTAGTGAGACATGCATTGAACAAGGTAATTCTATCTCCTACAAACAACATATTACCTTTTCAACCTGCCAGTTTGTTTGCAAACTTCTATCTAATAGAATCCCAGTGAGACTTTGCTAGTATTTTTTATGAGTAGGCATACCTAAAAATTTCATACGTAGCTAAGCATAGAACAAGTGAAAATATCACTATATAGCTCCTTCCTTTATATTGCTCCTCCCATGCAATAAATCTGACTCTTATGAAAATTTATTTTTAATCCTGAGAGTTACTCAAACAAGAAAGACTTCATATCTCTTGCATTTTCCAAATCATCTCTCAAGAGAAGGATGGTGTCATCTGCATACTCCAAAATATTGAAATACCACCTTCTACCAACTTTTAATAATCCTCTGTTGCAAGGCTTTTTGATCATCATAGCTAAGACATCTCAAACTATGTAAAACGGAAGAGGAGACAAGGTGTTCTTTCACTCCTGCATATGTTGGGAAATAGGGCCAAATCTGATTATTAATTCTAATAGCCACTCAACCTGATCTGACTCTCTTCATAATCCAATCACAGCAAGAGTCACCCAAACCTTTGATCTACATAATGTGATATAAGAAGGCCCGGTTCACTTGGTCGTATGCTTTCTCAAAATCTATTTTGGGGAGCAATCCTGACATTATTTTGTGATAAGTTTCATGAATGGTTTCATGAAGAATCTCAATGCCCTCCATAATATATTTGTCCTTGATGAAAGCAATTTGAGTATCAGTAATGATCTTCTGAATAAGCTCTCCAAGTCCATCTGCCAGAATCTTTGTCAGTATTTTATAGCTCACATTCAATAGACAGATAGGCCTTAATTTTTAGATTATATCAGCATCTGGAACCTTAGGAATCAAGGTAATCACTCCATGATTAAGCCTCTCAATATCCAAATTTCCTAGCTGGAAAGCATCCAACATCTCTTTCAAATCCTTTTTAATGATTTCATTATCATTTTCACCGTCAGATGACATCTCATCAGCATCCTCTGCCACTTGAGTGAACAGAGTAGCCCCATCCCACTAGTCTGAGACATTGGTTTATTCTTTTTATTTTCCTCAAACATATCTTTTCGAGCTTGTTCTAAGGTTTTCACAACACTACAAATATTCTTAGTCTCATCAGTTTTACTAGCCGTACAACCTAACTTAGTAGTCATATCGGAAAAAATCTCAGTACTCCCTCCGGCCCATATTAATTGACTCAAATTTGTCTAGATTTGAATAAATCTAGACACTATTTAGTATATAGGTTCATTCAAATTTTAACAAATCAAAGTCAATTAATATGGACCGGAACGAGTATTAAGAACAGTAAGTGTGGGTTGAGTTTTTTTATCTTGATTACCTAGAATGGTGTTCTTCGTAGCTGCTCTCTGCATGGGCAAACTCGCTTCTGTCAGCATTTTCTTGGCTCTTGAGTCTTTCACATCTCCTTGGTTCCTTGCTTCTTGTATTGTCAGTCTTCTTGATTAATAAGTAGAGTAAACTACCGTCTTATAAACGCTAGGAACGAGTGAAACCATTCAGCAAACAAGTGAAAGCTTGCAAAATACAAAAATCCTAAAGACTCAACACAGGCCACAAAAGCGTACTACTGATACAGTGATACAACCTGAATTTAACTTGTACTTCCTCCGTTTCAAAATATAAGATGTTTTAGGTTTGTGAAAAAAAGCATCTAAACTTTTTTTAACGTGTAGATTCACTCCAGACCTGAGTGAAACTACATACTAAAAGAAGTCTAAATACATTTGTTTCAATATCTTATATTTTGAAACGGAAGGAGTAGCTTTGAAATTTGAATCATGATTTGAGTTCATTCGTCAAGTTCTATAAGTCTAGTACCGCGCCGGTGTTGGCAGTAGTAGTACCATCTGGCTCGGCGCCTCCTCTATCGTGGCCTGCTGCTTCTCCCTCTCCACCGACGTTCTTGTCGACGGCGCGCTCGCGAAGACAGAAAAAATGGTACACGCCGAGCCCCGCGAACAAGAGTAGGCCCATCACATCGACCGCCCCAAAGATGATCAGGATCTTGGTGAGCACGGCGTTAGTGGCGCTGTAATCCTCTTCGTCATCGCGGCAGTTTCTCCGCTTCAGAACCTTCACCCAGTATCTGTTCCCTGGGCTATCGCTCCGCCGATAACCTCCCTGACTCCCGCCGTCAGCTCGTAGTGGGAGCACGCGCCGCTGCTGGCCGTGACGATGCCGTTGTTGTCCTCCACGTAGAGTGCGGCGGCGCACGAGCAGCTGCGCAGGCACAGGTCCACGCACTGCTGCACCGTCACGTTGGCGAGCGGCGAGGCGGCCTTGAGCACGGTGGTGACGCCTCTCATCTCCATCATGTCGTGCGCGACAGAGCTATTATTGGCCGTCACGTTGCAGATCAGGGTGCCGCTCCGCGCCGGCTGCACGCCGCGCGCGGAGAAGTCGGTGCAGCTCCCGGAGGCGGAGCAGACGCCGTGGACGCCGCAGGCGAGAGGGCGCTCGCAGAACGCCAGCGCCCTGTACGAGGCTCTGAACTTGTTGTCGCGGCGGTCGAAGAAGTACAGTCCCAGGTTGCCGTCGTCTTCCAGGGCCAGGAACCTGACCGGCTCTTTCTTCGTCGCCGGCGAGATTTGGGCGACCGGGCGCCGCCGCCGGTCGAACATCGTCAGACCCGACGCGCTCATTCCCGCGAATGCCATGGGCCGGTTGCGGCTGGGAGTCAGTTCCCAGTAGGAGTACCTTCGCTGTCCGAAGTAGAGGTAGGCGGCGATCCTGTCGCCGTCGAGCTCGACGCTGTAGAACGCCGGAGAGAACTTTGTCAGGGACGTGGTGAAGTACGAGGGAAGCCGGAGCCACTGGCCCTGCAGGAGTTTGTCCGTCGGTTTGTCGAAGCTTTGCCATACCGTATGGTTCTTGTCGTCCAGGAGGACGAGGTTGCCTGTCCTGGAATCCAGGTGCAGAGTCTGTACAGGTGCCGCGGGAGGGAAAGAAACAAGGTTTGAACATTTCCTTAGTTTTTCTTACTTATCTAAAAATACTCTCACTCTCTATCCATAATAAAAAAAGTGTTACTACTACCGACATATGAGTATATTGATTATAATGATATTTTCATAAGCCATTTCTTAAATATTTTAAATTGTTACATTTTTAATGTAATGACACTGAGTAATGACACACTTATGTATACCACATTCTTATCACCATAAAATTTACCGGTCTTATTGGGTATTATATGAACCATTAGGCTTCGTTTGGTTGCTCAGTATTTTCTAAACCGATGTATTCTGAAACCAAAGTATTTCAATACCTGGCAAATGAATACCATAGTTTTTCTTCTTTCTCAATTTTAGAAAAAAGTGGTTCTTGCCTCTTCTCAAATAGTTAAAAAATACCATGGTTTTGGAGAATACTTCAGTTTTAAAACCATAATATTTATTGAATCCAAACACCTTAAAGTATTCAATACTTTAGTACTTTCAAAAACCAAAATATTCTCTAAATACTTCAAAAATACTTTGATGCCAAATGGGGCCTTAATGATGTGTCCATAGAGTATTTCAATACCAATGCAGACAAACTACGAAAATTAGGAAGTCTTAGTAAGATTTAACTTTTTAGGGAACTAACAAGACTTACTTTTTAATCCTAACCATTTTATAGATCTTGGATGTCCTTTCCCACGCATTTATGAACATTCTTTATATCCCATCTCGACCACATCTAGAATATTACTTTTTTCCTTGAAAACAAAATTTAACTCATATTATCAAGTTCTTTTACCTTGCATTGGCTAGAGTATTTTTTTAAGAGATTTGACACGATGAAAAAATAGTCTTCTCTTATTTTTTTAAAAGATCATATTTTAGCTATTTTTATGTAATGATACTAAGTAATGACATATTATGTATAACATATTCTTATCACCGTAAAATTTACCGGTATTATTGGGTATTTTATGAACCATTAATGATGTATCCATAGAGTATTTCAATACCAATGCAGAAAAACTACTAAAACTAGGAATTCTTGTTTTTTAGTAAGATCTAATTTTTTAGGAAACTAACAAGATTTACTTTTAGGTCTTAAGTAAAAACATTTAAAAAGATCTTGGTTGTCCTTTCCCGCGCATTTATGAACATTCGTTATATCCTATCTCGACCACATCTAGATTATTACTTTTCGCCTTGAACACAAAATTTTTAACTTATATTATCAAGTTCTCTTACCCTACATTAGCTAGAGTATTGTTTTAAGATATTTGACACAATGGGAAAAAATGTCATCTCTTTAAAAAAATCATCTTTTAGTTATTGTTATGTAACGATACTAAGTAATGACATATTACTTATAACATATTCTTATCACCGTAAAATTTAACGGTATTGTTGGGTATATGAACCATTAATGATATATCCATAGAGTATTTTTCAATACAAATGCAGACAAACTACGAAAGTTAGGAAGTCTCGCTTTTTAGTAAGATTTATCTTTTTAGGAAACTAACAAGATTTACTTTTAGGTCTTAAGTAAAAAACATTTAAAAAGATCTTGGCGGTCCTTTCCCGCGCATTTATGAACATTCGTATATATCCTATCTCGACCACATCTAGATTATTATCAAGTTCTTTTACCCTACATTGGTTAGAGTATTTTTTTTAAGAGATTTGACTTAATGGAGAAAATAGTCTTATCTTTTTTTTCTCGAAAGATCATGTTTTAGCTATGGAAAGACAAAATTTTATTTTTATTTTCTCTTCTCTAACTAAGCAAAAATTTGATGTGACGAACACTTCCTTCGACCCATTGTAGAAATCGTGTCATTTCTGGATCCCGATCATGTTGATCAAATCACAATTCTTCGCATAACAACAATTTGAAAACCACGCAAGAGCTCAAAGAACCGAGCCAGAAAGAAACGGAAAACAATGGAAAGAGAAGACGATGAAGCAATCACCTTGGCGCCCAGCCCCGCCGTGGCGGACCACCACCCGGCGACTCCGGCGCCGTCCGTCAGCCGCAGCTGCCCATCCTCCGCGAGCTCGAGCTGGCAAAGACGCCCCGCCGCGAACTCCTGGACGGGACGATCCGAAGCCCAGACCGTGATGTTGCCCAGCAGAACAACGAGAGAGCACAGGTAGTACCCTCTGGTTGTGCCGGCCTCCACGCTCACGGCGGCCGAGAAGCGAGGCCGCCGCTCGCCCGCTGCTGCTGCGAGCACCGTGGTCCGCTTGGTGTATCCCGGATCGTAGAGCGCAGGCAGATGCACGGCGAACCGGGCGCCGAGGCGGAAATCCAGCGACGCGAGCGCTACTGTTTGCAAGAGGAGCGCGACGGGGAGCAGCGCAAACCAGGCGCGTGCGGGGCAGGTTGCCATTTTTTCTGTCGAACTTCGGGAAGATAGAAATGGAGTTGTTTCGATTTGTTTTGTGTATATTTATTTATTCAGTTTGTAATTAGCTGTGGAAATTAAGTTCGGCAGCAAGATTAGTGCTGGATTTTTATAGTGTGGAAATGGCAAGATGTCCAGATTCCATTTTAAGTCAAAGATAATTACCTTAGTTTTGTATTTCAAACAAAAAGATCTGCCCATTAATTGCTACTAATTCCATGCAATCTCTATGGGGTGCACAAAAGTACAATGAAAATATTGCGTGGTCACGTTTCGTTTTATGCAGGACGACCAGGACCGAGCGCGATGAATGACAGGAGGAAAGTGAATTACTCTCAGAAAAGTATATTGCAAATTTCTCTGGATTTACATGTATCTAAATGTGTTTTAGTGTATAGATTTATGTAAATATAAGACAAATTTATGACATTCTTTTCGGATGGAGTGAGTATTATTTTTTGAAATGGAGGTAAAAGTTATTAAATGAGAGTTTAGATAACATGAAATAAAAAAGTACACAAAAGGAACTACTGTCCTGGCATTGCAAGATTCAATTTCTTCGCACCCGCAGCTATCCAAAAAATTCTTTGCCCTTGATGGTGTTGAGGAGAATAGTCGTGGGGCAGACTTATTTCAAAAGATTCTCTCATTGTGCTCCGTTCAAATTGCCCAAGATATGAGCATGGTAAGAGACGCCATTGCCTTGCGGTTTGGCACTCTTTTGGGTTTGTTGCAAAGTGGATAAAGACCACAATTTATCCACTCTCGCTTCTCGAGATGATCAACCGTCTAAAGCCTATTATGGATAGCCAACCACGCAAAAAACTTAATCTTAGGAGAAGTCCATGCCTTCCAAACTGCCTTGTCCAAGTATTTGTGGATCCAAAAAAATGGCTTTGTACGCCTAGGTAGTATAATATTCTCCATTGGCCGTGAGGTTCCAAAGAGTTGAGTATTCCACATCAGCACATCCTCTTGAAGGTGCATATTGCATAGCTTCCCCCAAAGTTGCACAAACTCTCTTAGGTGTAGAATAGTTAAGACAAGGTTCATTTTGATCTTAGAGATCCAAGCATTGTCTTGATGTTGTCCATGGACATTCTACCATTGAGACAAGGGGAATCCCAAAAAGATGCAATCTTGCCATTGCCTATTGTGATAGTTGTGGATGCATAAAAAAGGGACATATCTACGGAATCACAAGGGGTGCTCATACCTACACAGTCTCCTGCGGTCCGTCCACTCGTACCACGGCCAGTAAAGCCTTAGAGCTCTCGCAAACATGTCAAGATGAAAAATTCCAAGATCGCCAAGATGCATAGGCCAACAAACTGTTTCCCAATTGATCTTGCATTTTCTACCGGAGATCTCCTTAGTATCGACCCAAAGAAAAGCACAATCAATCTTATTTAAGCTAGCGAGGCAACCCGGGGGAATGTTGATTGGTGTAAGATGGAAGATAGCTTGCGAGATGAGCATGAATTTGGCAAGGGAACCACAGCCGGCCATGTTGATGTTCTACCCCCCTTTAATTGCCATACCGAGAGGGGGACACAAAGATACTTCATACTGAAAGAAGCCCTAACTACCAGTAAACCAAGGAGCACATCATCAAGGTCGATGCTTTGACAAAGAATGTGAACCACCATGCTTTTTTGGAAGTTTGTCTCAAGACCAGTAATTTCTCCAAAGCGTGAAAGGATGTTGGAGATGTTTTGGATATAATCTGCAAGGATATAATCTGCAAGGAGACACAAAAATGGCCACATCATCCGCATAAAAGGGATGTTCTAATGGTGGCGTCATGCCCTCTAATCTTGTGGAGAAGCTCGTGATGGGCGGCAAACTCAGAGAATTTGTTGGAGGGGTTCGATGGCAATGTCTCTCCCATGCCTGATGGGATGGTCGGCCACCTCATTAAGGAGGGACTCTCGAGGAGCTAAGCAACGTGGCAATTCAATCGCTAAACTTGGGCGAAAAACGATGCATTTTTAGAAGTTCAAGAATAAACTCTCATCTCATAGAATCAAAAGCTTTGCAAGTATCTAGCTTGAAGAGAAGTGAGAGAATTTCACTTTTGTGGAGCCTTCTAACAAGATTGTGGACATACGAGAAATTGTCGTGGACACTTCTCTTCTTGATGAAAGCACTTTGAGCTTTCGAGACAAGGTCATCTATGAGGAGCGCAGGCCTAAGAGCAAGCATTTTGGCAATCACTTTTGCAATGGCATCGATAAAACTAAATACTACTCGGTTGTTGATTTCCATTTGTATACCTATAAGCAAGGAGTATACCTATATAGTCGGAGATCTCCTCCGCCCCCTCTTTCTTTGGCAATAAAATAACGTTTGCCAAATTGAGCCATTGAAGGTGCACAACATGAAAGTTGTTGAATTGGTTGATGAACGCAATAGAAAAGTGAATTTCATCCAGTGACTACGGAAAAGGTACTAGGTTGTGGTTTCTAAACGAGAGACACGGATGAAAGAGTACTTTCGTTCCAGCATGGTAGGCAGTTTAGCATGATGTTTTACTTTTACGTTTTCTACCTACGCACCTCACTTAGCTTCATGACACTAACTAATATTTGATTATTTGGCCTGGACCATGGTGATTCACTCGTATCTCCTATCTGTAGATTTCTGGCTTCGGTACATGTACATCTGTCAAACCAACTGCCCATTTTTTTTCATCTTGCCCCTCTGCCTATTTCCTAGTACTCTTCAATTTCTGCCATCATTTTAGGAGCAGCCCAGAAATGAGCACTGTATAGGAGCAGCCCAGAAATGGAGAATAGGTTTCGCAGCCTAACACAGCAAATTGTTCTACCAGGCCTGACCCACAACAAACCACGTCATGGTTAGCAACACCACTTATTCCACAAAATAACTTGTTCCACAAAATGGATAATCGACCTCTACTCTACGTAAGATGGCCTAAAAATAAACTCACTAAGCCCAATAGATACTACTAGAAGTTATAAAAAGGAGATTATTTCTGAGGCAAACAACAAAAGAACAGACATTCCCGTGACAAAGGAAAAAATATAGACGAAACACCGGATATTTATGTGTTGCAAGTGCATGACAAGTGCAATATGCTCCAGAACAATGCAACCAATCATTTTATGTACATCAACGGTGTTCTAACCCACGAAATCAACCAACCTAATTAAACATGTAAAAGAAGAGATATACACCAAATGTACATTGAATCGAGTAAACAACCACGAGAGAATCTACCTTCAACCATCACCATTTAGAGAAACTTATTTCTTTCCACCAATCATAGGCTGGCCACCGTTTGAGCTACCCAAACTAGTGCCCATCTTATTTCCACCACTGGAGCTCTTCAAGTCAATCAAATCGCCGAATAAATTATCAAGTATGTAGTAAGGTTTGCTTGCCGCTGCTGAAGAATCCCTCGGTTGTTGATTTCCATTCGTTGGAGCTTGAGGCATGGTTAGACCATTATTTGTTGGGGAACCCACAGAGCTGTACTGTTGCGTTGGCTGGGATGCTGAAGGAGAGGTATATGAAGCTATGGGAGGTGAATACGTAGGAGGGAGTTGTTCTTGGTAACCAGTTGGCTGGAAAGGATTGGAATTGACAGTTGGAGGTGTAGCCCATGGTGGCGCTGGATATCCTGATGCGTACGCTGGGGCTTGAGATGGATATGGTCCAGTTTGTGCCCAAGGTGCAGTGTAGTTGCTAATATGTGGAGTATATCCCTGGTTTACAGGGTCTGGATGGTTGGTTGAAGGATAGTGTGGCACACCAGTAGGGTTTTCTTGCCCATCTGCAACTGCAGGTTGCTGACGGCCATTTTGACTCGGTGCTGAAGAATCAGTGGAACTTTCATCGGTAGGGGTGCACAAGGTGAGGCTTAAAAGGTCGATCAAATCCTGCTCTTTTGTTTGATAACTACTACTGACAAGAGCTGGATCAACAGGAACCAACGCATTGCTTGCCCCAGAAGGCGGCAATTCTGAACTTGGCAGATCAATTGGTACAAGGGCAAGGTCCGCAGTGCTTGTGCTTGATGATGTCTCATCACTACTTATCACAGATTTGTTTTTTCTGCAGATGAATAAAGCATGAAGCTTAAATATTTGTTAAGGAAAATACAAGTAGCATACTGTAGACAATACCTTTGTGCCAGCTGAGCAAACTCGTCCTCCTCTTCATTAGGGATGTCCTTTTCTACAATATGAGGTGGCGATGGTTTTGCTAATGGTTCCTCTCTTGGAGATTCAACTGTCTCTCTTGGAGGAGCTTCAACTGCCAAATGAGTGCCAGCAGCGATGGCATCATATTTCGAAAGTACATTTTGAAGGCGATCATTTATTTCAAGACCTTGCTTCAGTAACTGCTCATTCCTAAAAAATGTAAACGAAAATATCAAGTATCACATTGTAAGCTAACTGCGGTGCTATGATATATGATGTACATCTAAGCCACAGCAATGAGTGACATTGTTAAAGAACAATGAACAAAAAGACAGCAACATTTACAGAACAAAATTTGATAACATTACCCTGTGGAACTAATAAACTGCATGAGCTTTTGTTGATTTGAGCGACATTGGCTCACAAGATCTGTGATGATTTCATCTTTAACAGCCTGTGTTCAGAAGATATTTGAAAAACCATTCATCAACTTGTAGTAGAAAAACAAAAAATTCAATAAATTTGTGTGATGGATATAAGCCAACAAATTCTACCTCTTGATCTGATGGGTTCAGAGCATACACCATATCACTTAGTAGCTCCGTCACATTACGAATATTATTCAAGTCCCCTAAACTGTAATAGACAGGGAGAAAGGTTAAAGTCCAGGAAATGGAGTAACTCAGCAAGTCAAATGAGTCCAATGCCACTAAGAAGGGCATCACCTTAGAGTATCGACATCAGAGGACATTTGTTCATTCAAACTTCCAGCAGCATATCTGGGTGAACCATAGTTTTGAGAATTGTGTGTTGCAGGAGGAGTAAGTATTGGTGGGGCATCTATAGGACGTCTTGGGAACACTACACCTGTCCTCTGTAAAATGATTGTGTCTAAAAGGATTAACTTCAAGAGAAAAATGCGTTTGCATAATTACATGAACCACATGTGTCGAACATTTGAACATGATTATGGAATGATATACATGTAAAGGGTTAGATACTTAATACTTCCAAGGTAACAAACAGGGATTAGTGCATACCTTTACTTCAAGATATGCCCAGTGATATTGCCGGTATTTACCAGCAGGTCCACCAAATGCTTCTTGCCAGGAGTCCAAAAGCAATAATACTTTATCCCTTACTTGCATATCATTCTGAAAAGAATTCAAGTAGACAAAATATCACAATCTTATTACCGCCATCCGCAGTTAATGTAGAAAACAGACTAGGATGTATCACAAGCACGAACTTGCAATGGATATTCATTAAGACAAATACGATGACATTTTATAAATAAAGATAGTGCAAATGTCAACCATTTTTTATGGAATAGTCAGAGATAAGGTGCTCAAACAATCATGGCTCGACTCAGCAAGAATAAAACTCTGAAAGTTAAGATGGTGAGACAAAACATAATTTTTTGCTGCACAGGACTCGATGAAATTAACTTTTAATACTGTAGGATAGGAAAAGGTGGGTTCTGGTAAGTTTGTAATCTTGAACTAGAAGTAGGGCATGTCTAGATTAAGTAACTCACTACTTAAGAACTAGAGAGAACCAAACTAAAAAGGTGGGTTCAAATGTTTCATACCCAATATATTTCCAGTACTTAGTGTGTTTTCAGCTTACAGCCTTGCACAATTAAACAAGCAGATACAATGCCATTCAGAACTGTTAAGGCTAAAAATCCGATTTTAAAAACTATTCTTGTCTGAGCAAATTTAGGAAAGGATATGTGCATGTAGAAGTAAGGAGGGAAGTAATGAAACCTTCTTCTGGATTATTTTAACCATTTCTTGAAGAACATGTTGTTCGGCAACTTCAAACTGCACATATTCACCGCAATTCTTCATCATTGTTTCCAACAACTGCAACATTTTCGTAACCAGTATGAACAAGATCAATAATTCCACAAATCTTAGTGCATATCAAAGTACATACTTCTACGGACCTATAACATTTTCATAAGAAAAGTAACAACAATTGCATTGCATGCAAACTATATGGAAATTGATGTACTGAAAGAAACGGTTTTCTACAAAAATCATTTTTAAGTGACCATCACTGCATTATAGAAGTGCATACCGTCAAAGCATAGTATTGAACCTTCGGGTCCTTGTTTTGCAACCGCTTCTTCACTGCCTTCACCACATCCTTTGTTTGCCTGATTGAGATGTTTACAGATCGGCATGTTAAGCAGACAACTACTTGGACTAGAACATCCTTAATTTTTGTACGTATGCTATTACCAGTGGAATACAACTATTCATCTGTCCCTTATAAGTATAAACAAAAAGGTGCAAATATGCCTCCAGCTAAAATTGTTTTGGAATAAATGGCTGAAGCAGATGCAAGGTACAGTCCCAAAGTCCAAATGTGATATTCCAAGCTGGCTATGTATGTGCCTCAGTTCTCAGTAGCGTAGCACAGGAGACTGGACGCATTCTTTCAGTACATAACAATCAACTATAGTGCAAGTGGGATAACATTAGCATCATGAATTCTGTTAACTCTTTAGTCTTGATTATAGTCCTGAAAATTCTACTCCCTCCGATCCATAATAAGTGTCGCTCATTTTGTACTAAACTAGTATAAACTTTGTACTAAATGAGTGACACTTATTATGGATCGGAGGGAGTACATGCTTTGTTTTCATCATCAGTGGGCTGGTTCACCACTAAAAGCATTCCATCCTATATACTAGAGGCTAAATACCATCTTGTTTCCCCGTCAAATATGCATGCTGAAACAGACAAAATCTTATCGTAATGCCTAAAATCGGCCACAATTTCGAGGCAATTGAACCGGCCAGCGACACCAACCGAAGGCTAATCGGCCAAAGCCTAAGCGAAGTCCAAAATTGTCGAAACTCCACACCTAAATTCGCACTCAGGAACAAGAACAGAGCAGAGGCAGAGAAGGGGGCAGCGCAATCACCAGACGTCGGCGTTGATGCTGTCGCAGATTTCGAGGTTGACGGCCCAGTCGGGGCCCATGAGCAGGTGGCTGGTCGCCTTGTCGACCCGCGAGGCCACCTGGCGCACCGGCGCCGCCCCGGCCGCCACCACCGCCCCCGACGGGAACATCGCGGGAGCCGGCGGAGAGAGGGCTGGGCTAGGGTTTCTGCGGCGCGGCGCGGCTCCACCGAGGAGGAGACGGGGGCGATAACTACTACAGCGCTGGTGGCGCCGTTATTATCGGGGCCGGGAATTTGTCGCCAGATTCTGGCTGTCTGTTTCCTTTTGAGACGAGGACGAGTAGCGCCGCAGCGGAAGGAGGGGCTCTGGCTGAACAAAATGGTAACTCTGATCCGTCGAGCTCTCGTGATTAGTCTCAGTCATGACGGGTGGTCCCAGGCGCCCGCCCACAGAACCAGCCGGCCACAGGGCATAGCTTGGGTAGCTTTTTAAGGCACGTTTGGTTAGCTTGAGTACAGTAGTACATTGCAAATTTTTACAGTGTCCCAGATTGCAATCTACTCGCAGTAACCTTGAACTGAATTTTTTTTTTGTGAATAAGTGATTTGTATTAATCAACCACCAGGATTACATGGGGGCCTGAAAGCCAGACCGCAGTCTTGGACTCCGTACGACCCATCTTTGCTAAACCTTGAACTGAGTAATTGATTGACACGGAGACTCTTTGGATATATGTAGGAATCATCGGGTTGATTGAAGTTGTCAATTGGAGCCGCCTGTGGGCATTGGTCTAATCTCCATATCGCCAACTCTGAGGCAGCATACAAAATTGCCGTTTTACTATGTGCTGACAGGGATGGGGTTGAGCTGGATGCCAGCGTGGCCAGAAATCCAAATAGCCAGCTTGACTTTGTGTTTGCGAAAATGAAACAAAACCAGTTCATCCCCGAACCCGTCACACCGGCACTACGTGTTCACTTTACTTAATTACTAGGGAATCAGGCGCGGCGGCGTGCTCGTGTGGCTTAATCAGTTACAATTTTTTCATTTCCATAGAAGGAAATGGTGATCGAATAGTACATACCTACTACTATAAAGCACATCAATTATACATACATAATGTATCATTACAAAAGGCTACACAGTAGAGTGCAGACCAACAGTTACACGGAGTTGAGCCAACTATCAATCATCAAGATCTATAATGGACAGATCGTATTCCTAACATCGCTATCACAAAATACTTTACTTTAAGGCACTTATATTTCGTGTGCACGAAATTTACCTTGAAAAAGATGTAATGGAAATAACATTAATGACGGCAAACTTTTGGGTCACCTTTAACATTTAAATCGGCACTCTAGCTTCAGTAAACAAAATAAATTTTCCAGTGGAGATTGTATGCAGCGAAAAAGAGAAAAGGAAATCTCGACAATGAATCACAGTGATATTGCTTACCCTCTTTGGAAATCCTGCGTGCTCTGGTTGCAGCTCAAGCTTTTTTGGTCATAAAAAAATCTAGAGTAACTTAATTGGAATGATTTTATTGAGGACCATAAAAGATCGAGCTACATTCAAGATGCATTCAACTATGACAAATATATAGAGGCAACATCAGTGTGAGAAATTGACACTATAGATAACATGGGCTGCAATGATTAGTTCAAACTAAACAAATACCCCGCTGCTTGAGCCAACATACGAATACAAAACGATGTGATAAAACAAAATTCAGTTTACAATACTAAAACAATATCGCAGAGACATCATATATAGATATAGCGACCCGATGAACCATATAACATTATAGACGTCATTTTCATATTTGCAAATAAAATATTAAATAACTATGAACGCTAAGCTTGAACATGTAACTAATAATGATGGTGAATAGGCAGAAGCCTAATTTCTCGCTTGAGACGTACAAAAGAGTAATGCAGCATGTGGTAAGCATGGACAAAGAGCGACAGTAGCATCATTTATAAAATTCAACATGTAGAAAATTGAATTATATAATTATGTGTAAATGTAAAGCACAAACTATCAGAATAGATATATTAGACTGTACTAAGAACAGATGAAATTTCTCTCTAAAAAACCATTATGAAGTAAGCACCTGCAAACACATTACTATTTAGTTGCAATTAAAACATACTTCTCCATAATATATGATAGACTGTTATGGGATCAGTGGGAACAACGCATGATCAATTCTTTGATACATTTTTATACTCCTACTTTTTAATCACATGTGGAAAATACTCCAATGACCAGAATCTGAACTTGTAAGCTTTTGTGATGAAAATATGCCTACTATTAAACCTCATTGAATCAGAATATATACTAATATGTGTTCAAATAAAGGACACCCATCATTCAGAGTTCAGAATGTATACCAAATGGACACTATAGACTTGATCGTCCCAAAGACCCAATCTGGAAGAAGAGCATAAACTGAAAAATAATTATGTGCCGCAACAGCTAACCACTTCAATGGCAGCGTCGAAAGATCGCACAAGCTAACCAACAAAACACAACATTTGACAGTGTGATCAGCACTCTAAAGTCTGCAGCTAAATGATGATGCAACGCGCAAGGCCAGGATTTCAGACTCCCCACAGTCTCCAGACTGGCGTAGTTACTAGAAAAAAATACGTTGCCGAGAGACACGTTGTTAGATAGATGAGGCTGATCATAGTGCAAAGTATCATACACTAGTATCATGCATACAGGGGCGGACCTAGGCCCAGGGCAACCAGGACCATGGACCGGGTCGCAGCCCAAATTCTTACTTACCATCTACAGAAAAAAAATTGGCCCTGGGCGTCGTGGTCGCCTCCTCGACTCTAGGAGCGCTCGGGACTCGCGAGACGCGAGTAGACTCTCCTCGGGAGTGCGCGACGCCGCCACTCCACACCGACGAGGCCAGGGCGACGAGCCATGCCGGTAGGAGGCCCTCCTCCAGTCCTCCTCCTCTCCCTCAGATTCCCCCCTGCTCTGCTCTGCTCTCTCCCCCAACCTAGGGAGTTAGCAGTCAGGGACTGCTCGTCTGCCCCGATCAGCCGACCACTGCCGCCTGCGGCCTCCCCCTGCGCGTTCCCGCCCCTGCCCCAGTCTGGTTGCACCGCGCCACCGCGTGCCGCCTCGCCTAGCTCCTTCCCTCCCCCTTCCCGTCTGTTAAATCGGTGGCAGCCTTATCAGGTGGCAAAAGTTAGTTTTTCATTAATTCATCCCCTTTGTTTCAATTGGATGTACTGATTATTGATTAAACTAATTTGTTGATTTGGTAAATATTTGTAATCAATTCAATGTTGGTTGTAGGAACACAAGATGAAGAGATTTTATCCGTTGGTCTCGAAATCGGACCAATCAACAAATGCAAATCCTCAAACCGAAGAAGCTCCTCAAGCGAAAGAAATTCCTCAAGTAGAAGAACCAACTAGAACTGATTCAACTTCACAAAGTGGACCTTCGGATTCAATCTCAAGTGAAGCAAGTGACAACCTTTCATATCGTGTTGCCAATGCTAATACTCATCTTGGTACGAATATTATTGTTTCTAATCCTGGTCTTAGGACACCTATTGAGAAATTGGATCCAAACATTAAAGATATTGCTAGAAGAGAGTATATTAATTTGGGTTCATGCCAACCTTTTGGTCACAAATATAAAAGGACACCTTTTGAAAAAGTCGGTAGACTTAGAAGCTTTCATGATAGTTGGTTCAAGGATCATGGTGATTGGTTGGAGTATAGTGTTGCTAAAGATGCGGCATTTTGTTTCTATTGCTTTCTTTTTAAGCCACCTAAAGCACACAACTTTCGCATTGAATCATTCACAAAGGCGGGCTTTAAAAATTGGAAAGATGGACCTAGTGTTCTCGGTGAGCATGTTGGTAAAATCGGTAGTGCTCACAATAAAGCTAGACAATGTTATGAGGCTTTTAAAAATCACAGGCAATCTGTGTCACATGTGATGGAACAAATGACCGAAAAGGATCAACAAGAATACAAAGCTCGTATTATCATTATTTTAGGTGTTGTCAGATTTCTTATGTTGCAAGCACTCGCTTTCCATGGTCATGATGAGACTCCGAGCTCAAAGAATAAGGGGAACTTTTTGGAGATGATGAGTTGGTACAAGAAAAAAGATCCTAATGCTAGGACTTTGTTTGATAGTGTCGGTGGGAACCATTTGATGACTTTTCATAAGATACAAAAGGATATATGTCGGGCTTGTGCGGAAGAGACCACCAAATACATTATCTCCGATATTGGAGGTAGGAATTTTGCTCTACTTGTTGATGAGTCTAGAGATGGATCTATAAAGGAGCAAATGGCTATGGTCTTAAGGTTAGTAGCTTGTTTGTTGTTTTGCCATTTACATGTTAGTTAATTGATTCTTTACCTATGATTCTTTGTTTTATGTAGGTATGTTGACAAACAAGGTTATGTGATTGAGAGATTTATTGGGATACAGCATGTTCCTGACACGAAAGTCGCTTCACTAAAGGAAGCTTTGGATGGTATGTTTTTTAAGCATGGCTTGTCTTTGTCTAAATTGAGAGGGCAAGGGTATGATGGAGCTTCTAACATGAGGGGGCAGTTTCATGGGTTGCAAAGGTTGATATTGGATGAAAATCCATATGCATTTTACATCCATTGCTTTGCCCATCAGTTGCAGTTAGTGGTTGTTGCTGTTGCCAAGTGTTGTTCCTCTGTATTGATTTTTTTAACCACACCACTTTAATTGTCAACACTGTTAATGCTTCTTGTAAAAGACATGATGAAGTCCTCCAACATCAACATGATACTATTGTGAGTCAATTGGAGTCTGGGTCAATTTTTTCAGGAAGAGGGAAAAAAAGCAACGAACCTTGTAAAACCCGGGGATACAAGGTGGGGCACACACCATAAAACATTGTGTAGATTCATTATGATGCGGGAAACTGTTCTTCATGTATTAGAGAATGATCATGATGATGGAGAAAGTCTTACACAAAGAACCACAGCGGGTGGTTTGATTTCTCAGATGGAGAGCTTTGAATTTGTTCTCGTATTGCATCTTATGATCAGACTATTGGGAAAACTAATGAGTTGTCACATTATTTGCAAAAGAAAGATCAAAACATTGTTCGTGTTGTGAGTTTGATTGGTGTAACATTGGAGAAGCTTCAAGGTATTAGATAAAATGGTTGGGATGAACTATTCAAAGAGACAACTGACTTTTGTATTAAATATAACATTATAGTGCCAAACATGGATGATACTATACCCGCTCGAGGTCGCTCAAGGGGTCGTGGAAGTACAATGGTAACCTACTATCATCGCTTTAGATATGAAATATTCAATATTGTCCATGACCAAATTATTGTTGAGTTGAATAACCGCTTTGCTGAAAAATCTACTCAATTTTTGTGCATTGCTTGTCTTGATCCAAAGAACTCATTTGCTAATTTTGATAAACACAAACTTGTTGAACTTGCTCAGATGTATACTGATGACTTCTCCATGTATGAGATTTCTTTTCTCCTTAGAAATCAACTTGAGACATTCATTGCTAATGTTAGAGGTGATTCAGATTTAGTGAGTTGTCATGACCTTGGTAATCTTGCTCTGAAGATGGTTCAGAACGGTAGACATGTAGTTTTTCTTTGGTGTATCGCCTCATTGAGTTGGCATTGATTTTACCGGTTGCAACGGCATCAGTGGAGAGAGCTTTCTCAGCTATGAACATTATCAAGACCGAGTTGAGGAATAAAATGGGTGATGATTGGATGAATTATAGCATGGTTTGCTATATTGAGCGAGATGTATTTCACTCCATCAATGATGATATTCTATATTTCGCAGTCGTTAGAGCACCACCATCCGCAATCGCGGCTTAGACTGTCGTTGACCGCAGTACCACCATTTCCGGTCATAGCTTCCACCGTCGTCATCGTCGTTGCGGCCTTTCGTAGCCTCCACCATGGTCGATGGTAGCAGTTCCTAGTTTCCTACAAAGGGCTGATAGCACAAACGACCAGCTTTCCTAGCAGCGGTGGCCAGGGTTCACAGCTCTTGCTGCAGGAGTTTGTAGTAAGCTGCCAGTGGCAGCGGAACTGCAGCACTGGCGAATGATTTTCTAGCAGCCGTGGCCGGTGTTTTGTAGAAGAAGCTACCAGCCTTTGCTGCAAGCATCCAAGGACCAACGATAAACTTTTGTAGCAGTGGTGGCCAATGTTTGTAATAGAAGCTATCGGTGTTTGCATCAAGCAGCCAGCCAGGCGACGGCGGGCGAGAAACTTTTGTAGCAACGGTCGTCGTCGTTTGTAGCAGAAGCTACCGGTGTTTGCAGCAAGCAGCCAGGCGGCGGCGGACCATGTAGCACCGGTGAACGGCTTTTGTAGCAGAAGCTACTGGCGTTTGCAGCAAGCAGCGAGGCAGCGGCGAACCATGTAGCATCGGTGACCGACTTTTGTAGCAGCGATTGCCGGCATTTGCAACAATGCTAGCGCGGCAGCGTACTTGCATCAGCAAGAAAAAACCATGGAAGAGGATGGGATGGCGCGAGGGGGTTGGAAACGTGGTTGGCAGGGTGATGGGGTGGGTGGCTGGCAAGAGCCGGAGTCACCCGAGCACCAGTATGCCTATGAGGGCCGACGTCTACATCCCGGACATGCCTCGTGTCGCCGTTTCAGCGTCTCGGTGAATAACACGGTGCCAGCTCGGAGGCTGCTGTGCTCCCTCGCCCCTCGTGTTGGTAGCGGCCGCCGCCGCGGGCCGGGGCTGCAGGTCATCCATGGATGGGGTGGAGGAGGGTTTAGAGAGGGAGGCAGGAAATAGTGGGAATGGGGTTGTCGGCTAGAAGATAGTGGATGGAAGAGACGGAAAGAAGATGCGCGAGATGGGGATCGTGGCGTCGTTCTGTTAAGCCAGGTTTGGGGGCACGTGGCACGCGCTGGACCCGGAGGAAGGGAACGATGCGATCCTTCGGAGGCTGCTTAGCGTTTTCCTTTATTTAAGTATGCCTCAACTGAAACTCATTTTTTGAGTATTGCAATAGCTAGGACCCAAAACCGGGCAGGCCGGCTCCACACCTGCCTGGCTCCACACCGCGAGCATCAGCCACTAGGCTATCACCTATCTTTTCATGCCAAAAAACATGTCATATATTTATCATTTTTAAGCGATGTCATAGATTTATCAAAATATGCATGCACTTAGAGTTTCTTTTTAGTGTATATATACATGTGAATCTAGATAAATGTTCGACAACTTTTTCGAGACGGAAGCAGTATATGATTATGATTTGTGACAAAGAGATTCCACTAGTAGAAAACATGGCTTTCGTCCAGAGCCTGATGACCCACAAGTATAAGTGATCGCAACAGTCTTTGAGGGTAGTATTACCCAATTTATTGATTCGACACAAGGGGGCCAAAGAATAATTATAAGCCTTAACAACTGAGTTGTCAATTCAGCTGCACCTGGAAATAGTCTTGCTCACAGTAGTTTATCTTCCCGCGCTAGGCTATGCGGTCATCATCATTTGTTACCCCGCGGTGAGCTCCAACAAATCAGCGGGTCGAGCTTGAATCTTCTTCACTGTCCCAGCCATGCCAATACCCAATATTTCGCAAAAATTCTTCAATGTCATGGAGATAGTGTAGGGGTTCGTAGCATGGAAAACAAAAAATTTCTATCGCATACAAACAAACAAGCCAAGATCTATCTACTAGATTGTAGCAACGATTCGATGGAATAACTTACCCTCGAAGATTCCAAAGTGTTTAACGAGAGCGGATTCTCGTGGGTGATGTAGTCGTACTCTTTCCGATCTCAAGATCGTGTAGACGATCCTTCCGGCGCCACGTTCCGGCAGAGCTCCCGCAGTCGGTCACACGTTCGGTACTCAACGAAGACCTTCCTCTCCCTTGTTCCAGCAGGCAGCGGAGGTTGTAGCACTCTCCTCGCGATTCCGGCAGCACAACGGCGTGGTACCGGAAGTAGAGGTGAGATCCCGCAGGGCTTCGCCTTAAGCCGGTGCGAGTATGGTGGAGTATGAGAGAGGCTATTAGTGGTCTAGTAATTAGACACACCAATTAGAAGGCTCTAAACCAATTAGAAGGCTCTAAACCGAAGGCTAAAGCAATTAGAAGCTCTAAACCAAAACGGCTCTAAACCGGAGGTAGAAGATAGGAACTTGTGTGTCCTAGGAGGGGAGCCCTGCCCCTCCTTATATAGATGGGAGGGGCCGGCGGCCAAGGGGAGGAGTCCCTCCCCAAGTCGGCCTTGGGTGGCGCGCCGGCCAAGGGGACTCCTCCCCCAAGTCGGCCTCCACCAATCCTCCTTCTCCTCTTTCCGAAAACTGGCAGTTTGACTTTTCAAACTAGCCGTTTGACTTTTCAAACTAGGATTTGAATAAACCCTTTATTTCGGACAGCGATGACACTTAGTACATGATGCAATCATACCAACTTTGATATAACACATTCATGTACCCTCCCCCCCCCCCGGAGTGCCGGACATTCCGGAACCTTCTAGAACATTCCCGATGAAAACACCGGAATCATTCCCGAACTCCGAAACGGGACTTTCCTTATATGAATCTTATTCTCCGGACCATTCCGGATCACCTCGTGATATCTCGGATCCCATCCGAGACTCCGAACAACATTCGGTCTCTTTCTCATAATACCATAACTACTCAAACAACGTCGAATCCTTAAGTGTGTCTCCCTACGGTTCGTGAATTATGCGGACATGATCGAGACACTTCTCCGAACAATAACCAATAGAGGAATCTGGAAATTCATATGGCTCCCACATATTTCTACGATTACTCTGCGATCTAATGAACCACTTACATACGATACCAATTTCCCTTTGTCTCATGATATGTTACTTATCCGAGGTTATGATCGTCGGTATCTCTGCATACCTAGTTCAACCTCGTTACTGATAAGTACTCTTTTCTCGTTCCCGTGATATGTGATCCCTTGTGAGCCAGTCACATGCTTGCAAGCTAATTGGATGACATTCCACCGAGAGGGCCCAGAGTATATCTATCCGTCATATGGATGGACAAATCCCACTCTTGATCCATGTGTCTCAACCAATACTTTCCGAACACTCAATGCCACCTTTATAACCACCCAGTTACGGTGTGGTGTTTGATGTCATCAAAGCATCCATCCGGTAAAGGTGATATGCATGATCTCATGGTCGAAGGAATTAGGTTACTATGTATCAGAAAGCATATAGCAATTGAACTATTGAAATGACTTGATCTTTATGCTACGCTTATCTATAGGAGTATGTCCACCATATCATTCTCCTAACGATATGATCTTGTTGTTGATAACATCTCAATGTTCATGATAGGGAAACCACAATCATCTATCAACCAACAAGCTAGTGAAGTATAGAGGCTATACTAGGGACTTCAAATTAAGTTTACAAATCACACAAGTATCAATGTTTCCTTGTTAATACTATTATAGCATGAATGTAAACATTTATCATAAACACAAAGATATAATAATAACTACATTTATTATTGCCTCTAGGGCATATCTCCAACAGATAGGCCTATTATAGATTTTGAATGACACATCTGACCTGAAAGGGTTGTTAGAAAATGAGAAACTCTCCACAAAAGTTTTGGTGAGCATAGCATATTGCTCACTCTCATCCTGCATATAACTAGTTAGTCTGAGAACCCCTACAGCCTGCAAAAAAGGTAAGACAAGGGAAGGTAGAAGGGTGTGCATCCCCCTCATTTCCCTCATTGCCAAAACACGGTGTAATGAGATCCTCATTGTATAATGGCCTAGCTCGGAAGGATGATCTTGAAGGCCTTGTCCTCCTAGGTGCATCACTCTCAAACACTTCTCCAAAGGTGTGGTTGTCCATAACACCTTTTCTGAAATTTTTAGACAAACATCAAACCAAGTAATTTCCAAGTTGATAAATGATGAGGAACTACTATAGGAACTTGCTAGAGGACTAAACATGCATCAAAATGAAATCTCTAAGCATATAACAAGCATGCAAGATCACACAACCTATCACCTACAGTAGAAAAATATTCAAGATACAGTTTACCAATCAAAAATCTAATTAGACAAGTGGAGGAGGCACATATCAAGGAGAAATCCCTCAAAAAATCAGCAGCAAATATGGGCTGAGCAAGGAGATCGATAATCGGGAGCAAGAACATCAAGAACTCGAGCTTGAGAAAGTTTTCCGGTGTTTTTCGGGAGAGAGAAAGAAGTTGCTGGGAGGAGACACTTTGGAGGGCCACGGGTGGGCCCCACCCAGGCCAGGCGCGCCCTGGGGCTGGCCGCGCCACCAGGGGGTGTGCTGGCCTGGTGGGTCCTCCTGGGCCACTCCAGGTGTCCCTTTGCCCCTTTTTTCGAGGAAAAATTAATATGATTTTTTTAGAAGTTTTTTCAGGAAACTTTATTTTTGGCCAATTTTCAGCTTATGAAAATTGATTTTCTCGCAGAAAAAGATTTTTCTGAAAAATAAAAAAGCAAACCAAAACCAAAACTACAGAAGTTCTAAGACACGCTAACAAGCAAACAACTAGCAAAACTAAAGCTAACAAGAGCAAGAGCAAAGACTAGAGAGGGGGGAAAATAAAAGTGAGCAATTATAACCATTGTGAAAGCATTGTTTTGTTCATTAAAATCCCTTTGTCAACAAGGTTGATCAAGTCTTGTTACCAAAACAATCTCATATGAAACAAAACTTTGCATTTCACTAAATGATTATGTTACCTCAAACTTGATAGCGATAGTCCCAATCATAATAGTTTCAAAACTTTCTTGTGGAATGGGACAATATATTTCTCATACTTTGATGCTCTCAATATTTTCAATTGAATTCAGGCAATAGCTCTTGTCAATCTTCTTGGGGAAATAGACAGTATGCTCTTTGTCATTAATATTAAAAGTTACTTTTCCTTGATTACAATTGATGACAACACCTGCAGTATTAAGAAAGGGTCTCCCAAGAATAATAGACATATTACCATCTTCAGGCATCTCAAGCACAACAAAATCAGTTAAAACCAAGCAATTATGAGCCACTTGAATAGGAACATCTTCACATATACCAACAGGAATAGTAGTAGACTTATCAGCCATTTGCAAATATATGTCAGTTGGTATCAATTTTTCTAGCTGGAGTCTCTTGTAGAGATAAAAAGGCATAACACTAACTCCAGCTCCCAAATCACATAAAGCAGTTCTAACATGATTATTCTTAATAGAGCAAGGAATAGTTGGTATACCTGGATCACCAAGTTTCTTTGGAACCTTACCATTGAAATAATAATTAGCAAGCAAAGTAGAAATTTCTTCTTTAGGAATCTTCCTTTTATTAGAGACAATATCCTTCATATACTTTGAATTAGGAGGCAACTTAATAGCATCAGTCAAAGGAATTTGCAAAAATAAAGGTTTCATCCACTCACAAAACTTGTTATAGTGTTCTTCCTCCTTTGACTTGTGTTTCTTATTGGGAAAAGGCATAGTTTCTGCACTCAAGGTTCTCTTTCACTACCATGTTTATTAGCAATAAAATCTTCCTTAGTGTACCTAGTGTTCTTAGTGTGCTTCTCAGGTTCTTCCTCAACTTCTTCCTTATCAGGAGCATCATTTTTATCATTACCACTTTTAGTTTCAGCATCAGAGACAGATATACTATTAGGATCTACAGCAAGTTCAGGAGGTTCCTCAACGGTTTTATGTTTCTTTTTCTTTCTCTTACGAGGACTACCACTATTTTCAGCTTGTTGAGAATCCTGCTCAATTCTTTTAGGGTGTCATTCAGGATATAAAGGATCTTGAGTGGCTGTACCACTCCTAGTTCTAATTCCATAAGCATGTTTATCTCCTAAAGCATTAACTAGCATATCCTTTTGCACCTTAGCAAGTTGATAAATTTGGGTTTGAACCATTTGAAAGTGTTTACAAAGCATTTTAACATCATTAGTAGTTCTTTCCACAATATCTTCCAACTCATTTATATCTCTAGAGTTTTCCAATAAATGATTCTGAACTTGTTTATTAAAATTACCTTGTTTAACAATAAAAATATCAAGTTCCTCTAAGCATTGATCATGAGGTTTACCATAGGGAATATCACCTTTATCAAAGTGTTGGAGAGAGTGTATCTCAGTAGTGGATGAGTGGGGAATTGGCTTACATAATTATTCTATAGGAGGTACATTCTTCACATCTTCAGATCTAATACCTTTCTCCTTAAGACATTTCTTAACTTCTTTCATCACTTCATCATTTAATGCAATCACTCCCCTCTTCCTTGGTGTTGGTGTTGGAGCTGGTTCAGTCACAATTGGTTCAGGAGTAATAGGCTCAGGTGTATTTATCTCAGTTGAAGTCCAATCATCATAATTCTTGCTTATTTTAGCTATTAATTCTTTAGCTTCTGCAAGAGTTCTTTTCCTGAAAGCACAATTAGTAAAACTATCTAGGTATGTCCTAGAATCATTAGTTAGTCCATTATAATAAATATCAAGAACCTCATTTTTAGGCAATGGGCATCTAGGATGTGCATGAATCAAGGCACGGAACCTTGTCCATGACTCAGGAAATTTCTCTTCTTCTCCCTGTTTAAAATCAAAAAGTTTCTGCAAAGCAGCATGTCTAGCACTAGGAGGAAAATATTTTTGAAAGAAAGAAGCAATCAAGCAATCAAGGCTATCAATGGATCTAGGAGGTAATCTACTAAACCAAGCTTTAGCTTCTCCTTTTAGTGAAAAAGGGAAGATCTTTATAACAAAGTACTTGCGCATCTTAAAATCATCAGAGAATAAGGCACTCATAGTGGAAAGCTCATTCATATGTGTCACAACACTTTCATTTTCAGTCCCACAGAAAGGTTCTTTCTCAACAATGTTTATATCGGATAAATCAAGAGAGAAATCATAATCTTTATCTTTAATATCTTTGGGAGAGGTAGCAAACTTGGCATCATGAGACAGTTTAGGTATAATAGTATGTCTCTCAAGGAGACTCTTAATAGCACTAGCACCATGTGTGTTTTGGTACTCTTCAATAAATTCATCAGTCATTTCAATGTAACCATTATTAATATCATATCTCTCTCTAGACTCAGGTGAGCTAACATGTGTAACAGTGTCTTCCCTAGGAGTTTCAGTGTTTCCCAAAATAGTTCTAGCAATAGTAGCATCTAGGAAAGGACCTAATGAACCACTCTCATCAACCACAGTAGAAGTAAAATCATGAGTATTAGAAGCAAATTCATATTCAGCAGTAGTAGCATCGTGTGTAGCATGTGTATATGGTGGTGGTGTAACAAGCTTACTTATAATAGACGGTGAATCAAGAGCAGCAAAGTTGCTTAGAATCGTACCTCTTCTTGTAGTGGATAGTAAAATAGGGAACTTTCCATCACGAGACTTCCCCATGATGAAAGGAATAGCAGTGAACAATAATAGATCCAAGTGAACTTACAAATAAAGCTATGGTCCCCGGCAACGGCGCCAGAAAATAGTCTTGATGACTGATAAGTATAGGGGATCGCAAGAGTCTTCGAGGGTAGTATTACCCAATTTATTGATTCGACACAAGGGGAGCCAAAGAATACTTATAAGACTTAACAAGTGAGTTGTCAATTCATCTGCACCTGGAAATAGTCTTGCTCACAGTAGTTTATCAGTAGCAACAGTAAAGTAACAGTAGCAGTAGAACAAGAGCAATAGTAACAGTAGTAGCAAACAATAGGATATGAGTGCGGTAGGCATAGGGATGGACGGGCGTTGCATAGACGAGACTAAACATGTAACCTCAAGATCTAGGGCAATTGCAGATAAATAAGATAAAGCATCCAAGTACTAAACAATCATAGGCATGTGCTCCATATATAGTCATGTGTGCTCGCAATAAGAACTTGCACAACATCTTTTGTCCTGCCAGCCCGTTGCAGCAAGGCCTCAAGGGAATCTACTGGCAATTAAGGCACTCCTTTTAATAGAGCACCGGAGCAAAGCATTAACACTCCGTGAACACATGTGATCCTCACATCACAGCCATCCAGTTGTCCCAATTTCTGTCACTTCGGAGCCTTTGGATCCGAACAATGATATGTGTACACAACTTGCAGATAAGATCACAAACAATATTATCATAATGAATCAATAGTAAGTTCAGATCTGAGATCATGGCACTCGGGCCCTAGTGACAAGCATTAAGCACAACAAATTGCAACAAAGTCAAATAGAACTAATAGAGATACTAGGCACCATGCCCTAACAATCTTATTCGATTACATGATAGAACTCATCCAATCCCTACCATCCCCATAGCCTACATCGGGGGATTACTCACTCATGGATGGGGGAAACATGGATGGTTGATGGAGAGGTGATACGTCGGAAATGTATCCATAATTTTTTATGCTCCATGCTTGTTTACTATCTACTTTGCTTTGTTTTGTCCACACTTTGAGGTGTTTTATATGTTTTCTAGAACATTAACAAGTTTCCATAGTGCCAGTTGCCAGTTTTCTTCTGTTTTTGGTTCCAGAAAGGCAGAAAATCAATACTCTCAGAATTGGATGGGACAAAAGTGAAAGTCAATATTTTACCATGGGCAACACGAAGCCAGAATACGAGACGGAGGAGGCTCACCAGGGGGCCACACCCCTTGGCCGCGCGGGTGGGCCCACCCCGCGCCTGGGGGGTGCAACCGCCCTGGTGGCCCCCCTGCCTCGCCTCTTCGCCTATGAGAAGCCCCCGATGCAGAAACCCTAGGCACCCGATCAAAATTCCACGAAACCGTCTATAGCCACCGCCACCATCGTCCCTAGATCGGGGGTGATAGCGCTTGACGAGGTGGAAGAGTTTGAAGTAGATTCCCCAGTAATGGCACCATAAAGCTTGATGGCGCCTAGTGTTTGATGTGGAAGCGCTTTGTTGGAAACCCCAAGAGCAAGGTGTGAAGAAGCAAGCAGCAAGTCTTCCCTCAGTTGAGACCGAGGTTATCGAACCAGAAGGAGGAAGGAAACGTCACACAGGTTTTGCAAACAACGTGGAGACCTTCACAACACAAACGTCACACTTTGCCCCAACGAATCAGTGAGGTTGTCAAGCTCACCGGTTTGTTGTAACAAAGGATTAAACGTATGGTGTGGAAGGTAATGGTTTGCATCAAGTAAACAAGTAACAGTGGAAGATGTATCAATGGTAAAGATTGGACCGGGGTCCATAGTTCACTAGAGGTGCTCTCCTTAGATAAACAACATGGCATGAAGGGTAAACAAATTATAGCAGGGCAACTGACAGAAACCGAGCAAGGCATAACAATGCAATTACTAGTCAGAAATATCCTATGAGGTTGATTGGGCAATACAACAATATACATAGACCTTAATCCAACTGCATCTATGAATAGAAGTCCACCTTCAGGTTATCATCCGAACCCCCTCTAGTATTAAGTTGCAAGCAACAGACAACAGCTTTAAGCAAAGTGTGTAAGGTAAACAGTCCACATGTTCCATGAACAAGAGACCGTTGTTTTCTCCCTAGTAGCAACAACACATCTACAACCGAAGAGATTTCTGTCACTTCCCTTGGAAACTAGAGGCATGAACCCACTATCGAGCATAAATACTCCCTCTTGTAGTCACTAGCAACTACTTGGCCAAGATAACCACTTAGCAACGGAGATCATGCAAGATCACAAACAACACAGACATGATAGAATCATAAACATAGAACCATTAATTAAACCAACATAATAATCTCAATATCCATCGGATCCCCGCAAACACAACATGCATGATTACAAATAGATTGGATATTGATCATGAACGGAGCTCACAAGATCTATACATGAAAACACAAGAAGGAGATACAACCATCTAGCTACTACATGGAACCATAGTCTAAGGTGGAACTACTCACAAAGCATACCGGAGAGAAGGCCTCCGGGATGATCTCCCCTCTGGCAGGGTGCCGGGAAGAGCTTCAGATCCCCCCGATCTAGGGACGATGGTGGCGGCGGCTAGAGACGGTTTCATGGATTTCTGATCGGGTGCTGAGAGTTTCTGTATCGGGGGCTTCTTATAGGCGAAGGGGGAGACCTAGGCGGCCGCCAGGGCAGGCAAACCCTACCCAAGCGCGGGGTAGGGCCCACCCGCGCCTAGGGTGGGTCTGCCCCCCTGGCCGGCCTCCTCGTCTCTCCTCCGAACTTCTTGTTCCCCACGGAAAGTTATTGACTTTGTTCTTCCTCCCGTCCAATTCCGAGAATATTTCTTTACTAACTTTTCTGAAACCAAAAACAACAGAAAGCAGGAATCTGACACTGTTGCAACTTGTTAATAGGTTAGTACCAGAAAACATGTAAAAATCACCTCAAAGTGTAGACAAGTAAAGCAAAGTAGATACTAAAGAAGCATGGAGCATCAAAAATTATAGATATGTTTCCAACGTATCAGCAACCCCAAGCTTAACTCTTGCTCGTCCTCGAGTAGGTAAGTGATAAAAAGAATAAGTTTTTAGGTGACATGCACCCTCACAATAAAGATCCAACCATTTGCAAACATTGAAAGCTGGGATCAAAGAACTCTAAACATGTGCATGAAAGATGGAGTTCTAACAATAGGACATAGTAACTATGCATGCAACATGGCAAGCTACAAACAAAGATCATGAATAATATACATTGAAAACATTTGTTTATTTCACATGCAGAAAACATAGCATAGTGGTAATCAGCTTGTCCCTCATAGAGTAGCAATATAATGCATAGGAGACCTGCAAAGTTCACAAGGGTGACTAGAAACAAATAGCACAATAGCAAGTAATAACACAATATGCATCAACTAGTAAGCTTTGGAACATTGCACATAGAATGACAACTATGCTCTCTTAATGGTGCCTAAAGGTAGAAGGTGGAGACTCAAATAATGGTGGAAGAAAATCCTTTTTGTAAAGGAAGCAGGGATTACAAGTTTCAAAAGGAGCTTCCAAAAATTATGGTACTAGTTAGATTTCAGCCCTCATTGCCCCTATCATAAGGATCTTGAAGTGGTTAGGGTTAAAGTGGCAAAGCTGGAGTATATTCTTGACAAAGTATAAGTTGGCAATCTCAAGTCCCTTGACTATGAGGGCTACAACTCATGGATACTCAACTTAGATCCCAGGCAAGTTCTTGTCATTGTAAGTATTTGCATATCATTGAGAACCGCCAATGGGGTACCCCTTGCACATAGCACAGGAGTTTTCCCATAACCAAAATGACAAGGCAAGCAGACAATGAGCATCTCAGCAATTCTTCTTATGTACCATGGGAATATGGTGCTTTTTTCTCTCTTTCCTCTTTTCTCATTGTGTCTCTCTTTTTTATAAGAAGAATGCTTCATATATGTCACTATGGTGATGCTGCAAGTTTCCACCATGATTGGGCATGGCTTAGGCTAGCGGCCGAGGCGTTTATCTAACACAAAATACAAACTCCATGGACTTACAAGTTCCCACTTCATTTCACACCGGTAACATCCATAGACAAAAGATCATGATATCAACGGAGTACAAAAAGTACAAGTGCAATGTTGAAAACGTTCCCCGTGACAGCACGGTTCTGCTAATCCCAACTTATAAGTGCAAGCATATACAACAAATTTGCCTCAATGGTTCAAGTTTATTAGGGGAAAAGAATAAAATGTGCCATCAAGTTCGTGAGGGCTTTAATCACTAAGTTTTCACATAACAAAATAGTTTTTAATTGGAAGATAGTTGAAAACAAGAATATACTTGGAATGGTGTAACACACCATGCATAGGAGTTTATAGTGGACACTTTGGAATAACTTGGTTTCTTGGGAGTTGGAAGCATGAGTAGAACTTACTCATACAAGTGGAGGCTAGCAAAAGACTGGGAGCAACCAACTAAGAGAGCAATAATGTCCAAAATTATGCAATGCAACAAAGCAAACTAATCAAAGCAAAGAGTGGTACTACAAGTCAAGGACTAAATGATCATAGAGGCTAATGGTGACTTTTCATAGTCATAACATGGTGTAAGCATGTGCCAAGTCAAACCAAGCAAAACATCAGAGGAGAATACCACAATACTATGCTTTTGCATGCTAAAACAACACATAATTTCTTCAAGGCACACTAAGCAATCACAATTGTTTGGAACAAGACATGCTACAGCAATAATCACTAAGCATAATGCTAAAACAACACCTAGCATGTCATGCTAAAGTCTAAGTCACAGTCAATGCAAGCTCCTCTTGCACTTCAAGCAAGAACTTACTACTCCTTTCCAAACACCAAGCAAATTTATTTGCAAAACAACACAACGAGAACGGGGTTCCAAACTTCTTTATTCAAGCAAACTAAACAAACTAAGCAAAGCAAACGAAAACTAAGACGCTTCAAGAACAACACAACTGTGCATGACATAATAAAATTGAAGTGTCTAGACAGACCTGAGATTTTTATTGATGAAGAAGGGGATGCCTTGGGCATCCCCAAGCTTTGACGCTTGTACCTCTTGGATATTTCTTGGGGTGACACCATGGTGGCATCCCCAAGCTTGAGCTTTTATCCATTCTTCATCTCATTGCATCATTCTCTCTCTACGCCTAAATTTTTTCCTTCATACAAAACTTCACACAATCTTCATTAAAAACATTAGCTTATTCAAAAGATATTAGACCACTGGCAAAGCTTTGGAACAGCAAGGCTTTTTACTAAAAACACAAAATACTGAAGTAACTCCTTCAAAGAAACTCAATTTACCTGAAGAGAGCTTAAAAAGGAATCAATAAGAAGCAAATGCAAATAATGGCAGAAATCTGTCAAAACAGACTAGCAGGTAGAAACAAATTTTTTCGAACCTCTTCTGTTGCTCAAATAAAAAATGTTGAACTAACAAAGTTAGCTAACATACTGTGGGATTTATTCGTAAATATTTAGCTCAATCCGAGTTATATAGCCTCCTCACAAATATTTTTGGTGGAGGACAGAAATCTGTTTCAGGACAGCAACTCCCCAAATCTTAGTTCCCTCTCATTAGAGGTCATTCTTGGCACAAAAGGCAAACAAAAAGGATAAGGAGAGGTCATTACGCTAGTAATAACTTCCAATACTCAAGGAAACTCTTGGGTTATCTCCCAAAAAGTACTTTTCTTTAACGCCTTTAAGTTAGACACGGAAAGTTTGAGAAGATGCTCTCATGAGAAATATGAATTGAAGTCAAAGAGAGCATCTAGAAGCAAATTCAAAGCACATTTAAGTCTAACCCTCTTCCTATGCATAGGAATCTTGTACAGAAATAAATTCATGAAGAACAAAGTGACATGCATAGGAAGATAAGACAAGAGTAACTTCAAAACTTTCAGCACGAAGAGAGGTGTTTCAATACCATCAAAACTTCTACAGCCAAATTATCCTCTCTCAAAATAAATTTCAGTAGCATCATGAATAAACTAAACAATATAGATATCACATAAAGCATGCTTTTCATGATCTACAAACACATAATTTCTATTAAGCTCAAGAATAGTGGGATTAAAACCTTCACAGGTTTTACCCAAAGTAAATATTTCAAAGGGATCCACGGGAACATAACATTCATCCTCCCTTGGTAAGCATGGAGGACAATCAAATAATATAAGAGATAAAGAGTTACTCTCATTAGAAGGTAGGAATGGTGTGGCGCCTCGCAAAAACCACTACTAGAAAATCGCGTTGTTTTTGTGCATTGCATCATCATGACCGCATGCTCATGTCATCATGCCACATTGCATTTGAGCATCGTCATCATCATGCATTTGTTTGTCTGAAACTATTTTCGAAAAGCATATTTTGTTTTCTAAATACCCCGCCTTTATTTCAAATCCAAAACCCGGGTCTCCGGATTATTTTGTTTCTTCTACCAATGGATTTCAAACGCCCCGTTTTAAATAATAAAATATTTATTTTATTTTTTAGGGGGCAGCCGTACCGAGCCGATCCGACCCAGTCGGCCACCCCCAGTACAAAAACCGGACTACCTAAACCCTTTTCCTACCCCAACCTAATCTACCCACCCTTCCTCCACCTCATCCCACCCAATCGGTGCTCGCCACCTCAGCTATCCTCCCTCCATCCACCCAACCACCACCTACCACCTCACCAACCCCTCCCTTTTCCCTCCACCTCATACCCACACCACTCCCCGCCACCACCATACCTCAGCCGCCTGCCACCTCCCCACCTGGCCCCACCCGCTGGTCCCACCACGAACGCATCCCACCCGTCACGTTTCCCCTGATCCCATCGATCTTCCCCAACCCCGCTCCTCCCTGCAACCCCCTACCCCGCCGCCGCCAGTGACCCCTCTCCCTTCCGCGACCCCGGCCGTGTCATTCCTGGGACTCGTTCCCGAGCACCTGCCGCGGCCGGCGCCCTCCGGCTTTGTCCACCGCCACCAACGCCTCCCTGTCGAGCTCCTCCGTCCCGCCTTCCCAGTCTGCCTCCCGCACCGCTGCAGCGGGCCGCCGTCGCCTGCCCCGCAAGACCCGTTGCGGGAGCTTGTCGAGCCGGCCCGTATCTCGCAACCCTCGTTGCCCCTGCAACCACGCGGCTTCCCTGCGGACCCCCTTCTCCGCTTCCGGTGCTCCTTCGTCCCCGCGCTGCCGCCAAGCTCCCAGTCGTCTCCCCTCGTCGAGCCCCTGTGCCCAGGCCGCGTCCCCTGCGAACCGACGCAGGACGCCTCCCTCGATGGCCACCTTCGCCGCGTCCCTGACCTCGTCTGCCTTCCTCCGTCAACCTCCGCATGCACCGTGGCCGCCTGCCCCTGCGATCCCGAGCCTCCGTTGTGTCCTCGCCGTCCGTTCTGGCCGCGTCGCCCCGGGTTTGACCCCCTCTACGAGCGCATCCACCTGCGGGGCATGGCCCTGCTGGCCTGGCCAGAGCGTGCGTCCAGGAGGGTGATCCGCGCTCCTCGTCTGAATGTGCGATTGTCGGATAGAGTTTCCTCTTTTAGCTTCCAGTGACCATGGGTGAACTTGATGATGTTGTTCTAATGTTCCAGTGTGTCGATATGGTGATGTGGCAATTCATGTGTGGTGTCTGATGTCCAAAGAACAGGTACTTCAAGACGAATTTGACACTCGGAGATCGACCACACGGAACGACGCGCTCTTCCTCATGGATCTGAAGACCGGACCGAAGACCACAAGTTCCCGACCCTTTCATGGAGCCGACGATTGAAGAGAGCCATCTAGAACGCCATGACCTACTACTCGGATATTCCGATGCCCGAAGACCTCCAAACCTCCCGAACCCCAAGATCGGCGAGCCCCTATGTGTGACCCCTCCGAGCCCCAAGTTCGCCGAACCCCAAAGTGTGACCCTCTTTTCCGTGACCTATATTTTATAAATAATATTACTTGTTGCATAAAAAAATTGCCATGCTTGTATACATATTGTCATGTGGTTTGGGGGCATTATGCTGATTCACCTTATAATTAAATATGGGATCCATATGAGGGCAAATCTAGTCTTATATTGGTCCCATATAAATTTGTGTAGCGGACCGGTGATATAATTTGCCTTGTTGAGACAACATTTAAATTGCGGGGTTTCTAAACAACATAAGTCACCTAATTAAATGTCGGGACCCCGGTTCCGCTTAATATGATCTAATTGCATTGCACCTTTGCCATGTCATACATCATACATGCATCATGCCCGATCTTCTGTCATCGTATTAAATAGCGCATCCGGTGTTTCTTCTAGTGTTTTGCTTCTTCACGGATTAGGCCGATGAGTTGATGCGAGAGTCGACCCGATCTTCGGATGAACCTTCGGCAAAGTTTTCAGGCGAGCATTCCCCCCCTTTCCACCTATTTTACTTTTATAGTCTTTATTTCCTCCTATTGATCTATTGCTATCTGTGTTGCGTTGCTCTAGTTTTCGTACCCGTGATATCCCTTGCAGCCTTATATTGCCTTGGACACATCCTATTACCTGTTGTTTGGTAGATAGTTGGACTTGCGCGTCGTAGTCGCTTGCTCAAGTGCTGTTGCGTGTCGTCCAGTACCACAGTTGTTGGAGTATTGCCGCATGTTTAATGTTGGAGATGATCATGGCTTTAAATACTGTTTAATAACTAAAATTGAAGTAGGTAAATGTAGAGGCACCAGTGGGTAATAGACAATATTTGGTTTTTAACCGCTCACTGGTGTCCCGTAGGACCCCGAGTTCTTGACACCTGTTCCGAGATCGAGCGCGCTGACCACAGGTGGGGTGTGTGGGCACCCCCATCGATTAGTACCTGATTTCAAAGCATTGTACCGGGGGCCACAAGTAGTTTGGGGCTTTATTACTATCCTGTACTTATGCCATGATTTACTGCTTTATTTACGATTGTGCGAGGAGCACCTGTACTGTTTAGGATCGTGACATGTTTTCGCTGTATCGACAAGCCCAGTCACACTTTCGGGTTCCCAGTCATTTACAGCCGTCTACACAAACCCTGAGTCCGTCTCGGAGACCGGCCGACTTCGTTGCGGGTAGCTTAGTGGGGTGGCCCCCATGTACTTGCTTTGGGTCTGGGAAACGTCATGACTTAGGCCCCGCCGACATACCGATGGGTGTATGTTAACTGATCTGGCAAAAAGGGTCGAAGTGCGTGTGGATACTTTGGTGCACCCCTGCAGGGTTAAATCTTTTCGAAAAGCCGTGTCCGCGGTTATGGACGACTTGGAGCACAGTTCTCGATCATAGACAACTATAACTAAAGTTTACTGTTATAAATTGACTTGTAACCGATATGACTAGTAATCAGCTCCACTACAACGGAATGGCTAAATAAAAGTACCAACAACTGCTGGGTTTGGGATATCTCATGCTAATTGTATCTGACTAGTAAGTGTTGCAACTACCACGGAATGGTTAACTAAAAGTGCCCACTGCTTATTCTATCAGGATGACTATCTATACCTGACTAGTAATTGCTGCAACGATAACTGAATAAATAAAACTGCCAACGGTGTGAGTTCCTCGGTTGACTTCCTCGTTTGGTCTCGAGGGGGAAATACCAGGATGGGTATGTTTGGTGGTAGTATCAGGTTGGTTCCGAATAGGTCTTTCTTACCCCTCTCTGATAGCCGCCAGTTGCATCGAGTCTCCATAGGTTGTTTAGTGCATGCTGCGCTGCCGCTTCAGTCCACCATACCTATGTAGGCGAGAGCCGCCGAATTCTAGTCTCGCCGTGTACTGGCCTCAGTACTGACACTCCTCTTTTTCCTTTGCCCTTTGTCGGCACCCCTTTTGTTTTAGCAGGTTTCGACGTCGTTAGCAGGGTTACCCTTCCGGCTTGGCCTGGGCAGGGTTATGGACGCCATTGGTTATTCTTCAGGGCTCTTAGCCCCATTTGCATCTTATCCGTAGTCGGACGCTGTATCATTTTCAAGGTGATTTGGATCTTTGTACTGTATATCTGCATTCTTGACTCTTTGAGTCGTTGTTGTATATATCTGTTCTGTGGGTTCCATCGTGGACTATTGTGTAATGGTATTACTTCGTTTTCCACCCGCACGAAAGTGCCTGGTGGGCACCTTTGAATCGTTTCTATGCGGGTTTGGCGGGAATCGCTGAAACTTGCATAGGGCCGATTCTGAGGGTGTTACAGAGTGGTATCAGAGCTCAGCAGTTGCGATACCCCACAAGTCCAGCCTGTAGGATAACCTAGCTAACGGCCGAAGTAGAGTGTCAAAACTATTTTTGAAAAATCGGTTGGATAGTTCTGATTAGGTCTGATTTTACTCCTTACCCCTCTGCTGCTCTCTTCTCACCTCTGCGTGTTTTGAATCCGCTCTCTTCTCTCTCCTCGAGTCCAGGATTTCTCGTGGTTGGGTTCCGTCGTACCTTTAGGGTTTCGCTTCCTCCTTTGATAACGGTGTTCTACCATCCGGTGTTCATGCTGTCTGAGGAATCCGTCTACTGTGGTACCATTCTTTGTTCCTTGTTTGTGCCTTCCGGTGTTTTCCAACGCGACGACATCATCTACGCCAGATCCGATGCAGAGTCTGCATCACTCCTTTGTTTCTGAACCTCGATTGTCGAGATCTTCAGTCTGACCCTGAGAATGGCTGCACGCTTTTCTACTGATTGTGCGGAGTAATAGTTTGGGTGCGTGATGGATTGGCCCCCATGCCGACTACCCTTTCTATTCGCTCTTGTACATTGAAGTGGGATAGGCCGCATATTTTCTCTCCTTCTATCGAAGTTAGAGGTGGCTTTATTTATTGATACCTCTACCTTCGACCTTTTGTTCCCGGAGTGTTCCCTCGACGATCACGGACAACGACCTCTTGTTAGTGGTGTCGCGAGGATCTACACGATGCGAGAAGATTCAGATCGCCGCCCTTCTTCCCGGTACCATGAGGCGGATCTCGAGGGCGAGATCCATTGTTAGTGGTGTCGAATTGTGGCGCCCCGCAAAAACCACTACTAGAAAATCGCGTTGTTTTTGTGCATTGCATCATCATGACCGCATGCTCATGTCATCATGCCACATTGCATTTGAGCATCGTCATCATCATGCATTTGTTTGTCTGAAACTATTTTCGAAAAGCATATTTTGTTTTCTAAATACCCCGCCTTTATTTCAAATCCAAAACCCGGGTCTCCGGATTATTTTGTTTCGTCTACCAATGGATTTCAAACGCCCCGTTTTAAATAATAAAATATTTATTTTATTTTTTAGGGGGCAGCCGTACCGGGCCGATCCGACCCAGTCGGCCACCCCCAGTACAAAAACCGGACTACCTAAACCCTTTTCCTACCCCAACCTAATCTACCCACCCTTCCTCCACCTCATCCCACCCAATCGGTGCTCGCCACCTCAGCTATCCTCCCTCCATCCACCCAACCACCACCTACCACCTCACCAACCCCTCCCTTTTCCCTCCACCTCATACCCACACCACTCCCCGCCACCACCATACCTCAGCCGCCTGCCACCTCCCCACCTGGCCCCACCCGCTGGTCCCACCACGAACGCGTCCCACTCGTCACGTTTCCCCTGATCCCATCGATCTTCCCCAACCCCGCTCCTCCCTGCAACCCCCTACCCCGCCGCCGCCAGTGACCCCTCTCCCTTCCCCGACCCCGGCCGTGTCATTCCTGGGACTCGTTCCCGAGCACCTGCCGCGGCCGGCGCCCTCCGGCTTTGTCCACCGCCACCAGCGCCTCCCCGTCGAGCTCCTCCGTCCCGCCTTCCCAGTCCGCCTCCCGCACCGCTGCAGCGGGCCGCCGTCGCCTGCCCCGCAAGACCCGCTGCAGGAGCTCGTCGAGCCGGCCCGTATCTCGCAACCCTCGTTGCCCCTGCAACCACGCGGCTTCCCTGCGGCCCCCCTTCTCCGCTTCCGGTGCTCCTTCGTCCCCGCGCTGCCGCCAAGCTCCCAGTCGTCTCCCCTCGTCGAGCCCCTGTGCCCAGGCCGCGTCCCCTGCGAACCGACGCAGGACGCCTCCCTCTCTGGCCACCTTTGCCGCGTCCCTGACCTCGTCTGCCTTCCTCCGTCAACCTCCGCATGCAGCGTGGCCGCCTGCCCCTGCGATCCTGAGCCTCCGCCGTGTCCTCGCCGTCCGTTCTGGCTGCGTCGCCCCGGGTTTGACCCCCTCTACGAGCGCCTCCACCTGCGGGGCATGGCCCTGCTGGCCTGGCCAGAGCGTGCGTCCAGGAGGGTGATCCGCGCTCCTCGTCTGAATGTGCGATTGTCGGACAGAGTTTCCTCTTTTGGCTTCCAGTGACCATGGGTGAACTTGATGATGTTGTTCTAATGTTCCAGTGTGTCGATATGGTGATGTGGCAATTCATGTGTGGTGTCTGATGTCCAAAGAACAGGTACTTCAAGACGAATTTGACACTCGGAGATCGACCACACGGAACGACGCGCTCTTCCTCATGGATCTGAAGACCGGACCGAAGACCACAAGTTCCCGACCCTTTCATGGAGCCGACGATTGAAGAGAGCCATCTAGAACGCCATGACCTACTACTCGGATATTCCGATGCCCGAAGACCTCCAAACCTCCCGAACCCCAAGATCGGCGAGCCCCTATGTGTGACCCCTCCGAGCCCCAAGTTCGCCGAACCCCAAAGTGTGACCCTCTTTTCCGTGACCTATATTTTATAAATAATATTACTTGTTGCATAAAAAAATTGCCATGCTTGTATACATATTGTCATGTGGTTTGGGGGCATTATGCTGATTCACCTTATAATTAAATATGGGATCCATATGAGGGCAAATCTAGTCTTATATTGGTCCCATATAAATTTGTGTAGCGGACCGGTGATATAATTTGCCTTGTTGAGACAACATTTAAATTGCGGGGTTTCTAAACAACATAAGTCACCTAATTAAATGTCGGGACCCCGGTTCCGCTTAATATGATCTAATTGCATTGCACCTTTGCCATGTCATACATCATACATGCATCATGCCCGATCTTCTGTCATCGTATTAAATAGCGCATCCGGTGTTTCTTCTAGTGTTTTGCTTCTTCACGGATTAGGCCGATGAGTTGATGCGAGAGTCGACCCGATCTTCGGATGAACCTTCGGCAAAGTTTTCAGGCGAGCATTCTCCCCCTTTCCACCTATTTTACTTTTATAGTCTTTATTTCCTCCTATTGATCTATTGCTATCTTTGTTGCGTTGCTCTAGTTTTCGTACCCGTGATATCCCTTGCAGCCTTATATTGCCTTGGACACATCCTATTACCTGTTGTTTGGTAGATAGTTGGACTTGCGCGTCGTAGTCGCTTGCTCAAGTGCTGTTGCGTGTCGTCTAGTACCACAGTTGTTGGAGTATTGCCGCATGTTTAATGTTGGAGATGATCATGGCTTTAAATACTGTTTAATAACTAAAATTGAAGTAGGTAAATGCAGAGGCACCGGTGGGTAATAGACAATATTTGGTTTTTAACCGCTCACTGGTGTCCCGTAGGACCCCGAGTTCTTGACACCTGTTCCGAGATCGAGCGCGCTAACCACAGGTGGGGTGTGTGGGCACCCCCATCGATTAGTACCTGATTTCAAAGCATTGTACCGGGGGCCACAAGTAGTTTGGGGCTTTATTACTATCCTGTACTTATGCCATGCTTTACTGCTTTATTTACGATTGTGCGAGGAGCACCTGTACTGTTTAGGATCATGACACGTTTTCGCTGTATCGACAAGCCTAGTCACACTTTCGGGTTCCCAGTCGTTTACAGCCGTCTACACAAACCCTGAGTCCGTCTCGGAGACTGGCCGACTTCGTTGCGGGTAGCTTAGTGGGGTGGCCCCCATGTACTTGCTTTGGGTCTGGGAAACGTCATGACTTAGGCCCCGCCGACATACCGATGGGTGTATGTTAACTGATCTGGCAAAAAGGGTCGAAGTGCGTGTGGATACTTTGGTGCACCCCTGCAGGGTTAAATCTTTTCGAAAAGCCGTGTCCGCGGTTATGGACGACTTGGAGCACAGTTCTCGATCATAGACAACTATAACTAAAGTTTACTGTTATAAATTGACTTGTAACCGATATGACTAGTAATCAGCTCCACTACAATGGAATGGCTAAATAAAAGTACCAACAACTGCTGGGTTTGGGATATCTCATGCTAATTGTATCTGACTAGTAAGTGTTGCAACTACCACGGAATGGTTAATTAAAAGTGCCCACTGCTTATTCTATCAGGATGACTATCTATACCTGACTAGTAATTGCTGCAACGATAACTGAATAAATAAAACTGCCAACGGTGTGAGTTCCTCGGTTGACTTTCTCGTTTGGTCTCGAGGGGGAAATACCAGGATGGGTATGTTTGGTGGTAGTATCAGGTTGGTTCCGAATAGGTCTTTCTTACCCCTCTCTGATAGCCGCCAGTTGCATCGAGTCTCTATAGGTTGTTTAGTGCATGCTGCGCTGCCGCTTCAGTCCACCATACCTATGTAGGCGAGAGCCGCCGAATTCTAGTCTCACCGTGTACTGGCCTCAGTACTGACGCTCCTATTTTTCCTTTGCCCTTTGTCGGCACCCCTTTTGTTTTAGCAGGTTTCGACGTCGTTAGCAGGGTTACCCTTCCGGCTTGGCCTGGGCAGGGTTATGGACGCCATTGGTTATTCTTCAGGGCTCTTAGCCCCATTTGCATCTTGTCCGTAGTCGGACGCTGTATCATTTTCAAGGTGATTTGGATCTTTGTACTGTATATCTGCATTCTTGACTCTTTGAGTCGTTGTTGTATATATCTGTTCTGTGGGTTCCATCGTGGACTATTGTGTAATGGTATTACTTCGTTTTCCACCCGCACGAAAGTGCCTGGTGGGCACCTTTGAATCGTTTCTATGCGGGTTTGGCGGGAATCGCTGAAACTTGCATAGGGCCGATTCTGAGGGTGTTACAAATGGGTAGATCCATTCTTCCTCCTTTTGTTCATCACTCTCCTCCTCTTTTTCATCTAATGAGCTTCCAGTTTCAACAATTTCTTCTTCCATAGGCTTCTGCAAGGCATTAGTCTCTTCCATTTGTGGAAAACACTTATTAAAATATTCAAGAATATAGCCATTGTCTTCCTTGTAATTATCAAAGCAAAATTTAAGTATCTCATAAACCTCACATTCATAAGGTGCATCATCAGTATTTTCAAGCAAACTAGCAAGTTCAAATGCACACTTGAAAGCAATAAATTCTTCAATTTTTTCCACATCATAAAAGCCATAATTTCCTTTAACATAAGAAGATATGGTAACATTATCATTATACTCACATTGAAAAGGCAGGTGTTTATACCTCCTACAGCAAAACGACTTATCAAAGCAATAAGTAACATTATAAGTAGAGCATGCGTCTCTAGCAATAGTATTCAACTTATCAATTTGTTCCCATAAGTGTTTCCCTTTTTGTGACAAACGGTGTTCCTTATAATAATACTTTTGTTATTCCGTGAACCCACCTTGACAATAAGAAGTAGTTTCAAAGAAACCATCCATTGATAGAAAGCATGACTAAGCAAGGCAACAACAGACCAACAACTAGAGCAGGAACTATTTTTTTTGTGTTTTTGAATAAAGCAAGCAAACCAAACTAGACTAAATATTTTTTTTTGGAAAGAGGCAAACAAAACCAAGCAAAAGAAACAAAGAAAACTAAAAACAAAGTAAAGAGAAACGAAGTGAAGGACTCCCCCAGTGAAGACGTCCTTAGCCTCCCCGGCAACGGCGCTAGAAAACTTGTTGATAGCGCTTGACGAGGTGGAAGAGGTTGAAGTAGATTCCCCCAGTAATGGCACCAGAAAGCTTGATGGCGCCTGGTGTTTGATGTGGAAGCGCCTCGTTGGAAACCCCAAGAGCAAGGTGTGAAGCAGCAAGTAGCAAGTCTTCCCTCAGTTGAGACCGAGGTTATCGAACCAGAAGGAGGAAGGAAACGTCACAAAGGTGTTGCAAACAACGTGAAGACCTGCACAACACAAACTCAAGACTTTGCCCCAATTAATCAGTGAGGTTGTCAAGCTCACCGGTTTGCTGTAACAAAGGATTAAACGTATGGTGTGGAAGGTAATGGTTTGCAGCAAGTAAACAAGTAACAGTGGAAGATGTATCAATGGTAAAGATTGGACCGGAGTCCATAGTTCACTAGAGGTGCTCTCCTTAGATAAACAACATGGCATGAAGGGTAAACAAAGTACAACAAGGCAATTGACAGGAACTGAGCAAGGCATAACAATGCAATTACTAGTCAGAAAGATCCTATGAGGTTGATTGGGCAATACAACAATATACATAGACCGTAATCCAACTGCATCTATGACTAGAAGTCCACCTTCAAGTTATCATCCGAACCCCCTCCAATATTAAGTTGAAGCAACAGACAACTGCTTTAAGCAAAGTGTGTAAGTTAAACAGTCCACATGTTCCATGAACAAGAGACCGTTGTTTTCTCCCTAGTAGCAACAACACATTTACAACCGAAGAGATTTATGTCACTTCCCTTGGAAACTAGAGGCATGAACCCAGTATCGAGCATAAATACTCCCTCTTGGAGTCACTAGCAACTACTTGGCCAAGATAGCTACTAATAACGGAGAGCATGCAAAATCACAAACAACACAGACATGATAGAATCATAAACATATAATCATTAATCAAACCAACATAATAATCTCAATATCCATCGGATCCCCGCAAACACAACATGCATGATTACAAATAGATTAGATCTTGATCATGAACGGAGCTCACAAGATCTATACATGAAAATACAAGGATGACATACAACGATCTAGATACTACATGGACCCATAGTCCAAGGTGGAACTACTCACAAATCATACCGGAGAGAAGACCTCCGGGGTGATCTCCCCTCCGACAGGGTGCGAGGAAGAGCTTTAGATCCCCCCGATCTAGGGACGATGGTGGCGGCGGCTACAGACGGTTTCGTGGATTTCTGATCGGGTGCTGAGAGTTTCTGTATCAGGGGCTTCTTATAGGCGAAGGAGGAGACCGAGGCGGCCGCCGGGGCAGGCAAACCCTACCCAGGCGCGGGGTAGGGCCCACCCGCGCCTAGGGTGGGTCTGGCCCCCCTGGCCGGCCTCCTTGTCTCTCCTCTAGACTTCTTGTTCCCCACGAAAAGTTATTGACTTTGTCCTTCGTCCCGTCCAATTCTAAGAATATTTCTTTACTAACTTTTCTGAAACCAAAAACAGTAGAAAACAAGCATCTGGCACTATTGCAACTTGTTAGTAGGTTAGTACCATAAAACATGTAAAAAGCACCTCAAAGTGTAGACAAGTAAATCAAAGTAGATACTAAAGAAACATGGAGCATCAAAAATTATAGATACGTTTCCAACGTATCAGGGGATCTGAAGCTCTTCGTGACACCCTGTCGGAGGGGAGATCATCCCGGAGGCCTTCTTCTTCACCATGCCAGCCTCCGGTATGAAGCGTGAGTAGTTCCACCTTGGACTATGGGTCCATGTAGTAGCTAGATGGTTGTATCTTCTCCTTTGTGCTTTCATGTATAAATCATGTGAGCTCCATTCATGATCAAGATCTAATCTATTTGTAATCATGCATGTTGTGTTTGCGGGATCTGATGGATATTGAGATTACTATGTCATATTGATTAATGGTTTTGGCTTATTGATTCTATCATGTCTGTGTTGTTTGTGATCTTGCATGCTCTCCATTTTTTAGTAGCTATCTTGGCCAAGTAGTTGCTAGTGACTCCAAGAGGGGGTATTTATGCTCGATAGTGGGTTCATGCCTCTAGTTTCCAAGGGAAGTGACATAAATCTCTTCGGTTGTAGATGTGATGTTGCCACTAGGGAGAAAACAACGGTCTCTTGTTCATGGAACAAGTGGATTGTTTACCTTACACACTTTGCTTAAAGGAGTTGTCTGTTGATTGCAACTTAATACTGGAGGGGGTTCGGATGATAACCTGAAGGTGGACTTCTAGTCATAGATGCAGTTGGATGGCGGTTTATGTATATTGTTGTATTGCCCAATCGAATCTCATAGGATTTTTATGTCTAGTATTGCATTGATATGCCTTGCTCAGTCCTGTCAATTGCCCTGCTGTAATTTGTTTACCCAGCATGCCATGTTTGTTTATCTAAGGAGAACACCTCTAGTGAACTATGGACCTCGGTCCAATCTTTACCACTGATACAACTTCCACTGTTACTGTTTACTTGCTGCAAACCATCATCACCTTCCACACCATACAGTTAATCCTTTATTACAGCAACCAGTGAGATTGACAAACTCACTGTTCGTTGGAGAAAAGTCTTGAGTTTGTGTTGTGCAGGTTTCCACGTTGCTTGCAACACCTTTGAGATGTTTCCTTCCTCCTACTGGTTCGATAACCTCGGTTTCTTACTGAGGTAAGACTTGTTGCTGTGCTGCATCACACCTTGCTTTTGGGGTTTACTGACGAAGCACTCCACATCAACAAGGAGTCATCAACAAGTTTTCTGGCGCCGTTGCCATGGAGGCTAAGGACGTCTTCACAAGGGGAGTCCTCCTCAACCTTTCTCTTTACTTTGTTTTTAGTTTGCTTAGTTTATGCTTGGTTTGGTGTGCCTCTTTTTATCAAAAACTCAAAAAAAAAGTTTAGTTTGGTTTGCTTTCTCTTATCAAAAACACAAAAAAATTAGTTCCTGCTCTAGCTGCTGCTGTTTTGGGCTTGCTCCACTTTTGCCAAAATGAACTCTGCTGAGAACACCAAGTTGTGTGACTTCACTAGCACAAACAACAATAATTTCCTTAGCACTCCTATTGCTCCACGTGCTCCCGATGCTACCTTTTATGAAATTAAGCCTGCTTTGTTGAATCTTGTGATGAGAGAGCAATTTTCTGGTGCTAGTTCTGATGCTGCTGCTGCCCATCTCAATAACTTTATTGAACTTTGTGAAATGGAAAAGTATAAGGATGAAGATGGAGATATTATTAAGCTCAAGCTGTTTCCTTTATCCTTGATAGGAAAAGCTAAAGAATGGTTGCTATCCTTGCCTAGAAATAGTATTGATTCTTGGATTAAGTGCAAGGATGCTTTTATTGGAAAGTACTACCCTCCTGCTAAGATTATATCTATGAGAAGTGACATTATGAAATTTAAACAACTTGATAATGAACATGTTGCTCAAGCTTGGGAAAGAATGAAATCTTTGGTTAAGAATTGTCCCACTCATGGACTCACTGCTTGGATGATTATCCAGACTTTTTATGCGGGTTTGAACTTCTCTTCAAGAAACCTATTGGATTCAGCTGCTAGAGGTACCTTTATGGTCATCACTTTGGGTGCTGCAACAAAACTCCTTGATAATGTGATGGTTAATTACTCTGAATGGCACACTGAGAGAGATCCACATGGTAAGAAGGTAAATTCTGTTGAAGAAACCTCCTCTTTGAGTTATATGGTTGATGTTATTATGGCTATGCTTGTTAATGGGAAAGCTCCTTTAGATCCAAATAATGTTCCCTTAGCCTCTTTGGTTGCTCAAGGAGAGCAAGTTGATGTGAAATTCATTAGAAACAAAAAATTTGGCAACAATACTTATGGTAATTATAGGCCTTATCCTCCTAATAATGGAATTACTTATCATGGTAGATCTGGAATGCCTAGTGAAGATAGGATTCTAGAAGTTGAAAGATCCACTAAAAACTTTATGCAGATGCAATATGAGCAAAACAAGATATTCACTAAAACTATGGAAGAACAATCTGTTATCTTGAAAAATATTAGTCATCAGCTTGAGAATCTGAATAGAGAAATTCCTAGTTTATAGTCAAAAAATTTGAGTGCTGAGAAGAATATTTCCTCTCTGTCTGAAGCACAGTCCTCCCTGATTAATAAAATGGCTGCTAAACCTTAAACCATGGAAAGTACCTTTGCTGCCACTCATGCCATACATGTTACTATTGATGAAAATGTTAGACTGTTAGCCCAACTTCATGCTAAGTGAGAAAGGGAAGCTGAAATTCATAGAAACAATAGTGTGTGCACCATCACTAGAATGGATACCACTAAATCGCAAGAAGTCCCTATTCCTCCTCCTATAATGCCTAAGCCTAATGAGTCTACTACTAGTGATGCTAAGTTTGATTTTGATATATATGGCTGCAATATTTCTAAAGTGATTATGTTCCTGCAAAAGCTTGCTAGAAGTCATGATGCTAGTGATATGCATGTTGCTTTCACCAAACACATTACAGATTCTCTTGTTAAGATTAAGGAAGAGAAGTTAAAACACAAAGCTTATATTCCTAGGAAAGTAGAAGATAGTTGGGAACCCATTATTAATATGCAAGTGAATGACTTTGTGTGGCATCCCGCAAAACCACTACTAGAAAATCGCGTTGTTTTTGTGCATTGCATCATCATGACCGCATGCTCATGTCATCATGCCACATTGCATTTGAGCATCAGCATCATCTTGCATTTGCTTGCATAAACTATTTGCGGAAAAACCTATTTTTGTTTTCTAAACGCCCCGTCTTTGTTCAAACGCAAAACCCGGGTCTCCGGAATATTTTGTTTTGTCTAACCACAGATTTCAAACGCCTCGTTTTAATTGAATAAAATATTTAATTACTTTTAGGGGGCAGCCAACCGGGCCGATCCGACCCAGTCGGCCACCCCCAGAATAAAACGGTCCACCCAAAATCCCTAACCTACCCAAACCTATCCTACCCACCCTGCCTCCACCTCACCCCGGCCAATCCCCACCCGACACGTCACCCTGACCCAAACTCCTATCCACTCCTAATCTGCCACCTCACCTCCCAACCCCACACACTCAACACCACCTGTCCCACCCAACCCACGCAGCACCCACGCCTACACGCACTCACACACGCCAACCGCGTCCCCCCTCCTCCTGGCCCCACCCCGGACCCACCTTCCCCACCTACCCCCGTCCTCTCTCACCCTTCCCCATTGACGCGCCCACCCCCGCTCTCTCCCTCCTCCCTCTGCCCCAACCCGCGAGCCCGACCCCGCTGCCTTCCTCCCCAACGCGCCCTCCGGCCGGCCTCGCCTCTCATCCGGCCATGGCGCCGCCGTTCCCAGCCCGGCCTCGCGGTTCCGTCCCCTCACCGTCTGTCCCGCGCCGCCGTCTGCCTCTGCGGGTCCTCCACCGTCGCCTCCGACGCGCCTGTGGCCACCGTCGACCTCACCGCCAAGCTCCTCGTCGCCAGGAGCCGCCTCCGCCTCAACCACCCCGCCGGACCCGAGCACCTCCCCGCCGCCCGCGGCCTCCTCTCCCGCCACCTCCGGCCGCGTCACCCCCTCATCGCGTCCCCGGCTGCCGACAGGTCCCCTCCTCCGCACCCTCTTCCCCCGGTCCCGACGTCGATGGCCCTCCTCCCGCCGCACGGGCTCGCCCCGCCGACGGTCGTCGCCCCACCACCGGCCGCCGCCCCCGACCCACCTGCTCCGTCGGCCTCTCCGGCGCCCCTTCTGCGCCTCGCCGCCGGCCGCGACCACTCCGCCCCCTCTGTGTCCCCCGCCGCCCCTGGAAGCCCCGAGCTCGCCCCTGACGCGCCCCTAGTCGCTCGGCCGCCTCTCCTCCGACCGCCAAGCTCGCAGGGCCCCGCCGTGCTCTCCTCCGGACGTCGCCACCCGCTCGAGTCACGCCGGGCCTCTCCCTCCTCAAGCTCGGCAACCGCCCGCTGCCAACCGTTCCTCCCCGCGAGCTCCCCTCGTTGCCCTTCCCGCGCGTCCCATGTTCCCCGCCTGGGCCCCACCTCGCAGCCCCACCATCTCCTTCCTAAGAGCTCGCACGCGTCCTTTGTCTCTAGGTGAATCCTTGTTGTACCTGGTGTACGTATCGCCCGCGTGGTCGAGGCCGTGACCGTCAAAGTTTCTGCCGTTTGGCTTCGTGGGACACCAAGTCAGCAACACCGACAAGATCAGCCACCGCTGGACCCCAAGATCTACACCTCGGATTCGATGCCTCAGAGCCGCTCCCGAAGACCGATCACGGATCCGGTGGCCGAGACCCTGAACTCGGAGGTCCTCTCCACGCAACGCCAAGTACGCCGACATGGAACCGACCAGTTCGCCGAGAACCGCTCCCAGACCCGATGACCGCCAAGATCGCCACCGGTACGACAAGCACTTCGCCGCGGAACGCCAAGTTCTTCGTCCCGAACGCCAAGACCGACCCGAAACACGGACCCGACAAGATCTGCGCGACGGCAAAATCGACCGCTTGGACCCAAGTTCTCCATCTTGTATCCGATCTCGTCGAGCCATTCTCCCGTCGGACCCTGAACCCTGAGACCGACCCCGAACCCCCGGAACCAAGATCATCGAGACCCCTAATGTGTGACCCTTTATCCGATACCCCTATTTTTATAATATGATATTGATCACCTGTCGCATATTAAATTGATCATGCATGCATATTTGTGTGGTTTGGGGGCATTATGCCGATCCACCTCTAATTAAATATGGGACCCATATACGGGCAAATCTAGTCTTATATTGGTCCCATTTAAATTGGTGTAGCGAACCGGTGATATAGTTTTGCCTTGTTAAGACAACATTTAATTGCGGGGTAGATAAATAACTTGAACCGTTTAATTAAATGTCGGGACCCCGGTTCCGCTTAATATGATCTAATTGCATCGCACATTTGCCATGCCATGCATCATACATGCATCATGCCCGATCTTCCGTCATAGTATTAAATAGAGCATTCGGTTTTTTCTTCTAGTGTTTTGCTTCTTCGCGGATAAGGCCGTTGAGTTGATGTGAGCTTCGACCCGATCTCCGGATGAACCTTCGGCAATGTTTTCAGGCGAGCATCTCCCCCTTTCTACCTATCTTACTTTTATAGTATTTATTCCCTCCTGTTGATCTATTGCTATCTGTGTTGCGATGCTCTAGTTTTCGTACCCGTGATATCCCTTGCAGCCATATATTGCCTTGGACACCTCCTATTACCTGTTGTTTGGTAGATAGTTGGACCTGCGCGTCGTAGTCGCTTGCTCAAGTGCTGTTGCGTGTCGTCAAGTACCACAGTTGTTGGAGTATTGCCGTGTGTTTATTGTTGGAGATGGTCAATACTTTAATTACTGTTTAACAACTAAAATTGAAGTAAGTAAGCAGAGGCACAGGTGGGCAATAGATGTTATTTGGTTGTTAACCGTCCACTTGTGTCCCGTAGGACCCCGAGTACTTGATACCTGTTCCTTGAATATTCGCGCTATCCACATCCGGGAGGATTATGGGACCCCCTGAGCCAGAGCTTGATTCATTCTTATTTCTTGGGGCCACAAACTAGTTTGAGGTTTTATTTACTATCCTGTATTTATGCCATGCTTTACTGCTTTATTTACGATTGTGCGAGGAGCACACTGTACTGTTTAGGATCGTGGCACGATTCCGCGGTATCGACAAGCCCAGTCACACTTTCGGGTTCCCAGTCGTTTACAGCCGTCCCCACAACCTTGAGTCCGTCTCGGAGCCGGCCGGCTTCGTTGCGGGTCTACTTTAAGGGGTGGCCCCCTGAAATATTTCTGAATCCTGTGATTGCTTTGTCGTGAAGGCCTCGTTGGGTTTTGATTTGGGTTTTCCGAGGTTGATCGAGTGTGTGTTGCTATTTGTGCACCCCTGCAGGGTAAAACTTTCTGAAAGCCGTGTCCGCGGTTATGGACGACTTGGAGCACAGTATCTCGATCATAGACAACTATAACTAAAGTAGTGCTATAAACTTGACTTTATAATCACTAGTAATCAGCTTCACTATAATGGAATGGCTAAATAAAACTGCCAACAACTGCTTGTTTGGGTTGCCGCTTGCGACCATTGTACCTGACTAGTAAGTATTGCAACTATAACAGAATGGCTGAATAAAAGTACTAAAAACTGCTGGGTTTTGGGATATCTCATGCTAATTGTATCTGACTAGTAAGTGTTGCAACTACAACGGAATGGTTAACTAAAATGGCCCACTGCTTATTTTATCAGGATGATTATCTACACCTGACTAGTAATTGATGCAACGATAACTGAATAAATAAAACTGCCAACTGTGTGAGTTCCTCGGGTGACTTCCTCGTTTGGTCTCGAGGGGGAAATACCAGGATGGGTTTGTTTGGTGTTAGAATCAGGTTGGTTCCGGATAGGACTTTCTTATCCCTTTCTAATGGCCGACAGTTATCTCGAGTCTCTATAGGTTGTTTAGTGCATGCTGCCGCTGCCGCTTCAGTACACCATACCTACGTAGGCGAGGACCGCCGAATTTTAGCCTCGCCGTGTACTGGCCTCAGTACTGACGCTCCTCTTTTTCCTTTGCCTTTTGTCGGCACCTCTTTTGTTTAAGCAGGTTTTGAGATCGACGTCGTTAGCAGGGTTACCCTTCCGGCTTGGCCTGGGCAGGGTTATGGACGCCATTGGTTATTCTTCAGGGCTCTTAGCCCCATTTGCATCTTGTCCGTAGCTGGACGCTCTATCGTTTTCAAGGTGATTTGGATCTTTGTATTGTATATCTGTATTCTTGACTCTTTGAGTCGCTGTTGTATATATCTGTTCTGTGGGTCCCATCGAGGACTGTTGTGTAATGTTATTACTTCGTTTTCCACCCGCACGCAAGTGCCTGGTGGGCACCTTTGAATCGTTTCTATGCGGGTTTGGCGGGAAGCGCTGAAACTTGCATAGGTCCGATTCTGAGGGTGTTACAGAGTGGTATCAGAGCTCAGAAGTTGCGATACCCCACAAGTCCAGCCTGTAGGATAACCTAGCTAACGTCCGAAGTAGAGTGTCAAAACTATTTTTTGAAAAATCGGTTGGATAGTTCTGATTAGGTATGATTTTACTCCTTACCCCTCTGCTGCTCTCCTCTCACCTCTGCGTGTTTTGAATCCGCTCTCTTCTCTCTCTTCGAGTCCAGGATTTCTCGTGGTTGGGTTCCATCGTACCTTCAGGGTTTCGCTTCCTCCTTTGGTAACGGTGTTGCTACATCTGATCTTCATGCTATCCGAGGAATCCTTCGTCCGGTGGACTTCTCTTTGTTCCTTCTCGTGCCTTCTGGTGTTTTCCGACGCGACGACATCATCCACGCCAGATCCGATGCAGAGTCTGCATCACTCCTTTGTTCCGAACCTCGATTGTCGAGATCTTCAGTCTGATTCCGAGAATGGTTGCAAGCTTTCCTACTGATTGTGCAGAGTAATAGTTTGGGTGCGTGATGGATTGGCCCCCATGCCGACTACCCTTTCTATTCGCTCTTGTACATTGAAGTGGGATAGGCCGCATCTTTTCTCTCCTTCTATCGAAGTTAGAGGTGGCTTTATTTGTCGATACCTCTACCTTCGACCTTTTGTTTCCGGAGTGTTCTCTCGACGATCACGGACAACGACCTCTTGTTAGTGGTGTCGCGAGGATCTACACGAAGCGAGAAGATGCGGATCACCGACCTTCCTTCGGGTACCATGAGGCGGATCTCGAGGGCGAGATCCATTGTTAGTGGTGTCGAATTGTGGCATCCCGCAAAACCACTACTAGAAAATCGCGTTGTTTTTGTGCATTGCATCATCATGACCGCATGCTCATGTCATCATGCCACATTGCATTTGAGCATCGGCATCATCTTGCATTTTCTTGCATAAAACTATTTGCGGAAAAACCTATTTTTGTTTTCTAAACGCCCCGTCTTTGTTCAAACGCAAAACCCGGGTCTCCGGAATATTTTGTTTTGTCTAACCACAGATTTCAAACGCCTTGTTTTAATTGAATAAAATATTTAATTACTTTTAGGGGGCAGCCAACCGGGCCGATCCGACCCAGTCGGCCACCCCCAGAATAAAACAGTCCACCCAAAATCCCTAACCTACCCAAACCTATCCTACCCACCCTGCCTCCACCTCACCCCGGCCAATCCCCACCCGACACGTCACCCTGACCCAAACTCCTATCCACTCCTAATCTGCCACCTCACCTCCCAACCCCACACACTCAACACCACCTGTCCCACCCCAACCCACGCAGCACCCACGCCTACACGCACTCACACACGCCAACCGCGTCCCCCCTCCTCCTGGCCCCACCCCGAACCCACCTTCCCCACCTACCCCCGTCCTCTCTCACCCTTCCCCACTGACGCGCCCCACCCCCGCTCTCTCCCTCCTCCCTCTTCCCCAACCCGCGAGCCCGACCCCGCTGCCTTCCTCCCCAACGCGCCCTCCAGCCGGCCTCGCCTCTCCTCCGGCCATGGCGCCGCCGTTCCCAGCCCGGCCTCGCGGTTCCGTCCCCTCACCGTCCGTCCCGCGCCGCCGTCTGCCTCTACGGGTCCTCCACCGTCGCCTCCGACGCCTGTGGCCACCGTCGACCTCACCGCCAAGCTCCTCGTCGCCAGGAGCCGCCTCCGCCTCAACCACCCCGCCGGACCCGAGCACCTCCCCGCCGCCCGCGGCCTCCTCTCCCGCCGCCTCCGGCCGCGTCGCCCCCTCACCGCGTCCCCGGCCGCCGACGGGTCCCCTCCTCCGCGCCCTCTTCCCCCGGTCCCGACGACGACGACCCTCCTCCCGCCGCACGGGCTCGCCCCGCCGACGGTCGTCGCCCCGCCACCGGCCGCCGCCCCCGACCCGACTGCTCTGTCGGCCTCTCCGGCGCCCCTTCTGCGCCTCGCCGCCGGCCGCGACCACTCCGCCCCCTCTGCATCCCCCGCCGCCCCTGGAAGCCCCGAGCTCTCCCCTGACGCGCCCCTAGTCGCTCGGCCGCCTCTCCTCCGACCGCCAAGCTCGCAGGGCCCCGCTGCGCTCTCCTCCGGACGTCGCCACTCGCTCGAGTCACGCCGGGCCTCTCCCTCCTCAAGCTCGGCAACCGCCCGCTGCCAACCGTTCCTCCCCGCGAGCTCCCCTCGTCGCCCTTCCCGTGTGTCCCCTGTTCCCCGCCTGGGCCCCACCTCGCAGCCCCACCATCTCCTTCCTAAGAGCTCGCACGCGTCCTTTGTCTCTAGGTGAATCCTTGTTGTACCTGGTGTACGTATCGCCCGCGTGGTCGAGGCCGTGACCGTCAAAGTTTCTGCCGGTTGGCTTCGTGGGACACGAAGTCAACAACACCGACAAGATCAGCCACCGCTGGACCCCAAGATCTACACCTCGGATTCGATGCCTCAGAGCCGCTCCCGAAGACCGATCACGGATCCGGTGGCCGAGACCCTGAACTCGGAGGTCCTCTCCATGCAACGCCAAGTACGCCGACATGGAACCGACCAGTTCGCCGAGAACCGCTCCCGGACCCGATGACCGCCAAGATCGCCACCGGTACGACAAGCACTTCGCCGCGGAACGCCAAGTTCTTCGTCCCGAACGCCAAGACCGACCCGAAACACGGACCCGACAAGATCTGCGCGACGGCAAAATCGACCGCTTGGACCCAAGTTCTCCATCTTGTATCCGATCTCGTCGAGCCATTCTCCCGTTGGACCCTGAACCCTGAGACCGACCCCGAACCCCCGGAACCAAGATCGTTGAGACCCCTAATGTGTGACCCTTTATCCGATACCCCTATTTTTATAATATGATTTTGATCACCTGTCGCATATTAAATTGATCATGCATGCATATTTGTGTGGTTTGGGGGCATTATGCCGATCCACCTCTAATTAAATATGGGACCCATATGCGGGCAAATCTAGTCTTATATTGGTCCCATTTAAATTGGTGTAGCGAACCGCTGATATAGTTTTGCCTTGTTAAGACAACATTTAATTGCGGGGTAGATAAATAACTTGAACCGTTTAATTAAATGTCGGGACCCCGGTTCCGCTTAATATGATCTAATTGCATCGCACCTTTGCCATGCCATACATCATACATGCATCATGCCCGATCTTCCATCATAGTATTAAATAGAGCATTCGGTGTTTCCTTCTAGTGTTTTGCTTCTTCGCGGATAAGGCCGTTGAGTTGATGTGAGCTTCCACCCGATCTCCGGATGAACCTTCGGCAATGTTTTCAGGCGAGCATCTCCCCCTTTCTACCTATCTTACTTTTATAGTATTTATTCCCTCCTGTTGATCTATTGCTATCTGTGTTGCGATGCTCTAGTTTTCGTACCCGTGATATCCCTTGCAGCCATATATTGCCTTGGACACCTCCTATTACCTGTTGTTTGGTAGATACTTGGACCTGCGCGTCGTAGTCGCTTGCTCAAGTGCTGTTGCGTGTCGTCAAGTACCACAGTTGTTGGAGTATTGCCGTGTGTTTATTGTTGGAGATGGTCAATACTTTAATTGATGTAAGCAGAGGCACATGTGGGCAATAGATGTTATTTGGTTGTTAACCGTCCACTTGTGTCCCGTAGGACCCCGAGTACTTGATACCTGTTCCTTGAATATTCGCGCTATCCACATCCGGGAGGATTATGGGACCCCCCTGAGCCAGATCTTGATTCATTCTTATTTCTTGGGGCCACAAACTAGTTTGAGGTTTTATTTACTATCCTGTACTTATGCCATGCTTTACTGCTTTATTTACGATTGTGCGAGGAGCACACTGTACTGTTTAGGATCGTGGCACGATTCCGCGGTATCGACAAGCCTAGTCACACTTTCGGGTTCCCAGTCGTTTACAGCCGTCCCCACAACCTTGAGTCCGTCTCGGAGCCGTCCGGCTTCGTTGCTGGTCTACTTTAAGGGGTGGCCCCCTGAAATATTTCTGAATCCTGTGATTGCTTTGTCGTGAAGGCCTCGTTGGGTTTTGATTTGGTTTTTCCGAGGTTGATCGAGTGTGTGTTGCTATTTGTGCACCCCTGCAGGGTAAAACTTTCTGAAAGCCGTGTCCGCGGTTATGGACGACTTGGAGCACAGTATCTCGATCATAGACAACTATAACTAAAGTAGTGCTATAAACTTGACTTTATAATGACTAGTAATCAGCTTCACTATAATGGAATGGCTAAATAAAACTGCCAACAATTGCTTGTTTGGGTTGCCGCTTGCGACCATTGTACCTGACTAGTAAGTATTGCAACTATAACGGAATGGCTGAATAAAAGTACCAACAACTGCTGGGTTTTGGGATATCTCATGCTAATTGTATCTGACTAGTAAGTGTTGCAACTACAACGGAATGGTTAACTAAAACGGCCCACTGCTTATTTTATCAGGATGATTATCTACACCTGACTAGTAATTGATGCAACGATAACTGAATAAATAAAACTACCAACTGTGTGAGTTCCTCGGGTGACTTCCTCATTTGGTCTCGAGGGGGAAATACCAGGATGGGTTTGTTTGGTGTTAGAATTAGGTTGGTTCCGGATAGGACTTTCTTATCCCTTTATGATGGCCGACAGTTATCTCGAGTCTCTATAGGTTGTTTAGTGCATGCTGCCGCTGCCGCTTCAGTACACCATACCTACGTAGGCGAGGACCGCCGAATTCTAGCCTCGCCATGTACTGGCCTCAGTACTGACGCTCCTCTTTTTCCTTTGCCTTTTGTCGGCACCTCTTTTGTTTAAGCAGGTTTTGAGATCGACGTCGTTAGCAGGGTTACCCTTCCGTCTTGGCCTGGGCAGGGTTATGAACGCCATTGGTTATTCTTCAGGGCTCTTAGCCCCATTTGCATCTTGTCCGTAGCTGGACGCTCTATCGTTTTCAAGGTGATTTGGATCTTTGTATTGTATATCTGTATTCTTGACTCTTTGAGTCGCTGTTGTATATATCTGTTCTGTGGGTCCCATCGAGGACTGTTGTGTAATGTTATTACTTCGTTTTCCACCCGCACGCAAGTGCCTGGTGGGCACCTTTGAAACGTTTCTATGCGGGTTTGGCGGGAAGCGCTGAAACTTGCATAGGTTCGATTCTGAGGGTGTTACACTTTGATCTCAAAGCTTCATGTGATATTGGTTCTAGTGTCTCTATTATGCCTAGGAAGATTTATGAAATGATTGATTTGCCACCTTTGGAAGATTGTTATTTGGATGTCCCACTTGATGATAATGCTAAGAAGAAACTCATGGGGAGTATTAATAATGTTCTCATTATGGTTAACAATGCTTATGTCCCTGTTGATTTCTATGTTTTTATGTTGAATACAATGCTTCTTGTCCTATTACTTTGGGAAGACCTTTTCTTAGAACTGTTGGTGCCATCATTCATATGAAAGAAGGCACCATTAAATATCGATTTCCATTCAAGAAAGGTATTGAACACTTCCCTATGAGGAGATAGAAGTTGCCTTTTGCTCCTCCTTTGAAAGCAAGGTTTGATGTTAATGCTTTCTCATTTGAAAATACTTGATTTCTTGCTTCTTGTGCCTAACTTAAAGGCGTTAAAGAAAAGTACTTGTTGGGAGATAACCCAAGAGTTTCCTTGAGTCTTGGAAGTTATTACTTCAGTAATGACCTCTCCTTATCCTTTTTGTTTGCTTTTTGTGCCAAGAATGACCTCTAATGAGAGGAAAGTAAGATTTGGGGAGTTGTTGTCCCGAAACAGATTTCTGTCCTCCACCATAAAAATTCGTGAGGAGTCTCTATAAGTAGGATTGAGCTGAACATTTACAAATAAATCCCTTAGTATGTTAGATAACTTTAGTTAGTTCAACACTTTTTGATTTGAGCAACATAAGGTCTTTTAAAAAATCAGTTTCTACCTGCTGGTCTGTTTTGTCAGATTTCTGTCATTATTTGCATTTGCTTCTTATTGATTCCTTTTTGAGTTCTCTTTTGGGGAATTGAGATTTTTGAAGGAGTTTCTACAGTAGCTTGTGTTTTTAGTGAAAAAAATTCTATTCCAAAGCTAAACCCAAAGGTCTATTATCTTTTGAATACACTAATGTTGCTAATGAAGATTGTGTGAAGTTTTGTATGAAGGGAAAATTTCAGGTGTAGAAAGAATGATGTAATGAGATGAAGAATGGACAAAATCTCAAGCTTGGGGATGCCACCCCGGTGTCACCCCAGTTGTGTTGTTCTTGGAGAGTCTTAGTTTTCATTTGCTTTGCTTAGTTGTTTAGTTTGCTTGAATAAAGTAGTTTGGACCCCCGTTCTCACTGTGTTGTGTCAAATAATTCGATTGGTGTTGGAAAGGAGTAGACAGTTCTTGCTTGAAAGTGCAAGATGAGCTTGCATTGACTGTGACTTAGACTTTAGCATGACATGCTAGGTGTTGCTTTGACCTTATGCTTAGTTATTATTGTTGTAGCATGCCTTGTTCCAAACAATTGGGATTGCTTAGTGTGCCTTGAAAGAATCATGCGTTGTTTTAACATACAAAAACATAGTATTGTGGTATTCTCCTTTGATGCTTTGTTTGGGTTGACTTGGCACATGCTCACACCATGTTATGACTATGAACAAGGCACCATAGTCTCTATGATCATTTAGTCCTTGACTTGTAGTACCACTCTATGCTTTGATTCGTAATGTTTTGTCGCTCTACATGATTATGGCCATTATTGCTCTTTTAGTTGGTTGCTCCCAGTCTTTTGCTAGCCTCCACTTGTATGAGTAAGCTCTACTCATGCTTCCAACTCCCAAGAAACCAAGTTATTCCAAAGTGTCCACTATAAACTCCTATGCATGGTGTGTTACATCATTCCAAGTATATTCTTGTGTTGAGCTATCTTCCAATTAAAAAGTATTTTTTATGTGAAAACCTAGTGATTAAAGCCCTCACGAACTTGATGGCACACTTTATATTCCTTGCCCCTAATAAACTTGAACTATTGTGTCATCTATGTTGTATATGCTTGCACTTATACGTTAGAATTAGCAGAACCATATTGTCATGGGGAACATTTTCAACATTGCACTTGTACTTTGTACATAGTTGATATCATGCTCTTTTATCTATGGATGTCGCCAGTGTGAAATAAAAAGGGAGCTTGTAAGTCCATGAAGTTATGTATTTTGTGTTAGAGAAATGTCTGGGCCGCTAGCCTAAGCCATGCCTAATCATGATGGAAATTGCAGCATCACCATAATGAGCATTATGTGAAGCATCCTCAATAAAAAGCTATCCACATAGTAAATAAAAAGATCGCTGAGATGCCCATTGTCTACTTGCCTTGCATTTTGGTTATGGGATAGATCCTTTACCATGTGCAAGGGGTACCCTGTTGGCGGTTCTCTATGATACACATGTACTTAATATGACAAGAACTTACAGGTGACTAAAGTTGAGTAGCATGCGGTGTGGCCCTCGTATTCAAGGGACATGAGATTGCCAACTTATACTTTGTTAAGCATATACTCCATAGTTTGTTCACTTTAACCTTACTCACTTCAAGATGCTTATGATAGGGGCAATGAGGAATGAAAGCTAACAAGTACCATAATTTTTGGAAGCTCTTTTTGAAACTTGAAATCCCTGCTTCCCTTTATGAAGGGCCTTTCTTCCACTATTATATTGAGTCTCCACCTTCTACCTTTAGGCACCAGTTAAGAGAGCATAGTTGTCATTCTTAGTTCTATGTGCAGTGTCCCAAAACTTATTGATTGATGCATATTGTTGATATTGCTTGTTCTTGTGCTACTTGTATCTAGTCACTCTTTGAACTTTGAAGGTGTCCTATGCATCTATTTGCTACTCCATGAGGGACAAGTTGAATGCACTATGACATGTTTTCTGTATGTGAAACAAACAAACATTTTTCAATGCATGTTATTCATGATCTTTGTTTGTAGCCTTTCATGTTGCATGCATAGTTACTCTGTCTTATTGTTAGAACTCCATCTTTCATGCACATGTTTAGAGTTCTTTGATCCCAAATTCCAATGCTTGCAATTGGTTTGATCTTGGTTTTGATGGTGCATGTCACCTCAAAAATTATTCTTTTATCACTTACCTACTCGAGGATGAGCAAGAGTTAAGCTTGGGGATGCTTGATACGTCAAAAACGTATCCATAATTTTTGATGCTCCATGCTTTTTTAATATCTACGTTTCTTTGCTTTGTCTACACTTTTAGGTGTTTTTATATGTTTTCTGGAACTAACCTATTAACAAGTTGCCAAAGTGCCAGTTGCCTGTTTTCTTCTGTTTTTGGTTCCAGAAAGGCAAAAAATCAATATTGTCGGAATTGGACGGCACAAAAGCCAAAGCCAATATTTTACCGTGGGCAACACGGAATACGAGATGGAGGAGGCTCACCAGGGGGCCACACCCCCTAGCCACGCGGGTGGGACCACCCCGCGCCTGGGGGGTGCAGCCGCCCTGGTAGCCCCTGCCTCGCCTCTTCGCCTATAAGAAGCCCCCGATGCAGAAATCCTAGGCACCCGATCAAAATTCCACGAAACCGCCTGTAGCCGTTGCCACCATCGTCCCTAGATCGGGAGGGATCTGAAGCTCTTCCCGGCACCCTGCCAGAGGGGAGATCATCCCGGAGGCCTTCTTCTTCACCATGCCAGCCTCCGGTATGAAGCGTGAGTACTTCCACCTTGGACTACGGGTCCATGTAGTAGCTAGATGGTTGTATCTCCTCCTTTGTGCTTTCATGTATAGATCTTGTGAGCTCCGTTCATGATCAAGATCTAATCTATTTGTAATCATGCATGTTGTGTTTGCGGGGATCCGATGGATATTGAGATTACTATGTCAGATTGATTAATGTTTTGTCTTATTGATTCTATCATGTCTGTGTTGTTTATGATCTTGCATGCTCTTCGTTGTTAGTAGCTATCTTGGCCAAGTAGTTGCTAGTGACTCCAAGAGGGGGTATTTATGCTCGATAGTGGGTTCATGCCTCTAGTTTCCAAGGGAAGTGACAGAAATATCTTCGGTTGTAGATGTGTTGTTGCCACTAGGGAGAAAAAAACGGTCTCTTGTTCATGGAACAAGTGGATTGTTTACCTTACACACTTTGCTTAAAGGAGTTGTCTGTTGCTTGCAACTTAATACTGGAGGGGGTTCGGATGATAACCTGAAGGTGGACTTCTAGTCATAGATGCAGTTGGATGGCGGTCTATGTATATTGTTGTATTTCCCAATCGAATCTCATAGGATATATATGTCTAGTATTGCATTGTTATGTCTTGCTCAGTCCTGTCAATTGTCATGGTGTAATTTGTTTACCCAGCATGGCATGCTTGTTTATCAAAGGAGAACACCTCTAGTGAACTATGGACCCCGATCCAATATTTACCATTGATACATCTTCCAATATTACTGTTTACTTGTTGCAAACCATCATCACCTTCCACACCAAACAGTTAATCATTTCTTACAGCAACCGGTGAGATTGACAACCTCACTGTTTGTTGGGGCAAAGTCTTGAGTTTGTGTTGTGCAGGTTTCCACGTTGCTTGCAACACCTTTGAGAAGTTTCCTTCCTCCTACTGGTTCGATAACCTCGATTTCTTACTGAGGGAAGACTTGCTGCTATGCTGCATCACACCTTGCTCTTGGGGTTTACCGACGAAGCGCTCCACGTCAACAAGGAGTCATCAAGAGGTATTGTTGTTGATGATGGTGATGATCCCCGCCAAATTCCTCGTCCCGGCAAGGTGCGAGAACAGATTTTCTGGTTCCGAATTGCGGTTTCTGGTGGTGGCAGCGCAGCGGAACTCTTTCTGGAGAAACATCGACCCCCTCCTGAGTTTTTAGGTCAGAAGGCAAATTATAGGCGAAGAGGGAGGCCGAGGGGGTGCCTGAGGCGACCACACCCCCTCCAGGCATGGCCAGGCCTGGCCCGCGTAGCAGAGGGTGTGGGCCTGATGGCGTCCAGTACTGTCGTGGGACGCTTCGTTGGAAACCCCAAGAGCAAGGTGTGATGAGCACAACAGCAAGTCTTCCCTCAGTAAGAAACCGAGGTTATCGAACCATTAGGAGGAAGGAAACGTCTCAAAGGTGTTGCAAGCAACGTGGAAACCTACACAACACAAACTCAAGATTTTGTCCCAACGAATCAATGAGGTCGTCGAGCTCACCGGTTTGTTGTAACAAAGGATTAAACGTATGGTGTGGAAGATGATGATGGTTTGCAGCAAGTAAACAGTGGAAGATGTATCAATGGTAAATATTGGACCGGGGTCCATGGTTCACTAGAGGTGCTCTCCTTAGATAAACAACATGGCATGAAGGGTAAACAATTACAGCAGGGCAATTGGCAGGAACTAGGCAAGGCATAACAATGCAATACTAGACAAAAAGATCCTATGAGATTTGATTGGGCAATACAACAATATACATAGACCACCATCCAACTGCATCTATGACTAGAAGTCCACCTTCAGGTTATCATCCGAACCCCCTCAAGTATTAAGTTGCAAGCAATAGACAACTGCTTTAAGCAAAGTGTGTAAGGTAAACAATCCACATGTTCCATGAACAAGAGACCGTTGTTTTCTCCCTAGTGGCAACAACACATCTACAACCGAAGAGATTTCTGTCACTTCTCTTGGAAAGTAGATGCATAAACTCACTATCGAGCATAAATACTCCCTCTTGGATTCACTAGCAACTACTTGGCCAAGATAGCTACTAACAACGGAGAGCATGCAAAATCACAAACAACACATACATGATAGAATCAATAAGACAAAACCACTAATCAATCTGACATAGTAATCTCAATATCCATCGAATCCCGGCAAACACAACATGCATGATTACAAATAGATTAGATCTTGATCATGAACGGAGCTCACAAGATCTATACATGAAAGCACAAGGAGGAGATACAACCATCTAGCTACTACATGGACCCATAGTCCAAGGTGGAACTACTCACGCTTCACACTGGAGGCTAGCATGATGAAGAAGAAGGCCTCCAGGATGATCTCCCCTTCGGCAGGGTGCCGGGAAGAACTTTAGATCCCCCGATCTAGGGTCGATGGTGGCGGCGTCTACAGAAGGTTTCGTGGAGTTTTCGATCAGGTGCCTAGGGTTTCTGCATCGGGGGATTCTTATAGGCGAAGGGGCGAGCCAGGGGGCCACACCCTGCCCAGGCGTGGGCCAGGCTTGGCCGCGCCTAGGGGGGCCTGGCCGCCCTGTGGCGCCCCTCCCTCTTGTCTTCTGGCTTCATGTCGCCCACGGTAAAATATTGACTTTGGCTTTTGTCCCTTCCAATTCCGAGAATATTGATTTTCTGCCTTTCTGGAACCAAAAACAAAAGAAAACAGGCAACTGACACTGTGGCAACTTGTTAATAGGTTAGTTACAGAAAACATATAAAAACATCTAAAAGTGTAGACAAAGCAAAGCAAAGTAGATACTAAACAAGCATAGAGCATCAAAAATTATAGATACGTTTCCGACGTATCAGGGCCCCTCAGGCCCCTACTCCGTCTCGTGTTCTGGATCCGTGAGTCTTCTGGTGAAATAGGATTTCTGGCATATTTTTCGTGATTTTTTCTGGTAGTTTATTTTCTGCACAAAAACTAGACACAAAGGTAATTCTGCAGAAAATAGCATTAGTCCATGTTAGTTATATCCAAATCACACAAGTTTAGAGGAGAAACAATAGCAAAAGTGTTCGGAAAAGTAGATACGTTTTGGACGTATCAGATCCCCCTAGAGCATTATTGCCGGGTGTGTTAGGATAGTCCCGGTTCGAATAGCTTAGACACCGGCAACCTTTAGTCCCAGTTCGAACGGTAATACAAACCAAGACTAAAGGGGTGGAGACAGGTGCGGACGTGGACAACACACTTTAGTCCCGGTTGGAGACACAAAGCGGGACTAAAGATGGAGGTTTAGTCCTGGTTTGAGACATTATCCGGGACTAAAAAGAATTGGCAAAAAAACTTCGACTGGTTCTGCCACGGCAGAAAAATGGGCAAAAATCCTGCCACGGCAGGATATTTCTTCCCACCGCACCCCCTAAGATCACCATTTCTAGTTTCAAAAGCATGCCACAAAATTATAATTTTTTTTAAAAATAAAACCCTTCAGACTGTAGTTATATTAAGTGATTAAATTGTTACGAAAAATAACAAACATGAATTTCGATATATTTTGCCAAAAACAGTCATGAAAATTTCAAACGGCTATAACTTTTGCATATGCTGTAAAAAACGTATGACCTAACAAAATGTGCGGAAAAAAATTGGAGTTCGCTCTCGACGGCCTTAGACCGTTTGGGATTTTTTTAGATTTTTTAAAATGCAAAAGGGAAAAAAGTTATTTAAAAATTATATATTTTTAAGAATTTTTATGCCATATTTGGATTCCTTACATTTTCTGATAATAATGGATATATTATTTGTTGAATTTCGATTTATGTATTTAAAGATATTATTTATGCCATATTAAATGAATAAATGGCAAAAATGTGAATAAAATATTATTTTAATTAGTTTTTTTACTTTTATTGGATTAAAATATTATTATTAGCTATTTATTATTGTTTACTTAAGTAGTTATTTGTAGTTTCGAAACATAAAGACGTGTGACATATTGATATGAGCTAATAAGATTGATATGGTAGTGTTGACAACAAAGTACTAATGGGCTTCGCGCAAGGACATCCAGATAGAACATAGAAGTTAAGCGTGCTGGAGATGGAGTAGTGCTAGGATGGTTGACAAACCGGGAAGTCTGTGATTTGACCTAAGATTAAGTATATTTAGTGTTAAAATGTTCCCTCGAGGCCCTTCATGAGATTACTTGGCCAAGATAGCTACTAGAAACAGAGAGTATGCAAGATCACAAACAACACAGACATGATAGAATCAATAAGATAGAATCATTAACCAATCTGACATAGTAATCTCAATATCCATCGAATTCCTGCAAACACAACATGCATGATTACAAATAGATGATCTTAATCATAAACGGAGCTCACAAGATTCAAGGTGGCAACGGGGCCGGGGATGGCCGGGGATGAAGCCGCCGTCCCCGCCCCGGTACCCGCCAATCCCCGTCCCCGCCAGTCCCCGATAAGCTATCGAGCGGAAAATCGTCCCCGTCCCCGTCAATGTCGGGTACCCGACCCCCATCGGGGACTCCATGGGTAGATCGACGCCGGCACCGTGTGGTCGTCAGCTCGTCCTCCAGCCACCATTCGAAGAAGAAACAAGCAACCAGGAGTGCCAGGACTCGAAGAACTGCTGCGCCGGCAAGCCGATGCGTCAGCGGCAGTTAAAATCTTAAATCAGAAGAGGAGAGAGAGGCCATGCGCGATACCATGAGATGGGCGGAGGGAATGGACAGAAGAGGTGGAGGCCGACAAGTGGTGTGCCGGCAGATGGAGGTTGGAGACGCACCATGGCTTGATTTGGGAGCAAGAGGAACGAAAGATTGGGGAACGAAAGGCTGTGGCCTGGCGGCTGCCAAGAGACAATAGGTTTGACCGTACGTGCAGCTGCACTTTAGGTTCTATACTGTTCCCGTGCCCCACATGTCAGTAGTTGGCGGGTATCCATGGAGTCTCCACGGGGTGAATTTGCCCCCCATCCCCGCCCCGTTTAGCTATCGGGTATCCGCTAGGTTATCCCCATGGGGGCAATTTGCCCCCCATCCCTGTTTCTTAGCGGGTATATGCCCGCGGGTACCCGCCTCCATGGGGAAAACTGCCATCTTGACACAAGATCTAAACATGGTAGCACAAAGGAGGAGAAACAACCATCTAGCTACTACATGGACCCGTAGTACAAGGTGGAACTACTCACACTTTATACCGGAGCCTGGCATGGTGATGAAGAAGGCCTCCGGGATGATCTCTCCCCTCCGGCAGGGTGCCGGGAAGAGCTTTAGATCCCTCGATCTAGTGACGATGGTGGCGGCGGCTATAGACTGTTTCGTGGAAGATTGATCAGGTACTTAGGGTTTTGGTATCGGAAGCTTCTTATAGGCGAAGAGGGAGGCCGAGGGGGTGCCTGAGGCGACTGCACCCCCCGGGCGTGGGCCAGGCCTGGCCGCGCGGCAAGGGGGTGTGGCCCCCTCGAGGCCCTTCTCCGTCTCGTCTTTTGGCTCCGTGTTCCCCACGGTAAAATATTGACTTTGTCTTTTGTGATTCCGAGAATATTAATTTTCTGACTTTTCTGGAACCAAAAACAGAAGAAAACAGGCAACTGACACTGTGGCATCTTGTTAACAGGTTAATCCCAAAAAACATATAAAAATACCTCAAAATGAAGACAAAGTAAAGTAGATACTAAAAAAGCATGAAACATTAAAAATTATATATATGTTTACGACGTATCAAGTATCTCCAAGCTTAACTCCTGCTCGTCCTTGAGTAGGTAAGTGATAAAAAATAATTTGAGATGACATGCATCATCAAAATCAAGATCAAACCATTTGCAAGCATTGAAAGCTGAGATCAAAGCACTCTAAACATGAGCATGAAAGAAGAAGTTTTAACAATAAGAAAAAGTAACTATGCATGCAACATGAAAGGTTACAAATAAAGATCATGAATAACAATATATCGAAAGACGTTTTTTTGTTTTACATATAGAAAACATAACATAGTGGCATTCAACTTGTCCCTCTTAGAGTAGCAAATAAATGCATAGGACACCTTTAAAGTTCATAAGAGTGACTAAATACAAATAGTTCATGAGGAAGCAATATCAACAATATGAATCAATCAATAAGTTTTGGGACAATGCACATAGAACTAAGAATGACAACTATGCTCTCTTAATTGGTGCCTAAGGATAGAAGGTGGAGACTCAATATTATGGTGGGAGAAAGACCCTTCATAATAGGGAAGCAGGGATTTCAAGTCTCATAAAGAGCTTCCAAAAATTATGGTACTTGTTAGCTTTTAGCTCTCATAGCCCCTATCATAAGCATCTTGAAGTGATTAAGGTTAAAGTGAACAAACTTTGGAGTATATTCTTGACAAAGTATAAGTTGACAATCTCATGTCTCTCATATACGAGGACCTCTCCTCATGCTACTCAAGTTTAGTTACCGGTAAGTTCTTGTCATAGTAAGTACATGTATATAATAGAGAACCGCCAACGGGTACCCTTACACATGATACATGAGCTATCCCGTAATTAAAATGACAAGGCAAACAGACAATGAGCATCTCAGCAATCTTTTATTTACCATAGGAAAATTGTGTTTTTTTTCTCTCTTTCCTCTTTTCTTATTTTTTGTTCTTTTTCTTAATCTCTATCTTTTTTTATAAGAAGAATGCTTCATAGATTACTCACTATAGTGATGCTGCAAGTTTATAGCATTATTAGGCATGACTTAGGCTAGCGTCACAGACGCATACATAACTTTATAAACTTACAAGATTCCCTTTTATTTCACACCGAGGATATCCATAAACAAAAGAGTATGATATCAACTGGGACTATTAGCCCATTTTCTACCAGTGTTCTTCGTGCGGTAATGTATCCCCGATCGATAGTACTCCCTCCGTTCCAAAATATAAGATGTTTTAGGTTTGTGAAGCAATTGAATCTATACTTTTTTTAGTATGTAGATTCATTTCAAAATTGAATGAACTACGTACTAAAATAAGTCTAGATTCGTTTTCTTCACAAACCTAAAACGTCTTATATTTTGGAACGGAAGGAGTATACAGTATACAATACAACAACGGCCGACCAATCCCTCCCCGAGAAAAACGAACAGCAGAGGAACGTCACAGACTTGCAGCGGCAGCCCTAGTAGTAGCTAGTACAAGCAGTGAAAGAATTTTGACCTGTCTAAAACTCTTTTACAATACATGCTAGCAGCAGTCTACCGCACGAACACCTTCTGCATCGCCACCGATGGAGCTCATGATGTTGGATGCAATGGCGATGCTGCTGGTGATCACCGCCAGAATGATCATCGTTGCCGCCATTCCCTTGTCCTTCATCTTCGCTATTGCGTGAACATCCCTGCGAAATTTCAGAGGTGCGTGTTGGGTACTTGGATTATAAAATTGTCGAATGGTCGATACGAGCAGTTGATCAGTGGCGCACCTGAGAACCATAGCGCCGGGGAAGATGAGCGATATGCACACCGCGAAGGTGGACCCCGTGTACTGGAAGAGCGTCCAGATGCTGGGGATGGCGATGGCGAGCACGTAGATCGCCGCCATGAGCGCGGCCGTGAGGGCCACGAACCGGCGCGTGTCCGTGGCCAGCGGCCGGCGGCCCGGGAAGAGGAGCTCGTCCACGTTGACACGGAGCGAGTAGTAGAGGAGCGGGAAGACGAGCATGAGGTGCAGCGCGTAGCTGAGGCGCGCGGCGTCGTTGAGCGCCTGCGGGACGCCGGAGCCGGAGCTGCTGTCAAAATTCGCGAGCAAGTCGGGCATGGTGTCGTCCCCGAAGAGGAGGAAGCCGAAGAAGCCCACCGCCGCGTAGATGACGGAGCAGAGCACGAGGGAGATGCGCACCGCCGACTTCATGTCCGACGTCTTGCTCAGCTCAGCGCGGATGGGGTGCACTGCCAAGGTACTAAACAATATGAGCCGATGAATGAGCCACAGCGCCATCTACTAAACAATATGAAACTTTATATATGGAGCGCTCGATCGTTTGTTGTGATACCGTTGAAGTGGAAGGTGAAGGCGAGGACGACGACGGGGACAGCGGTGAAGAGCTCGAACGGGGAGGAGAGGCGGGAGAAGTCAGGGAGCATCCGCGGCATCTTCGCGGTGCCGCTGAAGATAGTATAGACCGCGATCCCCATGGTAATGAGCATGAAGACTGCCGCCAAGAGGATGGACACAGCCGACGTGAACCTCAGTGAATCTGCAAAATTGTGTACCAAATGAATACATCCGCAAAGCATTTCAGTAGGCTAGATTATTAGTTAGTGAAATGTTCCATTTCTGGAAAGCAATGGTCAACTAAAGATGCAACAATTGCGGTGCATGTGTGTTTTCAATGCTAAATAAATGGTCCGAGAAGACTGAGAAACTAGCGTGAAAGCTGTACGCATTTGCGCATCTGTTCACCTGCTCAGGATGATTCCATTACCCGGAGCAAAAAACATGAAGTCATAGATATTCTCAATTTGGGGAGGAATCGTAAATAAAAAGAGGATGACAAGAAGAAAGCTAGTACCTATCAGTTCAGGGCAATTAACCACTATATAAAAAACCAGGTTGCACAACGATTAAGTGATGAGATCCCCCACCCCCACTACCCCCACACACCCACTCCCACCCACACAAAAAAGAGATTATGTGATGAGATTGTGCTGGAGAAATTACGGCAATGGCAAAAAGATTTAGGCCTTTCACAATGGTTGTTTCTTAGTACAGTATTATAGGCAAAAAAGATGACGTGACACCATATCTAGTGATAGAGAGTGTGTTGTTGTATCTTAGGCAAAAAGGCTTGATAGCCTATTTTTTTTGGAAAGGAGCATGTATTAATATCAGAAGATACTAATTACATCCAGCCTCTGCAACAACGCATTGTCCTGGCGACCATAGGATGCACACATTCAAAAAAGAAAGAAGAATTACAAAAAAGAAAAGTTCCGCTACAGTGACCTATTCATTGAAACATCAGTACTACCACCACCAAGACAGCACCAGAAGTTCAGCTTCTCCAAAAACTCTCCAAAAACGACACCTTTAAGAAGGAAACAGATCACAAACATCGTCCGTCCAATCAAAGATCTTAGATTTTCACCCTAAAAAAAGTCCACACTCTCAAAACAAGGCCTTCAACAAGGCTATTGCCAGGCACAACCAATAAAGGCCAGACCCTAGGTTTTCACCCTGAAAGGTAGGATCGTGAACCTCTCTTGTGCAGCCGCCTCCACTTGCATGCCACTGCTCCAAGTCACGAATCGCCAAGACAATTCCTCATCGCCATCCACACTCAAACCACCATTGTCGGTCCACAGATCTTGGTCTCCATGACATTCTTCGTCAGCACCATGGAACGAGAACATGCCCCATGATATTAACAGCCAACAAAGCTTCGAAGCGCACCCTCTGAAACCAAATAGTCAGAGTAAAACATAGGTGCGCACGACCGAATCCCATCCGATCCAGCAATCTCTCGGCACGATCGCACTTATGGAGTTCGCCGATGGAACCTTTCGGAACACGACACAGGAACCAAATTAATATAGACAAACATCAGACAAATCTTCGTATTGGCTTGAGAGGGATCAAGGACCGCCACCTTTATCGAAACCGAGTCAGTACCCCCACGCCACCCAACGACAACTAGCAGGATCCGCCGCACGACGGCAAGACCACCCGGCCGACCACTCCGACGGAGAAGGAGGTCACCACCACCATGCCGGGGAAAGATGCCCCAAGCTACCTCATGTCGCGAACATGGCTCGGGGAACCTGGGAGTCGGCGTAGGTCGACAAACGGACAGCAGATCTAGGCCGAGATCGAAACCCGATTCCCCTGCGGCCCGCTTGCAACCATCCACCATCGGTCCTCTGGCCGCCGCCAGCCGCGACACCGCCGTTTATCGGCCAGGAGAGGACGCCGCCGCCAATCCCCACCGAAACGCAGCCGAGGTTACCGCCGCCACCACCACGCCACTAGGGCTTTGCCCGGCGACAATCGGACCGGTGGCGGTGGACGGGTGAGGGGGTCGTGGGAGAGTGTTCGATGGCAGGGAAGGGAGGGGGGCGCCCGGCGCGGCGCGGCGCCACCGCGTGGGTGCAGGAGGAGAGTTGAGAACAAAAACATTAAATTAAGATACAACCTTTATGATATAATGCATCAGAGGGGGTGTCTCTTAGCTATTTATATCTCCAAGAAAATGTGCTAAGACTAGTATCATGAATGTGCTAAGTCTTATTAAAAACAGTGGGGTGTATCATATAATAGTATCATGCATATGATACTAATACTATATGATATCATCTTCACAATGCATAGTATCATATTGTAGTATCATAATTTTAGTGTATTTATTGTTTTATAGAATCTCGATGTAAAATTGTGTACGAAATTTATTTGAGATTAATTTTTCTAATTATATGTGCTATGATACCGTATCTACCTATAACATCAGCACAATACATAAGCATTTTGCATGCATATGATGCATGATACCAGCTATGATACCCTCATTGGGGCTAGTCTAAGATACACTCCATTGTGAAAGGTCTTAGTCTAGTCATAGTGGGAGTAACTTAGCTAGTAACATGCATGTACATGCAATTTCAAGTAAACAAAGTGGTGACATGGCATGATAATTAATGAAGAGAGAGAGGGAGATAGTAACTTAGCTAAGTTACCATAACATCACACATATCAAGACCATATGAGGCTACAATCTAATTAATTAGTCTTTGCATGACACCACACCTATGTTACTACCCACTATGAAGGTAGTAGTAACATGAACTACTCCCTCCGTCACGGTTTGGAGGGCGCGCCTTACAAAAGCCATGCGTTTCCAAAACTCCTTTCCTCCTAGGCGCGTTAGACTTAATTACAAAATTAATACCCTATTTTTCTTCCCCATTTCCTACTCCATGCAGCCAAGAAATTAATTCTTTCATGCAACTCTACCAATGCATGCGCCTAAACTCCTCGTTTATATTGAGTACTTATGTTTAATAGGACACCGAATAATTAATGGACACATATTTTTGGCACAAATCTGGCCCAATCAGCGTCATCTAGTTTCCAACAATCTCTCTAAAACGCCCTCCAAACCATGACAGGGGAATAGTAACATATGCAAGTTATTAATATAAGTTACTTAGCACTATGACGAGCCGAGAAGCTCATACTTCTATGAGGACCTTCTCGTCGTCTTGGAAAATGTTCATTTTCATTGATTGCAAAAGGACCACAGGATTTTCTTTCCAATCAATTAAATGACCCTGGAGAAAGAAATCGGTCTCTTCAATCTGACACATGTCTAGATTCATTTTTTCCTTTAAATTACGCATTTTTTAAAAAAATATGATAAATAGACCCATTTTACAATGATGGGAGGCACGCTGGAGCGTGTTTTCCTATTCAGGACCCATTGAACCGATGAGGTGCTATAGCGGGACTCCCCGAGCTATCGGATTCCATTGTTTATATTATTTTTTTGAGAATCAGATCCTTTCTTTATTGATTAATAATATTTGTTACAAGGATGGGATCTGGTGTTATGCCTAATCAGATATAACGACCTGAGCCTAGACTTAAAGAGGTTCTCGCTAAATCATGTGCTTCCACATTGGATGATCTCTTCTCATGAACTTCTACCGAGGATTCAAAGTGACGACGCCTCGCTTGTATCTCCTTGATGACAGTAACACACGTTGACAAGCTCCCCTCGTTAATATGGTAAAGCCAGAGAAGAATACGACCATCTCCAAGAGAGGCCCAAGATCGAGACAAAGACTATTTCAAGGTGAACAATCCAATTAACCCTCGAGACAAGTTTCATGATGCTTTCAGATGTCAAAGGATGAGTTCATGTGTCTCCTAGGGGTGTGAGAGAATATGATGACTACTTCAGAGTATCATGGCTCGACAGTATTTATGAAGACAATCTCAACCCTAATGTAACATATAGCCTAGATTTCCATTCTTTGGTTGTACTAATGTATAGTTATGAAAAAGAACATACTCACTCTGCCCCGGTTTAAAGGGCCTACGCGTATAACTACATCGTTAATTTGGTCAATAAAATGTTAATTATTTAACGTAGAAATTATATCATTAGAAAATTTAGATGGTCAAATAAACGATCTAGGTATACAATAAACCGGGACAGAGGAGGTATCAGTTAAGCCAATTTGCTTAAATTGGCTATTTACTCTGTATTCTACTGTTTGTCCCGTACGTACGTGCTAAGTACCACTCATCTTAATGTCCAGTAGATCAAAACTACGCTGAAGTGCTAAAGCAAACTCCACTTCTGATTCAGCGTTCCACCCTCGTCCAAACTTAATTACAAGAACGATTAAAATTACTCCATATCTCTATAATTAAGAGTATGATGGTCATCATTAGTTAATATTCTGTTAAGTCTAATTTTAATAAGACCTGTATAAGCGCTCATGCATTCTATACGACCTTTTTAGTCGAAAAGAATACGACTGTATCCTTACGCTCACGGTGGCTCGTCCTCATCAGCCCTACTCATGGTGGCCGCTTTGTCCCTCGTCGGCAGCGATCGATACTAGCCATGGTGCACGCTCAACTTCGGCGAGTGGCGCCAGGGGTTGCAACATTGGTCAGTCGTCGATCTAAACAACGTTGCATATTTACGCATGAAAAGATCAAAAACCAAATCGGCAAGACCAAGTGAATAATGATTGACGCTGGAAATCTACGAGACAACGGTTAATTACCCCGTTAATCTAACAGATTAATTATTTTACTGACCAATTAAATCGTGTTATTTCCAATTAAACTTGAGAGGGGTGGGCGTGCGGTGGTGTTTCTGGAGGTGGCAACACGGGACCTATGGCGGCGACACTCCTGTCGCATGCCTAGGGTACATGGTAGCCCTCCTCGTGTCGCTGTCACATGGGCCCAATTCACTCGATCTGATCGTGGGAAGCCGACCGGTGGTGTGGGGCTGCTGGCCCGGGCGAATAAGGGTGATTTGGCCATGTTTTTCTTTGATCGCCAAGTCGTCAATCTACTTCAACTCTACCTCTTTTATTGGGCCGCAATCGAGTTCCAATCTTCCTCTCAAAGATCTCCGTAGTTTGGCACATGATGCTACTGGAGATCTAGAGCGGAATCGATGCATTTGTGCACACCCTTCTAGGACGTGGCGCAATGCTTTGTCTATAGTTCGGTACCATGGTACATGTCTTCATATAGATTTTCATGGATCTGGCAGAGATGGAGAAAGGCATGGTGGCTACTATTGGAGGATGTTTTGGCAAAAAGTATTGGTTGTGATGAAGATAATACGGCACAGATTCTCCCTATCTATCGGGTGTTGGGCAATTTGCAGCAGCAACCTTGTCAAGCGGGGGTGGAAACACGGGTGGACTGCATTTTTTGTGGTGCTCATCGAATACCGAGCCATGATTTTTAAGGTGAAAATCCAAGGTCTGGCTTTCATTGGTTGTACATGGCAATATAGTTGGGATGTGCAACCCGGCCCATAAAAGCCCGACGGGTCAAGACTGGGCAGCACTTTCGAGGCCCGTGTGCTACTCGGGCCGGGCTCAAGCCTGGAGAATGGCAAAAATAAGGAAGGCCCGCCCCGACGGCCCAACGGCCCGGTCGTATTTGTGCATTTCGGGCCTGTCCTGGCCAAAAAATTAGGCTCGACAGCCGAGCCGGGCTAGGGAAATGTGTGGGCGGGCTTCTTCTGGCCCGATCCGAGAAACGCCCAGGTATACGTGGCAATGGCCTTGCTAAAGGTATTATTTTGAAAACTCGATCTTTCCGAGGTGAAAATCCAAGATTTTCGATGGGGCAGCGACAACCAGGGACAGAGCTACAGTGTCCGGCTGGGGTCAGTTGACCCCAGTGACTTTGGCCCAAACCCTTGTATGTATAGCTCAGCAGGAAAATATGACCCAAGTAAAAATAGATTTTAACCCCGGCTCATTACACAAAATGACCCGTGAGAATAAAATTTTGTCCTAGCCCGTTAGACTCAATTGATGTGTGCAAGCCCATTAATACCCAGAATCGCTAGATCGCTAAGAAAAACATCGCTTGAGTCGCTCGGACTTCATGCCTACTGTTCGCCACCTCATTTCCTTTTTTTCCAGCAATGTCGCTCGTCGCCCTGCGGCAGCACACGTCTGCTGATGTGTGCCCCCATTGATGAAAATAGTTAAAATAGCGCTACATAATCGGACGTGGCATTTTTGCTCATGGGTGCATATGCACCATTTATTTGAATTTGATTTTTGTCAAAATTTGAAATACCAAAAAAATTCAAAAAAAAAATATGCACGTAGAACTTTATGCTTTAGGTGCGCGCAAAGTCGTGTCATGAAAAATGAACATTTTGGATGGCTTGTGCAAAGAAGACAAAATTTGGTGCTAAAATTACGTGCTCCACGATGCAAAAATTTGCCTTTTTTTACAAAACACACAAACACATATCGGTTTTTGGTGGAATGACTTCATGCGCGTCTCAAACATGAAGCTACACATGATTATATTTTTTTTTCAAAATTTTTAACTTTTTGAAAAAGGTTTTTTCATACCGGGTGCATATGCACCCCGGGTGTAGAAAGGGGTTTCTTACATAATCGTATTGGTGATGATTTCATGAATCATTGCATCATTTGATTTTTGAAATACAGACTTCTATATTCAACTCCACCTAAAATTGTGATAGACCGTTTTCTCATGATAAAAAACCATAGAGGTCAAAAGTAGTGAGGTAATTACTTTTGTAATCCAACTTTAGTTTAACATTATATATTGACAATTAATGTTTCTCATTTATGGGAGTTTGCTAAAATATACATAACTCAATCGTTAATTAGTACCAGCTACCCATTTGGCCATGCGATGTACACACATACTACCTCCGTTTCAAAGAATAAGTCACACACACATTTTAAGGCAAAATTTGACCAAAAGAATAGTAACAGAATTTTGATTATATTATACATAATTAGCATCGTTGGATTCGTATTAAAAACATTTTATGATTTGCTAGTTTATACTAACAATCTTCATATATTTGGAGTAATTCTTGAACAAATCCACGGAAACTAGGATGTCTTATTTATTGAAATGAAGGGAGTATATATATTAGTGGTACATTTTCTAGGCATACATTCTTTCGACTTATTCATGTTGACCCCAGCGACCCTTTTTCCTAGCTTCGCCCCTGGCGACAACGCTTGTGGATTGTTCTCTTTTTGAAGGCATTGTTTTTGAAGAGCCTAGTTTATAGTACATGTGTTATGCTCGGTGGTGGTTCAACCAACAGAGTGTTTGTTTATTGTTTCCTCTCTTGTTTATTTTGTTCTTCTTTGCGTGCATACATGGTCTCTTTGGACGTCTTATTGGTGTATAGGCTAAGTGTAACTATCTTCTAGATATTAATATTTTTTTGTTAAAAAAGTATTTGGATCGCCACTGTTTTAATCTAAAATAACACTTAACCCTTTCAAGTTTCCAGAGGGAGGAGTACGGAATCAGGCCAAGTCAATCTCATATGCTAGTGACAATTCATTCGTGTGTGGCTACCTTCTTTCTTTTTCAGCACTACTGTACTTCGAATCATACCTGACGTCTGATAGAGCCCCACATGTGTAGAAGATCTTATCTTCCATGTCAACTCCAACGGGATAAGAATGCAGAAGTGATGACCAACTCACTAATCTGGCAATCAGTTTCTTCTGAGAAAAATATTAGCATGCTATCACACGTTCTCTACACGAAGCTAGGAGTACCTAATACGAAGTATTTACTAAACGCAAGCAAATCGTCTAAGAATAATAATTTAGCATTAGTGTTGCATACGCGTGTAATATTTTCTTTTGGCATAGGCGAATACTCACCGACACGGCGGAGGAGCACGAGCGGCAGCAGAACGACGACGACCGTGACCAGTATCACGAACTCCCTTCCGGTCCACCACCGCGAGCCGAACAGCTCGCCCAGCACCCCGGCGTGCTCCTCGCCTGCCCCCGCGCTCCCGGACATCACATCCCCTGCGACGACGATGACCATAAATTCTCGATGCGATCAGCAGGCGCGCCGCGCGTGCCATGATGCACACTCGGCAATATGTTGTAGACCAAAGCTGAAAAGCAGCACATCGTCGCCAGGGCTTACCGATAATGATGAGATAGACGACGAGGGTGCCGGCGGTGGTGAAGGCGACGAAGACGTTCAGCGTGGCGGCGCCGGCGCGGCCGAACGCGTCGCCCATGACCTCCGCGTAAGAGGGCGGGGCGCTGGCCCACCCCGTGTACCGCAGCATGAACTCCACGGAGACGTCGGAGAGGAGGGCGATGGCCGCTATGAGGACGAGCGCGGGGACCACGCCGAGGACGCGCATCGCTGCCGGGATCGACATGATGCCGGCGCCGATGATGCTCGTCGAAAGGTTGAACACCGCGCTGGAGACCGACGCCCCACCGCGGCCGTGCCCGCCGGAGAGCTCCGGGAGTAGCAGCGGCTCAGCCACTCCAGCTCGCTTCTCCATGGTGCGGGCGGCCGGCCTCGTCCTCGGGGCTCGGGTTGCACTCAGGGCGCGGCGTCCGTCGGCATCAGGAGTACTTCATTAAATATGGCACGGCGCCATGAATTAAAATGGGGAAATTACTCTTGTACCCTGACGTGGTTGCTTACCACGCATATCACGTGGTCGTACCCTGACGTGGTGATCGTGCTTAGGAGTGCGGGTGAAGCAGCAATCTATACGGGCGAGGCAGAGTGATTGGACAAGCCCAGCTCCCGTATGAAGGTACCCCATCTCCTGCCCAACACACACGCACGCGTGCCAGCGCACGCACACCCACACGCACGTAATACCCCCATCACCCACCGACCCTCCTCTCGCTCTGCCCTCCTTTCCTTGGGGTGACGGAGCACCTCTCCTCTCCCCTCCCTCCTTTCCTCCTCGTTTGTCGCGGGCGCACGCGCTAGGAGGGTGGTCGAGGTCTCTCCGGGCCAGATGACGGTGCAGTTCAGGTGCGATGACGGCTCGGCTTGGGGCAGATCGGTGGCGTGGCGTCGGATCAACGCGGAGGTGGTGGGCAGGCGGTGCTCCGCTGGCTAGATCTATGACTACGGGGCCCATTTGGGTGGGCCGGCTTGTTCACGATGTTGCCGCCTCCTGGAGATGGTTATGCTGGTGTAGCTAGAGCACGAGGGTAGCGGTGCCGATGGCGGCCATCGTGTTGCAGCATAGCCTACGAGCCTGTCTTAGACTGGTGTGTTCATGGTACCGCGTCTGGTTGGCAATCGTCGATAGTAGTGGAGGATTGCCTCCTATGTTGTTGCCACCCCCCGGTTCCAACCTACCTAATTCATCCGCCTCACACGTCACACAAATGGGCCTCGCTACATGGGCACGAGTTCGCGTGACGGGGCGGTGGTCCTGTAAGGTGGACTGCTTGGGCATCTTAACGGCGGGCGTTGGTGACTCCCGTCTCTTTGGGCCATGAGGATGGCGAGGAGTGGGCATAAGGGGCTCCTTAGTGTTGCCTTGGCATGGTCAGAGCCCATTTCGTGTGTTGGAAGCTTGGCTCGAGGAAGTTGGTGGTCTCAGATACCAAGAGTGGCAAGCATTTTCTAGGAGAAGTTTTAGCGCTTCGACACCAACGACAGCGACACATGTGGGTCTAGTGTAGGGGTTCGTAGCATGGAAAACAAAAAATTCTACCGCATGCAAACAAACAAGCCAAGATCTATCTACTAGATTGTAGCAACGAGTCGATAGAGGAACTCACCCTTGAAGAATCCAAAGCGGTTAACGAGAGCATATTCTCGTGGGTGATGTAGTCGTACTCTTGCCGATCTCAAGATCGCGTAGACGATCCTTCCGGCGCTGCGTTCCGGTAGCGCTTCCGCAGTCGGTCACACGTTCGGTACTCGATGAAGACCTTCCTCTCCCTTGTTCCAGCAGGCAGCGGAGGTTGTAGCACTCTCCTCGCGATTCCGGCAGCACGACGGCGTGGTACCGGAAGTAGAGGGGAGATCTTGCAGGGCTTCGCCTTAAGCCAGAGCGAGTATGGCGGACTATGAGAGAGGCGTTGGCGATCTAGGGTTTAGAGGGCACCAAGGGGCGGAGCTTGGCCGGCGTCTAGGGCTTGGGGAAGCCCCAAGTCGGTGGCTAGGAGAAACCCTAGGGGGCGGCGGCGACTAGGAGGTGGCCAGCGACTAGGGTTAGGGTTTTGGGTGAGTTGGGTGTGTGGAAGAGGGGCACCCCTACCCCTTCTTTTATAGGTGGGGGGCGCCGGTTGGGAGGAGGGAGTCCTCCCCCAACTCGGCCTCCTTGGCCGGCGGGTGGAGGGAGGAGGACTTCCTCCCCAAGTAGGTTTCCTACTCTCCCTCCACCAAGCAAACTTGTCGTTTGACTTTTCAAATTGGCGTTTGACTTTTCAAACTAGGATTTGATTTCTCCCTTTATTTTGCCCAGCCATGATACCTAGTACATGATGCAACCATTCCACAATGTCATGACACATTCATGTACCCTTCCCCTCCGGAGTGCCGGACCTTCCGGAACCTTCTAGAACATTCCCGATGAAAACACTGGAATCATTCCCCAACTCCGAAACAGGACTTTCCTTATATGAATCTTATTCTCCGGACCATTCCGGATCTCCTCGTGATATCCTGGATCCCATCCGAGACTCCGAACAACATTCAGTCTCTTACTCATCATTCCATAACTACTCAACAACATCAAATCCTTAAGTGTGTCTCCCTACGGTTCGCGAATTATGCGGACATGATCGAGACACTTCTCCGATCAATAACCAATAGAGGAATCTGGAAATTCATATGGCTCCCACATATTTCAACTATTACTTTGCGATCGAATGAACCACTTACATACGATACCAATTTCCCTTTGTTTCATGATAGTTTACTTATCCGAGGTTTTGATCGTCGGTATCTCTGCATACCTAGTTCAACCTCGTTACTAATAAGTACTCTTTTCTCGTTCCCGTGGTATGTGATCCCTTGTGAGCCAGTCACATGCTTGCAAGCCAATTGGATGACATTCCACCGAGAGGGCCCAGAGTATTATCTATCCGTCATATGGATGGACAAATCCCACTCTTGATCCATGTTCCTCAACCCATACTTTCCGAACACTCAATGCCACCTTTATAGCCACCCAGTTACGGTGTGGTGTTTGATGTCATCAAAGCATCCTTCCGGTGATGGTGATTAGCATGATCTCATGGTCGAAGGAACTAGGTTACTATGTATCAGAAAGCTTATAGCAATTGAACTATTAAAATGACTTGATCTTTATGCTACGGTTATCTATAGGAGTATGTCCATCATACCATTCTCCTAATGATATGACCTTGTTATTAACAATATCTCAAATGTTCATGATCAAGAAACCATGATCATCTATTAATCAACAAGCTAGTATTATGAAGAGGCTTTACCAGGGACTCTAATTTAGTTTACAACTCACACAAGTATTAGTGTTTCTAGTTAATACTGTTATAGCATGAATGTAAACATTTATCATAAACACAAAGATATAATAATAACTACATTTATTATTGCCTCTAGGGCATATCTCCAACATTCTCCCACTTGCACTAGAGTCAAGTAATCTAGATTACATGGTAATATACCGAACACCCATGGCAGTTTGGTGGTGGTCATGTTTTGCCCTCGGGAGAGGTTTAGTCAACGGATCCGCCACATTCAGATCTGTGTGTACTTTGCAAATCTTTATGTCACCATCTTGGACATGTTCTCGAATAGCGTGAAAACGTAGCTTGATGTGCTTCAACTTCTTGTGTGAACTTGGTTCTTGTGCATTGGCTATGGCGCCCATGTTATCACAGTAGATAGACATTGGTTCCAGCGCACTTGGAACCACATCGAGCTCTGTAATGAACTCCTTCATTCATATCGCTTCTTGTGAAGCCTCCGAAGCAGCTATGTATTCCGATTCAGTTGAAGATCTCGCCATAACGCTTTGCTTTGCACTCCTCCAGCTAACTGCTGCACCATTCAAAGTAAATACGTATCCAGATTGAGATTTAGAATCATCCGGATCGGTGTTCCAACTAGCATCGGTGTAACCATTAACAACGAGTTGTTCACCACCTCCATAAGAAAGAACCATATCCTTAGTTCTTCTTAAGGACTTAAGGATGTTTTTGACCGCTGTCCAATGATCCACTCCTGGATCACTTTGATATCTGCTAGTCAAACTAACAACATATGCAATGTCGGGTCTAGTACATAGCATGGCATACATTAGAGATCCTATGGCTGAGGCATAGGGAGTCTTACTCATCCTTTCTCTATCTTCTGCCGTTGCTGGACTTTGAGTTTTACTCAAGGTCGTATTGGGCAACATGGGCAAGAACCCTTTCTTGCTATCTTCCATTCCAAACCTCTTTAGAACTTTGTCCAAATATGTACTTTGTGACAATGATATTAGGCGTCTCGATCTATCTCTATAAATCTTTATGCCTAATATGTAAGCTGCTTCGCCAAGATCTTTCATTGAAAAATTATTATTCAAATATTCTTTAACACTATTAAGAAGGTCTACATCATTCCCAATCAACAATATGTCATCTATATATAGTATTAAGAATGCTACAGAGCTCCCACTCACTTTCTTGTAAATACAAGCTTCTCCATAAGTTTGTATAAAACCAAAACTTTTGATTACCTTATCAAAACGTTGATTCCAACTTTGGGATGCTTGCTTCAATTCATATATGGACTGTTGAAGTTTGCACACCTTGTTAGCATTTTTAGGATCGACAAAACCTTTGGGTTGCATCATATACAACTCTTCATCAATGTCTCGATTGAGGAACGCCGTTTTGACATCCATCTGCCATATCTCATGATATGCAGCGATTGCTAACATAATCCTCACAGACTTTAGCTTCGCTACTGGTGAGAAAGTCTCATCGTAGTCAACTCCTTGAATTTGTCGAAACCCTTTTGCAACAAGTCGAGCTTTATAGACAGTAACATTACCATCAGCAACTATTTTCTTCTTGAAAATCCATTTGTTCTCGACAGCCTTCCGGCCATCTGGTAAGTCCACCAAAGTCCATACTTGGTTTTCGTACATGGATCCAATTTCGGATTTCATGGCGTCTTGTCATTTATTGGAATCTGGTCTCATCATCGCTTCCTCATATGTCGCAGGGTCATCGGTGTTGTCCACCAACATGACACTCATAACGGGATCATACCAATAAGGAGTGGTACGAGTTCTCGTTGACCTGCGAGGTTCTGTAGCAACTTCAACCGAAGTTTCATGATCATCATCATTAGCTTCCTCTCTTATTGGTGTAGGCACCACAGGAACTTCTTCCGGTGTTGCGCTACTCGCAAGTTCGAGAGAAGGTTCAACAACCTCGTCGAGTTCTACTTTCCTTCCAGTCACTTCTTTCGAGAGAAATTCTTTCTCTAGAAAGGATCCATTCTTGGCAACGGAGATTTTGCCCTCAGATCTATGATAGAAGGTATACCCAATAGTTTCCTTCGGGTATCCTATGAAGACGCATTTTTCCGCTTTGGGTTCAAGCTTGTCCGGTTGTAACTTCTTTACATAGGCTTCGCAACCCCAAACTTTAAGGAACGACAATCTAGGTTTCTTCCCAAACCATAATTCATACGGTGTCATTTCAACGGATTTAGATGGTGCCCTATTTAAAGTGAATGCGGCTGTTTCTAATGCATAACCCCAAAACGATAGCGGTAAATCTGTAAGTGACATCATAGAACGAACCATATCTAAGAGAGTTCGATTACGACGTTCGGACACACCATTACGTTGTGGTGTTCCCAGCGGTGTCAATTGTGAAAGTATTCCGCATTTCTTTAAATGCTCGCCAAACTCGTAACTTAGATATTCACCTCCACAATCAGAACGTAGAAATTTAATCTTCTTGTTACGTTGATTCTCTACCTCACTTTGAAATTCCTTAAAATTCTCGAAAGTTTCGGACTTATGTTTCATGAAATAGATATACCCATATCTACTCAAGTCATCCGTGAAGGTAAGAACATAACAATAACCACCGCGTGATGCTACACTCATTGGACCACACACATCGGTATGTATGATTTCCAATAAGTCCGTAGCTCGCTCCATCATACCAGAAAATGGAGTCTTAGTCATTTTACCCATCAGACATGCTTCGCATCTTTCAAGTGATTCGAAATAAGTGATTCAAGAAGTCCATCGGAATGGAGTTTCTTCATACGCTTCACTCCAATGTGACCAAGACGACAGTGCCACATATAGGTCGAGTTATCGCTCAATTTCAAATGTTTAGCTTCAATGTTATTAATATGTGTATTTCCACTATCGAGATTCAATAAGAATAGACCATCTATCAAAGGTGCATGTGCATAAAACATATTACTCATATAAATCGAACAACCATTATTCTCGGACTTAAACAAGTAACCGTCTCGCAACAAAAATGATCCAGATATAATGTTCATGCTCAACGCAAGAACCAAATAACAATTATTTAAGTATAATACTAATCCCGATGGTAGATGAAGAGGTAGCGTGCCGACCGCGATCACATCAGCCTTTGATCTATTTCCAACGCGCATCATCACCTCGTTCTTCGCTAGCTTCCGTTTATTCTGCAGCACCTGTTTCGAGTTACAAATATGAGCAACCGAACCAGTATCAAATACCCAAGCACTACTACGAGTAATAGTGAGATACACATCAATAACATGTATATCAGATATACCTTTCTTCTTGATGTTGCCGTTCTTCAAATCCGCCAAGTACTTTGGGCAATTCCGCTTCCAGTGACCCTCTCCCTTGCAGTAAAAGCACTCAGTATCTGGCTTAGGTCCAGCCTTGATCTTCTTCGCCGGTGTGGCAACTTTCTTACCACCCTTCTTGAAGTTTCCCTTTTGCTTAGACTTGCCCTTCTTGAACTTTGTGGTCTTATTTACCAACAACACTTGATGCTCTTTCTTGATCTCCACTTCTGCAGATTTCAACATGGAGAAGAGTTATGGCAACGTCTTGTTCATGTTTTGCATATTGTAGTTCATCACAAAGTTCTTGTAACTTGGTGGCAATGATTGGAGGACACGGTAAATCCCCAAAGCATTAGGAATCACTATACCCAAGCTTTGGAGTTTGTTTGCGTGCCCAGACATCTTAAGCACGTGCTCACTGACGGAGCTGCCCTCTTCCATCTTGCAGTTAAAGAACTTCTCAGAAGCCTCATAACTCTCAACTGCCGCGTGAGCCTCAAATATCATTTTGAGTTAACGGACAATATCATGTGGGTCATGGTTCTCAAACCTTTCTGAAGCTCCGATTCCAAACCATACAAGATAGCACACTGAACTGTGGAGTACTGATTCTTCCGAGTGAGGTAAACATTCTTTACTTCATCGATAGCATCAGCTGCAGGCGGGTCACCCAGCGGTGCATCCAGCACATAGGTCAAATTACCAGCTGTGAGGACAATCCTCAAATTGCGGAACCAATCCGCGAAGTTGCTTCCATTGTTTTTCAATTTTTATTTCTCTAGGAACGCATTAAAATTGATGGTAGGGGCCGCGATTGATCTACAACATATTTGCAATAGTTTAGACTAAGTTTATGACAAATTGAGTTCTAATTAATAGTTAAATTAATCTAGGTGAACTCCCACTCAAAACAATATCCCTCACATTGTTTTAGTGATCACACGAACCAAATCCACCACATCAAAACCGATCATCACGAGAGTTGATGTAGCTTCAATGGCGAACAATCGACATGTTCATCATATCTACTATATGACTCATGCTTTACCTTTCGGTGATCCGTGTTCCGAGGCCATGTCTGTACATGCTAGGCTCGTCAAGATCAAACCTTAGCTTCCGCATGAGAAAATCTGGCTTGCTCATGTTGTATACATGTTGGGGATATGCTATGTGGGTATCCTCATAGCATGTCTCTTATCCGACTAACCCGGGTGGCCCATAGTCGGTAGCATGGCCTATGGCCTGCTGGGCGGCCCAGTTATGTGGATCCAGAAGGGAGGCCCATGCCAGATAAAGGAAGGCTACGGTGGAGTCACCAGCGTACCCGGAGCCTTGGAGTGCAAGATACACAAGACTAGTAATAGACTGTGTAGAACTCTGTAACCTGTCCGACTAGGACTTTTCCCTGTAACCATAGGACCTGGAGACTATATAAGTCGGGCCTACGGGAGCCTTTAGGGCACGATAACTTAGACTTTCTAGTCACCTCGCACAACAAACCTAATCTCTGTAACTCGGCGTATTGCCATTATAGTGATTTATAGCAGGAGTAGGATTCCGCCACCGTTGTGGGATCTGAACCTGGGTAAGCTGTGTTACCTCGTACCCGTCAACCGTCCGCCTTACCCCACGTCTCTAAACACGCACTGTGAGGACCCCTCCATGGCGTACTCGTCGGCAATACCACGACATTTGGCGCCCACCGTGGGGCAAGAGGCGCTTCAGGCTCTTCAGCGGGCGAGGACCAAGATCTTCGCGGGAATCGGCAAAACCGTAGCCATCGGTCGCGTTCTATTCTCCGGCAACGTTCCGATCGTCCCTCCCGACGAGTTCTGGATCCCGGCGAAGATGAACCCTACGCGGTGTTCGATCGTTCCTATCGGAGACATCCACCTCTTCATTGGCGAAACCGACTCGGGCACTAGTTCCCAGGGAGTCGGAGGAGCATAAAGACCCGCACGGACCGCCTACGGGCAGGATACGTTCGTGGAAGGATCGATGTTGGATCTCTCCTCGGAGTTTGCCGGCAAAGATCGGAAAAATTCAAGACCCACCGAAACCGCCCCTATGCAGGATATAAAGGTGGAAGATCACTGCAAATCCGCCGGCTTCGCCCGTGCGTCTGGACAGCAGAGATCCAAGTTCGTCAGCGTGGTTACCATCTTCGATCTAGCGCACTGCATTCAGAGAGAGGGCAAAAACCCCCGCGATTACCTGGCCAGGTGGCTCCGTAAGCCAACTACCCCAATGATGATGCCATCTATCACTTTGTGGAAGGACTGGACCACGGCACACTTCTCCGACACTCTCTAAGACGGCAACAGGCGTTAGGACGCCTCACCTTCGAAGGCATGGTGAACACCGTCAACAACTACACGGAGGCTGAAGCGGCAGCTCAGACAGCGCTTGCGCTCATTGATGGAGCACCTCCGATTCAGACACCACCACCGCCTCCGGCCGCCATCATCGCAGCAGCGCCACCACCTCTAGTCATCGTCGAGGCCGTTGCACCTCCACCGCTCGTCATCGAGGAAGTCCTGGCACCCTCCGACTCTGTTATTGACGCGCTTTATGCTGTTTTCAGTGCAGATTTCGAGGAGATAGACTTCAGTCCAGAAGAGCTAGACTCCGTCATGCAGGAGATGGAGGAGGAGTACTCGCGCGACGAGCAAGCTAATAACACCGTCATGTCTCGAGGGGTGTTCGTCACCATCGGGACAGCGATGGATGAAGGCCAGCCCGGGCAAGCTCCGCCTATGGCGCTGGATAAGGAGAAGGGGCCACTTATTGCTGCTGACGATGATCGCGCAAGAGTCATGCCTCATCCGCCTAAACCAGTGAAGCAGCCGCAGGAACTCGGCACTGGTCCGAGCAACAACAACACCGCAAACTTGCCGCCTCCAGCATCTACGTTGGCAGCAGCCCATGTTACTCCAGCTGATAGAGTGATGTACGGCAATCTCCTCGTTGAGCCACTAACTGTTGATCATATCCGGAACGTGACTCGGCTTGATGAGAAGCGCCAGTAGCTGCTGGAGGAGGCGCAAGCCATCGCGGAGCAAGGCGCTAAACTAGATCGAGATCTGGTCAACGCGCAGAAGTCCGTAGAGAAAGCAAGAGCAATGGAGGCTGAGTACAAGACTCTGCTGCAACATCACAAGGCTAAGAAAGCTCCGGCTCGCGTCATCAACGATCCTGGTGTACGGCGCAACCTAGGATGGGATCCCTCGAAGCCGGCACAGGCCAAGCCATACATTGACAGTGAAGGCAAGCAGGTTATGCCCACCCCACTCCTTAACCTCGCCGTCTCCAAAACCCTTCTGGAGCAGGATAGATCGCCTGAGGCAGTGGAACAGGTCTATGACTAGTGGCCAAGGAGGTAAAGCAGCAGGAAAATGCCACCTCTCAGAGGCTTGAGTCTGACCCAGCGCTCTGCCGATCTAGCCAGTACAAACCGCCAAGGGACAGATCTCCTTAGGATGTCGGATCGCGGACGGGTTCATCAGAACGAAGACGGAGGGATGCGCGCAACAGGAAGGATGCTATACCCATATCCTCCGACAACGGTGAAAGAGCCCAACCTCGCCGCCCATCGCCACCGCCCCGATCCCCCCGACGTCAGGAAGACTACAAGGCTCACCATCATACGGATATGCCCCCACCAAAGCAGTGCGGCATCGTCATCCGCGACAACACAGAGCAGACCCGTCATGACGGAAAGTACAACGAAGGACACAAGAGCAGGTCGCGCCATGACCCTCCGCGTCCGACAAGCAACCGCGACAGACGTGAAGCGTCGCAGGAGGGTAACAGCAAGAAAGCTAACCCACCGCCACCTTCGCCTCCGTCGCTGCCAAGAAATCACCATGGTGGAGGAGGCCCACGTCGCTCGCGCAGCCCATCCCCTGTTGACAAAAAGAAGAAAAACCCGGAGCCGTACGATGCACGTTCGCGGATCGACAAGATCCACAAGGCCCGGGAAGGACCATACCTGGGACCACGTTGCTTTGGACCTGCAATACGGTCCGCAACTTACCCCAAAGGATTCCGGATTGACAAGACCATCAAGCCCTATGACGGCACCGCCAAGCCTGCCACATGGTTGCAGGACTACGGCAACGCGGTGGAGATTGCCGTAGGCAACCCCAACGTCGCTGTCAAGTACCTCCCGTTAATGTTGGCGGGCACGGCCCGTCAATGGATCGATGACTTGCCGAAGAAATCTATCTACAACTGGCTGGACATGCAAGAAGCGTTCACCAAAAACTTTGAAGGTATATACAAGCGTCCCTGCACTGTGGGCGATCTACAGCGGTGCGTGCAAGAGAAAGACGAGACATCTCGCGCCTACCTCTCCCGCTGGCTGGATATGAAGAATCCCTGGGCAGGAGTGCACGCCCAGACCGCCATGGCCGCCTTCATCGATGGATTGGAAAGGGGCACGTTACTCCGACATAAGATAAAGCGCTTGCAGGACAATCATCAGCTTGACTTGAATCAAATGATTCAGATAGCTAGTGAGTTTGCAGCTGCCGACGATGATGCTCGTGGCTCTTTGCCGGCAACGGCCGTTCCAACCCAAGCTCGGAGGAACAACAGTATAAAGCGGAAAACCGCTCCAGAAGAAAAGCACTCTACCGACATGGTCGACATGACTTTTGCAGGACGAGGAGAAGGCAGACAACATGGCCGAGGAAGGGGAGCAGGCCGTGGGCAGCAGCGAGGAAGTGAAACCAACTCGGCGCCGCTCCACGTTCCCCAAACCTACGAAGAGTACCGCGATATGACGTGCCTCGTACACCTCGACGCCAACGGCAAGGCCACCCATACCAATCGACACTGCAAGTTCGTCAACGACCTCAAGGAAGACCCGGAGTCCGGCTATAAGTGAAGTCGTAAGAACATACCGCGAGGCAAGGGGAAGAAAAAGGATGAGGAGTCCAAGGATTCAAGTGACATGGACGAGGACGTTGACCCCAAGCACGCCGCCAAGAGCGACGACAAGGGCAAGAACCCCTTCGCAAAGAAGGCCCCAGTCTACCACACTTTCCTTGGCACCCCCACCGTCCGACAACAGAAGACCTCTCTAAGGATCCTGATGGCCACTCTCCCCCAGTTCCCCAATACCTGCGCTGGTCGGAGGTTCTAATAACTTGGGACAGGACGGACCACCCAGACCTTGTACCCACGGAGAACCAGTACGCCATGGTTATCAACCCATTGATTGACGGCGTGGAGTTCACCAAGTGCATGGTGGACAGTGTAAGCAACATCAACATCATGTACCTGGATACACTACAAAAGATGAACTTGATGGAGGCAAACCTAAGGCGGACCAACACCGTGTTCCATGGCGTAGTTCCTGGACGGGAGGCTCGGTCCCTTGGGTGCATTACACTTCAGGTAGCCTTTGGCGACGTTAATAATTACCGCCAAGAGCGCATGACCTTTGAGGTGGTCCCCTTCAAGAGCGTGTACCACGTCATATTCGGCCGCGACATATTCCACACGTTCATGGCCAAGCCATGCTTCGTCTACAACAAGCTCAAGATACCCGGACCAAACGGTGTCATCATCGTATCCGGAAGCTTTACCAAGGCAAGGGACTACGAGATCAATGAAGCAGCCGTTGCAGAAGCTTTCCTCTACAGCGAAGAATTCAAGGAGATCCAGAGCAAGGTCAATGACTCAGAGATGCCCGCGTCGAAGAAGCAGATCTTCGACTCCGCTCCTGCGTTCAAGGCCGCCATCGAGACCAAGCCGGTGGAACTTGTGGTAGGCGATGCCTCCCAAGACCGTCGCCATTGGGACGAACCTGGATCCCAAATAGGAAAGCGCGCTCGTCAAGTTCCTCCGTGAGAATAGAGACATCTTTGCCTGGTAACCTGCCGACATGAAAGGTGTACCTAGGGAACTTGCCGAGCACAGCTTAAACATAGATCCAAAATGTAAACCAGTGAAACAACCTCTACGACGCTTCGGAGATGAGAAGATACACGCCATTGGCAAAGAGATAGCTAGGTTACTTAAGGCTGAGTTTATCCGAGAAGTCCTTCACACCCGATGGGTGGCCAATCCTGTACTTGTCCCGAAAAAGGGAACCAATGAATTAAGAATGTGCGTTGATTACACCGGCTTGAGAAAATCATGTCCCAAAGATCCGTTTGCTTTGCCTCGCATTGACCAAGTCATTGACTCGACGGCTGGCTCGGAACTTTTGTGTTTTCTCGATGCATACTCAGGATACCACCAGATCAAGATGAGGAAGTCGTACCAATTGTCCACTTCGTTCACTACCCCATACGGCACGTTTTGCTATGTCACGATGCCCTTTGGGCTGAAAAACGCAGGTGCTACCTACCAGCGGACAATGCAACATTGCCTTCATGACCAAATTGGTCGGAACGTTCACGCCTATGTGGACGATATCGCGGTGATGTCTAAAAAGTCAAACGACTTAATCTCCGACTTAAAAGAAACCTTTGATAATCTCCGGAAATACAACATGATGCTCAACCCTAAGAAGTGCGTCTTCGGGGTTCCAGCCGGCAAACTGTTGGGCTTCATCGTTTCCCAGCACGGAATCGAGGTCAACCCGGAGAAAATCAAGGCCATCTTAAACATAAACCGTTTGACATGCCTAAAGGACATCCAGCGACTAACAGGTTGTGTTGCAGCAGTTAGTCGGTTCATCAGCCGACTTGGAGAGAAGGATCTGCCGCTGTACAACTTGCTGAAGAAGGCGGACAAATTCACGTGGACGGACGAGGCAGATGCAGCATTGAAGCAGCTCAAGGATATTCTTTCCTCAGCGCCCATACTTGCAGCACCCGAGCCTGGTGAGCCCCTCTTAATTTACATGGTGGCAACCAACCGGGTTATCAGCATCGTCGTCGTGGTAGAACGGAAGGAACCAGGCTATGAGCACGGAGTTCAACGACCAGTTTACTATGTAAGCGAGGTCTTGACAGAGTCCAAGCAGCGTTATCCGCACTACCAAAAGATAGCTTATGGAGTATTCCTTGCTTCACGGAAGTTGAGGCATTACTTTCAGGAGCACCCAATTACAGTAGTGAGCAAGACTCCACTGTCCGACATTATCAACAACAACGACGCTACAGGAAGGGTCGCGAAGTGGGGCATTGAACTTGCCGCCTTCGAGATCACTTACAAAAGATGCGACGCTATCAAGTCACAAGCCTTGGCGGATTTCATTGCAGATTGGACGGAGATGCCAGATGCCACTCCGTTGCCATAACCAGAATACTGGGTGATGCACTTTGATGGATCAAAGCTGCTCAACGGCTCGGGGGCTGGTGTATTGCTACAGTCACCAAAAGGAGACAAGCTACACTACGTTCTGCAGATCCACTTCGAGGCTACAAACAACATGGTGGAGTATGAAGCACTCATTCACGGACTGCGTGTAGCCAAGGATATTGGCATCAAGCGCATAGTTTGTTGTGGAGATTCCGAATTGGTTGCCCAGCAGGTGGATGGCACCTGGAATGCGCGGAATCCTATGATGGAGGCATATCGAGACGAAGTGGACGAGATAGCCAAAAGCTTCTTGGGCTACGAAGTCAAGTATGTGCCTAGGGAGCAAAACGAGGTGGCTGATTTACTGTCTAAACTTGGATCAGGGCGCAAGAAAATTACGCCAGGAGTTTTCCTAGAGCATCTATGCACACCATCCGTGAAGGGCGCCGACATCGACAACCCGGATATAGCTGATTCTTTCATCAACATGGTGACAAAGATCCCTCCGGCTTGGACAAAACCGTTCATGGAATATCTCGAACACAGAACTTTGCCCGGCGACAAGGTCGAAAGACGGCAGATAGTACGACGAGCAAAGGGTTATACCATAGTCAATGGTCAACTCTACAAAAGGAGCACTACTGGTGTATACCTAAGGTGTGTTTCCCAGCTAGAAGGTATGGAAATCCTACGCGAAATCCATCTCGGAGATTGCGGGCATCACACCGCTCCTCGATCGTTGGTCGCGAAAGCCTTCTGGCAAGGATTCTACTGGTTGACCGCGAAGGCGGACGCCGACAAGCTGGTTGAGACGTGCACAGGATGCCAGTATTATGCCCGACAACCACATGTTCCTGCTGAAGAATTGCGAACAATACCAATAACTTGGTTGTTTGTAGTCTGGGGGCTAGACATGGTGGGGCCGTTACAAATGGCACCATGTGGATTTACACATCTTCTTGTAGAAGTTGACAAATTCACCAAATGGATAAAAGCTAAACCCATTAGAAAGCTTGATGGGGCAACTGCCCTTAGATTTGTCCGGGATCTAGTGGTGAGATTTGGTCTCCCACATAGCATCATCACCAACAATGGAAGCAACTTGTTACTCGGAGAAGTGGAGGCCTATTGCTGGGACAAAGGCATCCGACTTGACCTTGCGTCTGTGGCACACCCACAATCCAATAGTCAAGTTGAGCGAGCCAATGGATTAGTTCTGCAGGGAATCAAGCCATGTCTTGAGGCACCGCTACATAGATCAGTTGGAGCCTGGGCGGAGGAATTGCCATCTGTGCTGTGGAGTTTACGAACTACACCCAACATATCCACTGGCTACACTCCCTATTTCATGGTATATGGAGCAGAAGCCATCCTACCTTCCGACATCCTCCACGATGCACCAAGAGTTGTCGCCTACGACGAAGATGATGCTGAAGAATCCAGACGCCTAGATGTGGACCTTCTCGAGGAGAAGCGCGTTTTGGCATGCCAAAGATCCGCCATCTACCAGCAGAAGCTACACAGCTACCATAGTCGCCGCGTCCGGCATCGCTCGTTTAAAGAGGGGGATTTGGTGCTCCGACTTAAGCAGAAGAAGTCACACAAATTATCCCAGCCATGGGAAGGACCGTTCATTATAAGCAAGGCATTGCTCAATGGGTCTTACTACCTTGTCGACAATCGTGAGCTCAAGGATAGACCCAACGAGGATCATAAGCGTAAGCGACGTGACCCGGATGATGACTACCCGGAGCTTGATCGGCCATGGAACATAGCACAGCTACGTCCTTTCTACACTTAGCATTTTTTATCTAATCGTGTACCTCTTATATGATCAATGAAATAAAGCTCTTTGGTTCACTCATATTGCTGAGTCTTTTACCTCCTTTAGCGTTCATTTTTGGATCATATAAACCTTTATGCACAAGCTTTGCGATTGCACTTGTGAAAATTCCGCCTACGGGCGTTAGCTTAAGTATTCTGGTCTACACGTTCTTTGTTGTTTTTATGTGGATTCTGGAGTATTGACTTTCAGCACTTATTGTCGGTGATTTTGTGCTAAGGTTATTGACGGTGCCATTGGGTATCATCACCTAAGCGCATGGTTCCGACAACGAGTCTTCCGACTCACGAAAAGTCAAGCATAAGAACCAGAGTAACGGATAAGCCAGCACTTGCTTAAAAAATATATACATACTGGGCATTAATTCTTAAGTAGCAGGATGCGACAACCATTGTTTTCCGCCTTAAGATTACATCACCAAGTTTTTTCAATGCACATTCCAGAGGTGAAACAAGAATTACAAAGTGTTTTTCACTCCTTGGGTGCAGGGGACTTGGAGGCCGCATCATCACCAGCCGGAGATTCACCCTCAGCGTCACCACTGTGAGGAGACTCGGAGGATTCAGGGTCGGCGTTGTCAAGGAAGTTCCTGGGCACAAAGACGTCGACGTCCACCAACTCGGCAACCCTGGTATCATAGCCCGCGAGTGATGACAGGATGGCTTCGTGATCGATCTCCTTGCCGTCATCATCCACGTCGGGGATACCAGATGTCACCGTGTTGATGTCGGCACCTTCATAGTGTGCCTTCACCATGGACAATGCCATCCTAGCGCCAGCCCGTCCACATGAAGCTTTCCAGCTTGCAACACGCTCGGGGGCTCGGCGTAGAATCTTCGAGTACTTCACCTTGGAGTCCGAGGCCTTGATATAAATTTGGAGGGGCTGGGCGATCTCCTTGGCTTGGGTGATGGCGGTGTTGATGAAGTTGCCGGCAAGAATCATGCATTCCTTGTCCGAAGGAGGCGAGCGGGTTAAGCCCAGGGGCGCTGAAAATTCCGACAACGATTGCATGAGTTCAAAAATTATAAGTATCCAAACTACAGAGCTACAAGGCGGAGGATACTTACTGAAGATGCTGGCCTTAACCTGCCAGACGACGTCCGCCAAGGATTCTTTCTCTTGTTGGAGGAGCTTAAACGCCTCGCTATGGCGAAGGTTTTGCTCATCGGCAGCTTGCTTCTGATCCTTTAGGATCGCAAGCTCCTCCTTCAAGCGATTGATCTCAGCGGAGGCGGAGTCCTGCAGGGCTTTCATGGAATCCTCGTGCATCTTCAGCATTTGTTCCCTCTCCTTCTTAAGGATCTTGTTCTCACTGTCCAGTTGCTGGATGTGCTTGGACTGCTCGACAATATCCTTGGCCTTGGCTACATGCTCTGCAAGTAGGAGAAAACAAAGTACACAGTTAGTACTCGAAGAAGGAAGGCACAAAAGTAAGACAGAAATGTGCAAAAAAGAAAACAGACTCTTGTTTTTGATGATCTGTTCCTTCAAGATGGCAGTTTTACCCTTTTCAGCTTCAAGGTCTGCGCGCATCTTCTGGTACTTATCATTGGTCATGCCCCTCCGAGCATTCTCGTTCTGTGGAAACAAATACAAAGTCAAGTCGTTGTTCAGTCTACTTGGAGCCCCTAGTCGGAGATTTTCCATCTAGGTGCTCGGGGGCTACAGCGAGAGTTTTTTAACTTAGCAAATATGCTTAGCTTTTCTTTAAGCTTCTAGTCGGAGCTCGTTCAGTTCTCAAATAGAAGCTTGGGGGATACAGTATAAAGTTTTAACTCGGAAAATGCTTAGCTTTTCTTTAAGTATCTAGTCGGAACTAATTCAGTTACAACTAGAGGCTTGGGGGCTACATCACTTAAAATTATGAACACTGTGTATGCTACTCTTAAAGCATCTAGTCGGAATAATTCATTCCATCTAAATGCTTGGGGGCTACAGTGAGAGTTTTTTTCTAACTTAGTCACTCTTAGAGCATATAGATGCAAAACCAATGGTTTTCCGTCTACATCCTCGGGGGCTACAGTGGGATACTCATATGAAATGCAAAAGGTAAAGTAAAACTTACAAGTGCGATGATCTTGAGGTTTGTAGCACTCTCGGCCAGCAGCTTGCCAAAGGAAACGATGTTGCTTCGCAAGATGTCTGCTTGGCGGAGTAGCTCCTCAAGACCGCACGTCGGAGATGACGGCACTCCTCCAGGAACCATAGTTGTGATACCCGGCGTAAGCACCCGGAAGATAATCTTCGGCAACTCTAAGGGTTTCTGGGGAGTAGAGGCGCCGCCTTCGGCAGAAGTACCAGCACCCACCACCGCCTTGCCGCTACCGATGGCATCCTTAGCCGGAGCTTCAGCCATTTGAAGAGCAGCGCTCTCCTACGTCGCCTGCTCGCCGAAAACTGTGAGTTCGGTAGAGGCGCCAGAATCCACTTGCATGGCGGAAGGGCCTAGTGCCTCCTGGGCTTGGGAGCTTGTCGGAGCGGATGAGGGCTTGACGACAGGAGTAGAAGGGGCGATGGCGGGGGAAGAGTCGCGATGCAGCATATCTTTTATATTTCTAGAAGCCCCAAGAGTCTTGCAGGACTTCTTGAGGCTGGTTGTGGATTTCTTCCTGAAACGTGCAAAATGCATAAGTACAGGCATGAGACAGATAAACAAGGCAATGTCGGAGAATAAGAAGATTACACTAGGAGGGAACTTTGGCAAACATCCCGGTGGCTTTCTTATTTTCTGCCTCCAGGGCGGCAGTACTCTTTTTGGAGGCTCCACCCTCCGTCTTCTTCTTCTTGCCTCTGTCGGCAGCGTCAGAGGTGGAGCTCTTCCGCTTTCGCGCCAACGGGTCATCATCGTCGGACACAACCGTGACTTCCTTCATCTTGGGATCGTAGATTTGGGTGGCCAGTTTGACCTCCTCTAGATCGCTAAGCTGTTAAGTAAGAAATTATTGTGTTAGACAACATGATATTGGCAAGACGGAAAAACTGGAGTAATGTCATACACGGAAAATAAATACCTACCTTTGGGCACTTTTCGTTTACGAACATGTCGTAGGTGAGGGTGAATCCACGCTTCTTGTCCTTCACCTTGACGATGTCCTTAAGTCGGAACTTGACGGGGTCGCTCGAGAAGTTGTCCTCGGAGATACGGAGGGTATCCCTTCTGTCGCCGGGTACTCGTGCATAAGCTGCGTACGGTGCTGCAGAGGTTGGATCCGCCTGATGAACCAGCACATGGCTAGGTCCAAGCCGGTCAGACCCGTCTCTACAAACCACTCGATCCGCCTTATTGCGCAAGAAGCGTCGAGGTCGGAGGGAAGGGAGGCATGGGATTGCCATGTGGGAACTTCGGCGGCGGCTCCATCCACGAAGTCCGGTTACGTTACTTCTCGGCCCGATAAAGGAATGTCGGGGCCGTAGAAGTACGTCCGCTGCCAATTCTTGCACGACTCGTGGCCGACGATGTCGGGGAACCGCTGGCCAGGTCGGATCTTGAAGCTTATGGTGCCGCGGTTTCTAAGCTCCTCCTTGTTGTGTCCGGGTTCACGTTTGACGGTGAAGAAGTACACAAACAAATCTAACCTAGGCCTAATGAAGGGTTTCGCGGCATAGTAAATAAAATTTTTCTACGGAGCGAACAGAGGGAAAGCCAAGATCTAATTTAGGAGATGCAAACAACGAGAGAGATTGGATTAGATATTCATACCATTGAAGATTCGCACAGCGGAATGTTCGTCGGAACGTGGGTGATGTAGTCGTACTCGCTTCTCCTCCTTGCGATCCGATCCGATCTAGCACCACAAGTGGCGGTGCCTCCGTGAGATGCACACGTGCAGCACCTCGATGTCTCCTCATTCCTCGGACCAGCGAGTATGGTGGAGAGATAGATTGGATCTACAGCACGACGGCGTGGTGTATATGGTGGAGAATTTCTGCTGCAGGGCTTCGCCTACAAACAGTCGGGAGGGAGAGAGGAAGGTAGCAAGGCTGCTAGGGCTTGGAGGAAGGTGTGTGTGTGTTGGGGGGAGGGGGCGCACCACCCCTCTATATATAGAGGGGGGCGGCCAGCCCTTGCCCCTCCTCCAAGCCTATCTCTAGTTTAAACAATTTAAACTCTCCCTTATCTAGAAATCCTATCTCTAGTTTAAACGATTTAAATCTCTCTAGAATCGGCTGGGCCCTATGGGGCCTTGTGCCCCTGGCCCAATGCGGCCAGGACACTCCCTCATAGGCCCATGCCCCCTCCCGGAAGGTGGGGCCACATTGGTCCCCTTCCGGAAGGTTCTAGAAGCTTCCGGTACAATACCGATTAACCCGGAACAATTCCGAACTCCAAAAACTGCACTGCCTTATATGAATCTTATTCTCCGGACCATTCCGGAACCTCTCGTGATATCCCGGATCCCATCCGAGACTCCGAACAAAAATTCATAAACAAATTATCCAATCTATCCTAGCATCGAGATACGTTAAGTGTGCGACCCTGCGGGTTCGAGAATATGCAGACATGATCTTCTATCAATAATCAACAGCGGGGTCTGGGCACCCATATTGACTCCCACACATTCATCGATGATCATATCGGATGAACCACGATGTCAGGATTCAATCAATCCCATATATATATTCCCTTCGTCTCGCAATATTTTACTTGCCCGAGATTCGATCGTCGGTACCGTCATACCTAGTTCAATCTCGTTCACAACAAGTACTTTACTCGTTCCGTAATCCGATATCACTTTGTGATTAACTCCTTAACCACATTCTTGCAAGCGGTGTTGATATCGATTACCGAGTGGGCCCGAAGTATATCTCTCCGACTTGGGAGGGACAAATTCCATCTCGATACATACAACCCAACAGATACTTTCCGATCACCTGAGAGACACCTTTATGATCACCCTCTCATACGATGACGTTTGATGACCTCAAAGCTTTCTTCCGATACCAGGGAGTTGCATTATCTCATGGTCTAAGGAATACAATATTTGACATAGGAAAAGCTTCGCAAAGACGAATACGATGACATGATCTAATTGCCCTGCTTTGTTTGGGTCTATCCACCATATCATTCTCCCAATGATATGATCTCATTATCAATTGACAACTCATGTCTATGGTTAGGAAACCTTAACCATCATTGATCAATGAGCTAGTCCATAGAGGCGTACTAGGGACACGGTGTTGTTTACAAACCACACAAGTATTAAAGTTTCCGCTTAATACAATTCTAGCATGGAATATAAACTTTATCATGAACAAGAATTATAATAATAACATCTTTATTATTGCCTCTAGGGCATAATTCCAACAGTCTCCCACTTGCACTAGAGTCAATAATCTAGTTTACATTTGGCAACAATCTCACACCCATGGCACTGAGGTGTTGATCATGTTTTACACGTGGAAGAGGTTTAGTCAGTGGATCTGCGACATTCAGATCCGTATGTACTTTGCTAATCTTCAGATCGCCATCTGCTATATAATCTCGGATTATATGAAACTTGCGGTTAATATGCTTGGTCTTTGGATGATATCTTGGTTCCTTAGCGAGTGCTATGGCGCCAGTGTTGTCACACAATATCTCCAGTGGGTCCAATGCACTTGGAACCACGCCAAGCTCAGTGATGAAGTTTCTGATCCAAACTCCTTCACTTGACGCTTCTGCAGCAGCCATGTATTCCGCTTCTACTGTAGATCCCGCGATCACGCTTTGCTTGCAGCTTCTCCAGCTCACAGCTCCTCCATTCAAAATATAAATGTATCCTGTCTGAGATTTAGAATCATCCTTGTCGGTGTCGAAACTAGCATCGACGTAACCTTTTACGACAAGCTGTTCATCACCCCCATAGACTAAGAACATTTCTTTAGTTCTATTTAGGTACTTTAGGATGTTCTTCACGGATGTCCAGTGTTCCACTCCTGGATCACTTTGATATCTGCTCGTCAAACTAAGAGCATTGGACACATCCGGTCTAGTACACAGCATGGCATACATGATGGAACCTATGGCCGAGGCATAAGGCACTTTGCTCATAGCTTCCCTATCATTTACCGTAGCTGGACACTGAGCGTTGCTCAATATCTTACCTGACAACATAGGCACTGAACCTTTCTTTGCCTTATCCATTCTGAACCTTTTCAGAAATTTGTCTAGGTATGTACTCTGGCTTAAAGCTATCAGGCGTCTTTGTCTATCTCTATAGATATTGATGCCCAATATATAAGTAGCTTCACCTAGGTCTTTCATTGAAAAACACTTGTTCAAATAACTCTTCACATCGTTAAGCATGTTGATGTCATTTCCGATAATCAATATGTCATCCACATACAGTACCAGAAACGTCACCGAGCTCCCACTCACTTTCTTGTAGATGCAAGCTTCGTAGCAATTTGGAACAAATCCAAAGCTCTTGATCACTTGATCAAAACGAAGGTTCCAACTCCGAGATGCTTGCTTCAGCCCATAAATGGAACGCTGAAGTTTGCATACTTTACTAGCATCCTTAGGATCGACAAAACCCTCGGGTTGCATCATATACAACTCTTCATCAATGTTGCCATTGAGGAAAGCAGTCTTGACATCCATCTGCCATATTTCATAATCATGAAACACAGCAATTGCTAATAAAATCCGAATGGACTTAAACATCGCTACGGGAGAGAAAGTCTCATCGTAGTCAACACCTTGAACTTGTCGAAAACCTTTTGCGACAAGCCGTGCTTTATAGACGGTAACATTACCATCCGCGTCCGTTTTCTTCTTGAATATCCATTTGCACTCAACGGCCTTTCGGTCGCTAGGAGGATCCACCAAAGTCCATACTTGGTTTTCGCTCATGGATCCCAATTCGGATTTCATGGCTTCTAGCCATTTCTCAGAGTCTGGGCTCATCATCGCTTCCTCATAGTTCGTAGGTTCACTGTCTTCTACCAACAAGACAGTCAAGACAGGGTTGCCGTACCACTCAGGAGGGGCACGCGACCTTGTCGACCTGCGACGTTCAGTAGCAGCATCGTCTGAAGCTTCATGATCCTTGTCATTAGCTTCCTCTATTGTTGGTGCAGGCGGCACTGGAACAATTTCAGGTGCTGCGCTACTCTCCAATTCAAGAGAAGGTTCAATAACCTCGTCAAGCTCTACTTTCCTCCCACTCACTTCTTTCGAGAGAAACTCCTTCTCAAGAAAGGAACCGTTTTTTGCGACAAACACTTTGCCTTCGGTTCTGTGATAGAAGGTATACCCAATAGTTTCCTTAGGGTATCCTATGAAGACACATTTCTCCGCTTTGGGTTCGAGCTTGTCCGGCATCAACTTCTTGACGTAAGCTTCGCATCCCCAAACTTTAAGAAACGACAACTTAGGTTTAGCACCAAACCACAGTTCATACGGTGTCGTCTCAACGGATTTAGATGGAGCCCTATTTAAAGTGAATGCAGCGGTTTCTAATGCATAACCCCAAAATGATAACGGCAAATCAGTAAGAGACATCATTGATCGGACCATATCTAATAGGGTTCGATTCCGGCGTTCAGACACACCATTGCGCTGTGGTGTTCCGGGTGGCGTGAGTTGTGAAACGATTCCACTTGCTTTAAGATGCGTGAGAAAATCATAACTCAAATATTCGCCCCCACGATCGGATCGTAGAAACTTAATCTTTCTGTTACGATGGTTCTCCACTTCATTCTGAAATTCTTTGAACTTTTCAAACGTTTCAGATTTATGTTTCATTAAATAGATATACCCATATCTACTTAAGTCATCGGTAAAAGTGAGAAAATAGCGATATCCACCGCGCGTCGAAACACTCATCGGTCCGCATACATCGGTATGTATGATTTCCAACAAGTCCGTTGCTCGCTCCATCATACCGGAGAACGGGGTTTTGATCATCTTGCCCATGAGGCATGGTTCGCATGTGTCAAATGATTCAAAATCAAGAGACTCCAAAAGTCCATCAGAATGGAGTTTCTTCATGCGCTTTACACCAATATGACCTAGACGACAGTGCCACAAATAAGTAGTATTATCACTATCTACTTTGCATCTCTTAGCCTCAATGTTATGGATGTGTGTTTCATCCCTTTCGAGATTTAGAAGAAATAAACCATTCACAAGAGGTGCATGACCATAAAAGATGTTACTCATATAAATAGAACAACCATTATTCTCCGATTTAAATGAATAACCGTCTTGCAATAAACACGATCCGGAAATAATGTTCATGCTCAACGCAGGCACATAATAACATTTATTAAGGTTTAAAACTAATCCCGAAGGTAAAACTAAGGAGAGCGTGCCGACGGCCATCACATCAACTCTTGATCTGTTGCCAACGCGCATCGTCACCTTATCCCTCGCAAGCCGCCGTCTATTCCGTAGCTCCTGTTTTGAGTTACAAATATTAGCAACTGAACCGGTATCAAATACCCAGGCACTACAACGAGGGCTAGTAAGGAAAACATCAATAACATGTATATCAAATATACCTTTGATGGTGCCAGCCTTCTTGTCCGCTAAGTACTTCGGACAGTTGCGCTGCCAGTGACCCTTGTCCTTGCAATAGAAGCACTCAGTGTCCGACTTGGGACCAGACCTGAGCTTCTTCTCAGCAGGGGCATTGCGCTTGTCGCCGCCCTTCTTGAAGGGCTTCTTTGCTCCCTTACCTTTCTTAAAGGAGGGGGGCTTGTTGACCATCAACACATGATTATTCTTTTTGATGTTCACCTCCGCCACATTCATCTTAGCGAAGAGCTCAGTGATCATATCAGTGGAACCAATCTGATTGTGATCAACTACAAAACTTTTGTAGCTAGGAGTGTCAATCTTGAGCTCCTCTGGAATCTTGCAGTCCAGTTGCTCAAGGCGTTGAGTGTAGCCCAACATCTTAATGGCGTGCTCACTAACGGAACTCCCTTCCTCCATCTTGTAGCTAAAGAATTTCTTAGAGATCTCATATCTCTCAGAATGGGCTTGAGTCTGAAACATGGTTTTCAGCTCCTCGAGAATCTCAAAGGGCCCGGGATAGGTTTCAAAACGATTTTGAAGCTCCGGTTCCATAGCAAACAACATGGTGCTCTTAATCACACCATAATCATCTTTGCGCGACTGATAGACAGCTTTCTCATCAGCCTGCGCAGTTGCAGCAGGGGGCTCACCTAACGCTTTACCAAGTACATAGTCCTTTTGTCCGCCAGACAGAATGATTCTTAGATTGCGGAACCAATTGGTGAAGTTAGACCCATTGTTTCTAAGCTTTTCCTTCTCAGCAAAAACGTTGAAGTTGAAGTTGGATTTGGCCATGTGATCTACAGTATTTGCAAGTACAATTTAGACTATATTCATGATAAATAGTTCAACTTAATCAAATTACTAGATGAACTCCCACTAAATTCAACATCCCTCAAGTTGTTTAGTGAACACGATCCAAATTCACCACACCTAATCCGATCATCACGAGAAGAGATGTGGTTTCAATGGTGGACAACAAAGTGTCGATCATATCATTCATATGACTCATGCTTAACCTTTCGGTTCTTGTGTTCCGAGGCCATGTCTGTACATGCTAGGCTCGTCAAGTTAGACCCAAGTATTTCCGCGTGTGCAAAAACTGGCTTGCACCCGTTGTATGTGAGCGTAGAGTCTATAGCACCCGATCATCATGTGATGCTTGGAAACGACGAACTTTCGCAACGGTGCATACTTGGGGAGAACACAGTTTTTATCTTGATCTTTAAGTGAGGAATCATCTTATAATGCTACCGTCGCGATCTAAGCATGATAAGATACATAAAAGGATAAACATCACATGCATATAACTTTATGTGACATGGTATAGCCTATCTTCGCGCAATGATCTCCATCTTGTGCATTCCGGAATGATCTCCATCACTCCACCATGATTGCCTCCACCACGAATAGCAACTACAACTATTGCTAACTACTTAGCGATAAAGTAAAGCTATTACATGGCGTATAAGAAGTTGACTCGCAGGTCATACACAATTATAAAGACAACCATATGGCTCCTGCCGGTTGTGTACTCATCGACATGCAAGTCGTGAAACATTACAAAACATGATCATCGCATACAATATACACATCACATCTTGGGCCATACCATATCACAGAAAACACTCCCTGCAAAAACAAGTTAGACGCCTCTACTTTGTTGTTGCATGTTTTACGTGGCTTATGGGAGTAGATGCTAAGAACGATTCATACCTACGGAAATCCACAACGGTGATATTATGGTTTCCAAACTCCGGTGTTAATCCCATGACAACTATAGTGAGAGAAACTGACATCCACCAGCCGCATGTGTGGAACAAGCCACACGTCAAGTGCGGAGCCGGTCTCGCGAACGGCGTCGCGTAAGGTTGGCCTGGACCGCTTCAATCTCACTATCCCGCGTCATAAGAAGAACACAAACAAGAGGCTTGCAACATAAAACATCAACGCCCGCAACAACCATGTTGCGTTCTACTCGTGAAACACATCTACGCATAGATCTAGCTCTGATACCACTGAAGGGTTTCGCGGCATAGTAAATCAAAATTTTCTACGGAGCTAACAGAGGGAAAGCCAAGATCTAATCTAGGAGATGCAAACAACGAGAGAGATTGGATTAGATCTTCATACCCTTGAAGATTCGCACAGCGGAACGTTCGTCGGAACGTGGGTGATGTAGTCGTACTCGCTTCTCCTCCTCGCGATCCGATTCGATCTAGCACCACAAGTGGCGGTGCCTCCGTGAGATGCACACGTGCAGCACCTCGACGTCTCCTCCTTCCTCGGACCAGCGAGTATGGTGGAGAGATAGATTGGATCTACAGCACGACGGCGTGGTGTATATGGTGGAGAATTTCTGCTGCAGGGCTTCGCCTACAAACAGTCGGGAGGGAGAGAGGAAGGTAGCAAGGCTGCTAGGGCTTGGAGGAAGGTGTGTGTGTGTTGGGGGGAGGGGGCGCACCACCCCTCTATATATAGAGGGGGGGCGGCCAGCCCTTGCCCCTCCTCCAAGCCTATCTCTAGTTTAAACAATTTAAACTCTCCCTTATCTAGAAATCCTATCTCTAGTTTAAACGATTTAAATCTCTCTAGAATCGGCTGGGCCCTATGGGGCCTTGTGACCCTGGCCCAATGCGGCCAGGACACTCCCTCATAGGCCCATGCCCCCTCCCGGAAGGTGGGTCCACGTTGGTCCCCTTCCGGAAGGTTCTAGAAGCTTCCGGTACAATACCGATTAACCCGGAACAATTCCGAACTCCAAAAACTGCACTGCCTTATATGAATCTTATTCTCCGGACCATTCCGGAACCTCTCGTGATATCCCGGATCCCATCCGAGACTCCGAACAAAAATTCATAAACCAATTATCCAATCTATCCTAGCGTCGAGATACGTTAAGTGTGTGACCCTGCGGGTTCGAGAATATGCAGACATGATCTTCTATCAATAATCAACAGCGGGGTCTGGGCACCCATATTGACTCCCACACATTCATCGATGATCATATCGTATAAACCACGATGCCAGGATTCAATCAATCCCATATATATATTCCCTTCGTCTCGCGATATTTTACTTGCCCGAGATTCGATCGTCGGTACCGTCATACCTAGTTCAATCTCGTTCACAGCAAGTACTTTACTCGTTCCGTAATCCGATATCACTTTGTGATTAACTCCTTAACCACATGCTTGCAAGCGGTGTTGATATCGATTACCGAGTGGGCCCGAAGTATATCTCTCCGACTTGGGAGGGACAAATTCCATCTCGATACATACAACCCAACAGATACTTTCCGATCACCTGAGAGACACCTTTATGATCACCCTCTCATAGGATGACGTTTGATGACCTCAAAGCTTTCTTCCGATACCAGGGAGTTGCATTATCTCATGGTCTAAGGAATACAATATTTGACATAGGAAAAGCTTCGCAAAGACGAACACGATGACACGATCTAATTGCTCTGCTTTGTTTGGGTCTATCCACCATATCATTCTCCCAATGATATGATCTCATTATCAATTGACAACTCATGTCTATGGTTAGGAAACCTTAACCATCATTGATCAATGAGCTAGTCCATTAAGGCGTACTAGGGACACGGTGTTGTTTACAAACCACACAAGTATTAAAGTTTCCGCTTAATACAATTCTAGCATGGAATATAAACTTTATCATGAACAAGAATTATAATAATAACATCTTTATTATTGCCTCTAGGGCATAATTCCAACACCTAATCCCTAGGTAACCCTCACAAAGTGCCGCGAAGTTGCTAAGCACTAGGATGATATTGGGGGAAAGGTTGTGGGGTTGGACCTTGAAGTGATTCAAGACGGATATGAAGAAGTGAGAGATGGGCAGAGAAACGCCGCGTACCAATTGCGCCTTGAGGTATACTTTCTCTCCGGCTTAGGGAGAGGGGGTCACCTCGCCGGCCGACGCCGCCTTCCAGGCGAGCCCGTCCGTCGCAGGGAGGTAACCCTCAGCGACCATCTCTTGGATGTCGTGGCCAGTGATGTCCGAGCCGCGCCAGTCGCCTTTGTGCGAGTCTGGCTCCTCTTCCAGGGGCTCCAGCGCCGCTAGGATATGGTCGCCGCTGGTGGTTTCTATCACCGCCGATGCGGGGATGACCAGACCCTCTGGGGGCACGATGATGGAGCTCGCCGGCTTCGCCGCGGCTTCGCTCGACGCCGCCATTGATGGGGATGAACTGCTGCTAGCCATGGAGGAGGGAGAGGACGTGACTGGTGCAGAGGGAGAAGCTAGGGTTTCTCGAGGTTTTCACGGAGAGCTCGAGGAGGCGCGTGGCTGGAGGAAGAAGACGGTGACGCGAGAGAATGGGGTGAAAAAGTGGCAAGTGTCCCACAGTCCCTATTTATCTTACTCTGCGTCAAGATTCATGCAGCAAATCGGACGGTTGCCGCGTAGACGACATGTTTGTGAACGTGCGCGGTAATTAATCCACGTCTCCAACCGTCGCCGCCAACGGTTCGTATCGCTCGCGCGGGAAAATCGGATATGATTGCGTTCTCTGGATGTGTGAGTTACGAGACGACGCTGACCTACAGCCTACGTCGTCATAACTAACATGGTAGATGAGCCGTCCCATCGAAGATTCCGGCACAGACGGATTTAATCCGACAACGGGAGCGTACGATGGAAGATTCAGCATTTCTCCGACTTACTCATAGAAGACGGAGAAAACCTTGCAGGGTTCTTTGGGAGGACTACAAGATATTGCTTGACGATTTGCCGACATCCATCTAGACGGAGCATTCCACGGAAAGAGGCAAGACGACGCAAGATCTCGGAGTTCTCCGGGGGCTACTGTTGGGGATATGCTATGTGGGTATCCTCATAGCATGTCTCTTATCGACTAACCCGGGTGGCCCATAGTCGGTAGCATGGCCTATGGCCTGCTGGGCGGCCCAGTTAGGTGGATCCAGAAGGGAGGCCCATGCTGGATAAAGGAAGTCTACGGTGGATTCACCAGCGTACCCGGAGCCTTGGAGTGCAAGATACAGAAGACTAGTAATAGACGGTGTAGAACTCTGTAACCTGTCCGGCTAGGACTTTTCCCTGTAACCCTAGGACCTGGCGATTATATAAGTCGGGCCTAGAGGAGCCTTTAGGGCACGATAACTTAGACTTTCTAGTTGTAGGAGTTCGTAGCATGGAAAACAAAAAATTTCTATCGCATACAAACAAACAAGCCAAGATCTATCTACTAGATTGTAGCAACGAGTTGATGGTATAACTTACCCTCGAAGATTCCAAAGCGTTTAACGAGAGCGGATTCTCGTGGGTGATGTAGTCGTACTCTTTCCGATCTCAAGATCGTGTAGACGATCCTTCCGGCGCCACGTTCCGGCAGCGCTCCCGCAGTCGGTCACACGTTCGGTACTCGACGAAGACCTTCCTCTCCCTTGTTCCAGTAGGCAGCAGAGGTTGTAGTACTCTCCTCGCGATTCCGGCAGCACAACGGCGTGGTACCGGAAGTAGAGGGGAGATCCCGCAGGGCTTCGCCTTAAGCCGGTGCGAGTATGGTGGAGCTTATGAGAGAGGCTATTAGTGCTCTAGTAATTAGACACACCAATTAGAAGGCTCTAAACCGCTGGCTAAAGCAATTAGAAACTCTAAACCAAAACGGCTCTAAACCGGAGATCTAGAGGTGAAAGTTGTGTGTCTCTAGGAGGAGCCCTGCCCCTCCTTTTATGGGAGGGGGGTCTTGGCGCGCCAGGGGAGGGAGGGAGTCCCTCCCCAACTCGGCCTTGGGCTGGGCGCCGGCCTGGAGGAGTCCAACTCCTCCTCCAGGTTGGTTCCAACTCCTCTTGCTTGTTTCCCACAGTTTCTTGTTTTGGCAGTTTGACTTTCAAACTGGACATTTGACTTTTCTGTTTTAGGATTCAATTTAATCCTTTATTTGGGACAGCAAGAACACTTAGTACATGATGCAATCATTCCAATAAGTAATGACACATTCATGTACCCCTTCCCCCCCGGAGTGCCGGACAATTCGGAACCTTCTAGAACATTCCTGATGAAAACACCGGAATCATTCCCGAACTCCGAAACGGGACTTTCCTTATATGAATCTTATTCTCCGGACCATTCCGGATCACCTCGTGACATCCCGGATCCCATCCGAGACTCCGAACAACATTCGGTCTCTTTCTCATAATACCATAACTACTCAAACAACGTCGAATCCTTAAGTGTGTCTCCCTACGGTTCGTGAATTATGCGGACATGATCGAGACACTTCTCCGAACAATAACCAATAGAGGAATCTGGAAATTCATATGGCTCCCACATATTTCTACGATTACTTTGCGATCGAATGAACCACTTACATACGATACCAATTTCCCTTTGTCTCACGATATGTTACTTATCCGAGGTTATGATCGTCGGTATCTCTGCATACCTAGTTCAACCTCGTTACTGACAAGTACTCTTTTCTCGTTCCCGTGATATGTGATCCCTTGTGACCAAGTCACATGCTTGCAAGCTAATTGGATGACATTCCACCGAGAGGGCCCAGAGTATATCTATCCGTCATGTGGATGGACAAATCCCACTCTTGATCCATGTGTTTCAACCAATACTTTCCGAACACTCAATGCCACTTTTATAACCACCCAGTTACGGTGTGGTGTTTGATGTCATCAAAGCATCCATCCGGTAAAGGTGATATGCATGATCTCATGGTCGAAGGAATTAGGTTACTATGTATCAGAAAGCATATAGCAATTGAACTATTGAAATGACTTGATCTTTATGCTACGCTTATCTATAGGAGTATGTCCACCATATCATTCTCCTAACGATATGATCTTGTTGTTGATAACATCTCAATGTTCATGATAGGGAAACCACAATCATCTATCAACCAACAAGCTAGTGAAGTATAGAGGCTATACTAGGGACTTCTAATTAAGTTTACAAATCACACAAGTATCAATGTTTCCTTGTTAATACTATTATAGCATGAATGTAAACATTTATCATAAACACAAAGATATAATAATAACTATATTTATTATTGACTCTAGGGCATATCTCCAACAGTCTCCCACTTGCACTAGAGTCATCTAATCTAGATTACATGGTAATATACCGAACACCCATGGCAGTTTGGTGTTGGTCATGTTTTGCCCTCGGGAGAGGTTTAGTCAACGGATCCGCCACATTCAGATCTGTGTGTACTTTGCAAATCTTTATATCCCCATCCTGGATATGTTCTCGAATAGCGTGAAAACGCAGCTTGATATGCTTCAGCTTCTTGTGTGACCTTGGTTCTTGCGCATTGGCTATGGCGCCCATGTTATCACAGTAGATAGACATTGGGTCCAGCGCACTAGGAACCACACCCAGCTCTGTAATGAACTCTTTCATCCATATCGCTTCTTGTGAAGCCTCCGAAGCAGCCATGTATTCCGATTCAGTTGAAGATCTCGCCACAACGCTTTGCTTTGCACTCCTCTAGCTAATTGCTGCACCATTCAAAATAAATACGTATCCGGATTGCGATTTAGAATCATCCGGATCAGTGTTCCAACTAGCATCGGTGTAACCATTAACAACGAGCTGTTCATCACCTCCATAAGAAAGAACCATATCCTTAGTTCTTCTCAAGTACTTAAGGATGTTTTTGACCGCTGTCCAATGATCCACTCCTGGATCACTTTGATATCTGCTAGTTAAACTAACAGCATATGCAATGTCGGGTCTAGTACATAGCATGGCATACATTAGAGATCCTATGGCTGAGGCATAGGGAGTCTTACTCATCCTTTCTCTATCTTCTGCCGATGTCGGACTTTGAGTTTTACTCAAGGTCGTATTGGGCAACATGGGCAAGAACCCTTTCTTGCTTTCTTCCATTCCAAACCTCTTTAGAACTTTGTCCAAATATGTACTCTGTGACAATGATATTTGGCGTTTCGATCTATCTCTATAAATCTTTATGCCTAATATGTAAGCTGCTTCGCCAAGATCCTTCATTGAAAAACTATTATTCAAATATTCCTTGACACTATTAAGAAGGTCTACATCATTCCCAATCAACAATATGTCATCCACATATAGTATTAAGAATGCTACAGAGCTCCCACTCACTTTCTTGTAAATACAAGCTTCTCCATAAGTTTGTATAAAACCAAAACTTTTGATTACCTTATCAAAACGTTGATTCCAACTTCGGGATGCTTGCTTCAATCCATAGATGGACCGTTGAAGTTTGCATACCTTGTTAGCATCTTTAGGATCGACAAAACCTTTGGGTTGCATCATATACAACTCTTCATCAATGTCTCCATTGAGGAATGCTGTTTTGACATCCATCTGCCATATCTCATAATCATAATATGCAGCGATTGCTAACATAATCCTTACAGACTTTAGCTTCGCTACCGGTGAGAAAGTCTCATCGTAGTCAACTCCTTGAATTTGTCGAAACCCTTTTGCGACAAGTCGAGATTTATAGACAGTAACATTACCATCAGCATCTGTTTTCTTCTTGAAAATCCATTTGTTCTCGACAGCCTTTCGGCCATCCGGTAAGTCCACCAAAGTCCATACTTGGTTTTCGTACATGGATCCAATCTCGGATTTCATGGCTTCTTGCCATTTATTGGAATCTGGGCTCATCATCGCTTCCTCATATGTCTCGGGGTCATCGGTGTTGTCCACCACCATGACATTCATAACGGAATCATACCAATCTGGAGTGGTACGAGTTCTCGTCGACCTCCGAGGCTCTGTAGCAACTTCAACAGAAGTTTCATGATCACCATCATTAGCTTCCTCTCTTATTGGTGCAGGCACCACAGGAACTTCTTCCGGTGCTGCGCTACTCGCAATTTCGAGAGAAGGTTCGACAACCTCGTCGAGTTCTACTTTCCTTCCAGTCAATTCTTTCGAGAGAAATTCCTTCTCTAGAAAGGATCCATTCTTTGCAACGAAGATTTTGCCTTCGGATCTATGATAGAAGGTATACCCAATAGTTTCCTTCGGGTATCCTATGAAGACGCATTTTTCCGCTTTGGGTTCAAGCTTGTCCGGCTGTAACTTCTTTACATAGGCTTCGCATCCCCAAACTTTAAGGAACGACAATTTAGGTTTCTTCCCAAACCATAATTCATACGGTGTCGTTTCAACGGATTTAGATGGTGCCCTATTTAAAGTGAATGCGGCTGTTTCTAATGCATAACCCCAAAATGATAGCGGTAAATCTGTAAGTGACATCATAGAACGAACCATATCTAAGAGAGTTCGATTACGACGTTCGGACACACCATTACGCTGTGGTGTTCCCGGCGGTGTCAATTGTGAAAGTATTCTGCATTTCTTCAAATGCTCGCCAAACTCGTAACTTAGATATTCACCTCCACGATCAGAACGTAGAAATTTAATCTTCTTGTTACGTTGATTCTCTACCTCACTTTGAAACTCCTTAAACTTCTCGAAAGTTTCGGACTTATGTTTCATGAAATAGATATACCCATATCTACTCAAGTCATCCGTGAAGGTAAGAACATAACGATAACCACTGCGCGATGCTTCACTCATTGGACCACACACATCGGTATGTATGATTTCCAATAAGTCTGTAGCTCGCTCCATCATACCAGAAAATGGAGTCTTAGTCATTTTTCCCATCAGACATGCTTCGCATCTTTCAAGTGATTCAAAATCAAGTGATTCAAGAAGTCCATCGGAATGGAGTTTCTTCATACGTTTCACTCCGATGTGACCAAGACGACAGTGCCACATATAGGTCGAATTATCGCTTGATTTCAATCGTTTAGCCTCAATGTTGTTGATATGTGTATTTCCACTATCGAGATTCAACAAGAATAGACCATCTATCAAAGGTGCATGTGCATAAAACATATTACTCATATATAGAACAACCATTATTCTCGGATTTAAACAAGTAACCGTCTCGCAATAAACAAGATCCCGATATAATGTTCATGCTCAACGCAGGCACCAAAAAACAATTATTTAAGTATAAAACTAATCCCGATGGTAGATGAAGGGGTAGCGTGCCGACCGCGATCACATCAACCTTTGATCCGTTTCCCACGCGCATCGTCACCTCGTTCTTCGCTAGTTTCCGTTTATTCTGCAGCACCTGTTTCGAGTTACAAATATGAGCAACCGAACCAGTATCAAATACCCAGGCACTACTACGAGTACTAGTGAGATACACATCAATAACATGTATATCAGATATACCTTTCTTCTTGATGTTGCCGTTCTTCAAATCCGCCAAGTACTTTGGGCAATTCCGCTTCCAGTGACCTTCTCCCTTGCAGTAAAAGCACTCAGTATCAGGCTTAGGTCCAGCCTTGGTCTTCTTCGTCGGCGTGGTAACTTTCTTACCACCCTTCTTGAAGTGTCCCTTTTGCTTAGACTTGCCTTTCTTGAATTTGGTGGTCTTATTGACCAACAACACTTGGTGCTCTTTCTTGATCTCCACTTCTGCAGATTTCAACATGGCAAAGAGTTTTGGCAACGTCTTGTTCATGTTCTGCATGTTGTAGTTCATCACAATGTTCTTGTAACTTGGTGGTAGTGATTGGAGGACACGGTAAATCCCCAAAGCATTAGGAATCACTATACCCAAGCTTTGAAGTTTGTTTGCGTGCCCTGACATCTTAAGCACATGCTCACTGACGGAGCTGCCTTCTTCCATCTTGCAGTTAAAGAACTTTTCAGAAGCTTCATAGCTTTCAATTGCCGCATGAGTCTCAAAAATCAATTTGAGATCCTCGACAATATCATATGGGTCTGAATCCTCAAACCTTTTCTGAAGCTCCGATTCCAAACCATACAAGATAGCACACTGAACTATGGAGTACTGATTCTTCCGAGCGAGGTAAACATTCTTTACTTCATCGGGAGCATCAGCTGCAGGTGGGTCACCCAGCGGTGCATCCAGCACATAGGTCAAATTACCAGCTGTGAGGACAATCCTCAAATTGCGGAACCAATCCGCGAAGTTGCTTCCATTGTTTTTTCAAATTTTCTTTCTCTAGGAACGCATTAAAATTGATGGTAGGGGCTGCCATTGATCTACAACATATTTGCAATAGTTTAGACTAAGTTATGATAAATTGAGTTCAAATTAATTAATGTAATTAAACTAGGTGAACTCCCACTCAAAACAACATCCCTCACATTGTTTTAGTGATCACACGAACCAAATCCACCACATCAACACCGATCATCACGAGAGTTGATATAGTTTCAATGGCGAACAATCGTCATGTTCATCATATCTACTATATGATTCATGCTTTACCTTTCGGTGATCCGTGTTCCGAGACCATGTCTGTACATGCTAGGCTCGTCAAGATCAAACCTTAGTTTCCGCATGAGCAAATCTGGCTTGCCCACGTTGTATACACTTGCGGAATCTAACACACCCGATCATCACGTGGTGCTTCGAAACAACAAGCTTTAGCAACGGTGCTGACTAAGGGTGAACACTTTATGATTTGAAATTCATGTGCATGAGGGATCATCTTATAATGCTACCGTCGTCTACTAAGCAATACAAGATGCATAAAGGATTAACATCACATGCAATTCAATATATATGTGATATGATATGGCCTTTCTTCTTTGTGCTTTGATCTCCATCTTCAAGCACGAACATGATCTCCATCATCACCGGCATTGCATCAAGGTCAATGACGCCTCTCCATGGTTGTCGTCCACCGGCTTCAACTATTACAACTACTTTGAATAGACACGCGGGTCTTAACATAAATTAAAGACAACCATATGGCTCCTGCCGGTTGCCGACTTACAATAAGGAACATTGCATACATCAAATATAATCACAATCATGGCCATATCACATCACTGCACACCCCTGCAAAACAAAGTTAGACGCCTCTACTTTCTTTGCATATTTTACGTGGTTTGGGGCTTTCAATAAGTGTCGTTCTAACTTACGAACATGAACCACAACGTTGACACAAGTATTGTTAATCACCCGTTGTGTATTGGATCTTTACTATGCTAGGAGAAACAGGCACCCGCAAAGCCACTTATGCAATACAAGTTGCATGTCAAGCGTGGAGCAAGTCTCATGAACGATGTCATGTAAGGTTAGCCCGGGCCGCTTCATCCCAACATACCGCAAGATGCAAAGTACACAAGAAGCAATCGACAATAAAAGCATCAACGCCCACAATGACCATTGTGTTCTACTCGTGCAACAGATCTACATATAGACACGGCTCTGATACCACTGTAGGGGTTCGTAGCATGGAAAAACAAAAAAATTCTATCGCATACAAACAAACAAGCCAAGATCTATCTACTAGATTGTAGCAACGAGTCGATGGTATAACTTACCCTCGAAGATTCCAAAGCGTTTAACGAGAGCGGATTCTCGTGGGTGATGTAGTCGTACTCTTTCCGATCTCAAGATCGTGTAGACGATCCTTCCGGCGCCACATTCCGGCAGCGCTCCCGCAGTCGGTCACACGTTCGGTACTCGACGAAGACCTTCCTCTCCCTTGTTCCAGCAGGCAGCGGAGGTTGTAGTACTCTCCTCGCGATTCCGGCAGCACAACGGCGTGGTACCGGAAGTAGAGGGGAGATCCCGCAGGGCTTCGCCTTAAGCCGGTGCGAGTATGGTGGAGCTTATGAGAGAGGCTATTAGTGGTCTAGTAATTAGACACACCAATTAGAAGGCTCTAAACCGCTGGCTAAAGCAATTAGAAACTCTAAACCAAAACGGCTCTAAACCGGAGATCTAGAGGTGAAAGTTGTGTGTCTCTAGGAGGAGCCCTGCCCCTCCTTTTATGGGAGGGGGGTCTTGGCGCGCCAGGGGAGGGAGGGAGTCCCTCCCCAACTCGGCCTTGGGCTGGGCGCCGGCCTGGAGGAGTCCAACTCCTCCTCCAGGTTGGTTCCAACTCCTCTTGCTTGTTTCCCACAGTTTCTTGTTTTGGCAGTTTGACTTTCAAACTGGACATTTGACTTTTCTGTTTTAGGATTCAATTTAATCCTTTATTTGGGACAGCAAGAACACTTAGTACATGATGCAATCATTCCAATAAGTAATGACACATTCATGTACCCCTTCCCCCCCGGAGTGCCGGACAATTCGGAACCTTCTAGAACATTCCTGATGAAAACACCGGAATCATTCCCGAACTCCGAAACAGGACTTTCCTTATATGAATCTTATTCTCCGGACCATTCCGGATCACCTCGTGACATCCCGGATCCCATCCGAGACTCCGAACAACATTCGGTCTCTTTCTCATAATACCATAACTACTCAAACAACGTCGAATCCTTAAGTGTGTCTCCCTACGGTTCGTGAATTATGCGGACATGATCGAGACACTTCTCCGAACAATAACCAATAGAGGAATCTGGAAATTCATATGGCTCCCACATATTTCTACGATTACTTTGCGATCGAATGAACCACTTACATACGATACCAATTTCCCTTTGTCTCACGATATGTTACTTATCCGAGGTTATGATCGTCGGTATCTCTGCATACCTAGTTCAACCTCGTTACTGACAAGTACTCTTTTCTCGTTCCCGTGATATGTGATCCCTTGTGACCAAGTCACATGCTTGCAAGCTAATTGGATGACATTCCACCGAGAGGGCCCAGAGTATATCTATCCGTCATGTGGATGGACAAATCCCACTCTTGATCCATGTGTTTCAACCAATACTTTCCGAACACTCAATGCCACTTTTATAACCACCCAGTTACGGTGTGGTGTTTGATGTCATCAAAGCATCCATCCGGTAAAGGTGATATGCATGATCTCATGGTCGAAGGAATTAGGTTACTATGTATCAGAAAGCATATAGCAATTGAACTATTGAAATGACTTGATCTTTATGCTACGCTTATCTATAGGAGTATGTCCACCATATCATTCTCCTAACGATATGATCTTGTTGTTGATAACATCTCAATGTTCATGATAGGGAAACCACAATCATCTATCAACCAACAAGCTAGTGAAGTATAGAGGCTATACTAGGGACTTCTAATTAAGTTTACAAATCACACAAGTATCAATGTTTCCTTGTTAATACTATTATAGCATGAATGTAAACATTTATCATAAACACAAAGATATAATAATAACTATATTTATTATTGCCTCTAGGGCATATCTCCAACACTAGTCACCTCGCACAGCGAACCTAATATCTGTAACTCGGCGTATTGCCATTATAGTGATTTATAGCAGGAGTAGGATTCCGCTACCGTTGTGGGATCTGAACCTGTGTAAGCTGTGTTACCTCGTACCCGTCAACTGTCCGCCTTACCCCACGTCTCTAAACACGCACTGTGATCATCACGTACTCCATGGCGTACTCGTCGGCAATACCACGACAATACACTTGCAGAATATAACACACCCGATCATCACGTGGTGCTTCGAAACAACAAGCTTTGGCAACGGTGCTTACTAAGGATGAACACTTTAAAACTTGAAATTTATGTGCATGAGGGATCATCTTATAATGCTACCATCGTTAACTAAGCAATACAAGATGCATAAAGGATTAACATCACATGCAATTCATAATATGTGATATGATATGGCCTTTCTTCTTGTGCTTCTGATCTCCATCTTCAAGCACGAACATGATCTCCATCATCACCGGTATGGCGTCAAGGTCAATGATGTCGCTTCATGGTTGTCGTCTACCAACTCCAACTATTACAACTAATTTGAATAGACACGCGGGTCTTAACAGAATTTAAAGACAACCATATAGCTCCTGTCGGTTGCTAACTTACAATAAGGAACATTGCATACATCAAATATAGTCACAAGCATGGCCATATCACATCACAGCACACCCCTGCAAAACAAAGTTAGACGCCTCTAATTTTCTTTGCATATTTTACGTGGTTTGGGGCTTTCAATAAGTGTCGATCTAACTTACGAACAAGAACCACAACGTTGATGTTTTAACTATCAAGTGCCCGTTGTAAATTGGATCTATACTATAATGGGAGAGATAAACACCCACAAAGCCACTTATGCAATACAAGTTGCATGTTGAGTGTGGAGCAAGTCTCATGAACGATGTCATGTAAGGTTAGCCCGGGCCGCTTCATCCCATCATACCGCAAGATGCAAATTACACAAGAAGCAATTGATAATAAAAGCACCACCGCCCATAATGACCATTGTGTTCTACTCGTGCAACAGATCTACATATAGACACGACTCTGATACCACTGTAGGGGTTCGTAGCATGAAAAACAAAAAAATTCTACCGCGTGCAAACAAACAAGCCAAGATCTATCTACTAGATTGTAGCAACGAGTCGATAGAGGAACCCACCCTTGAAGATTCCAAAGCGGTTAACGAGAGCAGATTCTCGTGGGTGATGTAGTCGTACTCTTGCCGATCTCAAGATCGCGTAGACGATCCTTCCGGCGCTGCGTTCCGGCAGCGCTTCTGCAGTCGGTCACACGTTCGGTACTCGATGAAGACCTTTCTCTCCCTTGTTCCAGCAGGAAACGGAGGTTGTAGCACTCTCCTCGTGATTCCGGCAGCACGACGGCGTGGTACCGGAATTGAAGGGAGATCTCGCAGGGCTTCGCCTTAAGACGGAGCGAGTATGGCGGACTATGAGAGAGGCGTTGGCGATCTAGGGTTTAGAGGGCACCAAGGGGCGGATCTTGGCGGGCGTCTAGGGCTTGGGGAATCCCCAAGTCGGCGTCTAGGAGAAACCCTAGGGGGCGACAACGACTAGGAGGTGGCCGGCGGCTAGGGTTAAGTTTTTGGGTGAGTTGGGTGTGTGGAAGAGGGGCACCCCTGCCCCTTATTTTATAGGTGGGAGGGCGCCGGTTGGGAGGAGGGAATCCTCCCCCAACTCGGCCTCCTTGGCCGGCGGGTGGAGGGAGGAGGACTTCCTCCCCAAGTAGGTTTCCTACTCTCCCTCCACCAAGCAAACTTGCCATTTGACTTTTCAAATTGGCGTTTGACTTTTCAAACTAGGATTTGATTTCTCCCTTTATTTTTCCCAGCCATGATACCTAGTACATGATGCAACCATTCCACAATGTCATGACACATTCATGTACCCTTCCCCTCCGGAGTGCCGGACCTTCTGGAACCTTCTAGAACATTTCCGATGAAAACACCGGAATCATTCCCCAACTCCGAAAAAGGACTTTCCTTATATGAATCTTATTCTCCGGACCATTCCGGATCTCCTCGTGATATCCCGGATCACATCCGAGACTCCGAACAACATTCAGTCTCTTACTCATCATTCCATAACTACTCAACAACATCGAATCCTTAAGTGTGTCTCCCTACGGTTCGCGAATTATGCAGACATGATCGAGACACTTCTCTGATCAATAACCAATATTTGAATCTGGAAATTCATATGGCTCCCACATATTTCAACGATTACTTTGCGATCGAATGAACCACTTACATACGATACCAATTTCCCTTTGTTTCACGATAGTTTACTTATCCGAGGTTTTGATCGTTGGTATCTCTGCATACCTAGTTCAACCTCGTTACTGATAAGTACTCTTTTCTCGTTCCGGTGGTATGTGATCCCTTGTGAGCCAGTCACATGCTTGCAAGCCAATTGGATGACATTCCACCGAGAGGGCCCAGAGTATATCTATCTGTCATATGGATGGACAAATCCCACTCTTGATCCATGTTCCTCAACCCATACTTTCTGAACACTCAATGCCACCTTTATAGCCACCCAGTTACGGTGTGGTGTTTGATGTCATCAAAGCATCCTTCCGGTGATGGTGATTAGATTGATCTCATGGTCGAAGGAATTAGGTTATTATGTATCAGAAAGCTTATAGCAATTGAACTATTAAAATGACTTAATCTTTATGCTACGCTTATCTATAGGAGTATGTCCATCATACCATTCTCCTAATGATATGACCTTGTTATTAACAATATCTCAAATGTTCATGATCAAGAAACCATGATCATCTATTAATCAACAAGCTAGTATTATGAAGAGGCTTTACCAGGGACTCTAATTTAGTTTACAAATCACACAAGTATTAGTGTTTCTGGTTAATACTGTTATAGCATGAATGTAAACATTTATCATAAACACAAAGATATAATAATAACTATATTTATTATTGCCTCTAGGGCATATCTCCAACATCTAGTGACCCTCTTGAGGGTGTCGTTGTGGCTAATCTTTCTGTACTAGGGCTCTAGGTGAAAAACCTAGACCGTGGTTGCATCGTTACCTCCTTGGAGACATTGTCGTGGAGCTTTGGTCTTCTTAGTCTTGATACAGTATCTATGGTGGTAAGCTTGTTGCTTCTTAGTTTTTGTTGTTTTTCTTTGATCTGCTTGTAAGAGGAATCCCTCATCATTGTGTAGGGATTCGTAGCATGGAAAACAAAAAATTTCTATCGCATACAAACAAACAAGCCAAGATCTATCTACTAGATTGTAGCAACGAGTTGATAGAATAACTTACCCTCGAAGATTCCAAAGTGTTTAACGAGAGCGGATTCTCGTGGGTGATGTAGTCGTACTCTTCCCGATCTCAAGATCGCGTAGACGATCCTTCCGGCGCTGCGTTCCGGCAGCGCTCCCGCAGTCGGTCACACGTTCGGTACTCGACGAATACCTTCCTCTCCCTTGTTCCAGCAGGCAGCGGAGGTTGTAGCACTCTCCTCGTGATTCCGGCAGCACAACTGCGTGGTACCGGAAGTAGAGAGGAAATCCCGCAGGGCTTCGCCTTAAGCCGGAGCGAGTATGGTGGAGTATGAGAGAGCTCCTCGGTGATCTAGGGTTTAGACACACCAAGGAGGAGGGGCTAGAGCCGGCGGCTAGGGTTCCGGGGACCCCCAAGTCGGCGGCTAGGGCAAAACCCTAGGTGGTGGCGGCGGCTATGGAGGGATGCAGCTTCTAGGGTTTGAGGTCAGGGACTTGTGTGTCTAGAGGAGGGAGCCCTGCCCCTCCTTATATAGGTGGAGGGTCCGGCCGCACCAAGGGGAGGTAGAGGAGTCCCTCCCCAACTCAGCTTGGAGGTGGGCCGCCGGTTGGAGGAGTGAACTCCTCCCCAACTCGGTTTCCCCCTTCCTCCTCTTTTCCTTTGTCCAATTTTAGCCGTTTGACTTTTCAAACTAGCTATTTGACTTTTCAAACTAGGATTTGAATTAATCCTTTATTTGGAACAGCGATGACACTTAGTACATGATGCAATCATTCCAACATGCAATGACACATTCATGTACCCCTTCCCCTCCGGAGTGCCGGACATTCCGGAACCTTCTAGAACATTCCCGATGAAAACACCGGAATCATTCCCGAACTCCGAAACGGGACTTTCCTTATATGAATCTTATTCTCCGGACTATTCCGGATCACCTCGTGATATCCCGGATACCATCCGAGACTCCAAACAACATTCGGTCTCTTTCTCATAATACCATAACTACTCAAACAACGTCGAATCCTTAAGTGTGTCTCCCTACGGTTCGTGAATTATGCGGACATGATCGAGACACTTCTCCGAACAATAACCAATAGAGGAATCTGGAAATTCATATGGCTCCCACATATTTCTACGATTACTTTGCGATCGAATGAACAACTTACATACGATACCAATTTCCCTTTGTCTCACGATAGTTTACTTATCCGAGGTTATGATCGTCGGTATCTCTGCATACCTAGTTCAACCTCGTTACCGATAAGTACTCTTTTCTCGTTCCCGTGATATGTGATCCCTTGTGAGCCAGTCACATGCTTGCAAGCTAATTGGATGACATTCCACCGAGAGGGCCCAGAGTATATCTATCCGTCATATGGATGGACAAATCCCACTCTTGATCCATGTGCCTCAACCAATACTTTCCGAACACTCAATGCCACCTTTATAGCCACCCAGTTACGATGTGGTGTTTGATGTCATCAAAGCATCCATCCGGTAAAGGTGATATGCATGATCTCATGGTCGAAGGAATTAGGTTACTATGTATCAGAAAGCATATAGCAATTGAACTATTTGAAATGACTTGATCTTTATGCTACGCTTATCTATAGGAGTATGTCCATCATATCTTTCTCCTAACGATATGATCTTGTTGTTGATAACATCTCAATGTTCATGATAGGGAAACCACAATCATTTATCAACCAACAAGCTAGTGATGTATAGAGGCTATACTAGGGACTTCAAATTAAGTTTACAAATCACACAAGTATCAATGTTTCCTTGTTAATACTATTATAGCATGAATGTAAACATTTATCATAAACACAAAGATATAATAATAACCCTTTCTTGCTATCTTCCATTCCAAACCTCTTTAGAACTTTGTCCAAATATATACTTTGTGACAATGATATTAGGCGTCTCGATCTATATCTATAAATCTTTATGCCTAATATGTAAGCTGCTTCGCCAAGATCTTTCATTGAAAAATTATTATTCAAATATTCTTTAACACTATTAAGAAGGTCTACATCATTCCCAATCAACAATATGTCATCTATATATAGTATTAAGAATGCTACAGAGCTCCCACTCACTTTCTTGTAAATACAAGCTTCTCCATAAGTTTTTATAAAACCAAAACTTTTTATTACCTTATCAAAACGTTGATTCCAACTTCGGGATGCTTGCTTCAATCCATAAATGGACCGTTGAAGTTTGCATACCTTGTTAGCATCTTTAGGATCGACAAAACCTTTGGGTTGCATCATATACAACTCTTCATTAATGTCTCCATTGAGGAATGCTGTTTTGACATCCATCTGCCATATCTCATAATCATAATATGCAGCGATTGCTAACATAATCCTCACAGACTTTAGCTTCGCTGCTAGTGAGAAAGTCTCATCGTAGTCAACTCCTTGAATTTGTCGAAACCCTTTTGCGACAAGTCGAGCTTTATAGACAGTAACATTACCATCAGCATCTGTTTTCTTCTTGAAAATCCATTTGTTCTCGACAGCCTTCCGGCCATCCGGTAAGTCCACCAAAGTCCATACTTGGTTTTCGTACATGGATCCAATCTCGGATTTCATGGCTTCTTGCCATTTATTGGAATCTGGGCTCATCATCGCTTCCTCATATGTCTCGGGGTGATCGGTGTTGTCCACCAACATGACACTCATAACGGGATCATACCAATCTGGAGTGGTACGAGTTCTCGTTGACCTCCGAGGCTCTGTAGCAACTTCAACCGAAGTTTCATGATCATCATCATTAGCTTCCTCTCTAATTGGTGCAGGCACCACAGGAACTTCTTCCGGTGCTGCGCTACTCGCAATTTCGAGAGAAGGTTCGACAACCTCGTCGAGTTCTACTTTCCTTCCAGTCACTTCTTTCGAGAGAAATTCCTTCTCTAGAAAGGATCCATTCTTGGCAACGAAGATTTTGCCTTCGGATCTATGATAGAAGGTATACCCAATAGTTTCCTTCGGGTATCCTATGAAGACGCATTTTTCCGCTTTGGGTTCAAGCTTGTCCGGCTGTAACTTCTTTACATAGGCTTCGCATCCCCAAACTTTAAGGAACGACAATCTAGGTTTCTTCCCAAACCATAATTCATACGGTGTCGTTTCAACGGATTTAGACGGTGCCCTATTTAAAGTGAATGCGGCTGTTTCTAATGCATAACCCCAAAATGATAGCGGTAAATCTGTAAGTGACATCATAGAACGAACCATATCTAAGAGAGTTCGATTACGACGTTCGGACACACCATTACGCTGTGGTGTTCCCGGCGGTGTCAATTGTGAAAGTATTCCGCATTTCTTCAAATGCTCGCCAAACTCGTAACTTAGATATTCACCTCCACGATTAGAACGCGGAAATTTAATCTTCTTGTTACGTTGATTCTCTACCTCACTTTGAAACTCCTTAAACTTCTCGAAAGTTTTGGACTTATGTTTCATGAAATAGATATACCCATATCTACTCAAATCATCCGTGAAGGTAAGAACATAACGATAACCACCGCGCGATGCTACACTCATTGGACCACACACATCGGTATGTATGATTTCCAATAAGTCCGTAGCTCGCTCCATCATACCATAAAATGGAGTCTTAATCATTTTACCCATCAGACATGCTTCGCATCTATCAAGTGATTCGAAATCAAGTGATTCAAGAAGTCCATCGTAATGGAGTTTCTTCATACGCTTCACTCCAATGTGACCAAGACGACAGTGCCACATATAGGTCGAGTTATTGCTCGATTTCAAACGTTTAGCCTCAATGTTGTTGATATGTGTATTTCCACTATCGAGATTCAATAAGAATAGACCTCTATCAAAGGTGCATGTGGATAAAACATATTACTCATATAAATCGAACAACCATTATTCTCGGACTTAAACAAGTAACCGTCTCGCAATAAACAAGATCCCGATATAATGTTCATGCTCAACGCAGGCACCAAATAACAATTATTTAAGTATAAAACTAATCCCGATGGTAGATGAAGGGGTAGCGTGCCGACGGCGATCACATCAACCTTTGATCCGTTTCCCACGCGCATCGTCACCTCGTTCTTCGCTAGCTTCCGTTTATTCTGCAGCACCTGTTTCGAGTTACAAATATGAGCAACTGAACCAGTATCAAATACCCAGGCACTACTACGAGTACTAGTGAGATACACATCAATAACATGTATATCAGATATACCTTTCTTCTTGATGTTGCCGTTCTTCAAATCCGCCAAGTACTTTGGGCAATTCCGCTTCCAGTGACCTTCTCCCTTGCAGTAAAAGCACTCAGTATCAGGCTTGGGTCCAGCCTTGGTCTTCTTCGCCGGCGTGGTAACTTTCTTACCACCCTTCTTGAAGTGTCCCTTATGCTTAGACTTGCCTTTCTTGAATTTGGTGGTCTTATTGACCAACAACACTTGGTTCTCTTTCTTGATCTCCACTTCTGCAGACTTCAACATAGCAAACAGTTCTGGCAACAGCTTGTTCATGTTCTGCATGTTGTAGTTCATCACAAAGTTCTTGTAACTTGGTGGTAGTGATTGGAGGACACGGTAAATCCCCAAAGCATTAGGAATCACTATACCCAAGCTTTGAAGTTTGTTTGCGTGCCCAGACATCTTAAGCACATGCTCACTGACGGAGCTGCCCTCTTCCATCTTGCAGTTAAAGAACTTTTCAGAAGCCTCATAACTTTCAATTGCCGCATGAGTCTCAAAAATCAATTTGAGATCCTCGACAATATTATATGGGTCTGAATTCTCAAACCTTTTCTGAAGCTCCGATTCCAAACCATACAAGATAGCACACTGAACTATGGAGTATTGATTCTTCCGAGTGAGGTAAACATTCTTTACTTCATCGGAAGCATCAGCTGCAGGTGGGTCACCCAGCGGTGCATCCAGCACATAGGTCAAATTACCAGCTGTGAGGACAATCCTCAAATTGTGGAACCAATCCGCGAAGTTGCTTCCATTGTTTTTCAACTTTTCTTTCTCTAGGAACGCATTAAAATTGATGGTAGGGGCTGCCATTGATCTACAACATATTTGCAATAGTTTAGACTAAGTTTATGACAAATTGAGTTCAAATTAATAATAAAGTTAATCTAGGTGAACTCCCACTCAAAACAACATCCCTCACATTGTTTTAGTGATCACACGAACCAAATCCACCACATCAACACCGATCATCACGAGAGTTGATATAGTTTCAATGGCGAACAATCGTCATGTTCATCATATCTACTATATGATTCATGCTTTACCTTTCGGTGATCCGTGTTCCGAGACCATGTCTGTACATGCTAGGCTCGTCAAGATCAAACCTTAGTTTCCGCATGAGCAAATCTGGCTTGCCCACGTTGTATACACTTGCGGAATCTAACACACCCGATCATCACGTGGTGCTTCGAAACAACAAGCTTTAGCAACGGTGCTGACTAAGGGTGAACACTTTATGATTTGAAATTCATGTGCATGAGGGATCATCTTATAATGCTACCGTCGTCTACTAAGCAATACAAGATGCATAAAGGATTAACATCACATGCAATTCAATATATATGTGATATGATATGGCCTTTCTTCTTTGTTCTTCCGATCTGCATCTTCTAGCACGAACATGATCTCCATCATCACCGGCATTGCATCAAGGTCAATGACGCCTCTCCATGGTTGTCGTCCACCGGCTTCAACTATTACAACTACTTTGAATAGACACGCGGGTCTTAACATAAATTAAAGACAACCATATGGCTCCTGCCGGTTGCCGACTTACAATAAGGAACATTGCATACATCAAATATAATCACAATCATGGCCATATCACATCACTGTTGTGGCATCCCGCAAAACCACTACTAGAAAATCGCGTTGAATTTGTGCATTGCATCGTCATCATCATGCATTGTTTGCCTAAAACTATTTTCGCAAAGCCTGATCTTGTTTTCTAAAACTCCCCGTCTTGTTTTCAAATTCAAACCCGGGACTCTGGATTAATTGTTTTGTCGGTTTCGGGTTGCAAAGGCCCTGTTTTAAATAAATAAAACATTTAATTATTTTTAGTGGGGCAGTCGAACGGGCCGAATCGACCCGAACGACCACCCCAGAACTACAAACGGTCCACCCCGAAATCCTAAAACTACCCAACCTATTCTACCCAGCCCCTCTCCACCTCACCCCCTCCAATCCCTGGTCGCCACCTCACTCCACCCCTCTCCCTTATCCAACCCCAGCCCGCCACCTCAGCAGCCCCTCTCTCCTCTCACCCCACTCCCCTCCCCTGGTCAAACCCACCTATACACGCCAGCCCACCCCCACTCATCCCCCTGGACCCCACCTGGCCCACCCCCTGGCCACCTGCCGCACCCCGCGCCCTCCCCCGTCCTCTTCCTCCCGCTCCACCCTCTCTCTCTCCTGCGCGCGCCCGACCCCACCTCGCCGGCGACCACCTAACCGCGTCTTCCTCCTCGAGCGCCGCCCGCTCTCCCTCCGGCCCCAGCGCCCTCGCCTCGCCTCCCAATCCCACCTCCACCTCCCCTGCTCCGACCCTCGGCCCCGCGTCGCCTTCCCGTCCGTCCTCGGCCCCGCGCGCAGCTCCCTGCCAGCCGCGGCCCCTTCTCTCCTCGTCGGCCTCGCTCCCGCTCTCGCCGGCCTCTCCCGAGCCTCCCGCCACTGCCGCTCTACCCTCCTCTGGCTCCTTCCACTTACCTCCGTTCCGCCGCCAGGCCCCTTCTCCCGCTCGCCTCCGGCCGCCCGCCGCTCCGCCTACCCTCGCCGGCTCCCCGTGCGCCTCCCCGCGAGCGCCTCCACCTCGAGCCCGGCCCCGCCTTCCTCCCTAGGCGCCGCCGCCGCAGGCCGAGCCGCGTCGCCCCTCCCTCTGCTGCTCCCTGCCGCCACCCGCCGGACCTCCCTCCGGCCGCGCCTCGCCGTCGCCCAGGCGCCGCTCCTCCGGTCGCGTCTCTCCCGGCGTCCCTCTGCAGGCCGCCCCCCCATGGCCTCCACCGTCTGCCTCGCCGCCCCGCCGGCGTCCGCGCGGCCCCCTCCGGCCAAGCTCGCCGGCGACCCTCCTCGTCCGCCCTCGCCTCCCCGAGCCGCCGCCAGCGTATCCTCCCTCCGTTCGGTCCGTGAGCGCCGCTGCAGCCGGTCCCCGCGCTCGCAGCCCCAGGATGCCGTCATCCTCTGGTCGCTCTCCGTGGCGTTTCCGCATGCTCGAACGCAAAACGGCCCAGCTGCAGCGAGTTCTCTGTTACAAGGGGGCATCTTCTCTGGCTCCACATGAAGCCGGCGTGGCCTACTTCGGAACATCAAGATCTTCTCTCTAGATTTTTGAAGGACACCGACAGGGAGCGAATGATCTTCGGCACCCAAGATCTTTGACGCCACCCGAAGTACAAGACCGCCTCGTCACAAGAGTCCCGATGCCTGTTGTCGCCAAGATCTGCGTTGCTGCGTGTTTCGACGACCATGTGCGAGATGGAGCCCGATGACACCGGTACCCCAAGACCTACCACACGGACGCATCACGGACCTCGAGACCCTGAACGACAAGTTCTCCGTCCCGGGAGCATCGACGCTCGTGCTACAAGATCTACTACCCAGATCCGAAGACCCTAACCCCGGACCCGACGACCGCGGATGCGACAGGATCGTTCCCAGGACGCCAAGTTCTTCATCCCGGACGCCAAGACCGACTCGATAGCGCGGACCCGACAAGAGCTTCACAACGACAAGCACGACACCGACCTGGGCGAGTCCGATGCCCCGACGCCAGACCAAGTGCTTCCTCCCGGAACGCCAAGATCTACTCCGCTATCCGAGAACGATCCCGTCGACCCCTGAACCCTGAGACCGACCCCGAACCCCGGAACCCCAAGTTCGCCGAGACCCTCTAATGTGTGACCCCTTTCCTCGAGCCCTATTTTATAAATGAAATATAATTGTTGCATATTAAATTGTCATTCATGCATGCATACTTGTCTGTGGTTTGGGGGCCTTATGCCGATTCACTGCATAATTAAATATGGGGCCCATATGCGGACAAATCTAGTCTTATATTGGCCTCATTTAAATTTGTGTAGCGAACCGGTAACTTATTTTGCCATGTTATAACAACATTTAAATTGCGGGGTAGTTAAATAACTTGAGCCAATTAACTAATTGACGGGACCCCGGTTCCGCTTAATATTGCCCAATTGCATCGCATCTTTGCCATGTCATGCATCATACATGCATCATGCCCGATCTTCTGCCGTTGTATTAAATAGAGCATTCGGTGTTTTATTCTAGTGTTTTGCTTCTTCGCGGATAAGGCCGTTGAGTTGATGTGAGCTTCGCCCCGATCTTTGGATGAACCTTCGACAATGTTTTCAGGCGAGCATCTCCCCCTTTCTACCTATCTTACTTTTATAGTATTTATTCCCTCCTGTTGATCTATTGCTATATGTGTTGTGATGCTCTAGTTTTCGTACCCGTGATATCCCTTGCAACCCTATATTGCCATGGCCACCTCCTATTACCTATTGTTTGGTAGATAGTTGGACTTGCGCGTCGTAGTCGCTTGCTCAAGTGCTGTTGTGTGTCGTCATGTACCACAGTTGTTGGAGTAGTGCCACATGTTTGATGTTGGAGATGATCTCGGCTTTACTTATCGTTCACTTTAATTCCTGTTAACAACTAAAATTGAAGTAAGTAAGCAGAGGCATCGGTGGGTGATAGATAATATTTGGTTTCCGACCACCCACTTGTGTCCCGTAGGACCCCGAGTACTTGATACCTGTTCCTTGATTTATCGCGCTATCCACATACGGGGAATTATGGGACCCCCCCTTAGCCATAGCTTGATTCAGTCTTATTTCTTGGGGCCACAAACTAGTTTGAGGTTTTATTTACGATCCTGTACTTATGCCATGCTTTACTGCTTTATTTACGATTGTGCGAGGAGCACACTGTACTGTTTAGGTAAGCGGAGTGTTTTCGCGGTATCGACAAGCCCAGTCACACTTTCGGGTTCCCAGTCGTTTACAGCCATTGTCGCAAACCTTGAGTCCGTCTCGGAGCTAGCTTACTTCGTTGCGGATCTACTCAATGGGGTGGCCCCCTGAAATATTTCTGAATCTTGTGATTGCTCTGTCGTAAAAACCTCGTTGGGTTTTGATTTGGTTTTTCCGAGGTTGATCGTGTGTGTGTTGCTATTTGTGCACCCCGGCCGGGTTAAAACTTTCTGAAAGCCGTGTCCGCGGTTATGGACGACTTGGAGCACAGTATCTCGATCATAGACAACTATAACTAAAGTTTACTGTTATAAATTGACTTGTATCTGACATGATTAGTAATCAGCTTCAACTACAACGGAATGGCTAAATAAAACTGCCAACAATTGCTTGTTTGTTTTGTCGCTTGCGACACTTGTATCTGACTAGTAAATATGGCAACTACAACGGAATGGCTAAATAAAAGTACCAACAACTGCTGGGTTTTTGGGGTTATCTCATGCTAATTGTATCTGACTAGTAAGTGTTGCAACTATCACGGAATGGTTAAATAAAAGTGGTCCACTGCTTATTTTATCAGGATGATTATCTATACTTGACTAGTAATTACTGCAACGATAACCGAATAAATAAAAATGCCAACTGTGTGAGTTCCTTGGTTGACTTCCTCGATGGTCTCGAGGGGGAAACGCCAGGATGGGTTTGTTTGGTGGTAGTATCAGGCTGGATCCGAATAGGTCTTTCTTACCCCTCTCTGATTGCCGCCAGTTATGTCGAGTCTCTATAGGTTGTTTAGTGCATGCTGCCGCTGCCGCTCAGTCCACCACACCTTTGTAGGCGAGGACCGCCAAATTCTATCCTCGCCGTGTACTGGCCTCAGTACTGACGCTCCTCTTTTTCCTTTGCCCTTTGTCGGCACCCCTTTTGTTTAAACAGGTTTTGAGATCGACGTCGTTAGCAGGGTTACCCTTCCGGCTTGGCCTGGGCAGGGTTATGGACGCCATTGGTTATTCTTCAGGGCTCTTAGCCCCATTTGCATCTTGTCCGTAGTCGGACGCTCTATCATTTTCAAGGTGATTTGGATCTTTGTATATTATATATATATTCTTGACTCTTTGAGTCGCGGTTATATATATCTGTTCTGTGGGTCCCATCGAGGACTGTTGTGTAATGCTATTACTTCGTTTTCCACCCGCACGAAGGTGCCTGGTGGGCACCTTTGAATCGTTTCTATGCGGGTTTGGCGGGTTTCGCTAAAACTTGCATAGGGTCGATTCTGAGGGTGTTACAACTGCACACCCCTGCAAAACAAAGTTAGACGCCTCTACTTTCTTTGCATATTTTACGTGGTTTGGGGCTTTCAATAAGTGTCGTTCTAACTTACGAACAAGAACCACAACATTGATACTAGTATTTTTAATCACCCGTTGTAAATTGGATCTTAACTATGCTAGGAGAAACAGGCACCCGCAAAGCCACTTATGCAATACAAGTTGCATGTCAAGCGTGGAGCAAGTCTCATGAACGATGTCATGTAAGGTTAGCCCGGGCCGCTTCATCCCAACATACCGCAAGATGCAAAGTACACAAGAAGCAATCGACAATAAAAACGTCAATGCTCATAATGACCATTGTGTTCTACTCGTGCAACAGATCTACATATAGACACGGCTCTGATACCACTGTAGGGATTCGTAGCATGGAAAACAAAAAATTTCTATCGCATACAAACAAACAAGCCAAGATCTATCAACTAGATTGTAGCAACGAGTTGATGGAATAACTTACCCTCGAAGATTCCAAAGTGTTTAACGAGAGTGGATTCTCGTGGGTGATGTAGTCGTACTCTTCCCGATCTCAAGATCGCGTAGACGATCCTTCCGGCGCTGCGTTCCGGCAGCGCTCCCGCAGTCGGTCACACGTTCGGTACTCGACGAAGACCTTCCTCTCCCTTGTTCCAGCAGGCAGCGGAGGTTGTAGCATTCTCCTCGTGATTCCGGCAGCACAACGGTGTGGTACCGAAAGTAGAGAGGAAATCCCGCAGGGCTTCGCCTTAAGCCGGAGCGAGTATGGTGGAGTATGAGAGAGCTCCTCGGTGATCTAGGGTTTAGACACACCAAGGAGGAGGGGCTAGAGCCGGTGGCTAGGGTTCCGGGGACCCCCAAGTCGGCGGCTAGGGCAAAACCCTAGGTGGTGGCGGCGGCTATGGAGGGCTGCAGCTTCTAGGGTTTGAGGTGAGGGACTTGTGTGTCTAGAGGAGGGAGCCCTGCCCCTCCTTATATAGGTGGAGGGGCCGGCCGCACCAAGGGGAGGGAGAGGAGTCCCTCCCCAACTCGGCTTGGAGGTGGGCCGCCGGTTGGAGGAGGGAACTCCTCCCCAACTCGGTTTCCCCCTTTCTCCTCTTTTCCTCTTTCCAATTTTAGCCGTTTGACTTTTCAAACTAGCTATTTGACTTTTCAAACTAGGATTTGAATTAATCCTTTATTTGGAACAGCGATGACACTTAGTACATGATGCAATCATTCCAACATGCAATGACACATTCATGTACCCCTTCCCCTCCAGAGTGTCGGACATTCCGGAACCTTCTAGAACATTCCCGATGAAAACACCGGAATCATTCCCGAACTCCGAAACGGGACTTTCCTTATATAAATCTTATTCTCCGGACTATTCGGGATCACCTCGTGATATCCCGGATCCCATCCGAGACTCCGAACAACATTCAGTCTCTTTCTCATAATACCATAACTACTCAAACAACGTCGAATCCTTAAGTGTGTCTCCCTACGGTTCGTGAATTATGCGGACATGATCGAGACACTTCTCCGAACAATAACCAATAGAGGAATCTGGAAATTCATATGGCTTCCACATATTTCTACGTTTACTTTGCGATCGAATGAACCACTTACATACGATACCAATTTCCCTTTGTCTCACGATAGTTTACTTATCCGAGGTTATGATCGTCGGTATATCTGCATACCTAGTTCAACCTCGTTACCGATAAGTACTCTTTTATCGTTCCCGAGATATGTGATCCCTTGTGAGCCAGTCATATGCTTGCAAGCTAATTGGATGACATTCCACCGAGAGGGCCTAGAGTATATCTATCCGTCATATGGATGGACAAATCCCACTCTTGATCCATGTGTCTCAACCAATACTTTCCGAACACTCAATGCCACCTTTATAGCCACCCAGTTACGGTGTGGTGTTTGATGTCATCAAAGCATCCATCCGGTAAAGGTGATATGCATGATCTCATGGTCGAAGGAATTAGGTTACTATGTATCAGAAAGCATATAGCAATTGAACTATTTGAAATGACTTGATCTTTATGCTACGCTTATCTATAGGAGTATCTCCATCATATCTTTCTCCTAACGATATGATCTTGTTGTTGATAACATCTCAATGTTCATGATAGGGAAACCACAATCATTTATCAACCAACAAGCTAGTGATGTATAGAGGCTATACTAGGGACTTCAAATTAAGTTTACAAATCACACAAGTATCAATGTTTCCTTGTTAATACTATTATAGCATGAATGTAAACATTTATCATAAACACAAAGATATAATAATAACCACATTTATTATTGCCTCTAGGGCATATCTCCAACACATTGTGTATCGGTTCAGTTGTAGGTTTTATTTATAAAGCATGGTGAAGTCCTATTTCAAGGAGCGGGCGACCCGGGTGTGACCACCAAACCCTAGTCGGGGCTCGTCCTTGCCAAACTCGCCGTTGTTGTCACTGGAATCAACTGCGTTGGCGGTAGCGCTCATCTCCCGGTATGAGAGGGTAACACACCAAGGTCTTGAGTGGAGGAGTTGGTGTTACTTCTGGCAAAGGAGTGCTGGGGAAAGGCCTTGTAAGCCTGCTCCTTGGTGGAGTAAGAGTGCGGTGGGATCTTTTCTTGTCGGTGGTGCCTTGACCACAAAGGAGGTGGGGTGGCGTCGCAGTGAGCCAGGGCGTCGGCCCTGGGAGAGATCGACAACGAGATTTGGGATCGGCTGGCGACCTCATGGTGGCGTGCCGAGTGCTATGGAGACCTATTGGAGCAGCGTGCGTGCTAGTGGTGGTGCTTTAGCGGGCGCCATGCGATGTGGCCGTCGTATCTACTAATGTGGGCTATCAAACACTACACCAAATTTGTGTAGTTATAAATATAGCTTTCATCTCTGTCAGGCATTGTCAGTCAAAATAAGATTTGCCCCTCTCTATATGATAGAGATATCTCATAGCCCTTGAGAGACCGGTTCTAGAAATGCATCGCTGTGATATTTAAGCTTAATAGCTAACGTAGTAAGTGATTTTGAATCATGGTATCGGAAAATAGTTGTCAGCTTGAAGCTTGACCAAATATTGTGAGGCAAAGAGAAATTCATGTACATAGTGTTATTATGGTTATATGTATACGTTCTTTACATATATTTAGGAGTTCGCATATTATGCTAGAGGTCACTACCAACTATTGACCATCTACGTGTATTCGCATCGTGTTTACATGTGTACGAACATATAGTTTTGCACACTTAAGGGTGGAAGCCTAGTTATTTATTGCATTGGTGCCGCAAAATGTTGTAATGTCTTTTGTACTGTTTTAGCACCAAAAATTTCCAAGAGGGATGTATAAACATATTATCTGCTTTTGACAAAGGTCATCCTTTATTTTTCTATTGAGGAGCTTCATTGATCAATCACAGGATGTAGAATCCTTCAAGAAGATATCTTCTAAAAAGTGTGGAAGTTTATCCACACACACACCTTGTCCTAGTAACACTAGCTCTATGAGCATACAAATGGGTCGCCGCCATATTATCTAGCCTGTTAACATGAAATAATAATTTCAAAGCTAGAAAAAAACAAATAAACTCTTTAATTTCTTGGCATACGCTAGTAATAATATGTGTCCTAGCGACATGATTCTTCAAGAGATTTACGATATCGAGTTATCGAGAGCATCTATTTCCACCACCCCACATTGTATACTCATGTCGAGTAAAGTTTCTGCTTCCATAACTAGCTTCCTAGTTGCGAAGGCATATGAAAAAGTAAATTGATCTTTCTTGCAATAAACATTGCAGATGAAGGAAGTGTAGGTATTAGAGTCAATAAGACATAGGTTATTATTTCTAAACTAAAAAAGGCCTACGACAGGGTGATCCTTTATCTCCCATATTTTTTAATTTGGTGGCAAATATGTTGGCCATTCTTATTGCAAGAACTAAAGCAAATGGTCAAGTTAATGGGTCATACCTAATCTAGTTGATGGGAGAGTGTCCATTTGCGGTATGTAGACGATACCATTCTTTTTATAAAACATGATTTAGAAAAAAGCACTTGATATGAACGTTTACTCTACACTTTTGAACAGTTATCGGGCCTTAACATTAATTTTCATAAGAGCGAGATTTTTTTTGCTTTGGAAAGGCTAAAGAACTGGAGGAAGGCTATAAGATACTATTTGGTTGCGACATAGGTTCTATTCTATTCAGATACCTTGGGACACCTATTCATTAACGTAAATAAAAAATAGTGAGTGGAAATCCGTAGAAGACCAATTTGAGAAGAAGCTTGGTAGTTGGATATGCAAGATGCTTTCCTATGGAGATCGATTAGTTCTCATTAATTCGGTCTTAACAATTTTACCTATGTTCATGATCTCTTTTCTAAAAATACCCAAAGGGGTAAGAAAGACACTTGATTTTTTCGCTCTAGGTTCTTTTGGCAAAGTGATGGTCACAAAAGAAATATAGATTAACCAAATGGAATCTGATTTGCTAGCCAAAATATTAAGGGGTTAGGAGTGGCAGTTTTGGAACTAAAAAACAAAAATTTACTTAGCAAGTGACTATATAAAATAATGTATGAGCAAGGGGTATGGCAGGAGCTACTCCACAATAAATATTTACAAACTAAAACTTTATCTCAGGTTTTAGCAAAACCAACTGACTCACCCTTATGGAAAGAACTTATGAATGTTAAATATGAAGTTTTCCTAAGAGGCTCTTTGGAGGTTGGTAATGGAGAGAGTACAAGATTATGAGAGGATAGTTGGTTAGGGGATAAGCCTCCGAGGGACCAATATCTAACTTTATATAATATTGTGCATCATAAGAACGTCACTATTGCACATGTTTTTTCTTTGTCTCCTCTAAATATAGGTTTTACGAGAACGTTGTCTGGCAACAAATGGGAGAGATGGATTCATCTGGTGAAACGTCTTATGAAAATTCAATTAACAGAAAGTGAATACATTTTTAAATGGCGTTTGACCGACTATGACTATTTCACAGTGAGGTCGATGTATCTAGATCTTCTTAATGGGCACACGAGTTGCTTGAGGAAATACATTTGGAAAATTAAAGTACATCTGAAAATTAGAATATTTATGTGGTTTCTCCATAGAAAAGAGATCCTCACTAAAGATAATCTAGTTAGACGAAATTGGCAAGGGTGTATAAAATATTGTTTTTATAATCAAGAGGAGACAATACAACATCTTTTTATTTCATGCCCCTTTGCAAGACTTGTATGGCGGACTGTGTATATGACCTTCAATATATCTCCCCTGATTACAAACTTATTTGGGAATTGGTTGAATGTGGTTCCAAAAAAGATAAGGGCTACATTAAAGTTGTTGTGCGCTATTATAGCTATATGAAATATTCACAACAACTTTATCTTTAACAAGACAAGTTTTCATATTTTCTGCAGGTTATACCCATGGCAACTCATTGGATCTATATCTGGTCCTATCTACAGCCTGTGGGCGAGCATCTGGCCATGGATATTGGGTGCAGGACAATGGTAGCAGGGGATTTTTACAGCCGGTGTGGCTAGCGGTTTTAGAGGCGTTTGACATGAAAATGTTATAGCATCGTCCTTTTGTAGTCAATTTTATCTGCCTTATGCATGTTGAGACTTTGAGTGATCCTTGAGCTGTAACAATGTGTCAAACTTTTTAAATAATTATTCAATAAAAAGCTGTTTTCATAGATCGATACAGTGGCAAAAAAAACTAGCTTCCCAGTATGATCACGGAGGTGCCCTATTGGTGTCAAGATTAAATCAGCGTCAACGTTTATCTTGAAAGTACCTTGATCTAGTCTCTGGTGGTTTTCAGCTTCATCGCCCTGTATTTATAGTACACACAGTGTAATGTTCCCCCGAACAGTATACAATTCAACATAGCGCATCCTTCCGCGATGGAAACCTAAGGCGGAGGAACCTTATAGACATTGCAGGGGCAGCAATGTTACTACCACTGTAGTACAGTACAAAACTACAAACTACATACAAACGGTGAAAGAATTTTGATCTCTATCTATAACTCTACATGCTAACTAGCTACCGCACGAACACCTTTCGCGTCGCCACTGATGGAACTCATGATGTTGGATGCAATGGCGATGCTGCTGGTGATCACTGCCAGAATGATCATCGTTGCCGCCATTGCCTTGTCCTTCCTCTTTGCTATTCCGTGAACATCCCTGCAAAAGTTCCCGGGTGTTAAAAATTAGCTATGCACAAGGAAGGAACTGTGATTTCTGAATGTTTACTGCACTTGTTCAGGTGCACAAGAAAATTGCTCATGTCGCACGCACCTGAGCACAATGGCGCCGGGGAAGATGAGCGATATGCACACCGCGAAGGTGGACCCCGTGTACTGGAAGAGCGTCCAGATGCTGGGTATGGCGATGGCGAGCACGTAGAGTGCCGCCATGAGCGCGGCCGTGAGCGCCACGAACCGGCGCGTGTCGGTGGCCAGTGGTCGCCCGCGCGGGAAGAGCAGCTCGTCGACGTTGACGCGGAGCGAGTAGTGGAGGAGCGGGAAGACGAGCACGAGGTGCAGCGCGTAGCTGAGGCGCGCGGCGTCGTTGAGCGCCTGCGGGACGCCCGAGCCCGAGCTGCGGTCGAAGTTGGCGAGCACGTCGGGCATGGTGGCGTCCCCGAAGAGGAGGAAGCCGAAGAAGCCCACCGCCGCGTAGATGACGGAGCAGAGCACGAGGGAGATGCGCACCGCCGACTTCATGTCCGACGTCTTGCTCAGCTCCGCGCGGATGGGGTGCACTGCATTGCACGGGGATGGGCATGCCATGCCACGATCGATGAGCCTTGTGTACATGGAAGCTATGGAGTATGATATGAATGGCACGGATAGATCGATAGATGTGGTACCGTTGAAGTGGAAGGTGAAGGCTACGACGATGACGGGGACGGCGGTGAAGAGCTCGAACGGTGAGGAGAGGCGGGAGAAGTCCGGGAGCATCCGTGGCATCTTGGCGGTGCCGCTGAAGATGGTGTAGACCGCGATGCCCATGGTGATGAGCATGAAGACGGCCGCCAAGAGGATGGACACGGCCGACGTGTACCTCAGTGAATCTGCAGATTGTATACCAAGATTGTGAATACTAGCAGTTAGTGGTGGATTACTGGAATAGATTACTAGTTACTGAAATGTCTCATTTCTGTCGAACAATTTTGTCCTACTCTGAATCTGAACTGGTAAACTCCCCAGTCCCCACAACTGGAAATGGTCAACCAAAGATGCATGCATGTATTCAGTAGCAAATCAGACCAGACCGTATTAAACTGACAGGACGCGTATATAACTGCGATCGATTCAGCTAAAGGCTCGGATTAATCGACTCGCTAAAGGCTCGGATTAAACGACTCTCGCTCGCGAACGGGTTAACTGTGATCGGTTCAGACTTTAGAGCGCAAAAAGGCTCGAGCAGCAGAAGCAGCTATGACGTACCTACACGCCTCTGCAGCACGAGAGGCAGGAGAATGAGCGCGGCTGCCACGAGAACCGCCTCCCTGCCGGTCCACCAGTGCGGGCCGAACCACTCCGGCAGCACCCCGGCGTGCCCCTTCCCGCCGCTCACGGGGCCGGACATCACGTCCCCTGCACGAACACTCTCAGTCTCAGGACCATCACTCACTCATCACAGCGCGCCAGACACACGCACGCGCATCGTGGAACCACGCTCGGCGGTCGGTCGGGGGTTACCGATGATTATGAGGTAGACGGTGAGGGTGCCGACGCAGTTGAAGGCGACGAAGACGTTGAGCAGCGCGGCCCCCGCGCGGCCGAAGGACCCGCCCATCAGCGCCGCGTACGACGGCCGCGAGCGCGTGTACCGCAGCATGAAGTCCACGGCGACGTTGGAGAGCAGCGCGACGGCCACGATCAGCGCCACGGCCGGGGCCACGCCGAGCACCCGCATGGCCGCCGGGAGCGACATGATCCCGGCGCCCACCACGCTCGTCGACACGTTGAACACCGCGCCGACCACCGACGCCCCGCCGCCGCCGCCGCCGGAAGGCGACGACGCTCCTGCATCTCGAAAAGCGACGTGCTCCGGCAACAGGAGGGCTTCCTCCGCCGCCCCGCCGCCGGCGGCCGTGCCCGAGTTCTTGGACACCATGGTTGGTAACTTGGTATGGTAAAGCGCTCGAGGGCAGGGGAAGAGGGAGAGGGCGCAGCGGTTAGTGGGGGTGTGTTGTCTTGTCTTGGTTTGTAATCAGCGACTCGACAGCGTGAAATTCGTGGTGAGAAAACGATTGGGGTGACTGTGCCGGGAGATAAGTGCTGAGTCAGATGATCGGATGGAGCTCCACCGTTTGATTTTTGGTGCGTGGTTGTGGACCTGACTCTACAAGAGGGAGATGGTGCGGACGTGTGATCGTGTTTTCCACCAGCCAGACGCTACTTCCTATATTTAAAGCCATTGTCTAGCTGCCCTGATGCAACGCGTGTTCCGTGTGGAGTACTACTAGAAACAAACATTCATCCCGAGAGCTTAGTCTATACATGAATGAATAGGCAGGAAACGACACTGTAATCTTACCAAAACACTTCATTTAAAAGATGCACGCTTTTTGCAAAAGAAAGAAGATTATTTTTCTGGATTTGCGATTTCTTAGACAACTAAGAAATAAGTTTCCTTAAGGCGGGAGAACCATGGCTTCTGCATAAGCCAATGCACACAACCTTAAGACCCAAGAAATACTCCAAAACATGAGTAAGGAGTAATATTTAATATTTTCAAAAGGAAGAGTGCGCCCTCGATCTCTCTATCAATCGATGCACACAACCATTTTTTTTATTTTTAAAAAGTTACTACAAATTATCTAGGTCGTCACTGAAACACCAAAGTAATATTCTTTTTTTTCGGAAAGCCAAAGTAATATTCGTCGAGTGGTACAACTCATGCATAAAGAATCTTTCAAACACATACAAATGAGAATATTGATTGAACGGCTATCAATATCGCCCAAGAAAAAATTCAATTTTTTTTGCGGGGAAAAGATCTATTCTAAGTTGACTAAGCCGTTGTCTAAGCCGTTAATTTTTCGAACAGGGCTGAAACCACATGTTCTTACAAAGGCAATAGAGAGAACAAAGAAAAGAATTTTTTTCGCACGATCGGTAAGCCAGTAGAGATGGTGACGTGTGGATTTTCTTGGTAACTCGTGAGACAATGATCTGTCTGAGCAGGCGCCAACTGGTAGAGACGGTGGTTGGCAACATTTGCAATAGTTTTAAGACAAGTGCATAAGGGAATGCAGATGTGAGATTACTTCTGTTCGCATAACAACCAATTAAAAGTATATATTCATCACTCAATTACAAACATACCCCAAAAAAATGGTCTACCAAAGTAAAAGGTATAAAAGTGTAACAAAAAAATATGTTCTAACAAAACATTCATTTCCATACTACGAAAACACAAGCTACACATTTTTAAAATGTGCAACTAGTGTATATTTAAGTGCGATCGGCTAAATAAAGTTCTCAAACCAAAATAAATTACTGAAACATATTTATATTAGTATTAAAAACAATTTACCATCATAAGTACACATGTTGCAACTAGTTTATATTTAAACGGTAGCATACCAAATAAAGATTTAAAAACCAAAATATGCACTTAAATAACTAAATATATTGCACATTATTAAAATGGGCTATCTAATGCTCACTCATGCGAGAATTAGCTTAATTTTCAATCAGGTGATGTCATGCAATCCTATAGTTGCAGATATATCTTGGTTGCAACCCCACTTGCAACAACAAAAATCTCAGTTGCAACTTACAGAATGCACGAATCGCGATACAAATCCAATGGATTAAGACCTGACTGAGATCTACCTTAGCAAAACCGTTATTAAAATTGTGGTTGCATGTCTTTCAAATGTGCATTTGGTCTAGATTAAATATGAAAGCAAATAAAGTTCAACTATTTTTGCTATGAAAATTAGTAAATTTCATAGAGAAAATAATGAACTGATTTTATTGAAAGCAACCAACTGAACACATGAAAAACCGGAAATAATTATCTAGAACTCAATATCAATACTAGCCACAAGCATCCGGGGTATGAAACTTTCAGCCTTCCATTTGCAATATTTTGTTGGAGTTGTAAGCAATGTTGAGTTGCCTGACCTATTCCATACCGGTTCTTCCATTTCCTTAAATTGGCTTTTTACTCAGAGCTGTATCTACTATATTGTCATAAAACAAGCACAAAACATAGTACTACATGAGTCATGTGCTAACTGTGCTGAACCACTAAGTCAATCACATCTTAGTCACAACTCATGTAGCTTGCTCCCCTTTTTTAATACCCCTCCCATCCATATTAATTGGCACTAAGATGGATGTACTCCCTCCGATTCATATTACTTGTCGTGAAAATGGATGTATCATGTCTAGATACATCCATTTTCACGACAAGTAATATGAATCGGAGGGAGTACCATTTTAGCGACAATTAATATGGATATGAGGGAATACTACTACTCGACGTGCTCGCCACATGTGTAGATCAGAATGGAGAACCGATCACCAACTCACTAATCTGGCTATCAGTTTTTTCTAGTAAGAGAAACTATAACCTGGCTGTCACATGCTGTCCACGAAGCTACCTAATGGAGTAGTTTATTTCCTAACATGAAACACAACCAAATCGCTTAAGAAAACTAATTTAGCAGTAGTGCTAGTGCAGTACATACATTGAATTGGATACGCGAATACTCACCGACACGGCGGAGGAGCACAAGCGGCAGCAGAACGACGACGGCCGTGACCAGCATCACAAACTCCCTTTCGGTCCACCACCGCGCGCCGAACAGCTCCCCCAGCACCCCGGCGTGCTCGTCGCCTGCCCCCGCGGTCCCGGACATCACGTCCCCTGCGAATTCTCGATGCGATCAGTATGTAGGGTGCGCACGTGCTATGGTGCAAACTGTCAGCAATCCTGGCGCGAGCTTGCTTACCGATGATGATGAGGTAGACGACGAGGGTGCCGGCGGTGGTGAAGGCGACGAAGACGTTGAGCGCGGCGGCGCCGGCGCGGCCGAACGCGTCGCCCATGACCCCCGCGTACGAGGGCGGGCCGCAGGCCCAGCCCGTGTACCGCAGCATGAACTCCACGGAGACGTCGGAGAGGAGGGCGACGGCCGCGATCAGAACGAGCGTGGGCGCCACGCCGAGGACGCGCATTGCCGCCGGGATCGACATGATGCCGGCACCGATGATGCTCGTGGACAGGTTGAACACCGCGCCGGAGACCGACGCCCCGCCGCCGCCGCCGTGCCCGCCGGAGAACTCCGGGAGCAGGAGAGGCTCATCGGCGGCAGCTCGCTTCCCCATAGTGCTCGCCGGAGGCCTCGTGCTGCTCGGGTTGCTCTCGGGCGTGTGGACAGCGTCCGTCAGGACCCCGGGAGTATATACAGTACGGAGTACTACTTAATTAAACGCGAAAATTACTCTTGTGCCCTGACACTCTGATCGTGATGAAGGGAGGAGCGGCGAAGCAGAAGCTGGTATGGTGTGTGTAGCATGGTAAATTCCGTGCGTGAGATGCACAACGGGACAGGCGAGGCAGAATGATTGGGGGAGAGGCGAAGCAGCAGCCAGGAGGCCTGTTGTACTTGGACGCCTATGCGCCCGGGTTCGTGTTTTGCCATGACACGCCGAACTGGATCCGTTTTAGCAGCAAAACGTGTTCATTTATTGATCTCCTCTGTCCAATCTGTTGCGAACAGCTCATATATCGATCGTCACGGTCCATGTAATAGCTGTCGTTTTCTTTCGGGAATGGGCGCCGCGTATATGGCCAATATGGCAGGCAAGTAAACATCTACTCCCTCCGTCCTTTCCCTTTCACGAATTTAGACAAATTTGTATCAATCTATTTTAAAAAATCTACTCGTTTCATCTCAAAATAGATATCGTAAAATTATCAAAATTTAGAAATATAACATTATTTAGTACTTCCCTCCGACCTCGACTTGGATTTGTCTAGATTGGATGAATCTAAACACTAGTATTTAGTATATAGGTTCATCCAAATTTTAACAAATCTAAATCAACTAATATGAGTTAGATGGAGTACTCCCTTTGATCCATATTAATTGTCGCTGGATTGGATGTATCTAGTACTAAAACATGTCTAGATATATCCATTTCAGCGACAATTAATATGGATCATAGGGAATATATAGATTTATATAAATTTTGAAAAACCCACAACATCTATTTTAAAACGAAGGATGTAAGACATATTTTTTAAGACGAGTGGCGGTACAACCAGCAATACAGCATGACCAGCGGATGAGCTTCTACGTGCTCGGCTCGCTGGCGCCGACCCCTAGCCTCAACGGTTAAGCGGCAGAGGAGCCCGATTGCTTTCTATTTCTATAGTTAGTGACCCAATTTTTTTCTATTTTTGTACATTTAGAGACACAGTTGTAATGATATCCTCATCAACTCACACTGGCTAACAAGATCTTAACTCGGCACGGTTTAACTCCTACTCCCTCCATTTCAAAATATAAGATGTTTTAGCTTTGTGAAGCAAATGTATCTAGACTATTTTTAGTATATAGGTTAACTCATGTTTGGAGTGAATCTACACACTAAAACAAGTCTAGAAACATTCTCTTCACAAACCTAAAACATCTTATATTTTAAAACGGAGAGGGTACGAGCTACCGAACTCAGTGGTATTTATTAGTCACCATAGCTAGACTCGGCATGTCAGACTTCCGGCACCGATGGGTGATGCTTGAGGGTGTTGCCATTTTTCTTTGAAGGGTGTCTGATGTACCTCTTCCTCACTCACCTCCGTGTATCAGGAAAAACTCTAGGACCTGTCAACTTTGTCGTCATCACGTTTCTTCTTCAAGGTATTGCTTGGTATGCTGTGACCCGGAGTTTTGCGGTTATCTTCATTTCATCAATATGTTGTTGTTGACATTATTTTCTTTTTCTTTCTTTTCTTTTTCGTTTGGATTTGCTTGTATTAAAGCCCAAACAGTTGTACTCCCTCCGTTTGTATCTAGACACCTTTTAGTGTATAGGTTCAAACAAACCTATACACTAAAAGGTGTCTAGATACATCTCTTTCACGAACCTAAAATATTTTATATTTCTAAACGGAGGGAGTATCTAGTAATTGCTATATAGACGAAAGCGTGTTTCAAGAATAGCTCATCTGAGCTACCAAACACGCCCTAAGACGCCTCTTCTGCACGTATGCGACCACTACTGCAATGGCTACGCCAGTTGCTCGTATATGTTATTTCCCGAATCCTGCGTCTAATGTCGTTTAAAGATCTGACAGACAGGGCTAGAAGGTGAACCAATGAGCAAGACCAACAACACATGAAGAGGGTGGCTACATTATTCTCCCTCTGGAGTCCGGATCCAGTGAGCTACAAAACCAAAATGTACGACGTACAAGCACGCATATTCACCAACACAGGAACATGAACAAACTCGTACGCTCTTCACAGCTTTCTCTTTTTCTTACAATCCTTCCCCCTTTTTTTATTCTCTCGTTTTATTGCAATCTGATGCCATGCTTGTACAAGGACTGATCCAGGGGCCCATCCAAAGGCGATTCTCCGGCATGCTTTTCTCTTGCACATTTGTCAGATCTCGCTGAAAGAACTGATTGTCCTGAAACCATGATTCGCAGGAAGTGGTGCATTCCCAGGGCGAATGGAGATTATTACCTCGAGACCTGAAGAGAAACAGTGTTAGATATAAACAGTGAAATCCAAGTGTTCTCCCAAGAGACAAGAGAAGATACTGTACTAAGAGAAGCATATATACAATAATGAACATAGTATCTTAGCTTGCAAGTGTGCACGCAAGCCAAAAAGTGTGACACTCCATAGGACGTAAACATTATATTTACATGATTTCTACAAATATCCTAATATTATACTACTAGAATGGAACTAGCGCAGGGTTACCTGCACTCTTTGCAGCAACCGCTTCTTCGAACACATCTGTGATAAATAAGATTTGGGATGGATTATCCACCCCAAGCGATTTTGTGATCTCGGAGTAACTCCTTGCTTCTCTTTTGTTTCTGTGTATACGAGTGTCAGCGTCGGAGTAACAACGAGGGAGAGTCATAATTCCATATTCACTTTTGAAAGGACAAAGAGACCAAGAAATGGAAAACTCACCCGGTTGTGGTGTCAAAAAAACCACACAAGTATTGTCGCAGATCACCATAGGTTGAGTTGCCGAATAGTAGCCTCTGTGCCTCTCTACTGCCACTTGAGTATATGTAAACCTATTGGCAAGCATATGATCTTTATATAAAGCGACTGGACATTTCACAAATCCAGGAATACATACAGAAGACTACACACTTGAAACTACAGTTATAGTGATACCTTAACTACCATTCATATTTTACGACCACATCACATTACTAAACCAACTTATAGTTATTATCATCATTTCTTGTTTACTCCTTTTAACATTATTCTTTTTTAAGTTCAACGCAGCTCAGTTACATCAACCGTGTTCAGTTAATGCAATGAATGTTTAGCATCCTTTTGTTCTATCAGAAACCATTTTCCTGTGGTTATCTACATGTTTTACTCCAGCCAATATTTTTTTCTCAGTTTATTTAAGACTGTAGAATCGTTCTGCTTTATTTAAATACATGATGCTTACATGCATCAGTCCTGCATATGAAAGTAGAACAGACAAACAGAAAAGCAACTGATTTTTTATGATCATCGCAATGGTTGAGCACGGTACCAAAGTAAACTATTTTTCTGTGAATGAGTTGTGTGCGTATAGTACATAGCCCACCCAGCAGCAAGTTAGGGAGAAATCCCTATGATTTTTTCAATTAGGAATTCTATCCTTTAAATTACGAAGATATCTTTTAGCTTGGGCCGTACGCCAATTACAAATAAAATCTATGTTTTGTTACTTAGATATGATTGTTAGTCCTCTATATAAAGAGGGCTCCCTATGAGAAACAAAAAAGCAAGAACTAGAAGAATACTTCTATCTTGCTCCTGCGAGTACAGCATTTCCCCTACCTCCCTGCAACCCTAGTACACAACAGAGTGATTTACGAGTTCTGTAATGGGTATTGTCACAACACTAGCTCAGGAGTCAACTCTCTGACCTAAATAACTCAGTTACAAAGTATGAACACTAAAAAGATCCGATTGACAATCCAAATTTATGCCTCAAAAGTCTAAATTTTATTTCTTCAGAAGAGTTAGACCAAATATTTACCATCACACCGTGAGATTGCCAGTCCTTCAGTGCCTCGGGAACATCCTCAAAAACAACTCCTTGCAGTTCTTTGCTTTCAAATCCAGTCCTCCATATATGACCCTGGAATTAGCCATTAGAACAGACCTCCATCAAACAAAAAGATATATGGTTCCAGCTTTGGGAAGGAATATGAAAGGTACCTGAAGTTGTTTCAGTGATGTAATCTTACGGTCTGCTTTGATCATGGACTCGACATTAGCGACTAACGAACCGATAACCTCTTCTTTGTCAGCATCACTGGGTGCAACTGGAACAGCCCCAACAACTCCATTTCTCAGGTCTTCTTCAACCTGCATAATTGGTCAATAGTCTGTTGAACTTGAATAAAAAAAAGTAATTTGTGCAAGAGCAGTCAAATATAATATACTAGTATGATTAATTTTGATTTTTAGATGCTTCAAGATCTAGCTTCACAGGACACTAAAATTCCTTTACTATAACTTACTTGGATACGCAACAGTTTCATGTCTTCTTTGGTTTCTTCAGAATCATACGTAGAAATCAGATGCTTCCGCACATTATCACGGGCATAAGGAAACATAACATCAGTCACAAATGATATTGGAGTTGTTGTTCCTTCGATGTCAAGTACAACACAATGCTGCAATGACAAAAAAGTGTGAGTACTGGCATTCAACAACTAAGTCGATGGTTAAGTTGCCCAGATATAGCAAACTTAAACCAGCTAAGAAAACACACAAGCAATAATATCCGCTGTAACATTCTACTTTCTCAGAGGGTTCTACGAAAAACTTCAGTTGCAAGTATGTGACTTGGTGCAGAAGCTGTCACATGTGTTTCATGCAACGTGTTTGAATTAATAAGCTATGTGATTTGTGTTAAGTCCATATATTGGAAAAATATCGATAGAGATATGCGTTGGGGATAATTCTGAAAACTATTTTCATTTCTCATAAATCGACTGGGCTAGGCTGGAACCCACCTCCTTGGTCCATTCTATTTTCCTTCAGCCCACCACCAAAGCAACCAACGCCCCCTCATCTTGTAGCCCTGAGTCCTTTAGTCGACTCTAAAGAATGTATCGGGAGTTGGGAGCTAGCCATCTCATAGGAGTGATAGCAAATTGCAGCCCAATCTCTAATTCCCTTTCTCTCACTTGCAAGTTGCCCCTGTGCCACGTTTTTTAAACACATGGAGTAGCACAGCATCAGGAAATTGCAACGGATCCTCCATAGGTTCATGTTCCCACTTCCCACTCTCTTCTATTTCAAGTGCAAATTAAATCCCTATCACCAGCCACTCACCCCTTTTATCTCATATTTTTTCCTTGTTTAATCTTAACCAGAAACGGCAACCATTAGCGCACATGACCCATGCCATCTCTTGATCTCCATCCTTGCTCTATATGAAGTCAATACAAGGAAAGCAATCAGTTAACACACCTCTCCTCTCTGTTTCTCTATATGAAGCCAATACGATGCCCACAAAAGAGTTTGCACTGATGCTGCTTTCCCTGCGGCTGCCGCATAATTCACTGGACCGCCTGCTCCACAAGTAGCTTTGAGTCCAACTCCTTCCACTATCAGCTTCTCAACAACCTATCTACATGGTGCTCTTATCCACAAAATCTACAAGACTCTTAGGTCGCACGCCTACTAAGGCATCACAAACAGCTTGGCTCACCACAACCACAACGGGTGTTCTAGGACGCTAGACCGTGTCACTCTCCTCACAACACCATCACAAGGGCAATTCCATCACCGCCTTCCTCTCCAGATTGCTGGAATATCGCCACAACATAAAACCATTACAGCGACACCTCCAACTGGGATCCAAGTACTAATACAAACTGAGAGCGAACCCATTAATGGTAACTGTTTTTTGGTAGATAATAAACAAGGAAATCGGATGGGACAGCAAGGGATGAGTATCTCAGGTGATAGCGATTAATTCTCCACTGGAAATTGAGAGAGAAGGGAGTGGGTGGTGAACCAACGGAGGAAATGCAACAGTTTAATGCTGATATGTGTGTTTGCTGGAAGTTGAAGAAATCTGACACAGATGCTACAGGTGCATGTCAGATAAAGAGAATTACAGACGAGCTGAAGCTTGGGCAAGAAGATGGCTAGGCTAGTTGCTTGAGTGATGGTGGGCTAAAGAAGATCAAAATGCCAATGGTTGAGAAAAATACGAACTGAACTCCTAAAACTTTAACAAAATTCACACAAGCCAAAAGTACTACGCAGAACCCAACTCAATATCTCCAAGGCATTATTTCAATAGGACTGAGATCAAATTACATAATCCAAATTTAACTCAAACATTTTGAATTAATTCAATAAAATAAATGGGACTACTTTTGCACTAAGTAACATCCTTGCAAATGAAAAAATAACTTAGAGAAAACATGATGTTATAACAGAAGTTGCCAATGATATTAATCTACAAGTACTATAAAGGCTGTTGAATTCACAAATCACTAGGAACAAGGAACTGACCTTTGATGATTTGGCTGCATGACATCCATTAGGAACGCCAGGACTTATAACACTACGCAATCTTTTGGCACTGTTTATTGGACCATGCTCAGGAGTCGTCCAGTCAATCCCTAACTGATACATCTTGATGGCAGCATCAAGAAGATAATGATAGCATTCAGCCTGAAAAGCAAGGCCATAGCAATTTAGTGAATATCTGCCCTTGCATAAATTCCAGGAACCATAAGAATTATTCCTCAACAGAGCCCACTTAACCTATGTCACAAACTCTCGTTAAATAGAAGGCTAAACTATCCCTCTACTAATATAGCTTTCATATGTACAGACTAGATTACCCACACAAAAAATTAAAACCTAGATTGGATAAAACATACTGTTTATTAAATTTCAGAAAATTTGGATGCAAATTGCAAATGACCATTAAAACTAAAAGAGGAGGTAGCATCTGGAGATAGATCTAAGAATTTCTATCAAATTAACTGATAAGATAAAATGAAGAGACAATGACTGTGAGAGGAGATGAGAAGAACGTTAGACAGCAATAAGAACCCCAACCTGAAAACTGATGCAAGAACCTAGGTCATGGAAATAAAAAATACCTGTGTCTTGGCATTGATCCAGGAGTCACCCCAAACATAAATTCCATGGTTCCGTACAAGCACAGCAGTTGCCTTCGGGTATGCTTTGATCTGCAATAACTCCGTGTCAGGTACTGCTAGATCCAACCAAAATATTGTTCATAATCTAACATCGTTGTAACAAAATATTCTTTGGTAGTTTCTCAAACTCTCCATAATACAAAGGAATGAGGTGGTGCTACTGATTATAGGTAAAGACTAAATGATCAGATGAATGAGATGGTGCTACTCATTATTTTGCTGCCTACAAGTTGCCTAATCTCATTGCTGGAATCATCTAATTTCTATCAGTATAAATGCATGAGAAATAAAACTACATATAACTGAAGCATGTATTTGAACCTTTAGACTGGATTGCTTAAAAACTGAATTATGGAATCTTGAAACAAAGGACACTAGTACCATACCGCCTCAGCCAAAGAATCTGTGAGTTCATACTCAAAAGGAGTATTCTCAATTATGGGAATCACCAATTCATCTCTGTAGCCATGACCTTTGATTCCTTTAATCATTTCCATATGTGTCATCTGCAGTAAGATCAGCAGCAGAGCAGTATATGGTCACATAAGGAATACCCACACAGCAATTGATTTAGTAGAAGATAGAGATGGACTTAATTAGCTGAAAGATATGCTAAAACAGGATTAACTACCAATGTGAGCTGTAAACCGTGGCCACACACGGATAAAGTTTGGAAAATTCAGTGTTATTTGTGTTACAGTTACCTATCAGTAGCGCACATGTCACTGGTATTTGGTAACTCTGTCATTTAAGTTTTACTCGGATACAGTTGTGAACATCAAGACCGATACAATGGGTGTGGGGTTAATAACTTGATATAGCACCATGCAACATGTATGGTACTACATATGTATAAAATTAAGACATGATAGCATGTCGCCCCTATTCTTTATTACTCCTAATTAACTTTCAAGGAACATATATTGGAGCTCAAAATCATATAAAATATTGTGTTGCATGTACCATCCGCATTCTATATATATGACAAAGCATATCACACACTCCACCATAAGTGTTTCCAATCAATGTACCAACCATAAACATTTCAAAATGTTTGACTTCCCGGCATGGACAACTTTAGAGGATCTGTATACATCACAGTCTGGATCACTGATCCAAACAGCGGATGCAAATCTGTATGTCGCTGTTAGAGCAAATCTATAAAATTTATGCACCATGTGCTAGTGTTCATGATTTTTTGGGTGTTATGTTCTGCATGACTCGAAAGAAATGTGGGGCAAAAACAAAGTCCATTTTCTTGAATCATTGCACAGAGCAGCAGGACATCATATTGGAAACACAAAGGAGGCTTTATGCATTAGCTATATTTCATGGGAAATGTACAAAAATACTAGGACTCACCCTGAACTCCTTTGCACCAGGAACAAGCATTGTTGCCATGCAAGTCTCCATGCCATGGCTATGAATCACAGCCCCAGCTCCTCGCATTAGATAAGACTGCAAAACATCAAGGAAATTAGACAACATGTAAAGGAATCTGAAACAACAGAGCAAATAAAACAAAGTAAAACCTAACAACCTTCATGAACAGAGGTGCACAATCTGAACACTTTGGATGCTTGTGTGGCCATGGCTTTGCTACTGGTGCAGATAGAACCTTGCCATCTGCTGACATCACGTACATGTCATCTGCCACCATCCTCTCCTTCTGCACCCCTAAACCCGATAAAAAACTCATGCTGTCAGCTTGTCACTTATATTTCTTAGCTCAACAAATTAACCTCCAGTGTCAGGCTCAGTACAAGCAGATTATCCGGTACAAAATCATGCTTCTTCTAGAACTACAATACTACATATCATTTCTATGGCCAACTCAAGTTATAACACAATAATACCGTTGTATGTTACGACTACTCTAAGCATGTCAAGGACGATAGAAATATAAAATCAATTGAACTTCCGATATGCAGCTTGAACAGCTAATCGGGAGAAATCCACCAAAGAAATTTTGTGTTTCAAGTGAGCATATGCAAACCCCATGTCAGTGAAAACAAGAAAGCACATCAGTTGAATGATCGCATACTCATAAATTCCTTCGGCGAATGGGAACTCGCAACCCAGTTTAACAATTCATCGAACAGGTGGGGCTCGTTCACCGTCAGGCCAAGCTATAACGGATGCAAGCAGGGAACGGAAGAGGGAGAGCAGGGGAGTTAGCTACCGGACGGGGACATGACGATGAGCTGCTGCGCGAGGGGCACGGCGGGGTCGTTGGCCTTGACGGTGATGCTGCCGCCGGTGCCGGTGACCCACCCCTGCAGGTAGAAGTGCCGGCAGAGCTCCGCCACCAGCTCCCGCGCCTCCCTCACGGGCTCGCCCGCCAGATACGCCTCCGACGCCATCGCCTCCGCCGCCGCAGCAGCCTCTGCACCACCGGTCGACATGTCTCCCCTCTGTCGCTTTTTTTTCTCCTCCTCCAGTACTACTCTGGCTCTGGGGACCTCGGTGTGACCGTGTGCGGGGGTTTTGGTCTTGTGCTCGGATAGCTGGCGGCTGGATTCGTGCTGCCTGCAGTCACTCTACTCTGGGCCCATATGTCAGTGCGTGCTTGCAGGGAATCGGGAACCCCATTGGTGGTGGCTAACGTGATAATAACGGGACAGGAATCATCGGGGCGGGGAATAAACATTTTCTTTATCTGACGACTCTGATATTCGCACACCCACGTTTCGGTCAGTGTGCCGTGAGCGAAGGTGTTCCTGCGCGGAAGGGTAGGTGAAGTCGAGCAGGGGCGGCATATTTCGTGGTGGCCATCCTGATGAATATGGCCGCAACTGCGGTGGAGTTTGAACGAGGGATTTTCAGCCAAGTAAAATATACTTTCTCCGTCTTAAAATTAAGAAAGTACTACGACGATCTTTTAAAATAATAATTTCCTAAAATCTTTTCCTGCTAACAAGTGTTCCTAAAAAGTCTTAAAATCCCGCTTTTGCTATAAATAGTCCCGCTTTTGTTATATGTAGCAGAAAACGGTTCGGTTTAGAAATAGAAAAATAGACTCGACCTCGTCGGAGATTTCACGAAAGACCTCGCCGCTAACCGTGTAGCAAAAAAGTTATGCTAACGTAGTATATCCAACTCGCCAGATGCTTTCGCACTCACTGAAGATCGTGTAGCAAAAACGTTATGCAAAACGGCGGTAGCAAAGAACATTTGCTAATTAGCAAACAAAACGACCTCGCCGAAGATATCGCCGATGGCTGCCATAGCAAAACCGATTTTGCTGAGAACTTTCGTCAAAAATATCGTAGCAAATACTTTATGCTATTATAGCAAAAACATAGAACAGAAATAGCAAAACATTACTACTATTGTAGCATCGTCCTCTAGCAAAATCTCATTACTGCTATTGTAGCATCACCCTGTAGCAAAATCTCAAAACGCATTCGTTGGTCGGGTAGCATCGTGATCCTTCATTTGTAGCAACGACGACCACTTCCAGTAGCATCGTCGTCCCATTGTGTAGCACCATGCGAGTAGAAAAATCCGCCAGCGAGATTGTAGCATGCACCCTCGCCGGTGATAGCGCTGTCGGGGAGGACACGAACACAAATACAACATGGGGAGAGGCGGCAGAGCGGGACGGGGCCTCCATCTCCAGCGAGATCACCATGTTCGGCAAGAGAGCTTGGGCAACGCGCGCCGGCAGAGGACCAGGGCTTGGGCGGCGCGCCGGCGGAAGGAGTGTAGGGCGGGGCGTGCTGTGAAAGGAGTAGGGCTGGGGCGGCACGCGCCGACGGAGGCCTCCATCTCCGACAAGATCGCCGAAAAAGGAGCAGGGCTAGGTAGGCACGTGTCGGCGGAGGAGCAGGAAGGGGAGGCGCATTGGAGGAAGGAGAGCAAGGCAGGGGCGGCTGTAACACCCTCAGAATCGGCCCTATGCAAGTTTAAGCGAAACCCGCCAAACCCGCATAGAAACGATTCGAAGGTGCCCACCAGGCACTTGCGTGCGGGTGGAAAACAAAGTAATAACATTACACAACAGTCCTCGATGGGACCCACAGAACAGATATATATACAACAGCGACTCAAAGAGTCAAGAATACAGATATAATGTACAAAGATCCAAATCACCTTGAAAATGATACAGCGTCCGACTACGGACAAGATGCAAATGGGGCTAAGAGCCCTGAAGAATAACCAATGGCGTCCATAACCCTGCCCAGGCCAAGCCGGAAGGGTAACCCTGCTAACGGCGTCGATCTCAAAACCTGCTTAAACAAAGGGGTGCCGACAAAGGGCAAAGGAAAAAGAGGAGCGTCAGTACTGAGGCCAGTACACGGCGAGGCTAGAATTCGGCGGTCCTCGCCTACATAGGTATGGTGGACTGAAGCGGCAGCGGCAGCATGCACTAAACAACCTATAGAGACTCGATACAACTGGCGGCTATCAGAGAGGGGTAAGAAAGACCTATTCGGCTCCAACCTGATACTAGCATCAAACAAACCCATCCTGGCGTTTCCCCCTCGAAACCAACGAGGAAGTCAACCGAGGAACTCACACAGTTGGCAGTTTTACTTATTCAGTTATAGTTGCGGCACTGTACTAGTCAGGTTTAGATAATCATCCTGATAAAGTAAGCAGTGGGCACTTTTAGTTAACCATTCCGTTATAGTGGCAACACTTACTAGTCAGATACAGATAGCATGAGATAACCCCAAAACCCAGCAGTTGTTGATACTTTTATTTAGCCATTCCGTTGTAGTGAAGCTGATTACTAGTCAAATCGGATACAAGTAAAATTATATCAGTAAACTTTAGTTATAGTTGTCTATGATCAAGCACTGTGCTCCAAGTCGTCCATAACCGCGGACACGGCTTCTCGAAAAGATTTAACCCTGCAGGGGTGCACCAAAGTATCCACAGGCACTTCGACCCTTTTTGCCAGATCAGTTAACATACACCCATCGGTATGTCGGCAGGGCCTAAGTCACGACGTTCCCAGACCCAAAGAAAGTACATGGGGGCCACCCCACCAAGTCGACACCCGCAACGAAGTCGGCCGGTCTTCGAGACGGACTTAGGGTTTGGGTAGACGGCAGTGAGCGACAGCAAATCCCCAAACGTGGACTGTCGACACCGCGAAAACGTGTCCCGATCCTAAACAGTACAGGTGCTATATGTCGCACAATTTAAATAAAGCAGTAAAGCATGGCATAAAACCTCAAACTAGTTTGTGGCCCCCAGTACAATACTTTGAAATCAGGTAATAATCAATGGGGGCTCATATCTCCCCACCTGTGGTTAGCGCGCTCGATCTCGGAACAGGTGTCAAGAACTCGGGTCCTACGGGACACAAGTGGGCGGTCGGAAACCAAAACTTACCTATCACCCACCGATGCCTCTGCTTAATTCAATTTTAGTTGTTAAACAGGAATTAAAATGTGCGATAAGTAAAACCATAATCATCTCCAACATCAACATGCGGCAATACATCAGCAACTGTGGCACTTGACGACACGCAACAGCACTTGAGCAAGCGACTACGACGCGCAAGTCCAACTATCTACCAAACAACAGGTAATAGGATGTGTCCAAGGCAATATATGGCTACAAGGGGATATCACGGGTACAGAAACTAGAGCATCGCAACACAGGTAGCAATAGATCAACAGGAGGGAATAAATACTATAAAAGTAAGATAGGTAGAAAGGGGGAGATGCTCGCCTGAAAACATTGTCGAAGGTTCAACCGAAGATCGGGGCGAAGCTCACATCAACTCAACGGCCTTATCCGCGAAGAAGCAAAACACTAGAATAACATCGGATGCAATATTTAATACTACGGCAAAAGATCGGCATGATGCATGTATGATGCATGACATGGCAAGGTGCGATGCAATTAGGTCAGTATTAAGCGGAACCGGGGTCCCGACAATCAATTAGGTGGTTCATGTTGTTTAGAACCCCCGCAATTTAAATGTTGTATTAACATGGCAGAAGATAGCACCGGGTTCGCTACACAAATTTATATGAGGCCAATATAAGGCTAGGTTTGCCCGCATATGGGCCCCATATTTAATTATTAGGTGAATCGACATAAGGCCCCCAAACCACAGACAAGGATGCATGCATGAACAATTTAATATGTGGCAAGTTGTATTATGTTATAAAATAGGGTTTCGGGAAGGGGTTCACACATTAGGGTTCTCGACGGTTTTGGGGTTCCGGGGTTCGGGGTCGGTCTCAGGGTCAGGGTTCGACGGGGTTCGGCTCGACGGAAGCGTTCTCGGACAGCGGGGGTAGGTCTTGGCGCATCCGGGTTCTCGGCGGGCTCGGCGTTCGGAAGGAGTACTTGGTTTGTGTCGGGGCGCATCGGATTCTTTCGGGTCGGTGTCATTCTTATTGTCGCGCCGATCTTGTCGGGTCCCACAGGGTCGATCTTGCCGTTGCGAGGGTCTTGTCGGGCCCGCGCAATCGAGTCGGTCTTAGCATTCAGGATGAAGTACTTGTCGTCCCATGGCGATCTTGGAGTTCCGGGGGTTTTTCCCGCGTCCGTGATGTAGATCTTGTCGGTTCCCTGTCGGAGGCCTTCGGGGACGGGGTCTCGGCGAACTTGGCGTGTCGAGGTTCGGTATCTGGTTCCGGCGCCGTGGTCTTGCATAGATCTCCGGTCCTCGACTCGGGTCGGTCTTGAGGGCACGAGTGTAGATCTTGGCCACTGTCGACGCTCACGTGCGGGGACAAAACGCAGGAGACTAGCAGCCCGCGGGGAGCCCGACGATGAACTGCAGCGGGAAGGTGACGGCGGCCTTGGGCGGCTAGAAGGGCGGCACGATGGAGATCTTCGCGGGACAGCGGGGCCCGCAGGGCGGGGCCCTGGGAGGCGCTGCAGACGGGGTTCGGGGAGGACGGCGCGGCCTCGGGCTCGAGCGGACGGAGCTGCGCGGGGCTTGGCGGAGGTAACCGACGGAGTGACGGGGAGGCGCGGGTCAGGCCGGAGGCGGGCGACGACGCCTGGCCGGAGCGCGCGGGGTCGGGCGCCGGAGTCGAGCTCGGGGCAGGCCGGCGAGGATGGCGTCCCTGGCGGCGACCGGACGCGGGGGCAGCAGCTCGCGGAGGGGACGCCGGGGTCTGGTCGACGCGGAGGCGGCAGGGCCCGCAGGGCGGCGCCGGGCCGAGCACGGCGGTGGCGAGCGGGGGTCCCGCGGGTGGTCGCCGGCGAGCGCGGGGCGAGCGGCGGGCACGGCGAGGCGAGCAGGGCGGGCGGCTCCGGCGGGGGGGCGCGTGGGCGTCGGGCCGGCGAGGGCGGCGGCAGAGGGTTGCCGGCGGAGCGGATGCGGCGGTTGGGGCGGCGCGAGCGCGGCTGAGGGAGGCGGGCGCGGTGAGCGAGGGCGAAGGAGCAGCGGCGCGCGCGCGGCGGCGGGAGGGAGCGGTGGTTGGCGAGCGGCGCGGCGCGACGCCTGGGAAGGAGAGGCGGAGCGGCGACGCCGGCGGAAGGCGGGGCGGCGAGCCGGGGCCGGGGAGGCGGTGGCCGCTGGGCTCGGGGAGGCGAGGGGGCGACTGGCGGCGGCGGAGGTGGCGGTTGCCGGCGAGGAGAAAGAAGGGAGGAGAGAGGGGGCGGCAGCCGCGTCGGGGTGGGAACGTGGGGCGCGCGGGGAGGGAGCGTGGAGAAGGTGGGCCCCAGGGGGGTGTCTCGGGATCGGGGAGGTGGGGCAGGGTGCGGGGCAGGCGTGTGGTGTGCGCGTGTGTGCGTGTGTGGTTGTGTGCGTTGGGAGAGAGAGGAGTGGGGGGGGTTGATGTGGTTTAGTCTAGGTGGCAGGATTTGGTTGGCTAAGGGGGAGGGAAGAGATGACGTGGCAAGCTGCCATTGGCTGGAGTGAGGTGGCCAGAGGGTGGGTAGAAATAGGTTGGGTAGGTCTAGATTTAATAGGGTGGGTCAGGTGGACCGATTTAAAAACCTGGGGCGGTCGTTCGGGTCGAATCGGCCCGTTCAACTGCCCCGCTGTAAATTAATTTAATATTTTATTTAGTTTTAAATGCACCGTTTGCAAATCATCGTTGGTCAAACAAAATATTCCGGAGTCCCGGTTTTGGGTTTGATTTAAAGACGGGGCGTTTTTCAGAAAACAAAAACGGCTTGTGAAAATAGTTTTTATGCAAACAATGCATGATGATGACGATGCAATGCACAAATTCCACGCGATTTTCTAGTAGTGGTTTTGCGGGATGCCACATCGGCTCGCGAAAGGAGAAGAGGCTAGGGCTGCGCGCGTCGGTGGAGGAGCAGGGCTGGACGTAGTGCTGCGATGACAGATCTAGACGCTACCGAGAAGAAAGAGATTGAGTCAAAGTTGTACGGTCCTACCACGACAGGAGCGTCCCACGGTTCGACACTACCTGAGGGATAAAATCACGGGATCCCCGGAGACATAGTATCATTTTCCTAAAAACATGTTTATGTGCATTTGAATCTAAACAAATAATAGTCACTATCTTGAGACGGAGGAAGTATATGAGACGCAAGACCTGCCATAGACCTTGCATGTATAATTCGACTTCATCTTTGTACTTTGGAAAGTGCTACGCAGCGCTGTCAGGTACCATCAGCGCAAACCTTGCCGCTACGAGCTATATACTTTTTGGTGATGCGGCGAGGTGGGACCCACCTGGCAGCGAGCACCGTTCCAGCCCGTTACATTTTTTACATAGAAACCCCCAAATTATGTCAACTTAACTTATGTGTTGAACCCATGATCGGTGGGGAGGGGGTTAGAAAAATGATAGGAGACAAGAGCGCTTCCTCATGCTTAAATCTCTAGATCAAACCCCCAATTTTACGTTCCCCTTCTCCTGTGTTCATAGTGCCCAGCGCTACCATGTCCTCGTTCGAGATCATCGGAGCTCGCCCTCCCTCCCATTTTCGTCGTCATGTACGCAAGCAACACCTTTAGGCCAGGTGCATGTCGATGTGGTCCGCGAGCAGCTCTGATCATTTCCTGTCGTGGTCTGTCCCGACTGTGGTCGGCAGGTGAAGGTGTACATCTCTGACACGAATGAGCACACCGGCTGGACCTTCCATAGATGCATGTTCCATTGGTAAGACAAGAACTTGAAATTTCTCCTTTTTTGGCAAATCCAATTCAGTGTTCTATCTGCTAGTGGCACAGTAACAGATGATTGTTGAGAGTTAGGTGGTACAGTAGCCTAGTTTGATCATACCTGGCACATCTGCTGGTGGACCAGGGGTTGGGATTATAGAAATGATACAAAAGAATATCCAAATGGATACAATATAGCAAAATCTGTATACGAACCATGTGATGACCTTGACCCATCACAGATAATAATAGCTCTGCTGCTCGGGTGCATGAGCATTTACACCTATAAGCCGAAACAAACAAACATGATCTAGATGAGCTGTATGACATGCCAAGATACATGAAAGCAAGTATTCATCTAAATTCATCAAACATGTTCACATTTTTCTTGGGTTGCACATCACTTGTTGTTCTAGGATCGGTTGACCCTGAGCTTCTTGCTTGTACTTCCCTCTTTTAATCTTATGCTTGTTTCTTATTCTCATATGATTCGTTCTTATTCTCTCCTATTTCAAGCTTCTTATTTTCTGCAATTTGTCTTTTCTTCTCTTCTGCTTCAAGCTTCTTCTGTTCTGCTTCGTTTTTCTCTCTGGCTTCCTTTTTTTTCAGCTACCTTTTTTTAACATCTGAGATAATCTTTCTAGTCTTTACCTATGCTTTCTTGTTTAGAGTTTGTTCTAATATCTTATTCTCCTTTTGTCTCTATGTTGCTATTTTCTTCTTCTGCTGCTGTGTTCTAGTGCTTTTTTCCATCTCTTGTTTCCTCATTTCAGTGGTGGAGCTGCGGCCGGTGCTACCGGTGTTGTAGCACCAGTCCATCTAACTACCCAGAGGGAAAACATATTGCTACTAAGCTCGTTAGTGTGGTTAGCTGATGCGGTGACCCATCATACCACTGCATGTGTAGTACACTATAGTCGTTGACATGACATCGACAGAACACCGTTCCGTAAATATCACATCCCTCAGAGTGGTACAACAGAAACATTGCGGGTCCATATTACAAAAGTACACACATTATTATTATTACAATACCGGAAGTTCAAGACTTCCATAAGATTCAACTTACAAACCAAAATATAAAGTGTTTCAGCGGAATTTAAAAGTAACAACTCCGACTAGGAGTTGAGCTCAACAACTTATTCTATAGAGTTCATGCTGCTCGGCTCTGTTGCTTACTATTAACTAGGGATACTTAGTTGGACTTGTTATCATCGACGCCATAGCGGATTTCGTAATCCACTCCTTCAACTCCTCCGGAAAGATCAGGTTCCTCGTAGAACACATCTTCTTGGCATTCGGTTGCATACATTGGAACGTCTTCGGGATCCTCAGAGTCTAAGCAAGGGATCAAAGGAAAGAATGAGTAACAGCGTTACCCAACAAGTTCATTATATGCAAGGTAGGAAGTTTTATGCTCTAACTACCATCTCGGATTATAAATCCTTGGCACTATGCAATTTTTGTAAATCTTTCTTCAAATATTGATTTTATTCTGAAAAAAAAAACTATGACAATCAGCCTTCACAGGTTGACCAGAACTTTTATGGAGTTCCTTTTCTGCCGCGTTCGTAGCTCCTTCCCGGAACAGGGAGTAACAAGTTACAGATCTTACACTCTTCAGAGGTGCGTTACTTTACCCATGAGAGATCAACTCCTTGTTGCACAACCAGGCGTACTTTCCCGTCCACAATTCCATGATGTGGGGCCCAGTAGTTGGTCCAAGCCAATCACTGCCCCCTTCGCGACCCCGCATGCCTCCTTGGTGTACACCATGCCCACATAATGAATTACGGCAATGGTTTGTACAAACCGTTAGATGCCAGAACTATCATGGGACATTGAGGGTTCCCACCCATATGTTGCATATCCTCTACGAATTACCAATTAATATGAACGCTATGAGGATAACAGCCACGATCTGCACATCCGGCTTCATGCGAGAGGAAGAAGATACAGATGACTTCTCTGTCCCATTCCAAATCTCATGGCTAACGCGTAATATACGACGCTAGAATCACTGATGTCAGGGGTTATTAATGTAGGGCTCGCAGCATAGAAAACAAAAAATTTCCTACGATGTGAACTATATACCAAGATCTATCTACTAGATACAAACAACGGGCGGATGTATATCCGTAGAGAACATACCCTTGAAGACCGACAAAGCTTAACGAGTTCAACTCGTGGTTGATGTAGACGATCTCTTGCCGATCTCAAGATCGAGAGGAAGTCCTACCGCAAATCAGCAGCGCATCCGTGCTCGCACACACGTTCGAGGCACCGATCAACCTCCGCCTCCTCGCTCCAGCGATGCAGCAGAAGCACAACTCTTTCTTGCCGAATAGCCACTGGGAACATGTATCTCGCTAGTCCGAGACCATGGGGAATAAATTCTAGAGGGGGAGAGAGATCCTTCACGAGGAGGTGTGTGAGACAAGTGAGGAGGGGGGCTCCTTTTATAGGAGGAGGGGGGAACCCCAAGGGGGTGGCCGGCGCATGGGGCTGCCCCCTTGCCCTCCCCTCTTCATGTGGGTGGACACTCCACTCACAAATCTCCTTTAAATTCCCTCCACTCAAAAGTCCACTCAAATTCCCATTAAATTTCCACCAAATTTAATGCAAACTCTCATTAAATAAAACTCTTTTATTTTATTCAGAATTTTGTCAATTACTTTAATGAGAAACATTCACAAATAACCCCTTGCTAGAATTCTATTTCACATGCATAACCACTTTATGCAATTTCACCCGAAAACCTGTTTCGGTATCTAGTGAAATAAATTCCTGCGCTTGTTCATTCTTTCGGCATGAAACATTTGCTCCAATTGGATGTCGGTGTCTCTTAAGTGTGTCACCCTACGGTTCGTGAATAATGCGGACATGATCGAGACCCCTCTCGGATCAATAATCAGAAGCGGGATCTGGAGACCCATACTGACTCCCACACATTCAACGATGACTTTCTTGTGATCGTCGGAACCTTTTACGCTAGTATCTTAATCCCTTTGTTTCACGATATATTACATGTCCGAGATTCGATCATCAGTATCTCCATACCTAGTTTGATCTCGTTACCGACATGCACTCTTTTCTCGTTCCTGTGATATAACATTCTAGTGATCAAATCACTTGCTGGCAAGCTAATCAATGTGATATCACCGAGAGGGCCCAGAGTATATCTATCCGTCATCGGGATGAACAAATTCCACTCTCGATCCATGAGCCTCAACATAACACTTTATTAGTTCTGAATCCATCTTTATAATCACCCTGTTACGGTGTGACGTTTGATGTTATCAAGAAACTCTTCCGGTGTTAGTGATTGACATGATCTCATGGTCTAAGGATTAGGATCACTTCGTAAGTTGTTATAGCAATATAAAATCAATGACTTTGATCGTAATTCTATACTTCGGATGAATGTTCATCACACCATTACACTAATATTGTGATCCCGTTATTAACAACATCCAATGTCCATGATCAGGAAACCTTGATCATCTTGTTAATCAACGAGCTAGTTTATGAGAGAGGCATAACTAGGAACTTTCTGTTTGTTTATTAAACACACATGTATTAACGTTTCCATATTAATACAATTATAGCATGCAAAATAAACATCTATCATATACTTGGAATACACATAATAAACACTTTATTATTGCCTCTCAGGGCATATTCCCTTCAGTCTCCCACTTGCACTAGAGACAATAATCTAGTTACATAGTGATGAATCTAACACCCATTGAGTTCTGGTGTTGATCATGTTTTGCTCTAGGGAGAGTTTTAGTCAACGGATCTGCTACATTGAGATCCGTATGTACTTTGCAAATCTTTATATCTCCATCCTTGACATGCTCGCGGATGGAGTGAAACCGGCGCTTAATATGCTTGGAATGCTTGTGAGACCTTGGCTCTTTGGCATTGGCAATGGCACCATTTTTGTCACAATAGATCACCATTGGGTCCAACGCGTTTGCCACCACTCCTAGTTCGGATATGAACTCCTTCATCCAAATTGCTTCCTGAGCCGCTTCTGAAGCAGCAACATATTCGGCCTCCGTTGTTGATCCCGCTACCACAGGTTGTTTGGAGCTCCTCCAACTAACCGCTCCGCCATTCATGAGAAATACGTATCCGGATTGAGACTTAGAGTCATCCGGATCGGTGTCAAAGCTAGCGTCGACATAACACTTAGCGACGAGCTCTTCTTCACCTCCGTATACAAGAAACATATCCTTAGTTCTTCGTAAGTACTTAAGGATATTCTTGACCGCTATCCAGTGTTCCGAACCTGGATCCGATTGGTACCTACTAGTCAAACTAATAGCATGTGCCACATCCGGTCTTGTACATAGCATGGCGTACATTATAGAGCCTATGGCTGAAGCATAGGGGACTTTGTCCATTATCTCTCTTTCTTCCGCCGAAGCCGGACTTTGAGTCTTACTCAATGTCTTGCCTTGCAACATAGGTAAGAACCCCTTCTTACTTCCGTCCATTTTAAACTTCTTTAAAATCTTATCAAGGTATGTACTTTGCGATAGCCCTATTAGGCGCCTAGATCTATCTCTATAGATCTTTATGCCTAATATGTATGACGCTTCACCTAGGTCCTTCATTGAAAATTTGTTGTTTAGATAACTTTTAACACTGTTTAAAAGATCTATATCATTTCCGATCAATAATATGTCATCCACATATAATATCAGAAATGCCACATTGCTCCCACTCACTTTCTTGTAAATACAAGCTTCTCCATAAGTTTGGACAAATCCAAACTCTTTGATCACCTCATCAAAGCGAAGATTCCAACTTCGTGATGCTTGCTTCAATCCATAGATGGATCGCTGAAGCTTGCACACCTTGTTAGCATCCTTAGGATCGACAAAACCCTTTGGTTGTATCATATACAACTCTTCTTCAATATTACCATTGAGAAACGCGGTTTTGACATCCATCTGCCATATCTCATAATCGAAATATGCAGCAATTGCTAACATAATCCTAACTGACTTTAGCATCGCTACGGGAGAGAAAGTCTCATCGTAGTCAACTCCTTGAATTTGTCGAAACCCCTTTGCGACAAGTCGAGCTTTATAGACGGTCAAATTACCATCAGCATCAGTTTTCCTTTTGAAAATCCATTTGTTCTCCACGGCCTTTCGGTCGTGAGGTATTTCCACCAAGTTCCAAACTTGATTTTCATACATGGATTCCATCTCGGATTTCATGGCTTCTAACCATTTGTTGTAATCCGGGCTCATCATCGCTTCTTCATACGTCGCAGGGTCATCATTTTCATCAACCATGAAATTCATGACAGGATTTCCGTACAGCTCGGGAGCTGCACGCGTCATGTTTGACCTGCGAGGTTCGGTAGTACTCTCTTTCGGAGTTTCATGATCATTATCATTAGTTCCCTCTTCAACAGGTGGAGCCAACTCCGGAACAACTTCCGGCGCTGCGCTACTCGCCATACTTTGAAGAGAAGGTTCCACAACCTCTTCGAGTTCTACCTTCCGACTACTCACACCTTTCGCGAGAAACTCTTTCTCTAGAAAGGATCCATTGTTGGCAACAAAAACCTTGCCCTCAGATCTGTGATAGAAGGAATACCCAATAGTTTCTTTAGGGTATCCTATGAAGACGCATTTTTCCGCTTTGGGTTCGAGTTTATCCGGTTGAAGTTTCTTCACATAAACATCGCATCCCCAAACTTTAAGAAATGATAGCTTAGGTTTGTTTCCAAACCACAATTCATACGGTGTCTTTTCAACGGATTTAGATGGTGCCCGATTTAAAGTGAATGCAGCAGTTTCTAGTGCATAACCCCAAAATGACAACGGCAAGTCCGTCAGAGACATCATAGATCGAACCATATCTAATAAAGTACGATTACGACGTTCCGACACACCATTTCGCTGTGGTGTTCCGGCAGGTGTGAGTTGTGAAACAATTCCACACTCTTTCATGTGAGTGCTAAACTCGTAACTTAGATACTCACCTCCATGGTCGGACCGTAGAAATTTGATCTTTCTATTACGATGATTTTCCACTTCATTCTGAAATTCCTTGAACTTTTCAAAGGTTTCAGACTTGTGTTTCATCAAGTAGATATAACCGTATCTACTCAAATCACCCGTGAAAGTAACAAAATAACGATATCCACCTCGCGCCGACACACTCATTGGACCACATACATCATAATGTATGATTTCCAATAAATCCGTCGCCCGTTCCATTGAACCGGAAAACGGCGTTCTAGTCATCTTGCCCATAAGGCATGGCTCACATGTATCAAATGATTCATAATCAAGTGATTCCAAAAGTCCATCTGAATGGAGCTTCTTCATGCGTTTAACGCCAATATGACCTAGACGGCAGTGCCACATATATGCGGATATATCATCATTAAGTTTAATCCTTTTAGCATCAACATTATGAATATGTGTAACATTATCATCGAGATCTAATAGAAATAAACCATTCATCATCGGTGCATGACCATAAAAGATTTCATTCATATAAATGGAACAACCATTGTTCTCGGATTTAAATGAATAACCACTTCGCATCAAACACGATCCAGATACAATGTTCATGCTCAGTGCAGGCACCAGATAACATTTATTCAAGTTTATAACTAATCCCGACGGCAAGTGGAGAGGCAGCGTTCCGACGGCGATCACATCAACGCTTGATCCATTGCCGACATGCATCTTGACATCACCCCTTGCTAGCGGCCGCTTGTTCCGCAGCCCCTGATTCGAGTTACAAATATTAGCAACTGAACCGGTATCAAATACCCAGGTGCTACTGCGAGCACTAGTCAAGTACACATCAATAACATGTATAACATATATACCTTTGTTTGCCTTGCCGGCCTTCTTGTATGCCAGATACTTGGGGCAGTTGCGCTTCCAGTGGCCAGTCCCCTTACAATAGTACACTCGGAATCAGACTTAGGTCCAACTCGGGGTTTCTTTTCAGGCGCGGCAACAGGCTTGCCGCCCTTACTTCCCTTCCGTTTTCCCTTCTTGTCTTTCTTGAAACCAGTGTTCCTATTGATCATCAACACTTGATGTTCCTTTTTGATCTCCACTTCTGCAGTTTTAAGCATTGACAGAAGCTCGGGGAGAGACTTCTTCATGCCTTGCATATTATAGTTCATCACGAAGCTCTTATAGCTAGGTGGCAGAGACTGCAGAACACGATGGATGCCTAAGTCAATGGGAATCGATATTCCCAAGGACACAAGCTTATCGGCGTAACCCGACATCTTGAGTACATGCTCACTAACGGAGCTGTGCTCTTCCATCATGCAGCTAAAGAACTTTTCTGAAGCGTTGTAGCTCTCTACAGCAGCATGTGTGTCGAAAATCATTTTCAACTCACCCATTGAATCAAATGCATTGCCGTTTTCGAAACGCTTTCGAAGTTCCGGCTCTAGCCCATACAATATGCCGCAATGAACTAAGTTGTGGTCCTCCTGACGAGTCTGATAGACATTCTTCTCCTCGTCAGGGGCATCATCTAAAGGTGGGGGGGCCTAACGGCGCTTCTAGCACATATTGCTTTTGTGCAGTAGAGAGGAGAATCCTCAAATTCATGGCCCATTCGGTAAAGTTGCTACCATTCGTTTCTAGTTTCTCTTTCTCCATGAACACATTGAAATTAAAAGCAGGTGGTGCCATCTACAACAGAATTTGTAAAGTTTAGACTAAGTGTATGATAGATTGAGTTCAACTAATCGAATGAACTCCCACTCAAAAACGACATCCCTCGTGCCTTTTTGGTGATTACATGAACCAAATCCACTACACCAAGTCCGATCATCACGTGAGTCGGTATAGCTTCAAAGGCGAGCATCAAATGGGCATCATATCAACTATATGACTCATGCTTAACCTTTCGGTCCGTGTTCCGAGGCCATGTCTGTACATGCTAGGCTCGCCAAGTTAGAACCATAGTATTCGCGTGTGTAACTGTTTTACACCCGAAATATGGTCATGGATCCAAGAACACCCGATCATCACGTGATGTCTTGGAGCGACGAAAACATAATCGGTGCATACTAAACGAAGAACACATTCTTATCTTGATATTTAAATGAGGGATCATCTTATTATGCTAAAAAAGCGTTAAACAAGCAATATAAGATGCTATCAAACATCATATGTTTATTAGTGAAATTATATGGTTCCCGCAGATGATCTCTATCATGTGCATCGTGGTATGATCACTATCATACCTATATGTGTAAATCCAAGGTCTATGGATTTTACACGCTATGTGTGTTGTAAGAGTATCATCTCATACTTCTACTTACAACACTACCATATCATAACACTGGCCCATCAACAATCTAAACTAGACGCCTCTAATTTATCCATTGCAAGTTTTACGTGGCTTAGGGCTTTCGAGATAGAACCGTTCTTACCTACGAACATGAACCACAACGAGGATAATCAAATTGTTGACAACTCGCTTGCAAAATAGATATTGACTATAGTAGGAGAGACAGACACCCGCTAGCCACTTATGCAAACTAGTTGCATGTCAAGCGTGGAACAGGTCTCATGTGCGAGGACATGTAAAGTTTGTCCGGGCCGCTTCATCCCACTATGCCACCAATATCCAAAATTACAACAAAGGAGCAACAACATGATCATCATCGCCCACATACTCATATGTGTACTACCCGTGTAAAGTATCTATGCATAGATCCGGCTCTGATACCACTATAGGGTTCGCAACATAGAAAACAAAAAATTTCCTACGATGTGAACTATATACCAAGATCTATCTACTAGATACAAACAACGGGCGGATGTATATCCGTAGAGAACATACCCTTGAAGACCGACAAATCTTAACGAGTTCAACTCGTGGTTGATGTAGACGATCTCTTGCCGATCTCAAGATCGAGAGGAAGTCCTAGCGCCGCAAATCAGCAGCGCATCCGTGCTCGCACACACGTTTGAGGCACCGAGCAACCTCCGCCTCCTCGCTCCAGCGATGCAGTAGAAGCACAACTCTTTCTTGCCGAATAGCCACCGGGAACATGTATCTCGCTAGTCCGAGACCATGGGGAATAAATTCTAGAGGGGGAGAGAGATCCTTCACGAGGAGGTGTGTGAGACAAGTGAGGAGGGGGGCTCCTTTTATAGGAGGAGGGGGGAACCCCAAGGGGGTGGCCGGCGCATGGGGCTGCCCCCTTTCCCTCCCCTCTTCATGTGGGTGGACACTCCACTCACAAATCTCCTTTAAATTCCCTCCACTCAAAAGTCCACTCAAATTCCCATTAAATTTCCACCAAATTTAATGCAAACTCTCATTAAATAAAACTCTTTTATTTTATTCAGAATTTTGTCAATTACTTTAATGACAAACATTCACAAATAACCCCTTGCTAGAATTCTATTTCACATGCATAACCACTTTATGCAATTTCACCCGAAAACCTGTTTCGGTATCTAGTGAAATAAATTCCTGCGCTTGTTCATTCTTTCGGCATGAAACATTTGCTCCAATTGGATGTCGGTGTCTCTTAAGTGTGTCACCCTACGGTTCGTGAATAATGCGGACATGATCGAGACCCCTCTCGGATCAATAATCAGAAGCGGGATCTAGAGACCCATACTGACTCCCACACATTCAACGATGACTTTCTTGTGATCGTCGGAACCTTTTACGCTAGTATCTTAATCCCTTTGTTTCACGATATATTACATGTCCGAGGTTCGATCATCGGTATCTCCATACCTAGTTTGATCTCGTTACCGACATGCACTCTTTTCTCGTTCCTGTGATATAACATTCTAGTGATCAAATCACTTGCTCGCAAGCTAATCAATGTGATATCACCGAGAGGTCCCAAAGTATATCTATCCGTCATCGGGATGAACAAATTCCACTCTCGATCCATGAGCCTCAACATAACACTTTATTAGTTCTGAATCCATCTTTATAATCACCCTGTTACGGTGTGACGTTTGATGTTATCAAGAAACTCTTCCGGTGTTAGTGATTGACATGATCTCATGGTCTAAGGATTAGGATCACTTCGTAAGTTGTTATAGCAATATAAACTCAATGACTTTGATCGTAATGCTATACTTCGGATGAATGTTCATCACACCATTACACTAATGTTGTGATCCCGTTATTAACAACATCCAATGTCCATGATCAGGAAACCTTGATCATCTTGTTAATCAACGAGCTAGTTTATGAGAGAGGCATAACTAGGAACTTTCTGTTTGTTTATTAAACACACATATATTAACATTTCCGTATTAATACAATTATAGCATGCAAAATAAACATCTATCATATACTTGGAATACACATAATAAACACTTTATTATTGCCTCTCAGGGCATATTCCCTTCAATTAAGTCCCTACCTGATCATCATTGTTGCAAATAGAACCCTAAGTTCTATTGCTTCATTATATCATCACTTAGAATGATATCTATGATTTCTTTACTTTTGAAAATAATATTTTCTTTCTTTTATAACATATATGATAACACACAATTTGCAAATACTTTGATAAAGACTCTTCAAAGGACATGAGAAAGTGATGAACTTGCCTTGTGATGGCAAGGTAGTGAAGTCTGATGCTTGCACTCGACCTTGAGCTTCTAGTTCTACAAAAACATCATTATTGCCCGGTAAGGACAATATTTAAAGAAGCAAAGATGAATATGCAAGTAATGTAATGCATTATTTAATTCTATATGCATTTTCCCTATATAAGGTGCCTTTTAAAATTTATAGCATATATTGAATTAGTTTATTTTATTTCCATTTTATTTGACTTTTATTGTTTTAATAATTCTTTTAAGAATTATCAATTATACATTAAAAATTGTTATTAAATATTTATTTAGTATTTTTCAAAAATACTATAATATTAATATATAATGAAAGTGATTTTTATTTATTTTTATCATCTTTCATTAATTTTGTAAAATTCCATAAGGAATATATAAATTACAAAATTCTTATAAAAATTTAAATGTCCAAAATATTATATCTCATTTTATTTGGATAAAGTGGATTATTGTGAATCCAAAAATATTTTACTTATGATTTTTGGACTTTTATTTTATTTTCTAAGATTTATTTAAGTCCAGGGGTATTTTGGTCTTTTCCTTTTCATTAAAACAGGCCTGGAAGGATTTCTGTGCTGGTTATTCTTATTGGGCCCTAGTGGCCCATTAGTCCTAGACAACCCCGAAGGGTTTGTCCCAGCTCGGCCCACTCCTTACTGCCTCTCTCTCTTCTTCGAGTTCATCCTCTCCTCCTCTAACCCCGACCCCGTGGCTGGCGATGTCGCCACCGGCGATTCCCGCCGCCGTAGGCCGTTCTGGTCGCCGTCGTGGTGCAACAGGGGGTTGTCGGCGACGCCCGTTCGTTCTATACAATTGGACTCGAGCTTGAGGCTCTCCTGCAATGGATTGATGCCGTCCCGAACCCTAGGGTTTGGGGGTTGACATGGATTCAAGTGCTGCTGTGGTCGTCGTGCGTCGAGGTGATGCTCTGCACCTCCAGGCGTGATCAGGGTCGCTATCGTGGCGCCGTGCGGGTTGAAGCGCCCCCTTTGGGGTGCTCCCCGTGCCGCTATGGTCGTCGGTTGCGGTGACCCAGCATACCACTGCATGTGTAGTACACTATAGTCGTTGACATGACATCTACAGAACACCACTCCGTAAATATCACATCCCTCAGAGTGGTACAAGAGAAACATTGTGGGTCCATATTACAAATGTACACACATTATTATTATTACAATACCGGAAGTTCAAGACTTCCAAAAGATCCAACTTACAAACCAAAATATAACGTGTTCAGTGGAATTTAAAAGTAACAACTTCGACTAGGAGTGGAGCTCAACAGCTTATTCTATAGAGTTCATGTTGCTCGGCTCTGTTGGTTACTATTAACTAGGGATACTTAGTTGTACTCGTTATCATCGACGCCATAGCGGATTTCGTAATCCACTCCTTCAAGTCCTCTTGAGAGATCAGGTTCCTCGTAGAACACATCTTCTTGGCATTCGGCTGCATACATTGGAACGTCTTCGGGATCCTCAGAGTCTAAGCAAGGGATCAAAGGAAAGAATGAGTAACAGCGTTACCCAACAAGTTCATTATATGCAAGGTGGGAAGTTTGATGCTCTAACTACCACCTCGGATTATAAATCCTTGGCACTATGCAATTTTTGTAAATCTTTCTTCAAAGATTAATTTTATTGTGAAAATCTATGACCATCAGCCTTCACAGGTTGACCAGAACTTTCATGGAGTTCCTTTCCTACCGCGTTCATAGCTCCTTCCCGGAACAGGGAGTAACAAGTTACAGTTCTTACACTCTGCAGACGTGCGTTACTTTACCCATGAGAGATCAACTCCTTGTTGCACAACCGGGCGTACTTTCCCGTTCAAAATTCCATGATGTGGGGCCCAGTAGTTGGTCCAAGCCAATCATTGCCCCCTTCGTGACCCTGCATGCCTCCTTGGTGTACACCATGCCCACATAATGAATTACGGCAATGGTTTGTACAAACCGTTAGATGCCAGAACTATCGTGGGACGATGAGGGTTCCCACCCATATGCTGCATATCCTCTATGAATTACCAATTAATATGCACGCTACGAGGATAACAGCCACGACCTGCACATTCGGCTTCATGCGAGAGGAAGAAGATACAACTGACTTCTCTGTCCCATTCCAAATCAGTGATTTATTTAAGAATCACTGATGTCAGGGGTTATTAAGTCCCTAATTGATCATCATTGTTTTTCAGTTAGAACCCTAAGTTCCATTGCTCTATTATATCATCACTTAGGATGATATCAATGATTTCTTTATTTGTGAAAATAATATTTTCTTCCCTTTATAGCATACATGATAACACACAATTTGCAAATACTTTGATAAAGACTCTTCAAAGGACATGAGCAAGTGATGAACTTGCCTTGTGATGGCAAGGTAGTGAAGTATGATGCTTGCAATGGACCTTGAGCTTCTAGTTCTACAAAAACATCATTATTGCCCGGTAAGGACAATATTTAAAGAAGCAAAGATGATTATGCAAGTAATGTAATGCATTATTTAATTCTATATGCATTTTCCCTATATAAGGTGCCTTTAATATTATTATTCTATATTTATTGCATATATTGAATTATTTTATTTATTTCCCTTTTTATTTGACTTTTATTGATTTAATAATTCTTTTAGGAATTATTAATTATACATTAAATTTATTATTAAATAATTATTTCGTATTTTTCAAAAATACTATAATATTAATATATAATGAAAGTGATTTTTATTTATTTTTATCATCTTTCAATAATTTTGTAGAATTCCATAAGGAATATATAAATTACAAAATTCTTATAAAAATTTAAATGTCCAAAAAATTTATATCTTATTTTATTTGGATAGAGTGGATTATTGTGAATCCTAAAATTTTTTATTTATAATTTTTGGATTTTTATTTTATTTTCTAGAATTTTATTGAGGTCAGGGGCATTTTGGTCTTTTCCAATTGATTAAACAATTTCTTTAAACGATTTGAGCTGGCCCCTTGGGCTTATTGGGCCAGTGTGGCCCAATAGGGCAGTGTCAAAATCACCCCGAGGGGTTTTGGCCCACCCAGCCCACACTCTCTGCCTCCTCCTCGTTCTCACCCTTCCTCTTCCTCGACCCCGTGGGCTCTGGCGCCGCCGCTGGCGATGGCCGCCGTTGAGGCTTCCCCTAGCCGCTGTCGTGGTGTAGGGCGAGGTTTGCGACTATGCTTGTTCATCTAGTCCAGCTCGATTTTACTCCAGGGCTTCTTCGTGGCCAGATTCACCATGTTCCCGAACCCTAGGGTTAGGGAAAGGTGTTGTCGCCGCCGCCGCGGTCCCGACTGCGGTGGTGTGCTAGGCTCGTGTGCTGTTGTGGCTGCCGCCGTGGCTGGTGCAGGTTGCAGCGCCATCTAGGTGCTCCCTGTGCCGCCGCGGGTTCGTCGACCAATCTGCTTCCTCTTTAATTCGTCAGCGAGGACCTCGGGTAAGTAGCTTTCGTGGATCTTGTTCATGCTACTACCATGAATCTCTCTATGTGTATCTAGTGGCTTCTCGTGCCTAGTGACTATGTTCTGATTAGGGTTCATCTCCTAATTAGGGTTCTTGTTCTGATTAGGGTTCATAACCCCCTTGTTGATCATATCCATGATGCTTTAGATCTAGTGGTGATCATACTTGAGCATGAAGAATGATTGTTTGTTGTAGATCATGGTTTGTAGTGGCCTTGATGATGCTAGTGGCTTGTCAGATTTATTCTAGTGGAAATTCACTATGATCCCATGCTAGTGTTTCTATGGAATCCCAGATTGGGAAGTTTGTTGATCTGAGAATTTACTCTACTATCAGAATGCTTATACTGACAGTAGTTTCTCTCAGTAGTTGATTACTGCAATTATAATGGTAGGCTTGTATGAGATTATACATACTGAATATAATCATCACATGTAATGATTTTCTGTGGATGTATAGATGAATTTGATGTTGATTCTTGGCACTTGGCTTCAGGAAGATGATATTTATTGGTTAGTCCCTTTTATCTGCAGAAACTAAGCAAAGATTGGTTTTAGCTCTTTCAGAGCTTGTCCTTGTGATACCATTATGATCTGGCACACAAGTGATTGAGTTTATTTCTGGGCTTAGCTTTGACAATACTTGTGGCTAATACTGACAAGATAAAATGAAAGCTTTTCTTAACTCTCCTGCCTATGATGTTGGTCTGAGGCTCTAGGATTTTAAGTCCTAGTTAGTTGAGCAAATAGTTTTTTTATAGCTTGTAAGATTAGAGGTGCTACTCTCTCTGAGAGATGTGCCCTGATCTGATAAGAACAAATGAAGAATGATTTAAGTTGCATAAATTAACACTAAACTCTGTGATGCTGGTCTGAGAGTTTTAGTGCTTTTGACTGAGTTTGATTCCTTATCTTTATACTTGAAATCTCTAGGATAGATTCAACTCACTTGGTTGATTATTGATAGATTATTTCATAAAGCAACACATGCTTTTGTTTAGATACTATGATTGAATCATGTGATGGTTTTATGAGACTCACCACAAAATCTGATGATGATGTAGTAAGTTGATGATGATGATCTGAAGGGAATATGCCCTGAGAGGCAATAAAAAAGTGTTTATTATGTGTATTCCAAGTATATGATAGATGTTTATTTTGCATGATATAATTGTATTAATACGGAAACATTAATACATGCGTGTTTAATAAACAAACAGAAAGTTCCTAGTTATGCCTCTCTCATAAACTAGTTCGTTAATTAACAAGATGATCACAGTTTCCCGATCATAGACAATGGATGTTGTTAATAACGAGATCACAACATTAGTGTAATGGTGTGATGAACATTCATCCGAAGTATAGAATTACGATCAAAGTCATTGAGTTTATATTGCTATAAACAACTTACGAAGTAGTCCTAATCCTTAGACCATGAGATCATGCTAATCACTAACACCGGAAGAGTTTCTTGTTGACATCAAACATCACACCATAACTGGGTGATTATAAAGATGGCTTCAAAGCTACTAAAGTGTTATGTTGAGAATCATGGATCAAGAGTGGAATTTTTTCATCCCGATGACGGATAGATATGCTCTGGGCCCTCTCGGTGATATCACATTGGTTAGCTTGCAAGCAAGTTATTTGATCACTAGAATGTTATATCACGGGAACGAGAAAAGAGTGCATGTCAGTAACGAGATCAAACTAAGGTATGGAGATACCGATGATCGAATCTCGGACATGTAATATATCCTGAAACAAAGGGATTAAGATACAAGCATAAAAGGTTCCGACGATCACAAGAAAAGTCATCGTTGAATGTGTGGGAGTCAGTATGGATCTCTAGGTCCCGCTACTGATTATTGATCGGAGAAGGGTCTCGATCATGTCCGCATTATTCGCGAACCGTAGGGTGACACACTTAAGGGACACTGACATCCAGTTGGAGCAAATGTTTCATGCCGAAAGAATAAACAAGCGCAGGAATTTATTTCACTAGATACCGAAACAGGTTTTCGGGTGAAATTGCATAAAGTGGTTATGCATGTGAAATAGAATTCTAGCAAGGGGTTATTTGTGAATGTTTGTCATTAAAGTAATTGACAAAATTCTGAATAAAATACAAGAGTTTTATTTAATGAGAGTTTGCATTAAATTTGGTGGAAATTTAATGGCATGTTTGAGTGGGATTTTGAGTGGAGGGAATTTAAAGGAATTTTGTGAGTGGAGTGTCCACCCACATGAAGAGGGGAGGGCAAGGGGGCAGCCCCATGCGTCGGCCACCCCCTTGGGGTTCCCCCCTCCTCCTATAAAAGGCACCCCTCTCCTCACTTCTCACTCACACCTCCTCGTGAAGGATCTCTCTCCCCCTCTAGAATTTATCCCCATGGTCTCGGACTAGCGAGATACATGTTCCCGGTGGCTATTCGGCAAAAAAGGGTTGTGTTTCAGCTGCATCACTGGAGCGAGGAGGCGGAGGTTGATCGGTGTCTTGTATGTGTGTGCGAGCACAGATGCGCTACTGCTTTGCGGCGCTAGGACTTCCTCTCGATCTTGAGATCAGCAAGAGATCGTCTACATCAACCACGAGTTGAACTCGTTAAGATTTGTCGGTCTTCAAGGGTATGTTCTCTACGGATATACATCCGCCCGTTGTTTGTATCTAGTAGATAGATCTTGGTACATAGTTCCCATCGTAGAATTTTTTTTGTTTTCTATGCTACGAACCCAACATGATCTTGATCTGGTTTTGCCGGACTCATGTGCTTGCTCTTGAGCTAGCCTGCTCCTCCTAGCTCCTGGGCTTGATCTTGCTGTCCACCTGATTCATCCCCTCCTTATGTCACCATCCTGGTGATGTTTGGTTGATCTGGGGTGGTTTGGTTTGGCTGCTGTTCTTGGTTTAGCTGCTGTCTACCCTGGTTGTGCTTGTGTGCTGTGTAGTGGAGAGATGCACTGGTGTGATCCTCCATGTATGTGCTGTGGTTTTGTGAGATTGGCTATGCTTGTGAGCTTGACAACACACCACATGCATGCTGGTGTGTGTCCAGCTTGTGTGCCTGCTATGCGCTTGTGGATATGTTCAGAATTTTTGAACTTACTATTACCAGATTACTTTTACCTAGCTGGTGAATTGGTCCCTCTTGGCTGTCATTTGACTTCTGGCTTTGAATTTATGAAAGATGTAATATTTCATATTGGTGAAACTTTTCCCTTTTATAACATTTCTCAATGATGAATTTGTCAAGTGCATTTCACTGACATATCTGAGAGAAATAATACTAACACTAATCTTCTTTTGTCTTTATTTAATCTTTGTTTTGCAGGTACAAAGATAAAGATGAATATTTAGTTTTATATTTAGATATATGATAGTTAGTAAATATTCCAATGTAATCTTATTATTCTTTTGTAATATTTCTTTTATTATTCTTGTAATCTTTATTTTATTCAATTGTAATAAAGATTATATTATTATTAATAAAGAATTTTCTTATTCTTTATATACTTGCTTTTGTGAATTGTATGGATGATTTTACTAAGTTATAATTTTGTAACTTAATTATATATTGATGATATGAAATAAGTTTCATATTCATTATTGTTTTTATTTGGATAGAATTTAAGTTATAATACTTATTTCTTAATCAATTTAAGATTCAAAACTTATATCTAATTCACTTGAATTATAATTCAGATACTCAAGTTTTAAAATTCAAATTCATTTTAAAACACATAACTCCTTAAGATTGTCTCAAAGTTTATAACAATCATCCTTTAAGACTAAACCTAATCTCAAAAGATGAAAGAAACATTGATCACTTAAGATTTTAATTTGGCGAAAATTTTACCCACATTTTCACAAATAAATGCATGCAACATTTCATATTCCTAAATCTACCCTTCGTTAGTTCCTAAATGCTGGGATGTTACATCGGCCCCTCTACTTCCTCTTCTATTCTTCAGCGAGGACCTACAGTTAGTTTGATTCCTCTCCCCTGGTGCTCTCTGTGCTTGCTGATTCGATGCTAGTTGCTGGCAGTGTCCTCTCTGGCTACTATCTGATTTAGATTAGGATGATTATCCATTTAGGGTTCCTGTTATATGATTGATCATGTACTAGATGAATTGAATCATGTTTGGATGGTCTGTATACATGCTAAATGATTATTTACCTAAGGCTTGTTGCTTAAGATGATCTATGATGTTTCTGGTGGCTTACTAGATGATTTGATGCTTGGATTGCATCTGATTCAGATGATATATTTGCTTGAGAATCATGCTTAATCAAGTCAGTGACTTGATAAGTTTTTACTGTCATCTTTGGGTTTATGGTCATGATTATGACATGATGAAATCATTGCCCTGGTGCCGTTGGCTTAGAAATAGTGTATGGTTTGAGATCATCTTGATCTCAAACAATGAAGTGTATCATAGGAATATCCTAGTTATGATTCCTGTGTTAACAGGAAAATGATAAGTTAAGTTGATTGTCGGAATTTATGATGACCAAATGTCTATCCTGATTCATAATGGATTATTCTTGTGACACCATCATGGTATGGCACACAAGTTTGATTCTAACCCACTGATTGGGTTGTTTTAGGCTTAAGACAATCTTGGCTTCAAGATAAATAGAGATGCTCTTCTCTGAATTCCCTAAGACCAATGATGTTGGTCTGAGGCTTAGGGATTCAAATCCTATCTAATTGGTTCATCTAGATAGTCCTGGTAGTGGTACCAACTATTCTTTATTGAATCAAAGCTTGGATAAAATAATAGTGAGCTTGATCATTCTATGGATCCTAAAGATTTGTTTCTAAGGTGCTACCCTTCCTTTAGGGATGTGCCTAGAAATAGATCATAGGTATATGTATGATTGAATTGTAAAATATAGTTTGACAACCAGAGCAAGGATGTTGCTCTGAGCTCTGGTTGGATCCTGGTACTTTGTTGTTTGCCTTTAGAGTTTCAGAAATCCCTATGATGGATTCACCCCACTTGGGTGCTTTCTGAGGGTTTGTTTTATAAAACAACACATGCTTTTCTCTAAATAAGATGCTTAGATCATGCGAAGGTTTTATGAAACTCACCACAGACTCTGATGTTTGTGGAGTAAGTTGGTGATGATGATCTTGATCTGGTTTTGCTGGACTCTTGTGCTTGATCTTGAGCTAACCTGCTCCTCTTAGCTCCTGGGCTTGATCTTGCTGTCCACCTGATCCACTCCCCTCCTTATGCCACCATCCTGGTGATGTTTGGTGGATCCTTAGTGGTCTGGTTTGGCTGATGTGCTTGGTAAGCTGCTGTCTAGGCTGACTGTTCTTGTGTGTTGTGCAGTGGAGTAATGCACCGATGCCTCTCCACGACTGTGCTTGTGGTTTTGTGAGATTGGGTTGTTCTGTGAGGTTGACAACACACCACATGCATGTTGGTGTGTGTCCTGCCCGTGTTCTTGCTATGCACTTGTGGATATATTCAGAATTTTGAAACTTACTTTTACATGGTTACTTTCACCTGGCTGGTGGATTTGTCCCTCTTGGCTGTCATTTGACTTCTGGCTTTAAATTTATGAAAGATAGTTTCTTTCATATTGGTGAAATTTGCCCCTTTTTATAATTTTCTCAATGATGAACTTTGTCAAGTGCATTTCACTGACATGTCTGAGAGAAATAATACTAACATTAACCTTCTTTTGTTTTTATTTTGTCTTTGTCTTGCAGGTATAGATATATGGATGAAGATTTATTTTAGGTTTAGTTATAGAATAGTTAGTAAATAGTCCAATGTAATCTTCTTCATACCTTTGTAATTTTCTTTTATTATTTTTGTAATCTTTATTTTATTCAATTGTAATAAAGATTATATTATTATTAATAAAGAATATTCTTATTCTTTGTATATTTTCTTTTGTGAATTATGTGGATGATTTGAATAAGTTATAATTTTATAACTTGATTATATATATTGATGATAAGAAATAAGTTTCATATTCATTATTGTTTTTCTTTGGATAGAATTTAAGTTGTAATATTTATCTCTTAATTAAATTAAGATTCAAAACTTATTCCTAACTCACTTGAATTATAATTTAAACACTCAAGTTTAAAATTCAAATTCATTTTAAGAAAACATATAATTCCTTAAAGATCATATCAAAGTTTATAACAATCATCCTTTAAGACTAAACCTAATCTCAAAGTATGAAAGAAACATTGATCACTTAAGGTTTTTATTTGGCGAAAATTTTACCCACATTTTCACAAATAGATGCATGCAACATTCCATATTCCTAAATCTACCCTTCGTTGGTTCCTAAATGCTAGGATGTTACAGCTAACTAGCCAAATAAAGTAGATTACTAGTTAAAATGTGAAGGCTAGCACCGTCGACACTTCATGTGGCATGCTTGTTCATTCTTCTTAGGCTACGAGTACACGTCACTTCTACTAGTGGTAAAGAGTTCTGCAGCAGACTGAAGGCCGCCTCCAAAAGTTAGCACCCCTCTTCCTTCGCTTCTGGCTCCGCCACTTCCTCATTTCATCTTCTTTAGCTCTTACCCCTAATTATCTATTGTATGATTTCGACCGAAAAATGGTCAAGTCTATAGATATCCGAGAGTTTCTAGTGGATTTTGACTTTGGGCGGAAAAAAAATGGAGAGGGAAAGAGCTCATGATGATAGTGTTGTAAGAATATGATAGTAGGTGGAATAGAGAGAAATGGTTAGGGTTTAGGACATGTACCATGATCCTATTATAGAAGTGCCACATAGGATGATCTTGTTCTTATAAGGTGATGAAAGAGAGAGATAGGAAAAAAATAGTTCTCGTGCATTTGTTGGTGGGTCAATCCAGGAGCCCTCAAAATCTCCTCCTATACTATAATCTTCGTCTTAAAATAGACGTTGCAGATTTATTAAAGTTTAGATTAATAGAGGGAGTAGGAGTAGTAAAAAAGTCCAAAAATAAATAAATCTGGAACCCTGGAGGCGGGACCATGTCAGACTCGTCGGTCGTCCAGGAGCAGAGGTCAACGAGATTCCGGCGGCGCGGAGTGTCGGAGCCCCGGAGGTGCGCGCGTGTGCAGCCCTCCTCCTCCTTGTCAAGTTCTTCTCCACGATCTTCCCGTAGTAAGTCCACCCCCCTGCTCATTTTGGAGACGCGTGCTCTCTTCCCCGGTAATCAACCTTATCTTGCCGCCGTGCCCCATTGCCCTCGATCTCTCGCGCAGCGCAGGCACGGCGAGGATGGCTCGGCCCCCTGTTTTCAGAGCTCGCCGATTTCGTCCGGCCCGGCAAGCATTGCTCTGCTGGTCGCCCCCCACGCCTCCAAGCTTGACCAAGTTGACCTGTTCCATCGGTCCGGCGCAACGAGTTGCGTCGGAGTGATGCACTAGTGATGTGTCAAGGGTCAATACTGACTGCTCGAGTAGAAGATGACAGCGATCTTCCGGCGAACACCAAGCAAGTCCTTTGCTCACAAGGAAATATTTTGTTTCTGTTGTTATAGTCAAATACTACCCCGGAAGTTGGTGTCGTTCGTCAAAATCCGGTTACCATTTTAGCTGCCTGCTTGCCGTCCGGCTACCGCTTTCCCCTATTTCAGCTCCTCTACAACACTAGTTCTGTAGCCCCAGTAGAGGTAGCCCCAGTGTTTTCCCCTTTTTTCAATTGTACCTATGTTTATCGGTGCCTGGTGTGATCTAACTTCGGATGGTCAATTGAGAATCTTTTCCTCCAGTTCTTCAGGGCTGGAGTTTTCCTTCGATTGGCGTCTCCTCTCTGTCCAAGAGGTATGTTCTGTTCTGACTTGGCTCTGCATTTTTTTCCAGTCTGTACATAGTGTGTGTTTTTTTATTTAAGAATTGGAGGATCATTCTGTAAGACTACTGGATTTGGTGGGGATCTTATGATCTATGCTCCCGAGGTTTCACAATAGGAACTATCTGTTATGGTCAAGGGATCTCATACATGTTGCTGATTTTCCTAGATTTTGCAGAGCACAAGTTAAATTGAATATTTCATCCTGATCAGGATATCTCTTTCATACTTTGTGATCATACTAGGTTTGGTTGAGTTAAATGAAAGAAGTCTAGTGGCCAGAGGACATGCCGATATACATACTAGTACATGCCTTCTGGTTAACATTTGAGATATGTCACCTGAACAATCTGTGTGGTGTAAACTACAGTATTGGAGAACTTGATACATGACGCTGAATTTATATAAAAAAGCTTCATGTCATGAGCACATTTGTGGCTCCACTAGTATGCCCTAATCCTACTTAAAATGAGATATTCATGATTAAATTCTAACCCTTTTTTGTTTTCAATTTGATAGCAGAATGCTGCAATTCCTTTGAGCCACAGCTTGACGTTCATCATCCTCTGTCCTTAGGCAACCAAAAGTACAAAGTTCAGTCACACATAACAAAATGGGTCGCAATATTACCGAGGATGACATAGAAGACATTCCATGTTCAGATGCAAATTCACCAATTTTGACTGAATATCACGTCACAGTTCCTACTCTTCATGACGGACTAATGCAAGGGGAAGATCATCATGAGGGACGGCTTCTGGATTTTCTCAAAGCAACTCCTTCAGTGCAATGGCTAAAGGACATCAACCTTTGCTCGCCACTGGGAAATTTTAAGCTCCCATCAATTGGCATCCATCGCTATCTCCATGTTCACTTCATCAGAAGAATCGACTGGGGCTCACTCTTCACCATTTGCAGGAACCATCTCAAGCATCCTATGAACATTGGTCTTCTCGTTTGGTTACTCTGTGTTGCCGCTGCTGGTGCCATGTTGGGACTGCTCCTGTTAGGACTGTTGAACAAGGCATTTCCTTCCAAGGCCTTGAGACACCACTGGATAGAGATCGACAACCAAATCCTGAACGCCCTCTTCACTCTCATGAGCATATACCAGCATCCCAGCCTCATCCACCACCTTGTTCTACTATGCCGGTGGAGACCAGAGGACGTCACCGACCTTAGAAAGGTTTACTGCAAGAATGGCGCCCATCGTCCCAACGAGCGAGCACACGTATCCTTCGTTGTGTCCCTCTTTCACATCACTTGCATCTCCCAGTACGTGGACTGTAGCCTGTACTGGGGCTATCCCAGCAGATCACGCTCCGAGTTTGCTGATAGCTTCTTCTTCATCCTTGGCGTCGTTTCACCGGTGATTGCTGGAGTGCATATGGTGTACAGTCCTCTAGGCAGAGACGTCGACGATGCTGCCTCCTGTGAAGAAACCAAACATCCTTACACAGCAGAAGTTGAATCGCCCGAAGCAAGAATAGTTGTCGGCAGCCCAATGTGGGCAGGTGAGCTGCTGGACTGCAGCGAGGATCCCACGGCGTGCTACCTCTCATTCCTGTGTACGTTCTGCGTGTTTGGCTGGAACATGGAGCGGCTCGGGCTGGGAAACATGTACGTGCACACCGTCATGTTCCTGCTGCTTTGCGTCGCGCCGTTCTGGGTGTTCAACATCACGGCGCTCAAGATCCACGACTACGTCCTCAGCGATGCCTTTGGTGCCATGGGGATCGTGCTGTGCTTCTTTGGGCTACTATATGGGGGTTTCTGGAGAATCCAGATGAGGAAGAAGCTCGGGCTACCCAGGAATAGGTTGTGCTGTGGCTCAGCGTCGCTGACAGACTACATGCAGTGGCTGTTCTGCTGGCCGTGTGCGCTTGCGCAGGAGGTGCGCACGGCGAACCTGTACAATATGGAGGATGGCAGTTTCTATGGGACACTGGTGGACGGTGGTGATGCGGAGTGTGGGCCAGTGTCGATGGCTGCGACGGAAGTGCCGGTCTCTTTTGGAGTGCGAGAGGGGAACAATTTTGTTGTCAAACTGGTGTTGGACGGCGAAATGATCCCACCCTCCCAACCGGTGGTAGAGTCTGGACGGCAGAGGCAACCTGATGATGAAGAAACTGTGGCAAATGGTAGCACCCAGTTTAAAAGTTGACACGCAGCTGTTGGATGGTGACTGATGCTGTATAGTATGCAAAAGCTGACAAGTAGATCTTGCTTTTTGGGACCGATGTCATCATTTGACATTCTTATGCTCTTGGTTTGTCATGTTCTCTTTTAGGACTTTAGGTTGGTAGTCATTACTTAGTCTAGTTTTGTTCAGTTCAGCTGTAACAGATGTCATCTTTTCGTGTTCCATGTTAGAAGAGAAAAAATAGTCCTTCTATTGCTTACTATGAGAGGCTCTTACTATGATGATGATGAAGTACGAGATAACCGTGTCGATGCTGGAAATTAAGAACTGGCTAGTGTCATGTTTAAGCCTCTGACTGAAGAAAAATACACTAGTTATGAAGAGGCCGGGTGTAATGCTTAAAATTTCTTTAAGTAATAAGACGCCCTTTAACGAAAAACTAGGCCAGGTCGTGTATACCAGTAACTTGAGAAGGAATTAGCTGGAGCCAGTTCAAAAGGAGATTCTTACTCGTCTATCCCGTAGAGTTGTGCAATCTGTAGAGGTCCTTTCCAAGTGTGAAATGCCTGCCTCTATGATGACAGCTTCAAAGTGAACCGATTCTATGTGCTTTATTATTCACGGTGGAGAACAAAAGTTGCCGTTGCTTGCAGAAAGGAGAAAGGTACAGTTGTACTAGTATATAAGCTTCAAGATACAGAGGCATACATCTCTACTTCAGAGCTGCCTGAGAAGTGGTGGCTGCACCTGAACAGTTACCTAGTAGGCTCCTCTCCTGTTCTTCTACTCGTCGAGAAGCCATGGCTGTAAGTTACTACTCCTACTAGTCAGTTCTTCTGTCCGTGCAACAGTATATTTGTCTCTGAAATTCTGAATTGTACTGTAGTACATGTAGAAGCAGATTATGTAGTATATCGTTCTTGACAATTTGAGCCTGAAAGTATGTTTAACATGGCAACTGACTGCAGGTAGTGGAGCTGAAGGTCGGGATGCACTGCGAGAGGTGCATCAAGTCGATCAAGAAGGCGATCAAGACGATCGACGGTACGGAAGCCTCTGATCCGCTCAACACAGAGCAGTCACTATCCACACCTACAAAGTATATAACTAACTATCCAGGTCTCCTGTGTGCGCAGATATGGAGAGTTACCAACTGGAGAAGGAGACGAACAAGGTCACGGTGACGGGAAACATTACCCCGGAGGAGGTGGTCAAGGCCCTGCAGAAGATCGGGAAGACGGTGTCCTACTGGGGCGAAGCCTAAGAGCACGGAGGAGGAAGCGGTCATGGCGATCGCGCAAGCACGAAGACGGTAGCTAGCTAGTTACTAACGTGCGTGTTGAATTGATGGGGGAAATCTTGTAGAGGATGATGATGAACCCAACTTTCGCACGTTTTGGACGGGGAATTCATGTGTATCTGAAGTACGATGTATCTGCCCGGATTCAGGGCGCAGCCACACGAGGGTGACTTTGCGTCGATGCATGCTACCCTGTCACTTGTTGGGACTGTTTGAGTTCTCATCTTTACAATACGTAGTACCACCTGTTGCTTGATTGATATATACTTGTATTATATCTTTGTGTCTTTGGTGGCTGCCTCGAACCATGCCACTCCTTATCTATTCAGCAATCACGCAGTTGCACTTGCATGGTAGCAGCACCCTCAACCGCCATCCACCAACCATATCCAAGTCAAGAAAGGTAGTACCTTGTTCAGAGAAGACGGTAGAGACCATCAAACCCATATGCAGCAACCCAATCAGGAACTGAAACCGGCGGTATAGTAGGATCCGGCATATAGGACAATGGTCACCGGATCGGAGCACCTCTCCGCGGCGACAAGAAGCCAAAACACTTGCCGGTGCACGCACTGCGATGACATGAGATCGATGTGTGGATCCACGACGACGAGGACCTGTTCGTGGTTCGGAGTTCAAACTCTGCCATTCTCATCACAGGGAAAACGCCACTCCTTCATTCGTTCGTATTTGCTCTGAAATCTTCTCCTCTGACGAAGAGCCTGCGCGCGTGTATCCGCGTCGAGACAGCTCCACCGGCAGGCAGGCAGCGGCATATGCAACATTGCTGTCTCCCCGGTGGAGGCAATGCCATCCATCCGCTCATGCATGCACCTTCCCCCTGGCCGGAATGATTTTTCCTCCGCCCGGCAGGGCGCGGAGAACCGATTCACCTCCACCGTCCGTCCGTCCGTCTCGGCGCACCCTCTCTCGTAGTACGTGTGTACGCACGCATGCGCCTCGTCCGTGTCCTGCCCAGCTGAGTTCACCACATGTCAGCATGCGGGCTGCGTCGTTCTTTTGTTTGATTTTCTGCCGATAGATTACCTCCTGCCGAGGGAACGTGAGCTGGCTGGAACGGGAGAACACGTCAGGACTTCGTCGTGTGCGTACGTGGCGGTTCGGGGCCAATGCAACCGCGGCTGCCACGGCACCGCCTGGCGCGTGCGTACGTGCGCTTGCGTCCGTGTATGCCCCTCCACAGTCGACCGAAAGCAACGGCTACGACGAACGAACGCCGATCGAGTATTATTACTGCAGCGCCATGCCGTAATCAGGTTCCTGACGAGCTAGCTAGCTTCTATGAGATAGAAACAACTAATTAACTAACTGGCTAATAACAACATGTGTGCGTGGTCAGTAAGTCAAGACCATCTACAGAACCGTCCATCTTACGCAGTGCGTGACACCTTCCACGAAAGCTGGGGGACCGGACCGGAGACGACGTACGGTGCTCCCTTCTAGGAAGGAGAAGGCCGGGGTGGAAAAGACGAGCTCGCGTGGAGGTGCATGTGCATACGGTTCATGGAGGAGAGCTAGGCAGGACCGCACAGAAGAGAAGAGGAGGGTGCAAGCCAAACACCGCCGTCTGGAAACGTCAGCCCGTGGACGGTGGACCTGTATGGCTGTATCTATCTGTCCGTGCCGAGAATAAATGGACTTGACATTTCTTGTCTTGGTGATTTACCAACTTATAAGCAAAACGTTCTGCTGACTAGAAACTGTTCTTTAAGATTTGAGTAAACGGGGTTTGGACTGTTTTTTTTTTTTCATTTACATCTTTCTGCTTTATTTTTGTATTGGCGTCGTGCTCCGTATGTTGTAAATTGGTCAGAGTCCTTGCTTTGTAGTGCTAATTCAAACTTCTATAAGTTCCCCTCGCAGAAAAAGACTTTAAGTTTGACAAGTTTTCGAAAAAAAATACGGCTACAACAACACCTAACTGGCTTCGTTAGATTTATCATGTAATATATATTTCAGTACTATATATATATACTTTCTTATGTAGGTATGAACACATTTTTTTCATAGACTTGGTCAAACTTAAAAGGTTTGACTGCAGACAAAACTAGGATTTTGAATGATTTTAGACGGAGGAGACACCTATCTACCATAGTAGGATTTTTCTTTTGTGATGCATACTCTTAATCATTGTGTCTTATATTGTATAGTATTATCACCGGATTTATATCCTACTCCCTTTGTTTAAAAATATAAGATGTAACATATATTTGTTTTATAAAAGGAAAAACATCTTATATTCTGAAACAGAGGAAGTAGTTTGGATGGCATGCACGTAATTGGTTTGCTTACGGTTTAGAGTTTCGCATCCTTTGGCTCTATTTGTTTACTAGGCCTTAATTAAGTCTTGAGGATTGCAATAAAGTTTTTAATAAGTTGTTGGGGGCATGTCTTTGTTGAAACGTCAAATTTTATGGCCTAAATTTGCCACTCAACAGAGTAAACACTACTAGAAAAAGGACTATAGGTAATTCGCACATCCGTGGTTCACATGATTGAAGTGTCCTACGGATAAAATAGGCGTGGCTCACCTATGAGCAGTGTCCTACTAGTAACTAGATCAACCGTGGCGCACATGAGGTATGTGCGCCACAGATATGGGCCAGGGGCCTGCCAGCCGTATGCCACATACCTGTAGCGCACATGGGGTATGTGCGCTACGGTTGTGGCAAGTTCTGTGGCGCACTATGCCATGTGCGTCACGGATGTGTAAACTTAGCCGTAGGACACCTTGCCCTAGTGCCCTACGACTAACTACCCTGCACCAACTCCAATACCCACCCTTCTCCCCGTGGATCGCCTTTTTAGGTTTTGCAAAAAATAAAAGAAAATAATAAACACTTCAAAAAATAAAATCCTTTCATATTTAGCTAGATAATGTGGTATAGTTTCTAGGAAAATTAACAAACATGAGTTTCCACTTTTTCTGCAAAAAAAGTCATGTCACGGTAAAATGGTCGTAACTTTTGCATACGATGTCGAAAAAAATCGTATAATATACCAAAATGACGAGAACGAGATTTCGCATCCACTCACAACCACCTCTGGTCGTTTAGCGATTATTTAGATTTTAAAATTTCGAAAAGAGTAAAAAGTTACGGTCAAAAGACCGTTTTTCCTGCAGAAAAAAAATAGAGGGAAACTTACCCGTAGCGCACCACCACCTAGTGCGCTACGAGTAAGTTGGGTGGGATTCAAAATTTGAATCCCCGCCCCGCCCACCTACCCCTCTTCTTTTTCCCTCCTCCTTCTCTCCTTTTCCTTCTCCTCCCTTCAACTTTTCCTTTTCCTCCCTTCTCCTTTCCTTCTTCTCCACCTCCTCCTTATCCTTCTCCTTTTCCTTTTCCTTCTCCTCCTCCTCCTTCTCTTTCTCCTTCTCCTTTTCCTTCTCCTCCTCCTCCTTCTCTTTCTCCTTCTCCTTTTACTTCTCCTCCTCATCCTCCTCCTCCTTGCAGTGAAGATGGTGATGGCGGCCTCCTCCTTGCAACGGCGACAGCGACGTCGGGCTCCTTCTTCTCCTCCTCCTCCTCCTCCTTGCAGTGACGACGGCGATGGTGACGACGGACTCTCTCCTCCTCCTCCTCCTCCTTGCAGTTCCGACGGTGACGGCGGGCTCTCTCCTCCTCCTCCTTGCAGTTCCGACGAGGTGAGTCAAGGGCGACAGCGGTGACCACCGACGGTGGTGGACCCACTCCGACGTGGCGATGGCGACGACACCGATGAGCGACGGCACTGACGGCGACGACACCGACGAGATCCAGATCTCCCGCTTTTTTTTGAATTTTGAAATTTGTATCCATGGCGCACAACACCTAGTGCGCCACGGCTAGCTTTTCATATGTGTGGCGCACACCACCTAGTGCGCCATGATTATCTTTTCATACGCGTGGCGCACCACCTAGTGCGCCACGGCTAAAAGTTAGCCGTAGCGCGCGCTTTGTGGCGCACCCCTAGTGTGCCACAGATGGCCAAAACAGGTGCGCCACGAAGCTGTTTTCTAATAGTGAAACTCTCGTTTAGCAATAGTAGTATATAGGGTCTTGTAAATTGAATTCCAAAAGTAATAATACATAATTCTATGCTAAGGGTGAAGGCTCATAAAATTTCCACTAGAGGTGGTGAATAGGTTACTACAAAAAATTCATTGATTTTTAGAAAGTTCGGGTATATAATGTAACATCCCATCATTAGCACCTAGAAATAAAGAGGACACAGGGTTGTGCATTGCATTCATGCATAAGAAAATCCGGAGAATTTTCGCGCAAAACTAAAAGAGCTGTAGAGGGATCGAGATCTCTCTTGTTCTGATGGAAACACCAGGACAGGTGCGATGGATTTCGACATGACCTCTATTGTACTTTTGTATTTTAGGGGAAGACAATTCAAATCTGAATATTTACTTGATAGATTTGAATATTAAAAGAATTTGAAATAGAATTAGAATTGGAAAATAAATTATAATAAAAGATAAGAGGTGAATTCTTATTTATGAATAAGATTCAATATTCACAATTATTCGAATTAAAATTTAAAACACAAAGAGATAAGTGTTTCTCTTGCCATTGGAGAAATGGGGTTTAGTTCATCTTAGATGGGGGTTAGGAATTTGGACATGACCTTTGTTGAATTTATAATTTTGGGGAAAAGAATTTGCATTCAAGACTTCAAATATAAGATCATACAATTCAAATATAACTTGGATTTAAATTTAAATCTTAAACTATTATAGGATATTTCATAATCATAATACAAATTGGTATAAGCAAATATAAACTTTATTGAAAGAAATACAATAATACAATGTCTTTACATTATTCAAGCAGAAAAAGAAATTACATTACTGAAATGAATAAAAGAGCTCTTTATTACAACAAAATAAATATGACATTGTCTTTACAAAAGAATTGTAAAAGAAAAAGGAAATAAGTAAACTTTATTAAATAAGATACAAATCCTTACAAGTTTCAACTAACAAAGAGAAAAATGAACTTTATTACACTAATAAAAGAATACACTATTATTTACAATATTTAAGAGTCGAATAAAGTTGTAAAAGAATAAAAAAGAAAACCTAAACTATTTTCCTAATTAGTCCTATGTCTTATGTTCTTCAACCCTCCTTATTCTTCACCCTGCAAAACAAAACAAAACAAAACAAAAGAACAAGGAGGAAACATAATGGGGACTTAGTTAAATCTTTGCTCTCAGTCTGACAGTGAAATGCACTGTTGGACACATCATTGAGATTTTAAATTGAAGGGGCAAGTTTCACCAATGTGTGTATTTGATCTTATCATAAAAGAGGCTTCAGTCTTAGCATCATAAGCCAGGGGAAAGTTTCACCTTGGTTTTATATAGTAAACAGATAAGAAGTAAAAAACCATCCAGAAATATCAAGGAAGTACTTGATCTGATCCATGAGTCACAGCAAGCAAGCAAGCTGCTCACACAACCATGCATATGTGTGTGCTGTCAACACAACAACAACCGAGGAAGGAGACAAGAAAGCCAGCTTATGTACACAAAGGGGGTGAACCAGCCGTAGCAGCAAGCTACCATTTCCCCTCCACACTTCAGAGCACATTCCCCATCTCATCCTCTCATCATGAAACCAAGAATGCTTAGATCATCCCACCAAATCCACCACTTAATCCGTATCTGGTTGCTTACTTAAGCCTTCCAAGAAAAGATCAAGTGAGCACAAGGAGGAGTAGATCAAGATGAGCAGAATCACAAGATCAACAAATAACCACAAGCTACAGTCAAGCTTCAGCAACCACCACAGGTTGATATACCACTAGCTCATGCAACATCTGTTCTTGTCCTTTTCATTTCTGGACATGGAGTTATATGGGAAAGAGAGCTCTCATACTGGGTATTAATGCTACACCAGTATCATCATTGAGCTAGGATTATAAACTATAGCATCTGTTCTTATTACCACTAGTTTCTCAGACTATGCACCCTTGGCGGTCATATCTTGATTCTTAGCCAAACTGTGTAAAACAGCAGATTGAGATATCCAAGTATGCCATTATAGCTTTAGACTTTTGCATCACTAGCTATAAGCCATATCTCCCTATTATACCACTCAGGTTACATCATAGTGGTATTTTCAGCAGCAGTTTTATACTAATTAAGATTCACCACTGTGCACACTCAAAATTGAGGCACCACAGTGACATCTACACTAACACAAACCACTACTTTATCTTGCCACATCATTTTCCTAACAGATGTTCTAGGAATCAGGTATGTAGATTGTTTCATTATAGAAAAGTTCTATGAAACAGATCCTTTCTTGAAACCTCAAGAAAGAATCCATTCATGATTTGCTTCTACAAAGCTTAAGCCTCAAATTATGATATCATTGGCTAGGGAAGGTCCAAACTTCTAACCAGTAATATTATAGCATGGATATATATGTGATCTAGTTCATGTTTATCCTCCAAGGAGGTACCACATCAGCCAAAATAGTTGCTTAAAGCCAAGTATTGCATAAATGCAGTATCCAGGAGACCAAAGAGGCACCACTAGTCTAGATGACAACAAATCTTACACATGATGGATTGCTGTGTACTATCTAGAGAGAGGCATCACAACAACAAGTTACAATCAACATCAAGCTAGGATGCTTCAAAGATATATGTATACCTCTGGTAACATATCCAGTTCAGAAAATGATCACCAACACAAAAGAAATTATAAATAGGACAAATAGAGTGTATCTATCTATCTTTATAATATACACTTCTGGCAGTCAACATTTAGTTTATTAGCACAAATAATAAATGAGACAAGAAATTACTATCAAGTATAAATGACATAATAAGGATTTGATAATACAAATCACATAGTAATCACACAAATTCATACTGCCAGAACTTGAAAGTAATAAAACCAACACCATCATCCAGTAGCACATTTTGATTATCAACATTATAGATCAAATTACAGGAGCATATATATATATAGTTACAATAAAAGAACAATAGTAGATGTACCAAAACCAAGTTAAGCCACTAACACTCATTCCCAGCATGAACAAAATCTCATCATTAAACCACCAAGTTGAATTAACATTAGTTCCAGAATAGAATATTACTGAAACCTGATTCAAACCAGAGGTTTGAATTTAAATATTCATTTACTTATTACCTCTTAGCTATCAGCAATAAACACCAGAATAATACTAAGCCCAGTTATGAATCAAGTCACAACAGCACATGCTCCATTTTTACAAACAACAATAATACATGTTTCAAATCAAGTGAGGCATTAAGCACTTAATCAACAAAATCAACTACACTGCCAAACCTACTACTCTAATCAATTGGACTTTGCTCAAGAGCTCAATTTTTATTTCCTGAACATGGTCAATCACATGGTACTGAGAGGATTCAGAGAGGGAGAAGGCAAAGAAGACTAGAGAGTGAAAAGGGGGACAACATACCTGTGGTCCTCACGAGGGTATGAAGAGGAAGCCGTGGTCGGTGTCGAGGATGAACACGGCGGCACGGGGAGCACCCAGAGGGCGCTGCAACCCGCGCCAAGCCGCGTTCATAGAGCTCACAGGGAGGAAGACGACACCATCTCCTCACCATAGTACCAGGGCGATGCCATAGGAGTGTCAGAGCACCACATCCTCGAGCAGCAGCCAGGGGCATCGGGGGCCAGCGGAGTCGCGCCGGCGACCTAGCCGAACTGCACAGCTAGGGTTTCACAGGGGCACAAGCAGTGAAGCAGAGCAGCACCAAGGCGGAGGTAATCACTAGGGGTGCTTGATCGGAGCCTCATCGGCAGGCGGTGGAGCCGAGGTCGGCCGGCAACCGCCCGGAGTGGCAGCGACGACGGCATCGCACGGGAGCAAGAGAGGAGAGGATGAGGTATGTGTGTGTGTGTGCGTGTGTGTGTGGAGTGAGGGGTGGGCCGGGGGTGAGGGGTCTGATATGGTCCAGTTGGGCCAGGCCAGCCCACATATACAACTAAACGGCCCAAGTTAATTAAGTTTATAAATAAAATAAAAAATGAATTACTAAAATAACCTCTAAACATTTTTAGCTCTAGAAAGATAAGGAAAAAACCTAAAAATACATATGATATATCAAAATAACCACAAAAATAATATCTACCTAGTAAAAATATAATATTACCTGTTCAAGATAAATAAAATATAAATAAAGATTAACAACATTACATCCTAAGTGAAATGTCATAAAATAAGGATAAATCCTAAAAATGAATAAAATCATTTTTGTATATAAAAAATAAATATACTATTTTATAAAAATACTAACTTAACTCTTTTATAAATAAATTTTGAATAAATATTTAAATACATTTAATCCTTTATGAAATTTTATAAGTATAAAAATAATACTTAAAAATAAAATAAAAATCATTTTCAAAGTCTTTAATAAATATATTATAGTAGAAAAATACTAAATATATTAGTAGAAAAGTTTATAATATTTTAAATAATAAATCCTTATCCATTATATATTTTTGAAAATTCTTTAAGAACATTTCTTAAAGAAATAAATATATTTCTTCAAGAAATATTAATACCCTAAAAAATCAAATTACAAAAGTTCTAAACCAGAACTAAGATTTATAATAAAACTTAAGTGTAAATTATTAACTTATTAATATATTTTGAAACCTTAAATAAAGATTTAAAACCACAACCTTCAAAATAACTTTATAAGCATTCACTAAAATATAAAGTGAATAATTCCACACATTCGTTATACCAATCATAAATCTAAAACTTGGAAATAATTAAAATATATTACATCTTAAGTTTACCCAACCATTTAAAGTTAACTTTAGTCTCAAGCTTATAAACATTAGGTCTAATAAATCACTTATGTTTTTATAGTTAACTTTGGTCTATTTAATTAAGACATAAAGCATCTCAAGTCCAAACTAATAAATCAAACACCAAAAGACATTAATCATGTTCTATTAACAATGATAATTGTTTAAACCCTAGAAAGGAAATCTTTTCTTCAAATGTTATTCTTTTTGCCACTTCAAAGAATAATCTCATATTAAATTCTTCAACTCTTAACAACTAAAAACCAAGGACTCTTACCTTAGTCACCAAATGACAATTAAACATAATCACATTACTTTTTACTTTACCTGTGTATTAAGAATTATTATCACTTAGGTTCCTTATAAAGATCATTACTTATAAAGTAAAATTTGAGATAAACCAACTCTTAAAAGAATCACTTGAATTCACTTCACTCAGAGTATTGGGGATTCAATTTGGGAGTTTTACAAAATGCATATCATTACTTATGCATAACTGCATCTTGCTTCTTTAAACATTAGTACTTACCGGACCAATGATGCTGATTTCAGATATTGGATCTTATGTCGTCTCGAAGACCGTGAGTGCATAATCTTGCAATCACAAAAGGCAAGTTCACACTTGCTCATGTCCTTCGATTATTTTCTATAAAGTATTTTACAAATCCAGTCTTGTCATCACCTACATTTGATAAAGATCCGAAAACACTATTTTAATAATAATATGATTATAGGTTATTTACCATGAGGTAATAACCTACTATGAACATTCCGATGGTAAAGGAACATATTATCTAGGAATTAACAACCAATGTCGCCAGTGATTCTTGCATCGTATATCACGCGTTAACCATGAGATTTGGAATGGGACAGAAAAGTCAGCTGTATCTTCTTCCTCTTGCATGTAGCTGGATGTGCAGTTCGTGGCTATTATCACTCGTAGCATGCATATTAATTGGTAATTCGTAGAGGATATGCAGCATATGGGTGGGAACCCTCAATGTCCCACGATAGTTCTGACATCTAATGGTTTGTACAAACCATTGCCGTAATTCAATATGTGGGCATGGTGTACACCAAGGAGGCATGCGGGGTCGCGAAGGGGGCAGTGATTGGCTTGGATCTTAGACTGGGCCCCATACCAAGGAAGTATGGACAAGGTCATGACTTGGTTGTGCAACAAGGCTAAGGTCTCTCATGTGTAAAGTAACGAACCTCTGCAGAGTGTAAGAACTGTAACTTGTTACTCCCTGTTCCAGGAAGGAGCTGCGAACGCGGCGGGAAAGAAAATCCATGAAAGTTTTGGTAAACCCGTGAAGGCTGACGAACATAGATTTTCAGAATAAAAGCAACCTTTGAAGAAATGTTTACGAAAACCTGCATTGCCTATGACCTATGGTCTGTGGCTGTAGATATAGTGCATCAAACACTCCTTTTCTAGTGAACTTGCTGAGTACGCTCGTACTCAAAGTATCTTCTTAACCCTTGCTAGGTTCTAAAGCCAGTACAAACGATGACTACATCAAGCCATGCTCTAGGAATCATCATCAAAAGCTAAAGCTCTTCAATGAAGTCAAGAAAGTCAACATATACATCAGCTTAAGTGAAGACGAAGTTGCTGATTAGATAAGAATAGAATCTCTAGCCATAGAACCTATTTCTGTAGTGTATTGCAATAGCAGCAATGCCAGACCATTAGTTAAGATATTAGTCTTAATAGTATTATAATTTTGGAGCCGTTTAGTTCTGATTCTTCTTTGTAAGAAGTTTCTTTCTCTCTCTTTAACCTAGAGTGTTCTCTCGATCTTGTGTAAAGAGTTGAGTTGTAACCTATAGTCATGTCTTGGACCTGCTGTGTTTCTGTTGTACCACTCTGAGGGATGTAATACTAGTGAACGGTGTTTCATTGGTGTTATATCAACGACTATAGTGTACTACATCATGCAGTGGTATGCTGGGTCACCATATATAAATTCTCCTAAATGTTATTATATTATATGGCATATATAGCAAGGCAATACTATCAAGTAGGATTAACAAGTTAGGGTTACAATAAGCAAGGTAAAGAGTAAGGAACAAAAATAACCAAAAGAGACATAAATATGAGATGATTTATCCCGAAGTTTAAATCACTAGGGGATGTTTGATGGACTTGGACACATGTCCCCATGAACACATAGGCCTAGCCTTCTTTTTACATGAGCTTTGTCCACAAACTCCAAGCTTAACTACTAAAGGTAGATCTTCGGTCCTTCTCATACTCTCGAGAAAATCCAAGACTTGGAAGCTCCTAGTGGACTCCAGCCGCCTAGGAGTGGACAAACTCCAAGAGAAATAAGAATGAGTGCGCTTGGAGAAATTTCACAAAGTCTCATGGAAGTAGTAAGAACTCATATCTCACATTAATCTCTCTTCCTTCTTCGATTCTCCAAGTCTTCTCCCTAGGTTTATCTCAAATGATGGCAAGGTGTGAGAGAAACCCATGGATCCCGGACCCGAAGATTTTAAAGAGTACCTATGAGATCCAGGCACATGGCTTAATTTGATTGATAGGATACCCATACCAACAAGTTGCAATTTTTTCCGGAATCTCATCTGAAAAAACTCTAAGGTTAAGCACGAGTGAGGACAAAGTGTGCAGAAAAGACAAGTGTTTTGGTCTATGGGGACAGTTTAGAGATCCTAATAAGCTGCTAGGAGTGATACCCCCGGGGCCTGTTGTTGGACGGGGTGTTACAATACCCCTCGACGAGGGAGGGGGTGTGTGTGAATGGATCTATTTAGATATAGGTCAAAATATGGCTATTGTTATTAAAAATGTATATCTAGAGACTCCACAAACAACAATTCAACAACAGTCTAAGAGCATCTCCACTCGCCTACCCAGGACGCCGGTCCGGACGCCGAATTTCGGTCTGGACGCCAAAAATCGGCCCAGTCGCGTACCGAGGGACCTGTTTTTGGCCGGATTTGGGCCAACTTTGGTCCGGACTACCCAGGCAGAACCCAGGATCCCGGGTACGCCCTGGGGACGCCGGACGACGATAATTCGGCGAGTGGACCGGCCTGTCAGCGACAGAAGCCTAGCCACCGCCATCCTTCCCGCTGTTTTCCTTTTTCCGCCCTCGCCTCTACACCCCTCCCGCCATTCTTCCGGCCTATAAAAATCCGTACATCTCGCCGTCTCTCTTCACACGCTGGCACCACCCCAACTCCGGCGAACTTCGGACGTTCGCACCTTTCTTCCTCCCCAACTCCGCCGAGAAGACATGGTCGGCCGATGCACGCTGTCGCCGTGGGAAGCCCGGCTGCTCCGCGAGGCGCGCTATACGGCCCCGCCGGACACTCGTCTCCCCCTAGGCTGGAAACTCAGCACCGGCGGGATCCCCGTTCCGCCGGTGCCGGACGGGTAGGACCTCGCCGGAGAGATCTGTGGCATCCCGCCAAAACCACTACTAGAAAATCGCGTTGTTTTGTGCATTGCATCATCATGACCGCATGCTCATGTCATCATGCCACATTGCATTTGAGCATCGTCATCATCATGCATATTTGTTTGCCTAAAACTATTTGCGCAAAGCCGGGTTTTGTTTTCTAGAACGCCCCATCTTCATTCAAACATGCAAACCCGGGACACCGGATTAATTTGTTTTGTCTGCTATCGGATCTCAGAAGCCGTGTTTTAAATAATTAAAATATTCAATTATTTTTAGTGGGGCAGTCGAACGGGCCAAATCGACCCGAACGACCACCCCCGTACAAAACAAATCGATCCACCTAGCCTGCCCTTCTAAATCCTACAGCTACCCACCTATCTACCCACACCCCCCTCCACATCACCCCACCCAATAGCAACCTGCCACCTCACCCTCTCCCCTCCCCCTAGCCTACCAGACGCTGCCACATCACTTCCTCACCCCCTCTCTCTCCTCTCTCTCCCCAACACAACCCACCCACCACTCAACCCACCTGGCCCCGCCCCTGGGTCCCACCCAGCCGCCCCACGCAGCCCACGCGGCGCCCGACCTCACCACACGCGCGCCAGCCTCCCTCTTCCCCCGTGTCCCCTTCTCCCTTCCCCGTCTCCGGTCGCCGGCCACCAGCCGCCTCCCCCACCGCGTCCTCGCCCCCACCCCTCTGCTGCTCGCCGCGCCCTTCCTTCCCCCCAAGCTTCCGCCGGCCTCGCCCCGCCGCGGCCGCTCTCGCCCTCCCCTCTCTGCGCCACCGCCAGGTCCGACCCTCCCCGCGCGCTGCCTTCCCCGACGCAGCCTGCGCCGCTCCTCCCTCGCCCTGCGCGCGTCCCGCCGCCGAGCCGCGCCCCGTCGCCTCGCCAGGCTCGCCGGAGCAGCGCCTCCTCCGGTCCCCTCTGCACCAGCCCGCGTCCCCGCCGGACTTCCCTCACCGCGCGCCCCCTCAGGCTCCACCGCCTCCGTCGCGTCCCCGCCCCCCTGGCCGTGCCGCCGACCTCGCCCCGGCCGCGGCCGAGCACGCCCCCACCTCCGCTCGAGCGCCGCCATGCCCCGCCCGCCGCCACGACCACCTCCCCGCCGCCGCCAGTCCCTGGCGCTCCCGCCGCCGGCGTCCCCTTCGAGCCTGCACCGCCGTCGCCCAGCTCGGCGCCGCCTTGCTCTGGCCGCAGCCACCGCCCGTTGCCCGTTGCCCGTCACCGTCTGCTTCCCTGGCAGCAGCCTCTTTGTTGGCTTGCCATGTTGGTTCGGGACGTTTTGTCTCGTTGCCCTGTTGCTGTTGTGAGCTTGGAGACACCGAAGAATAAATCACCACCACAACCTGCGAGTGTTTGCATGACAAGGTTCATCCGAGCACCGGTGTTCCGCATCCGATCCCCGACGCCAAGACCTCAACAAGATCCACATGTAAGCTGTGTACCCGTGAGGCGACAAGATGCAGCAAGGTCTTCACGTCGGCCGGTGCCTCGGGATCAACACGGCCAAGATCTACCCGATGACCCGAACATCGCCACTCAAGCTCGACACCAACAAATGACCGCCAAGGCCGAACCTGAAGAACACCAAGATTGCCGCGGGAACGCTAACACCGACTCGATGGCGCGGTATCGACAAGATCCTCGCAACGGCAAGATCGGCCCCGTGGGAACCGACAAGACCTTCGCGACAACAAGAACGGCATCGGCCCGGAAGAATCCGACGCGCCCCGACACCGACCCAAGTTCTGCTTCCCGTACGCGACAAGACCTACCTCTGTTATCCGAGAACGTTTCCGTCGAACCCTGAACCCCGAGACCCGACCCCGAACCCCGGAACCCCAAGTTCGTCGAGACCCCTAATGTGTGACCCTTATCCGAACCCCTATTTTTTATAAATGCTAAACATAAAACCTGTTGCATATTAAATTGTCATTCTCGCATGCATAGCATTGGTTTGGGGGCCTTATGCCGATTCACCTCATAATTAAATATGGGGCCCATATGCGGGCAAATCTAGTCTCATATCGGTCTCATTTAAATTTGTGTAGCGAACCGGTATCTTATCTTGCCTTGTTATAACAACATTTAAATTGCGGGGTAGCTAAACAACATGAACCACCTAATTAATTGTCGGGACCCGGTTCCGCTTAATATGACCTAATTGCATCGCACCTTGCCATGCCATGCATCATACAGGCATCATGCCGATCTTCTGCCGTTGTATTAAATATTGCATCCGGTGTTTCTTCTAGTGTTTGGTTCTTCGCGGATAAGGCCGTTGAGTTGATGTGAGCTTCGCCCCGATCTTCGGTTGAATCTTCGACAATGTTTTCAGGCGAGCATCTCCCCCTTTCTACCTATCTTGCTTTTATAGTATTTATTCCCTCCTGTTGATCTATTGCTATCTGTGTTGCGATGCTTTAGTTTCCGTACCTGTGATATCCCTTGCAGCCATATATAGCCTTGGACACATCCCATTACCTGTTGTTTGGTAGATAGTTGGACCCGCGTGTCGTAGTCGCTTGCTCAAGTGTTTTTCTTGTCGTCCAGTGCCACAATTGTTGATGTATTGCCGCATGTTGATGTTGGAGATGATCATGGTTTTACTTATCGTTCACTTTAATTCCTGTTTAACAACTAAAATTGAAATAAGCAGAGGCATCGGTGGGTGATAGATAACATTTGGTTTCCGACCGCCCACTTGTATCCCGTAGGACCCCGAGTACTTGATACCTGTTCCTTGATTTATCGCGCTATCCACATATGGGGAATTATGGGCCCCCCTTAGCCAGAGCTTGATTCCGTCTTATTTCTTGGGGCCACAAACTAGTTTGAGGTTTTATTTACGATCCTGTACTTATGCCATGCTTTACTGCTTTAATTAAATTGTGCGACAGATAGCACCTGTACTGTTTAGGATCGGGACACGATTCCGCGGTGTCGACAAGCCCAGTTTTGGGTTCCCAGTCGTTCACAGCCGTCTACCCAAACCTTGAGTCCGTCTCGGAGCTTGCTTACTTCGTTGCGGTTCTACTCAATGGGGTGGCCCCCTGAAATATTTCTGAATCTTGTGATTGCTCTGTCGTGAAGACCTCGTTGGGTTTTGATTTGGTTTTTCCGAGGTTGATCGTGTGTGTGTTGCTATTTGTGCACCCCGGCCGGGTTAAAACTTTCTGAAAGCCGTGTCCGCGGTTATGGACGACTTGGAGCATAGTATCTCGACCATAGACAAGCATAACTAAAGTTTACTGCTATAAATTTGACTTTATAATGACTAGTAATCAGCTTCACTATAATGGAATGGCTAAATAATACTGCCCACAAGTGCTTGTTTGGATTGTCGCTTGCGACCATTGTACCTGACTAGTAATTATGGCAACTACAACGGAATGGCTGAATAAAAGTACCAACAACTGCTGGGTTTTTGGGTTATCTCATGCTTATTGTATCTGACTAGTAAGTGTTGCCACTATAACAGAATGGTTAACTAAAAGAGCCCACCGCTTACTTTATCAGGACGATTATATGAACCTGATTAGTAAAGTGCCGCAACTATAATTGAATAAGTAAAAATTGCCAACTGTGTGAGTTCCTCGGTTGACTTCCTCGTTGGTCTCGAGGGGGAAACGCCAGGATGGGTTTGTTTGATGATAGTATCAGGTTGGATCCGAATAGGTCTTCCTTACCTCTCTCTGATTGCCGCCAGTTGTGTCGAGTCTCTATAGGGTGTTTAGTGCATGCTGCCGCTGCCGCTCAGTCCACCATACCTATGTAGGCGAGGACCGCCGAATTCTAGTCTCGCCGTGTACTGGCCTCAGTACTGACGCTCCTCTTTTTCTTTTGCCCTTTGTCGGCACCCCTTTTGTTTAAGCAGGTTTGAGATCGACGTCGTTAGCAGGGTTACCCTTCCGGCTTGGCCTGGGCAGGGTTATGGACGCCATTGGTTATTCTTCAGGGCTCTTAGCCCCATTTGCATCTTGTCCGTAGCTGGACGCTATATCATTTCAAGGTGATTTGGATCTTTGTATATAATATCTGTATTCTTGACTCTTTGAGTCGCTGTTATATATATCTGTTCTGTGGGTCCCATCGAGGACTGTTGTGTAATGTTATTACTTCGTTTTCCACCCGCACGAAAGTGCCTGGTGGGCGCCTTTGAATCGTTTCTATGCGGGTTTGGCGGGTTTCGCTAAAACTTGCATAGGTCCGATTCTGAGGGTGTTACAAGATCCAGGCGGCTATCGCCGCCATGGAAGACCTAGAACTCGCCGGAGAGATCTAGGCCGCTGTCGCCGCCATGCAAGGCCCGTCACTCGCCGAGGATCAGGACAACCTGGTCTTCTGGAGGCAGTTTTTCGCCGGCAGGCGCCTCGAGGAACTCGCCTGACACGACGGACCGCCGGGCTCGCCGCCGCCGCCGCGTAACAATATGGCTTACCGCCGCCGCTGGTTGAGCGTTCCAGGGCAGACTCTCGCCGGAGTCATGGCGCACATCGAGGCCGGCAACAACCCCCGCCTCGGCCTGTAGTTGCGGTGTTCGGCGTCGACCACGGCGACGTTCCTTTTCTAGTTAAAACCGATGTACTATGTACCCCTCGCCTACTTTAATGAAATTCCGCCTATATTCGCCCATATTTCACCGAGTTTAAGTGAATTTAGCCGAACTTGGGAACGCGGCTTGGATACGCGAGTGGGGGATGGGCGTACCCATGCCGAAAACGTGATTCGTCCGGCCGAAAATCGGTCCGGTTTTTGGTCTGGGTACGCCCAATGAGTGGAGATGCTCTAACTGACCAAGTCCCACTTAGGCCTCGAGTCTTTGGCACTCAGATACCGGAGGATTCACCATGGGGATTCTGATAGGATAACCAAACGACCCTAGACTAAACCCCGGAGATTCTAGCTTCACCCTAGACACTCCTTGACCATAAGGGAGTGACCCCAAACACATGTTTAAGATCATCTAGAGACTCCTGTTTAATTTATATTGAACATTTGTGGACTCTAGACTCCCTGATTCAGCATACCTTTAATGCTCAATGGCAATTGACTTTGGGGTTTAGCTTTCTTTTTGGGGTAACACGATGGTGTGTTTGAATAGTGAGCATCTCCCTTTCTGCCTCGACCCTTCCCTTTTACTAAGAGGCTTCCTTATAAGTAAATGTAATATCACAAGATTACTAAAATAATAGACAGATTAAAATAAACCTCTTGGAAACCTACTTTGTTTTTTCTTTTCCTTTTTTTGGGTAACCGATACCCTTTAACTAGTACTTGTGGGACTACAACATGTACTCCCTCCGTTTCAAAACATCTTATATTTTAAAACAGAAGGAGTAACTCATTAGGGCACTATACTACCATGATTGGATGTTTCCTTCAATGGGGGGTCTCTCGTTCGTGGGGTTCTAGAAAAACTTATATATAGTAAAAATGAAGCATTAAATATTTCGACCATACTCGATTCGACATAAACTGAAAATGTAAGAATTTGTAACTGAAGGATTTGACGCATCATATAATTGTCATAGAAACAAGAGAAATTTCTATGAGACTAGAATCAACAATAACAAAAAATCTTTGGAAGATCATATAGAAATCATGTTATTTCTAATCCTTCCGATCCTACAACCCATCAAAATTTATACAAAAAGTTCCTAGAGAATAGAATCCTCTAGAATTCATAAAACCAACGAGGCAAACAATATTATTCCATGTACAAGAAAAGGGAAGGTTGTACAATTTATAGAAACATGTGGTCAGTTCAGACCAAGTGAGCCACTATACATGATTACCTAGCTTTTGACAGCCTTTCCCGATAACTACTTGATACTTGTACTAGTAGTTTTTTTCTTTTCCCCAAGCAGTTCACACAGCTAGCTCATCACTCAGAAAAGAAGGTCAACAAGTTGAATTACTTAATTAACCCATGCTTCTAGAAAGATATTGGTTGGTTGCAGCTTTGTCCCCATTTTAAAAATAACACTTTAAAAATAACACTGGAATATTAGAGGATAAAACTATATAAATCGTCTGTTCATGAATAAATGGACAGTTCATCTGCATTCCTTTCAAATTTCCATGTGGCCATAAGTTATTTTTATTGTGCCTCAGTACTCTCTCAAGTCCACAAAAAAGTTACTAACAATATAAATTTGACTACCAGTTTTTATGTCCCTAAATTCTTGTGTTTCAAATGGGGCGTTGGCGGAATACTGTTTCATATTGAAAGTGGATATAGTTTACAGTCTATCTAGTGATCCGGTGAACGAGTACAAGGATCGGCGATGATAACAATAGAAATGAAAATGTTCAACTCTGATCTGAACTGAAGAACAACTACAAAAGGCTGCAAAAGCGAGCATTATTTATGGACATGACAAATCAGCAGCATACCATACTATCTACAAGAGCATACTCCTATCTCCAAATAGTTAATCCGAGCATAACTAACTACTTTTGTGTTCTGTCGCGTAGCTTCAACCATTTCAATCGGCTCGATACTAAATTAACACTAAAAATTTGTTGAAGCAGACAAAGCAAATGCATGATTTTTTTTTTGAAACAAAACAAATGCAAGATTGATTTAGAACGTCTATATAATCCACGCTGGACGTTTGAACAGGTCAAATAAACGATTCACGACCACCAACTCCTCCGTGCACCCAGAACCATACCCGCATCCGCACCACCGTGAGAGAACGCCTGCCGCGTGGCCCCCGCGCAGCGGCCTAGCTCGTCTCGATTGGTGGGTACGTCTCTCGTCACCTCGTCGATCAGGGCCCTCATACCACTGCGCCGCCAGTCAAACGCCACGAGCTTTGACCAGTCCACGGTCAAAGTTTCCGAAGCTCTATATAGTCTTCCTCTTCCAGTCCGTCCAAGCAATCCCTCCCAACCGATCGCATCCTCTTCCACCCTCCCTCCCTCCCTCCATCGCTTCCTCTCCCCCTCGACGTAGGCACGCAGACACGCACGCACGACCGTCGCGAAGTCCGTAACGCGCACGCGCGCGGTTTTGTCCCCGAGCCGTTGTACGCGATGACCACTTCGTCGTCGGGGAGCGTCGAGACGTCGGCCAATTCGAGGCCCGGCTCCTTCTCCTTCGCGAATGCGAGCTTCACGGACATCCTGGGGAGCTCTGCCGGCGGCGGCGGCGGCGGTGAGAAGTCCGGGTACAAGGCCATGACTCCGCCTTCCCTGCCGCTCTCGCCGCTCATGTCGCCGTCGTCCTACTTCAACATGCCCGCCGGCATGAACCTCGCCGACTTCCTCGACTCGCCGGTGCTCCTCTCCTCCAGTGTAAGCAACCACACCAACAGATGAATTCCAGTACCTCCGGTGTCAATTCGTTCGTATTGCTAACGCGTGCGTGCTCGTTTCCAGATCTTCCCATCGCCCACGACGGGAGCGTTCGGGTCGCAGCAGTTCAACTGGAGGCCGGAGGCGCCACCGGCGAGCTCCGCCGAGCAGGGCGTCAAGGTCGAGCAGAGGCAGCAGCCGTACTCCGACTTCTCGTTCCAGACGGCCGCGCCGGCGAACAACGAGGAGGCCGCGCAGGCGACGACCGCAGCGACCTTCCAACCACCGGCCCCACAGGTGAGATCAGAAACTCGTGCGCTGTCCTCGCCGACTTTGTCAAACAAGTATAAATTACTAGTACTAGTATACCATTTCCCTTCATTCTGCAACCACAGATCAGGCACCTGTCCTGCTGTCGTATCATGATCTTTTCTTCTCGATTTCCCAAGAATTATCTGTCCCGTGACAGCGATCGATTAGTGAGAACCCGAACGGGGGTACGAGATTCCCTAATATTCTCTCTTTGTAAATATTCAGGGGGAGGAAACGTACAGAGGTCAGCAGCAGCAGCAGCCTTGGGGGTACCAGCAGCAGCCCGGCGCCATGGACGCGAGTGCCAATCCTGCGAGCTTCAGCGCGCCGGCGGTCCAGGCGACCTCGTCGGAGATGGCACCGAGCGGCGGCGTGTACCGGCAGACGCACTCGCAGAGGCGGTCGTCGGACGACGGGTACAACTGGCGCAAGTACGGGCAGAAGCAGGTGAAGGGGAGCGAGAACCCGCGCAGCTACTACAAGTGCACCTTCCCCAACTGCCCCACCAAGAAGAAGGTGGAGACGTCGATCGAAGGCCAGATCACCGAGATCGTGTACAAGGGCACGCACAACCACGCCAAGCCGCTCAGCACGCGCAGGGGCTCCGGTGGCGGCGGCGGCGCCGCGGCGCAGGTGCTGCAGAGCGGCGGCGGCGGCGACGCGTCGGAGCATTCGTTCGGAGCGATGTCGGGCGCGCCCGTCTCGACGCCAGAGAACTCGTCGGCGTCGTTCGGGGACGACGAGATCGGCGCGAGCTCGCCTCGCGCTGGCAACGTCGGCGGCGACGATCTCGACGACGACGAGCCGGATTCCAAGAAATGGTGAGTGCCGTGTTAGTACAAATTGTTTTGGCGCCAAACGTTTATGGTTTTGCATTCTGGGAGGAGAATAAGGGGAAATTATTAACCTGCTATTTTGCGAAATCTGTATAGGAGGAAAGACGGCGACGGCGAGGGAAGCAACAGCATGGCCGGCAACCGGACGGTGCGGGAGCCGAGGGTGGTGGTCCAGACGATGAGCGACATCGACATCCTGGACGACGGGTACCGGTGGAGGAAGTACGGGCAGAAGGTGGTGAAGGGCAACCCGAACCCGCGGAGCTACTACAAGTGCACCACGGTGGGGTGCCCCGTGCGGAAGCACGTGGAGCGCGCGTCCCACGACCTGCGCGCCGTGATCACCACCTACGAGGGCAAGCACAACCACGACGTGCCGGCCGCCAGGGGGAGCGCCGCGCTCTATCGCCCCGCGCCACGGGCGGCGGCCGACAGCGCCATGAGCACCAGCCAGCAGTACACGGCAAACCAGCAGCAGCCGTCCGCCATGACGTACCAAACCAGCGCCGCCGCCGCCGCCGCCGCCGGAGCACAGCAGTACGCCCCGAGGCCCGACGGGTTCGGCAGCCAGAACCAGGGCTCGTTCGGCTTCAACGGCAGCTTCGGCTTCTCGGCCGGGTTCGACAACCCGACGGGGTCGTACATGAGCCAGCACCAGCAGCAGCAGAGGCAGAACGACGCGATGCACGCCTCGGGCGCCAAGGAGGAGCCGAGGGAGGACATGTTCTTCCAGCACTCCCAGTTCTGAATGACCGACGAATGTCAGAGATGGCTAGATGGAATTGTTACTCTGTAATCTGTAATCGTACTAGAATAGGCGTAGACACATTCGTTTATTTCTTTGGAGGCTCCCTAGTAGGTGCAGATGGCTGCAACAAATGGGTTGCCCTTCCTTAACACGCGGGGAAGTAAAAAAGATGTAGGGGGTATAGGATACACACGTGACAAGGCAGCTTTGTTCTGCCATTGTTTTACACAGAAATATGTTGTACTATTCAAATTTGATTCAGAGTTCTTTACGCATGTTGTTCATGATTCACGGCGGGGCCCCTCACCCTAAAATCGTATAATGTCTTCAGAATTCTTTACACATGTTGTTCATGATTCACTGCGGCCCCCCTCCCCCTAAACTCGTATAATGTCAAACCCAAAGACGGTTTAAATCGCTTGATATTCCTTTGTAATTAGTATATAGATGTATATGTAATTCTATACAAAATCCTATATAACTTAACTAAATAATACGTTTTTTTAGTCGTACCTGTACTAATACGAGCTCTACGTAAAGGGAAAAAAATATGGTTACGTCGGATCATCGCCAACGATGCCCGTGTCCGCGCGTGGTGGTTTGGTCCGACGAGCCGATGACTCGGCCTTGAAAGTACACGGCTGGACTTGGCCTCGTAGGTGTGTCGGTAGGGCTGGCACGGCGACAACGCGGGAGAGCTTGGCGGCGGCCGGACTGTCCGGCAACTTGTCCGGTGGTGGACTGCCTGGTGACTTGTCTGGCGGCTCGCCGGACTGATCGGCGTAGGCGGCGCAGGAGAACTTGGCGGCTGCGGTCGTGACGATGGCCGGCGGCAGCGACAGGCGCGCTGATGGCCGATGGTGAGGGCAGGCCGGATCATGTGTGTGCGGGAATTGCGTGTAATACAGATCGGGATACATATGTCTTTATAGAGGTAAACTCTATTTAGATACGAGTTTAATATATACACAAGACATATTTATACGAATTTAACGGAGAGGAGTACTACTGGATCAAACCGCTCACAACATTCAGGTGGTGGGGATCCTCTCCTCCCCGGTGATTGCCTGAAAAAAACCTCACAATGGAGGAAAAAACCCTTAGGCCTTGTTTACTTATCCGGTATTTTTCTTCCAAAAGATGTGGGAATATGCGGGATTTGGTGTTCACCTAATACTCTCAAATACTCTTCCTAAAAATACTCTACCATGATGTAGAGTTTTTAATCTAGCCAAAAAAATACACTAGTGTAGAGGAGATTTGTGGGAATATTCCGGAATTATCCCCTCCAAACCCAGCCTAGTAAACGATCTATCGGGAAATTCCGGGAAATAATCTTTTCTCATCCCCTCAAATACCCTAGAAATAAACAAAGCCTCACAGCGGAGGATTGTTACATGTCATATGTGCTGTGAATTCTGATAAGTACTTCCTCCGTCCTAAAAAAGTATGTCTTAAGATATTTTTTTTAGAACGGAGGGAGTATGTTTTTTCCTAACTTCTCAGTGACAGATCTGGAGTAATAGTGCAATCCATTGTTGGTGTAGACTAGAAACTGATGGATCAAACATTTTTAAAAGAAAATGGATCAACCAAATATTGTTTTTGTACTACTACTACCGGTCTACATTGTTCGAGATTCACGGAGGATGATTGTTGAATGTCGGTTTTAGCACATATTTCTCTGTCGGGTACTGATAGGAATGCAGAAGTGACACAATTGAGACAAGTGGGATTAGACTACTAGACTAACTCAAAAATAGGTGGGACAAGTAGGATAAACTAGATTTGACATATCCCGCTATCTTATTTATCACATCTAAATTAGAGTTAGTCTAGTAGTCTAAAAGTGATATTCCACTTATCTCGGTCGTCCCACCTCTCCATACCTAAGAAATGACCAACAGTGTTAGCACAGGAGTAGAATCTCTCTAGCAAGTTGCTTCTGTCTGAGTTTAAGCTTACATTAATTTTTTTTGTCCCGAGTAAACGTTACATGGATTTGAAAGGTGGATTTCGACCGAAGTTTCATCCATGCCTAACTAGCCTAGATTTCAATTGACCGTGTGCGCATAAACAAATGAGCAGCAAGTCAGCTATGCTCCACGGGAATCAACAGTGACACAGTACACGGTAACCGAGGTCCAAATTTCGTTCAACGCACATAATCAGTAAATAAAAAACGTGACTTGGAAGAGATCCTCTCTCGTGGTAAGTCAGCCTGAACTCGTGAGTCAGAATACTCACCGCAAAAAAGGAAAAAAAAAACCTCATGGCTCATCAGAACAGAAAAGAACTAACCCCAGAAGCAGTCAAGGCTGACTCGCTTGACATTTTATTTCGCATCGGCTGACTCGCTTGAGCGAAGGATTCCCCACAGGCTACACGAATGCCAAACTCTGCGGTCTGCACCCAGGTCCAGGGAGTTAAATACACTAGTGGTCCATGCAATTGTCCGTTTGGCTTGTTTTAGTTTGTTATACTCGTAATTTGAATAATTTAACATGTGTATTTGTCAGGACTTAATTTAGTCTAAAAACACTTTTACTCGAATTTGATCGAATTTAAGCTGACACAGACGACACGTAGACACGGATCCCACCTGCAGGAGAGCAACTGGCATAGAAATTCGCAGGAACCACCTCCTCTATCTAAAACTTACATTTTCGCGGCCGTTGGCGTCGCCTCGGCATCGTCTCCCTCCACGAAGAGCCGCTACACGTTTCAGTCCAGTGATCACCATCACCATCACCTCCCTCTCCATCAACTCCTCCTCACGTTCTAGATGCAGGACTGGGTTGCTGCAAGTTTTCAGGCCAGCTGCTCTCAAATGGAACCCGCATCCACGTGTCATCCTTGTCAGCTCAAATTTGATGGCAAACATGTTTTGAGGCTAAATCAAGTCCAATTGACAAATACACGGTTAAATTGTGCAAATTCCAAGTATCGGAACTAAATCGAGCCACCTGTACAAGTACACAGACTATTGTTGTATTTAACTCCAGGTTGCTGCAAGTTTTCGGGCCACCTGCTCTCCTGCAAGTGAGACTCACGTCCCTCCAGGTTGCTGCAAGTTTTTGGACCAGCTACTCTCCTGCAAGTGGCACCCGCGTCCACATGTTGTCCTTGTCAGATCAAACTCGGCAGACATGATTTGAGGCTAAATCAAGTCTAATTAACAAGTACTCGGGTTCAATTGTGTAGATTCCAATTATTAGAACTAAATCGAGCCACCTGTGACTATTGTTGTATTTAACTCCAGGTCCAGGCCAGCCAGAAATTCTTGAGTGTGGGTTTTTAAATCTTGTAGGTAACTGAATGTGTGTGCAGTCTGTGTTTCTACTATGATTTGTGCATGCGTGTAATACTGATTAAAACTTCAAGCGTTCTGCAATCTTACATTCTTCCGTGGTATGACTATTCTGAAGACAGGGATGGTCCACCAGGGAAGGAGTAGAAGAAGATAGTGAATACAAGCTTCACGGCCATGCTGCCGAGCCAGGACTCGTCGTTCCCGTCGGGGTTCGCTTCAATCCTGATAGGGTTTCCCGGCATGCCGTCGGCCTTATTGGCTGGATTTGCGGCGGCGGCAGCGGGCAACGTCCCCTCTGGACAGTTCGCGCCACGACGACCGCTCCAGCCCCCGCCATGACGGCCCGATCCGCCTCAGCTTCGCCCATAGCTGCGGCAATTAGGTGACGTCTTGCCTTGAAGATCAAGCTGGAAGCAGTTTGCGTTGAAGATCAAACTGTGGGTTGATGACGTCCTCGCCTTGAAGTACATGAACAAGTAGAAGGGCTTCAAGGTGACTCTCTTCAGGGCTTTCAACAGCACTGAGGAGTTGATCACCTGCGACATGGTAATCTGAGGGCCCTTGGTGGATGTAGTATGGAACCACTGTCTTTTGCCTCAGGAGTGTATACCCCTGGCGTGAACAACTTATCAGGTAGCATGGGATGCACCTGACTATGAACTGCCCTAACTAGTATATAGTTTCTATGCTATGTTCTTGTTTATGCTCTGTTTATATAAATGTGGTGTGTTTGATGTGCTGCGTTGATGTGCTTGATAAGATCACCACATTTAAATGTGTTGAGTGTATCAGCTTGTGTGTGCAAAAAGAGGGAACCTGGCTAGACACCAAACACTCGTTTTTGCATCTGCTAGAAAAAAAAGACAACCTAGCATATACGACTCAGGCTACCAAACGGGCTGCAAAAGCTGGTCCGAAGGCTGTCTCAGTCTGGCACTATCTATATTGTGCCGTCGCACTAGAACTGGCAAAAATGTACTACATCATTTCAAGCATACAACCCATTATACCTAAAGTTGCTAAGGAGTTCTCCATCATGTTAAACTCTGATAGGCACAGGAACAAAATCATATTATCTGCTTATATGTGACCCGTGTGGCAGCCATACATCCATCAGGTCAGAAATAAGCGTTTCAGAGTTATGAAGCACAAACTGCAGATATGTTTTCTCTCATCAGCATTTTTATTCCAGATTCTTTACAACCATGCAATCATGGATTTTTGAAGAATTGTGCTTCACGGTAAGAGTTTGCATTGCACAAAAGTTTTAAATTAGTGTAAAATTTCAGGGATGCAGGCACCTTGAGAAGTGCCTGTTTTCATTTTCCTTCAGTAAACGTTGTTTAACCCAGCTATGTCGTTAAGAGAATCTCCAATTAGGAACTCGCTTAAAACTTCGACCATCCTGCAAACCAAACGCAAGACATCAAAAGAGTGATGGATTCTTCGATTCTTCAGTCTACCAGCTCCAATTTGACTACTCTCTGTAGAACTTCTCAAGAAATGCTAAATGGCATCCATTCCAAAAAACAAATATCAGCCTTCCAGTTCTGGAACACCTTCTCTGGGTAACTGGTCAAGAAACTTCAAATGATCTATCACTATCTTGACTGGACGTACGCCGTCAGCTCTCATTCTCTCTATGAACCCGTGGGGTCGGACTTTGGCATTGACATAAGCTTCAAGTAACACAGAATAAAGTGGTTCTCTTCCTGGGTACCCTACCTTCTTCAGCCTATCAAATATCTTCTCGGAATTATGGATATCACCTTCTTTTGCATATGCCCTCAGTAAATAGATGTACGAGCCATAAGTGGGCCTTCTGTCCGGGTTTTCTTCTGTTACATTCAGCAGAAATGAATCGGCTTTCCCTACCTCGCCTGAATTTACATAGAGCTTGATAAGCAGATCCCAGGTTACAGGGCCGCTTGGACACCCATCAGAAGACATCCTTTCTACCAACGCTTTACCCTTGTCCATAAGTTTATTTTCTGCATACACACTCAGCATTGCGTTATAATACCTGGACGATACCTTCTTTGTTGTTTCTAGCATTGCCTCAAAGGTCTCCTCGGCTTGTTTGATACACCCAAGTTTACCCCACGCCTCAATTGCAGCAACGAAATCCCCCCGGTTAGGCTCCGTGCACAACTTCCATATCCTCGCCACCTCACCTGGTTTGCTGAGATCTGCATAGAGAAGAAGAAGAGATCTGATAGCATGTCGTTTATCCTTGATATAATCCATTTCCATCTCACTGATAACTGCTTCTGCTTTCTCTGTAAGGCCCGCATATATGTAGAATTTCGCAACCAATGTCCGTGTAGCAAAATCTAACTCAACACCATTGGCCTTCATCTCACTTAAGACGAGCTCCATGCCTGACATGTCATTTGATCCCCCTTTCAAGACAATTATGAGCTTGTATGTGAAGGGAGAGGGTTTAATATTTTCCTTTTCCATCAGTGTGAGTATATCAGCTACCTTATTACAAGCAACCCTCTTGTACAACGATATCATCTGGTTGCAAGCAGAGACAGTTAAGGGTAAAGAGAGGTTTCTTATTTCCCTGAAAACTTCTTCTGCTTTCTGGATATCGCTCACACGCACGCAGTTCACGAGTAGAGTTTCGTACAGGACCTCATTCCTGAAGGGTTTTGGGACCCTTGCAATGTACTTTTGAGCATTTTCAATACCACTATGCCGTGCAATCAAATCAAGAAAACAAGCATAGTCACGTTCTTCAAATTTGAGTAGATTTCTTCCCTCTATCCACTTCATAAACTGCAAGTGTTTAGAGGCATGTTAAAAAAAATCGGGTTTGCATTTCCACGATTATGTAAGTGGTATATTGTAGACAGGAAGCATATATAATGTGTTAAGGTGTTGATGAAAAGCTAGCGAAATTGCCACGCACTGTTAGAAATTGCAGCTAGTTCATAAACATGCAGATCAGATATACTTCATGAAATGAAACTCGAAATATAGTCGCATACTTATTGTTTCCATAAGAACGGTGCATACTCGTGATGTATAAACCTGAGGTGAATTGACTATAAAATGCAGCAGTTATTAACATAGTCACTGGACACTCCATAAGAGCAATCAGTGTCCTAGTAGGCTTATCCATACCATAAGAAGGTAAACTAAAGCTACATGATCTGAATAGAAGAAGAAACCTAAGCAAAATGAGAGACACTTCATAGTTTGCCAGAGGGTTCTAGACTCTTCACGTTCTGTCCTAGTCTATTAAACGTGGAAGAGGCAATAAGATGAATGTGTTTATGAATGAAGAAAGAAATGGCAAGGAAAAGGCAATACACAGAATGTGCTAAGCAAAAGACAAAGATGGCTTGCGATAGATCAAAAGTATTTGCATCCTAACTAATTCATCCAACTGCTAAGAAATCATAAGAGTAAGACATAGAGGAAAAACTGTGCATTTCCCTACAAAAAATTCCTCTACAAGTGGTATTTTTAAAACTAGATGTTTTATCCTTTCTTCATAATTTTGTTACGAGATATCAAATTTCTGGCTAAGTGCATGTACAGCGATGTGGTGCTAGTTGTCTCTAGCACTGCCACCTACTATTTCTGATGTGAAGGAGAGAGGGGAGATGATGAGCTGAACCATCTCCCATCCGACAGAAAGCTTCTGCGGAAGAACATAGGTGAAAAGGACAACCAAAAATTAATTTGCATTACAAAATTACCACTATGCGGTGGCACTGAAGTGTGGATCCGCATAAAGATAATGGATGGAAGAATCGCATAGTTCCAGAAACATATAAACCCTTGTATACTACCTCCGTTTCAAGGCTTAAGGCACACACGCTTTCCAAAGCAAAGTTTGACCAAAAGAATTAAGCAACAAAATCTTGATTATATTATACATAATTAGTACCGTTGGATTCGTATTGAAAAATAATTTCCAGTGATACTAGTTTTATACCAAAACTCTTTACGTATTTAGAGTAATTCTTGGTCAAAGAAAAAACATGCAAAACGAGGACGCCTTAAGCCCTGAAACGGAGGGAGTATTTGGTACCAGTGAATGCTTGAACCAACAAGTAATGCACGCGTTCTTGAAGTGTTCAGAATTCAACTAAGTGTTCTTAGTTTTTTTAACACTTAGTTGAATTCTGAACACTAGTTATGGTCTAGTCTAACCAGCAACAGATATAGCTTAACTGGAGATCTATTTCAACCCCTCCAGTCCAGTTGCTAAAAGAGAAGTTCATGCTTTAATTGGTTTTCTGTCTCAGCCCTAACAGGTCAGTACCAATATTTGAACATACGAAGCAGTCAACATAGTACAACCTAACTTAAAGCTTCTTCATGTCCAGGCACATTTTTCATAAGATGACAAGGCTGGGATTTATAAATCCATGACTTGTCACAAATGAAGTGACACTTCATGAACAAACCACATCCTCAAACAAACTGCTGCTGTTTGGTCATCCTTTTGTAGATTTTTCAGGAAAAGATGATTAATTTTCTGTTCCATAAGAGTGGTGGGATGGAAATGCTCGCATGTTGCCACAGAAAAGTGGGATTTTTTTAGGGTCTCTGCATAGAATCTGATTCCAATCATCATGATCTAGTATGGACATGAGTCTGGATTTTTTTTTATCCTTTGGTAGTAGCACTAACATCCAGGCGAATTAGCTGGAGATTTTTTTTTTAAAATTCACACAACTGTTAACAACTTACAGAAAACAAATATAACGCAGTTCCATAATGCATGCATGAAACACTGTGGACGCCAACTTAGACAGAAACTTTTGTTATGAACACTATGAAACTACACAAGGAAAGTTGGTAAGAGTAAATGACAAATCGATGCATGCTGTATTTATGAATAACTGTAACATGTGGTGCATTTTACTAAAATAAGTACACATAAAAAGATGTAATCCAACAGTCGTCCTAATTACAAAGTTGACAAACAGGTACCTTCAAAGCCTTACGATACAATCGCTGCTTCTTGAGGTGAAACAGAACCAGCAAGACTTCATTTCTTTCAAGCTGGTTACCATCTCCAATCCATCTATCAAGCATGGATACAACTTTACCTGAAGGAGCGTCCAACACGGTCTGCAAAAGATAAGGCCTGTGGGTTCTGTGTCGTGATTTTAGATCAGCACTGTGATTCATATTAGAACTCCAAGACCCTGAAATACTAGCTTTTGTTTCATTAGGTTTCTTCCTGGCCTCGATGGCAACATTCCCATGGCTGGGCTCATCGTTGCAATCGAAGTTTTCATCTGGTTGATCAGCTGCTTCTTGACCTAGCAACTCATCACAAAATTTGCTGTTGGTGAGCCACTCTGTGGGTTCTGCGGAAAATCTCCGAATGATGGGACTTTCCAGATACCCAAGTGGAAACACTTGGGATACAACCCGGCAAACACCATCTCCCAAGCCTCCACCAGTCAATTTACTATCCATGGATCCAGAACAAATAGGAAACACATGGGGAACATTCTTCGATCTGAAAAAAAGAAGTAGAGTTTGGAAATTCAAGGCTTACTATAAAAAGGTTGCAATCCACATTTTGTCATGTATATACAGTGAATTTGAGGTGCATTTACAGAATTGTCTGGTTTACATCTGATTATCAGGCGCTATTCCTTCTTATTTCTGAAATCATATCAGATAAGGTGCTATTCCTCAAAAGTGGTATGCCACTATATACATGTTTGTTAACATTGTTGACTAAAATGATGTGCCTTTTCTCCCCAATCTAATATTCCTCGCAAAGGTATTACCTCTGTTCCAAAGTATAAGATGTTTAGGAACAGTGGTAGTACAATGCAACTTATTGGAAGCAAACAAACATAAACAGATAAACTGGGATGACCAAAATGAAAGGAAGTCGTGCCTTGATAAGAGCAACTAAACCGGTAGAGGGACAAAAAATTACCGGGACCGGACTACCTTAGAGAGCAAACAAAGAGCATAGACACACAGAACGCGTAGCAACCATAATGCTCGGACAGGCCAAAGTGTCCATGATGGGGGTGGGGTGGGGGGGGGGGGGGGGGGGGGAGAGCGCTCGCCTGCCAGCTCGGTGGAGGGACTGCCACGTAGGACGATGAGGCGAAGGACCACGATGGTAGCGAAGCTCGGCGACCGCCGGCGGAGATCAGTCGGACGGCCGTGCTCTAGTTTTCGGAGGTAGGTTTCGCGAAGAGGGGGGGGGGGGGGGGGGGGGGGGGGGGGGGGGGACGGAAGGCGGCGATTCTAAAGTTAGCACTACATGAAGGAGTTTCATCCACCGTCCGGTCTCTGCTGGAGATTCGTGCTAGTTAACGTCGCCGTTTCCTCATACCGTGAGGAGATTCCTGAACCTCGCTCGCATGTAGCTATGTTCGCACTCCAGACAAAAGTCTATGTATTAAGAGCATCTCCAAGAGCCTTTGCATATTGGATTGCTAAAAACTGCATATACAAAGAGGAGAGAGAGGGTATAGGAAGGCAATATGTTTTCAGCTTTTGTAGCCTTCCTATAAGTGGATTGCTAAATTTGTTTGTGTAGACGATGACATGTAGGGCTGGTCTTTTTGCTCTTCTTTTCTACTCCTTCTTCCTCCCAGTACGCGCACACGACCACGCCGACCACACAGCAAACGCATGCTTGCCGGCCGCCCAGCGCACGCACGCTCGCTGGCCGCCCAGCACGCGCACGCTCGTCGCCGGCCGCCCAACACGCGCACGCACGTAGCCCGCAGCAATTCCGGCTGCTGCCCACACATCGATCACGCACAACGGGCGGGAGGCAGCGCAGGAGACGGCAACAATTGGCGGGATTGACAGATCGGACTCCGGCAGCCATCAAACCGGTCGGAATCGACCTCAGCCGGCCGGAATCGAGCGTCGTCTGTGGAGGTCGGGGGCGGCGATGGAGAGCTCGATTCAGTACCAGGGAGCATCGCGGCGGCCAAAAAAAGGACAGGCGGGACGATAGTGACGCGTTTGGGATGCGTTAGAAGCGACGGAGGGGACAACGGCGGCGAGGCGAGGCGACGGTGCGGGAAGATGCGTGCGCTCCCAGCCTCCGGGTCGTGGTGCAGCCACCTGTCCAACTAGCCTCTAATCCCACTTTTGTTGTATATAGCAAAACATATGTCCTGTTTTTGCTGCATGTAGCAAAATTAAAGTTTTACCTATTAAATAAAAAAGTTTGTCGTACCGACTTCGCTGGAGACCTCATCGGAGAACTCGCCGGAATCCTCGTAGCAAAAAAGATATGCTAATATAGCAAAATTACTGGACGGTTATAGCAAAAAAAAATTGTCGGATACCGACTTCGCTGGAGACCTCACCGGAGAACTCGCCGGAATCCTCGTAGCAAAAAATATATGCTAATATAGCAAAATCGTTGGACGGTTGTAGCAAAAAGAAAGTTTGTCGGATACCGACTTCGCTGGAGACCTCACCGGACAACTCGCCGGAATCCTCATAGCAAAAAGATATGCTAATATAAAAAAATCACCGAACGGTTGTAGCAAAAAAGACCTCGCCGGAGATCATATATAAAAAATTTGTTCAAATGATACAAATTTAAAGAACGTATCAAGCAAAAAAATTATACTATTATAGCAAAACCAACCTTATTAAAAAATTGCATCATACGAAGAATAAATTTGCTAAAGTCGCATGACGGTTGTAGAAAAAAAAAGTTTGCCGAAGACATCGACGAAGACCTCGCCGGAGATCACGTAGCAAATTTTCTTTCTAATAATGCAAATTCATAGAACGTATGGAGCAAAAACAGTATACTATTGTAGTAAATCTGACTTCACCAGAGACTCTCGCCGGAGAAAATTGTACTGGCGTAGCAAAAACTGACTTCATCAGAGACATTTTAGCAAAACAATTATACTAATATAGTAAACCCACAGAATGGTTATAGCAGAAAAACTTCAAATCCACAGCAAAAAACCATAGAAAGTATGTAGCAAACAAATTGTTCCTATGACGCAAAATCAAAAACTAAATGTAGCACAAAAAATTCATCCATAGCAATGGCGGCGGCCATGGCTCAACGCACCGCAGTCGCCGCTTGTAGCATCGACAACCATGGTTGGCAGCGCGCCGTCCCTCCATTCCTAGCACCTCCCTGTACCGGTAGCAGCATTATCGTCACGCCATGGACTGCATCTCCGCCAACGGCAGGGCGCCGAGCTGGATGACAACGGCGCGGTGGCGACCCTTGGCGGCATGGCACAGCAGCAGCTTTCTCGCAATGAGGAGAACGTCACCCTCTAGGGAAGCCGCAACATGGAGCGGGGCTGGCACGAACTGTGGCAATCCTCGGGAACCATGACAAGGACGAGAAGCAGCAGCGCCGAATGGAACCACGTTGGGGGGACGTGAAGCAGCGCCGGTGATCAGAACCCTCTCCGGCGTATGGGAGCCAGGCGGGTGGCCGAGAGCTTGCCGGCGACGGGGAGGCGCACTCGGGAGGGGAGGGACGGTGGCTCGTTGGTGAGATGGGGATTGAGAAACTGCACGGGCGGGAGAGTCTGGGGGCAGGAGATAAGGTAGGTGGTGGGCCCGCATCACTTGCCCGGTTCGGTTTCTCCGCCACAGGGACACGTGGCGCGCACTCGAGACGGAGGACGCGCGAGCGGAATCCTCCGCCTGTTCTGGAGCATTTTCCTTTACCAATTGAGAGGATAGTTTTACTCAGCTGACTAAATTTTTTTGGTGGAGGACCATGTATAGTAAGGCTGCTGGAGCTGATTTTTTGGCCTGAATTTCTAAAATAGCAATTGGTGCTATTTAGGTGGGCTAATATTTCTTTAATTTTCATTAACAAAATTTTTGGAAATTTTGAAATAGATAGTATGGAATGTGTACTGCGTATTCCAAAAAACTAAGAATTTTTTTGGATGAAAAATGAGAAAGTACTAGCCCACTTAATTATGCTCGTGCGTGCAGAGTAATTTGAAACAAAGGGTATACTCCTCTCTTCCAATTTACAAATTATTAAAATATAAATTATATAACATAAAAATTATACAATTAATTTTTTTAGGTGTTTTATTTTCTAAACATACAATTTTTATGCTATAAAATTAATTCTTAATTGTTAAACTGATAACCTACATATACGCATAACATTTGTAAACCAAAAAGGAGGGGAAGTAGTGGAATTCGTACTAAAATCTAATTGAAACATGACTAGAAACCCGACCGAAAAAATGTGAAACCTTAATGAGATTGTAAAACAGGACTAAAATACAAGATTATGAGACATGACTAAAATTTTGTAAAACGGGAAAATGTGAAATTATGAAACTTGACTGGAATTTTGTGAAATAAGACTGAAATTTTGTGAAACGCGACTTGAATGTGGTGAAACAAACTAAAAATTGCAAAATTATGAAACATGACTAAAATTTTGTGAAATGGGACTAAAAATGTAAAATTATGAAACATGGTCTGGATTTTGTCAAACGAGACTAGAATTTTGTGAAACGCGACTCAAATGTTGTGAAACACGAATAAAAATGCAAAATTATGAAACATGATTGGAATTTTATGCAACGGGATTAAAAATATGATATTATGAAACATGACTGGAATTTTGTGAAAGGGGCCTGGATTTTGTGAAACGTGACTAAAAATGCAAAATTATGAAACATGAATGAAATTTCATGAAACAGGACTAAAAATGTTAAATTATGAAACATGATTGGAATTTTGTGAAACAAATCTCGAATTTGTGAAACGGGACTAAAAATGCAAAATGATGAAACATGAATAAAATTTTGTGAAATGGGACTAAAAATGTGAAATTATAAAACATGACTAGAATTTGGTGAAGCGAGACTGGAATTTTGTGAAACGTGACTCGATTTTTTTGAAACGCGACTAAAAATGCAAAATTATGAAACATGCATGATTTGGTGAGACGAGACTAAAAATATGAAATTATGAAACATGACATTAATTTTGTGAAACAAGACTGGAATTTTGTGAAACGGAGTCCAGAATTTTGTGAAACACGACTCGTATTTTGTGAAACGAGACTAAAATGCAAAATTGTAAAACATGAATGGATTTTTTTTGAAACGAGACTAAAAATGAGAAAATTTTAAAACTTATAGCGCTCGCGTGTGAAACCAACCGCCAAACCACTTCAGCGCGTGCAGACTCTTCTCCCTCCTCCCGCTGCTATCCTCTTCCTCTTCCGGGCCCGTGCCCGCGCCACCGCCGCTATGCCACCTCGCCGCGGAAGCTTCGGGTACCGCGGCGTACGCACGCGCCTGACGGGGAACTTCTACGCTGAGATCCGTCCCGGCAACGACCGCATCGTTCTCAGCACCTTCGAGACCGCGCACGAGGCCACACGCGCCTACGACGCTGTCGCATGGCGGCTCGGGCGCCCCGCGCTTCTCCATGAACTTCCACGATATGTGGACGCGCGAGCAGGTCGAGGCGCTCGTGCCGCAGACTCACCTTGTCACGGAGGAGGAGCGCCGCTGCAGGCGCGACGGGGAGCGCCGCCTGCTCATCTTCGAGCGTGACGAGCGCCTGCGCTAGGAGTGGAAGGCGCGCTTTACCTTGCTCATCTTCGATTGTTTAATAAAGGTTCGATGTGGTTTCATAAATGGTCGATGTGGTTACAATGTTTGTCATTGTGGTTTCAGTTGTTTCATAAAGGATAGCTAGTGTTTCGATTGTTTCATAAAGGGTTGATGGGGTTTCAGATTGAATCTTTATTTCATAAAGGGTCGATGTGGTTTCAAGCTTGAATTGTGTTTCGATGATTTCATAAAGGTTGGGCTATGGTTCGATTGATTCATAAAGGTTCGATGTGGTTTCATAAATGGTTGATGTGGTTTCAATTGTTTCATAAATGGTGGCTTGTGTTTCTATTGTTTCATAAAGGTTCGATGGGGTTTCAGACCGAATCTTTGTTTCATAAAGGGTCGAGGCGGTTTGAATTGTTTCATAAAGGGTCAATGTGGTTTCAAGTTGGGTTATGTTTATTGTTTCATAAAGGTTAGGTTGGGGTTCAATTGTTTCATAAAGGTTCGATGTGGTTTCATAAAGGGTCGATGTAGTTCCAATTGTTTCATAAAGGTTGGATGGGGTTTTAGAGCGAATCTTTGTTTCATAAAGGGTAGATGCGGTTTGAATTGTTTCATAAAGGGTAGATGTGATTTCATGGTTGGGTTGTGTTTCGATTGTTTCATAAAGGTTGGGTTGTGGTTCGATTGTTTCATAAAGGTTCGATTTGGTTTCATAAAGGGTTAATGTGATTCCATTTTTTGTCGATGTGGTTTCAATTGTTTCATAAAGGTTGAATTGTGTTTCGGTTGTCTCATAAAGGGTTGATCTGGTTTTAGAGTGAATCTTTGTTTCATAAAGGGTGAATGTGGTTTGAATTGTTTCATAAAGGGTCGATGTGGTTGCAAGGTTGGGATGTGTTTCTATTGTTTATAAAGGTTGGGTTCTGATTCAATTGTTTCATAAAGGGTCAATGTGGTTTCACAAAGGGTCGGTGTGATTTCAATCTTTGTCGATGTGGTTTCAATTGTTCCATAAAGGCTGGTTGTGTTTTGATTGTTTCATGAAGGGTAGATGGGGTTTCGGATCGAATATTTGTTTCATTAAGGGTCAATGTGGTTTGAATTGTTTCATAAAGGGTCGATGTGGTTTCAAGGTTGGATTGTGTTTTGATTGTTTCATAAAGGTTAGGTTGTGGTTCGATTGTTCATAAAGGTTCGATGTGGTTTCATATATGGTCGATGTGGTTCCAATCTTTGTTAATGTGGTTTTAATTGTTTTAGAAATGTTGGCTTGTGTTTTGAATGATTCATAAAGGGTCAATGGGGTTTTAGACCGAATCTTTGTTTCATATAGGGTCGATGTGGTTTGAATTATTTCATAAAGGGTCGATCTGGTTTTAAGGTTGGGTTGTGTTTCAATTATTGAAACCAGACTAACTTATTGAAACAAGGGTCAATGTGATTTCATAAAGGTTAAATGTGGTTTCATAAAGGGTAAATGTGGTTTCATAAAGGGTCGATGTGGTTCCAATCTTTGTCGATGTGGTTTCAATTGTTTCCTAAAGATTGGTTTGTGTTTCGATTGTTTCAAAAGGGGTCGATGGGGTTTTAGAGCGAATTTTTGTTTCATAAAGGGTCGATGCGGTTTGAATTGTTTCATAAAGGGTAGATGTGGTTCCTAGGTTGGGTTGTATTTCGATTGTTTCATAAAGATTGGGTTGTGGTTCGATTGTTTCATAAAGGTTCGATGTGGTTTCATAAAGGGTTGATGTGGTTTCGATTGTTTCATAAAGGTTGGCTTATGTTTTGATTATTTCATAAAGGGTCGGTGGGGTTTCAGATCGAATCTTTGTTTCATAAAGGATCGATGTGGTTTGAATTGTTTCATAAAAGGTCGATGTGGTTTCAAGGTTGGGTTGTGTTTCGATTGTTTCATACAGGTTGGGTTGTGGTTCGATTGTTTCATAAAGGTTCAATGTGGTTTCATAAAGGGTTGGTGTGGTTTCAATCTTTGTCGATGTGGTTTCAATTGTTTCGTAAAGGGTCGATGGGGTTTCAAAGCGAATCTTTGTTTCATAAAGGGTGGATGCAGTTTGAATTGTTTCATAAAGGGTCGATGTGGTTGCAATGTTGGGTTGTGTTTCTATTGTCATAAAGGTTGGGTTCTGGTTCGATTGTTTCATAAAGGTTCGATGTGTTTTCATAAATGGTCGATGTTGTTTCAATCTTTGTCGTTGTGGTTTCAATTGTTTCATAAAGGATAACTGGTGTTTCGATTGTTTCATAAAGGGTCGATGAGGTTTCAGATTGAATATTTATTTCATAAAGGGTCGATGTGGTTTCAAGCTTGAATTGTGTTTCTATTATTTCATAAAGGTTGAGTTGTGGTTCGATTGTTTCATAAAGGTTCGATGTGGTCTCATAAATTGTTGATGTGGTTTTAATTGTTTCATAAATGATGGCTTGTGTTTTGATTGTTTCATAAAGGTTCGATGGGGTTTCAGACCGAATCTTTGTTTCATAAAGGGTCGATGTGGTTTCAAGGTTGGGGTTCAATTTTTTCATAAAGGTTCGACGTGGTTTCATAAAGGGTTGATGTGGTTCCAATTGTTTCATAAAGGTTGGCTTGTGTTTCTATTGTTTCATAAAGGGTCGATGTGGTTTGAATTGTTCCCTAAAAGGACGATGTGGTTTCAGGGTTTGGTTGTGTTTCGATTGTTTCATAAAGGTTGGGTTGTGGTTCGATTGTTTCATAAAGGTTCAATGTGGTTTCATAAAGGGTTGATGCAGAGCCAGTCCAAGTGGTAGCGCTTCGTCGGGAAACCCTAAGAGCAAGGTGTGAAGCAGCATAGCAGCAAGTTTTCCCTTAGTAAAAAACCGAGGTTATCGAACGAGTAGGAGGAAGGAAACGTCACACAGGTGTTGCTAGCAACGCGGAGACCTACACAACACAAACTCAAGACTTTGCCCCAACGAATTAGTGAGGTTGTCAAGCTCACCGGTTTGCTGTAACAAAGGATTAAACGTATGGTGTGGAAGGTAATGGTTTGAAGCAAGTAATCAAGTAACATCGGAGGATGTATCTGAAGGGAATATGCCCTGAGAGACAATAATAAAGTGTTTATTATGTGTATTCCAAGTACATGATAGATGTTTATTTTGCATGCTATAATTGTATTAATATGGAAACATTAATACATGTGTGTTTAATAAACAAACAGAAAGTTCCTAGTTATGCCTCTCTCGTAAACTAGCTCGTTGATTAACAAGATGATCAAGGTTTCCTGATCATGGACATTGGGTGTTGTTAATAACGGGATCACAAAATTAGTGTAATGGTGTGATGAACATTCATACGAAGTATAGCATTACGATCAAAGTCATTGAGTTTATATTGCTATAACAACTTACGAAGTGATCCTAATCCTTAGACCATGAGATCATGTCAATCACTAACACCATAAGAGTTTCTTGATAACATCAAACGTCACACCGTAACAGGGTGATTATAAAGATGGGTCCAGAACTAATAAAGTGTTATGTTGAGGCCCATGGATCGAGAGTGGAATTTGTTCATCCCGATGATGGATAGATATACTCTGGGCCCTCTCGGTGATATCATATTGGTTAGCTTGCAAGCAAGTGATTTGATCACTAGAATGTTATATCACGGGAATGATAAAAGAGTGCATGTCAGTAACGAGATCAAACTAGGTGTAGAGATACCGATGATTGAATCTCGGACATGTAATATATCGCGAAACAAAGGGATTAATATACTAGCGTAAAAGGTTCCGACGATCACAAGAAAGTCATCGTTGAATGTGTGGGAGTCAGTATGGGTCTCTAGATCCCGCTTCTGATTATTGATCCGAGAGGGGTCTCGATTATGTCCGCATTATTCACGAACCGTAGGGTGACACACTTAAGAGACACCGACATCCAATTGGAGCAAAAGTTTCATGCCGGAAAGAATAACAAGCGCATGAATTTATTTCACTAGATACCGAAACAGGTTTTCGGGTGAAATTGCATAAAGTGGTTATGCATGTGAAATAGAATTCTAGCAATGGGTTATATGTGAATGTTTGTCATTAAAGTAATTGACAAAATTCTGAATAAATAAAAGAGTTTCATTTAATGAGAGTTTTTATTTAATGAGAGTTTGCATTAAATTTGGTGGAAATTTAATTGCAAGTTTGAGTGGGATTTTGAGTGGAGGGAAATGAAGAGGTTTTTGTGAGCGGAGTGTCCACCCACATGAATGAAGTAGGGGAGGGGCAGCCCCCATGGCCGGCGGCCACCCCCTTGGGTGTCCCCCTCCTCCTATAAAAGGCACCCCTCTTCCTCTCTCTCACTCACACCTCCTCGTGAAGGATCTCTCTCCCCCTCTAGAATTTATCCCCCATGGTCTCGGACTAGCGAGATACATGTTCCCAGTGGCTATTCAGCAAGAAAGAGTTGTGCTTCCGCTGCATCGCTGGAGCGAGGAGGCGGAGGTTGCTCGGTGCCTCGGACGTGTGTGCGAGCACGGATGCGCTGCTGATTTGCAGCACTAGGACTTCCTCTCGATCTTGAGATCGACAAGAGATCGTCTATATCAACCACGAGTTTAACTCATTAAGCTTTGTCAGTAGGGTATGTTCTCTACGGATATACATCCGCCCATTGTTTGTATCTAGTAGATAGATCTTGGTACATAGTTGTTCCCATCGTAGGAATTTTTTTGTTTTCTATGCTGTGAACCCTATAGTGGTATCAGAGCCGGATCTATGCGTAGATGCTTTACACGGGTAGTACACATATGAGTATGTGGGCGATGATGATCATGTTGTTGCTTCTTAGTTGTAATTTTGGATATTGGTGGCATAGTGGGATGAAGCGGCCCGGACAAACTTTACATGTCCTCGCACATGAGACCTGTTCCACGCTTGACATGCAACTAGTTTGCATAAGTGGCTAGCGGGTGTCTGTCTCTCCTACTATAGTCACTATCTATTTTGCAACGAGTTGTCAACAATTTGGTTATCCTTGTTGTGGTTCATGTTCGTAGGTATGAATGGTTCTATCTTCGAAAGCCCTAAGCCACGTAGAATTTGCAATGGATAAATTAGAGGCGTCTAGTTTAGATTGTTGTTGGGCTAGTGTTATGATATGGTGATGTTGTAAGTAGAAGTATGAGATGATACTCTTACAACACACATAACGTGTAAGTTCCATAGATCTTGGCCTTACACATAAAGTTATGATAGTGATCATACCACGATGCACATGATAGAGATCATATGCGGGAACCATATCATTCTACTAATAAACATGTGATGTTTGATAGCATCTTATATTGCTTGTTTGGCGTTTTATTAGCATAATAAGATGATCCCTCATTTAAATATCAAGATAAGAATGTGTTCTTCCTTTAGTATGCACCGATTATGTTTTCTTCGCTCCAAGGCATCACGTGATGATCGGGTGTTCTTGGATCCACGACCATATTTCGGGTGTAAGACAGTTACACACGCGAATACTAAGGTTCTTACTTGGCGAGCCTAGCATGTATAGACATGGCCTCGGAACACGAACTGAAAGGTTAAGCATGAGTCATATAGTAGATATGATGCCCATTTGATGCTCGCCTTTGAAGCTACACCGACTCACGTGATGATCGGACTTGGTGTAGTGGATTTGGTTCATGTAATCACCAAAAAGACACGAGGGATATCGTTTTTGAGTGGGAGTTCATTCGTAATGTGGATTAGTTGAACTCAATCTATCATAAACTTAGTCTAAACTTTACAAATTCTGTTGTAGATGGCACTGTTGGGGTTCGTAGCATGGAAAACAAAAAAAATCTACCGCATGCACACAAACAAGCCAAGATCTATCTACTATATTGAAGAAATGAGTCGATAAACGCACTCACCTTCGAAGATTCCAAAGCGGTTAACGAGATCAGATTCTCGTGGGTGATGTAGTCATACACTTGCCGATCTCAAGATCGCGTAGACGATCCTTCCGGCGTTGCGATCCGGCAGCGCTTCCGCAGCCGGTCACACATTCGGTACTCGATGAAGACCTTCCTCTCCCCTGTTCCAGCAGGCAGCGGAGGTTGTAGTTCTCCCCTCGCGATTCCGGCAGCACGACTGCGTGGTGCCGAAAGTAGAGGGAAGATCCTGCAGGGCTTCGCCTAAGCTGGTGCGAGTTATGGTTGATTAGGGTTTCTCAAAGATCTAGGGTTTAGAAGTCTGGGAGGAGGAGGAGGTGTCGGCTACGGCTAGGGCAGCGGCGATGGACCGACGTCGGCGCGGCGGCGGGGCTGCGACGGCGGCGGCTCATGTGCGGGGAGAGGGGCTAGGGCTTGTGCGCTTTGGGGCAGCCCTCCCCCTCTATTTATGAGAGGGGGGCAGCCTTGGGAGGGGTGGGTTTGAATCCAAACCCAAACCCAAGTTGGATTGACAGAAGGACTTGTTTCTTCTCCCACTAGGAAACCATTGTTCCAGTTTGACTTTTCAAACTCCCGTTTTGACTTTCAATTTAGAGATTTAATTCTCTCTTACAAATGCACACACTATGTGACCTTGGATATGATCCAATCATTCAACTTACCCATGACACATTCATGGACCATTCTCCTTCCGGACCGGTGAACCTTCTAGAACCTCTCCGATGAAAACATCGGAAACTTTCCCGAACTCCGAAATAGGACTTTCCTTATATGAATCTTATTCTTCAGACCATTACGGATCTCCTCGTTATATCCCGAATCCCATCCGAGACTTCGAACAACATTCAATATCCCTACTAACATTCCATATCTACTAAACAACATCGAATCCTTAAGTGTGTCTCCCTACGGTTCGTGAATTATGCGGACATGACCAAGACACTTCTCCGATCAATAACCAATAGAAGAATCTGGAAATTCATATGGCTCCCACATATTTCTACGATTACTTTGCGATCTAATGAAACACTTACATACGATACCAATTTCCCTTTGTCTCACGATAGTTTACTTATCCGAGGTTTTGATCGTCGGTATCTCTGCATACCTAGTTCAACCTTGTTACCGATAAGTACTCTTTTCTCGTTCCCGTGATATGTGATCCCTTGTAAGCCAGTCACATGCTTGCAAGCTAATTGGATGACATTCTACCGAGAGGGCCCAGAGTATATCTATTCGTCATATGGATGGACAAATCCCACTCTTGGTCCATGTGCCTTAATCCATACTTTCCGAACACTCAATGCCACCTTTATAGCCACCCAGTTATGGTGTGGTGTTTGATGTCATCAAAGCATCCTTCTGGTGATGGTGATTAACATGATCTCATGGTCGAAGGAATTAGGTTATTATGTATCAGAAAGCTTATAGCAAACGAACTATTGAAATGACTTGATCTTAATGCTACGCTTATCTATAGGAGTATGTCCATCATACCATTCTCCTAATGATATGATCTTGTTATTAATAACATCTCAATGTTCATGATCGAGAAACCACGATCATCTATTAATCAACAAGATAGTATTATAAAGAGGCTTTACTAGGGACTCTAATTTAGTTTACAAATCACACAAGTATTAATATTTCCGGTTAATACTATTATAGCATGAATGTAAACATTTATCATAAACAAAAAGATATAATAATAACCACTTTTATTATTGCCTCTAGGGCATATCTCCAACAGTCTCCCACTTGCACTAGAGTCAACTAATCTAGATTACATGGTAATATACCGAACTCCCATGGCGGTTTGGTGCTGGTCATGTTTTGCCCTCGGGAGAGGTTTAGTCAACGGATCCGCCACATTCAAATATGTGTGTACTTTGCAAATCTTTATGTCACCATCTTGGACATGCTCTCGAATAGCGTGAAAACGTAGCTTGATGTGCTTTAGCTTCTTGTGTGACCTTGGTTCTTGCGCATTTGCTATGACGCCCATGTTATCACGGTAGATAGACATTGGGTCCAACGCACTTGGAACCACACCGAGCTCTGTAATGAACTCCTTCATCCATATCGCCTCTTGTGAAGCCTTCGAAGCAGCTATGTATTCCGATTCAGTTGAAGATCTCACCACAATTCTTTGCTTTGCACCCCTCCAGCTAATTGCTGCACCATTCAAAGTAAATATGTATCCAGATTGAGATTTAGAATCATCCGGATCGGTGTTCCAACTAGCATCGGTGTAACCATTAAGAACAAGTTGTTCATCACCTCCATAAGAAAGAACCATATCCTTAGTTCTTCTCAAGTACTTAAGGATGTTTTTGACCGCTGTCCAATGATCCACTCCTGGATCACTTTGATATCTTCTAGTCAAACTAACAACATATGCAATGTCGGGTCTAGTACATAGCATGGCATACATAAGAGATCCTATGGCTGAGTCATAGGGAGTCTTACTCATCCTTTCTCTATCTTCTGCCATTGCAGGGCTTTGAGTTTTACTCAAGGTCGTATTGGGCAACATGGGAAAGAACCCTTTCTTGCTATCTTCCATTCAAAACCTCTTTAGAACTTTGTCCAAATATGTAGTCTGTGACAATGATATTAGGTGTCTCGATCTATCTCTATAAATCTTTATGCCTAATATGTAAGCTGCTTTGCCAAGATCTTTCATTGAAAAACTATTATTCAAATAATCCTTGACACTATTAAGAAGGTCTACATCATTCCCAATCAACAATATGTCATCTACATATAGTATTAAGAATGCTACAGAGCTCTCACTCACTTTCTTATAAATACAAGCTTCTCCATAAGTTTGTATAAAACCAAAACTTTTGATTACCTTATCAAAACGTTGATTCCAACTTCGGGATGCTTGCTTCAATCCATATATGGACCGTTGAAGTTGTCATACCTTGTTAGCATCTTTACGATCAACAAAACCTTTGGGTTGCATCATATACAACTCTTCATCAATGTCTCCATTGAGGAACGCCGTTTTGACATCCATATGCCATATCTCATAATCATAATATGAAGCAATTGCTAACATAATCCTCATAGATTTTAGCTTCGCTACTGGTGAGAAAGTCTCATCGTAGTCAACTCCTTGAATTTGTCGAAACCCTTCTGCGACAAGTCGAGCCTTATAGACAGTAACATTACCGTTAGCATCTGTTTTCTTCTTGAAAATCCATTTGTTCTCGACAGGCTTCCGGCCATCCGATAAGTCCACCAAAGTCCATACTTGGTTTTTGTACATGGATCCAATCTCGGATTTCATGGCTTCTTGCCATTTATTGGAATCTGGGCTCATCATCGATTCCTCATATGTCGCAGGGTCATCGGTGTTGTCCACCAACATGACACTCATAACGGGATCATACCAATAAGGAGTGGTACAAGTTCTCGTTGACCTGCGAGGTTCCATAGTAACTTCAACCGAAGTTTCATGATCAACATCATTAGCTTCCTCTCTTATTGGTGTAGGCACCACGGGAACTACTTCCGGTGCTACGCTACTCGCAAGTTCGAGAGAAGGTTCAACAACCTCGTCGAGTTCTACTTTTCTGCCAGTCACTTCTTTCGAGAGAAACTCCTTCTCTAGAAAGGATCCATTCTTGGCAACGAAGATTTTTCCCTCGGATCTATGATAGAAGGTATACCCAATAGTTTCCTTCGGGTATCCTATGAAGACGCATTTTTCCGCTTTGGGTTCAAGCTTGTCTGGCTGTAACTTCTTTACATAAGCTTCGCAACCCCAAACTTTAAGGAACGACAATTTAGGTTTCTTCCCAAACCACAATTCATACGGTGTCATTTCAACGGATTTAGATGCTGCCCTATTTAAAGTGAATGCGGTTGTTTGTAATGCATAACCCCAAAACGATAGCGGTAAATCTGTAAGTGACATCATAGAACGAACCATATCTAAGAGAGTTCGATTACGACGTTCGGACACACCATTTCGCTGTGGTGTTCCCGGCGGTGTCAATTGTGAAAGTATTCCGCATTTCTTTAAATGCTCGCCAAACTCGTAACTTAGATATTCACCTCCACGATCAGAACGTAGAAATTTAATCTTCTTGTTACGTTGATTCTCTACCTCACTTTGAAATTCCTTAAACTTCTCGAAAGTTTCGGACTTATGTTTCATGAAATAGATATACCCATATCTACTCAAGTCATCCGTGAAGGTAAGAACATAACGATAACCACCGCGCGATGCTACACTCATTGGGACACACACATCGGTATGTATGATTTCCAATAAGTCCGTAGCTCGCTCCATCAAACCAGAAAATGGAGTCTTAGTCATTTTACCCATCAGACATGCTTCGCATCTTTCAAGTGATTCGAAATCAAGTGATTCAAGAAGTCCATCGGAATGGAGTTTCTTCATACGCTTCACTCCAATATGACCAAGACGACAGTGCCACATATAGGTCGAGTTATCGCTCAATTTCAAACGTTTAGCTTCAATGTTATTAATGTGTGTATTACTACAATCGAGATTCAATAAGAATAGACCATCTATTAAAGGTGCATGTGCATAAAACATATTACTCATATAAATTGAACAACCATTATTCTCGGACTTAAACAAGTAACCGTCTCGCAATAAACATGATCCAGATATAATGTCCATGCTCAACGCAGGCACCAAATAACAATTATTTAAGTATAAAACTAATCCCGATGGTAGATGAAGAGGTAGCGTGCCGACCGTGATCACATCAACCTTTGATCCATTTCCAACGCGCATCGTCACCTCATTCTTCGCTAGCTTCCATTTATTCTGCAGTACCTGTTTTGAGTTACAAATATGAGCAACCCAAGCAGTATCAAATACCCAGGCACTACTACGAGTACTAGTGAGATACACATCAATAACATGTATATCGGATATAACTTTCTTCTTGAAGTTGCCGTTCTTCAAATCCTCCAAGTACTTTGGGCAATTCCGCTTCCAGTGACCTTCTCCCTTGCATTAAAAGCACTCAATATCAGGCTTAGGCCCAACCTTGGTCTTCTTCGCCGGCGCGGTAACTTTCTTACCGCCCTTCTTGAAGTTTCCCTTTTTCTTAGACTTTCCTTACTTCTTGAATTTGGTGGTCTTATTGACCAACAACACTTGGTGCTCTTTATTGATCTCCACTTCTGCAGATTTCAACATGGAGAAGAGTTCTGGCAACGACTTGTCCATGTTTTGCATATTGTAGTTCATCACAAAGTTCTTGTAACTTGGTGGTAGTGATTGGAGGACACAGTGAATCCCCAAAGCATTAGGAATCACTATTCCCAAGCTTTGAAGCTTGCTTGCGTGCCTAGACTGTAGGGGTTCGTAGCATGGAAAACAAAAAATTTCTACCGCATACAAACAAACAAGCCAAGATCTATCTACTAGATTGTAGCAACGAGTCGATGGAATAACTCACCCTCGAAGATTCCAAAGTGTTTAACGAGAGCGTATTCTCGTGGGTGATGTAGTCATACTCTTGCCGATCTCAAGATCGCGTAGACGATCCTTCCGGCGCTGCGTTTCGGCAGTGCTTCCGCAGTCGGTCACACGTTTGGTACTCGACGAAGACGTTCCTCTCCCTTGTTCTAGCAGGCAGCAGAGGTTGTAGCACTCTCCTCCCGATTCCGGCAGCACAACGGCGTGGTACCGGAAGTAGAGGGGAGATCTCGCAGGGCTTCGCCTTAAGCCGGAGCGAGTATGGTGGACTATGAGAGAGAGCCTCGGTGATCTAGGGTTTAGATGCACCAAGGAGGAGAAAGGCCGGCGGCTAGGGTTTGCCTAGGCGGCGGCGGCGGCTTGCCCTAGGCGGCGGCAGGAGGTGCCGGCGCCGACGGCTAGAATTAGGGTTTGCGAGGCGTGGTATTGTGTGCTTGGAGGGGCAGCCATGCCCCTCCTTATATAGGTGGAGGGGGCGCGCCAAGGGGAGGGGAGTCCCTCCCCAACTCGGTCTCCAAGTGGGCCGGCGGTGGAGGGAGGGAACTCCTCCCCAATTAGGTTTCCTACTCTCCCTCCACCTCACAAAATAGCCGTTTGACTTTTCAAATTGGTGTTTGACTTTTCAAACTAGGATTTGATTTAACCCTTTATTTTGTTTAGCGATGGCACCTAGTACATGATGCAATCATTCCAACTTGTTATGACACATTCATGTACCCTTACCCTCCGGAGTGCCGGACATTCCGGAACCTTCTAGAACATTCCCGATGAAAACACCGGAACCATTCTCCAACCCCGAAACAGGGCTTTCCTTATATGAATCTTATTCTCCGGACCATTCCGGATCTCCTCGTGATATCCCGGATCCCATCCGAGACTCCGAACAACATTCGGTCTCTTACTCATCATTCCATAACTACTCAAACTAAGCAATACGTCGCAAACTAAGCAATACGAGATGCATAAAGGATTAACATCACATGCAATTCATAATATGTGATATGATATGGCCTTTCTTCTTGTGCTTCCGATCTCCATCTTCAAGCACGAACATGATCTCCATCATCACCGGTATGGTGTCAAGGTCAATGGCGCCGTTTCATGGTTGTCGTCCACCAGCTTCAACTATTACAACTACTTTGAATAGACACGCAGGTCTTAACGAAATTTAACAGACAACCATATGGCTCCTGCCGGTTGCCAACTTACAATAAGGAACATTGCATACATCATATATAATAACAATCATGGCCATATCACATCACAGCACACCCCTGCAAAACAAAGTTAGACGCCTCTAATTTTCTTTGCATATTTTACGTGGTTTGGGGCTTTCAATAAGTGTCGTTCTAACTTACGAACGAGAACCACAACGTTGATGTTTGAACTATCAAATGCCCGTTGTAAATTGAATCTATACTATGATGGGAGAGACATATATCCGCAAAGCCACTTATGCAATAAAAGTTGCATGTTGAGCGTGGAGCAATTCTCATGAAGGATGTCATGTAAGGTTAGCCCGGGCCGCTTCATCCCATCATACCGCAAGATGCAAAGTACACAAAAATCAATTGATAATAAAAGCACCACCGCCCACAATGACCATTGTGTTCTACTCGTGCAACAGATCTACATATAGACACGGCTCTGATACCACTGTTGGGGTTCGTAGCATGGAAAACAAAAAAATTCTACCGCATGCACACAAACAAGCCAAGATCTATCTACTAGATTGAAGCAACGAGTCGATAGAAGCACTCACACTCGAAGATTCCAAAGCAGTTAACGAGAGCAGATTCTCATGGGTGATGTAGTCGTACACTTGCCGATCTCAAGATAGCGTAGACGATCCTTCCGGCGCTGCGTTCCGGCAGCGCTTCCGCAGTCGGTCACATGTTCGGTACTCAATGAAGACCTTCCTCTCCCTTGTTCCAGCAGGCAGTGGAGGTTGTAGTTCTCCCCTCGCGATTCCGGCAGCACGACGGCGTGGTGTTGGAAGTAGAGGAAAGATCCCGCAGGGCTTCGCCTAAACCGGTGAGAGTTATGGTGGATTAGGGTTTCCCAGAGATCTAGGGTTTAGAAGTCCGGGAGGAGGAGGAGGTGTCGGCGGTGGCTACGGTGCCACATCCCAAGATTTTCCAAATCTTGTAATGTGAAAAATAAATAAACAAAATAATTAATTGTTGAAATTTAGGGTGAAAAGAAACTTTTGTTTCTAAATGGAAACTTAAAATCCCATCTTGAATAAACTTTGAATAATGTTTGAATCTAACTAAATTCAAATCAAGTGGAATGCAATCTTCATAAATGCATCTGGAAATTTAAACACTTGGAAAATAAACCAAAACCCTAAAACCCTAATGGAAGAAAAACTTTTCCAAGTTATCTCTAAGACCATGGATTTGATCCAAATAAAAATTTGTCAACAAACATTTATAAATGATCAAGAATGACAAATAGAAATATTATAAAACCATATGAATTGATTTCACTTAATTTGGAGCCATAAATAAAATCTTATGAATTTAATAAGATAAGGGAATTGAATTTCCAAAGCTAATATAGCACCTATCTAGAAACCCATACCAAATGGTGAGAAAATTATACTAAAGATATTTAAAAGGATAAATAAATATTAAATAAGATTTTACAAATTAGAATCACCAAGTTTGGATCTATAAATAAAAAGATATGGATTTTATAAGATAAAGATAGAAATATTAAATGAGGAATATTTAAAGGCCAAATTAACTCTTGACCTAATCCATAAGCAAATGGAATAAATATAATCCAAATCCAAATAAAATAATGGATAAGGAATTTTCAAATTAATTAAGAGGGCATTAACCAAATCCTATTCTATTTTGATAAAAGATAAAATCCCTATTAAAAATGATTAATTAAATCATGGGAAAATAGAATTTGGAATTTACCCAAGTGGAATAAAAGTTGTTTAAATAACTTAAATGGGATCAAAGAAATCAAATAAAATTAATGGAATTAAACCCATAATTATTCTCATTGGAATAAAGATAAATACCCAATTTAAAATGATTAATAAATCATATTAAAAATGTTCCAAATAATTCAAGGTGAATTATTTGACACCCTAATAAATAAATAAAACCTATTGAAAATATTTGGAAAGATTTAAATTTCAAATGGAGTTTGAAAAACATTATTAAATCTTATTTGAATTTAAAGCAAGGGCTTTGTTTTAAATAATTAAAAGACCCTAAAAAGAATAAAAGATTATTCCAAAAATTGACTTCAGAATGTATTATTAATCAGTATTTAAATACACACAAATATTGGTTGAAGTTTGAAATCAAATGAATGTTTGAATTGATTAAACAAAATCAAAACAGATAAATAGAAAAAGAAAAAGGAAAAACAATCAGTACAAAAAAAGAATCCAGCCCAGCCAGCAAGCCCAGCTCACTGGCCCAATTAGCCCATTTTCCCCCTCTCGCAGGAAAACGATTCGAACCAGAAAATTAACCCACGCAGTCGCCGACAGATGGACCCACTCCTCCTCTCTCTCACTCACTGACGCCAGGCCCCACTGCCACCTCATCGTCGTCCTCACCCGCCGCTGACCGCGCCCCCTCTCTGGCCGTTATATCCGTTTGAATGCCGACGTAAATTCGCGTTAACCACGCCATGAAACAGCCCCGCAACCACGCGCTCTTAAGCGCCTCTCCCTCCTCTCCGTTTCCCCCTCAACCTCCCATCCCCGTGCGCCCCCAGGATGCCTAATTTTGCACTACACCGCCACTGTCTACGACGAGCTTTGTGATAAATTCCGGCAGCTCCTCGTTGCCCCTTTCCCCCTCGACCACTCGAGCTTGCTCCCCACCCTCCTGCGCATCCAGCAGTAACACCAGCTCGCTCGCGCGTGCCCCCTAACGTCGACAGCTTCAACATCAGCGCGCCACTGACGACCGCGTCTACTCCGGCGACCATCCCCCATAAGCCCCAGCTTCCCCTCTCCCTCTGATTGATACGTGTGTGATCGCCAGCGTCGTGCGCACCTAACGCAACCCTTTTTTATTCTTAGCGTGGCCCGTAGCATCGCCTTCGTCTCCAACAGAGAGCAACCGACGCCGTCTCGATCTCCGACGAGCAATCAACGTCGACTCCGTACGCCCCTTCGCCAACCGAGCACACGTCAAGCATCCCCTCGCCACGGAGATTTTGGTGAGCTTCTCCCCTACTCCTCTCGCCTCCTGTAACTCCGGCAACTTCACCGCCAGAGCACGCCGCCGCCTGTTGCCGCCGCCAGCGCCGCCACTCGATGGTCAGTGAATGAGCGTCGTAGGATGTAGATCCAATGCACGCGAAAGAACTTAAGCGAAGAGGTATATTTTGATCTGTGCCGCACGTTTTCAGTTAGATCTAATGCCCCATAGCAGCTGATCCACGTGAAACGTTTTCGGCCAATCAAAACACAACACGTGGCCAGCCTTTTGTTTTAAAAACAAAAACTATTCTATTAGATACTCAAACTTGCAAAATTCATATCTTTCAAACCACACGTCCAAATTTTGCAAATTTTATATCAATGGAATCAGAAAAACAAGTACTTTTAACCATGCACTTTGTTTAGTAAATTGCTTCTGTTAAATTGGTTGTTTTTGTAGAAACTTGTGTAAGCATATTTTAAATATAAAATTCTTTCTAAAATTATTTTGGTGATAAAATCTTTTGCAAATGGTTTATTTTGAACCTACTGACCATAGAAATCAATTTGTGGTTTCAAAAACATATTTGGTGAAGCAAAAGAATAAATCTTTGAATTAAAGCATTTCTAGCCAAATAAAAATGTTGATTATGGTTTAAAAATGATTTTGGAGAAAAACCTTTGGGAAATGTTTTGATTTAAACTCTTTGACCCTAAAAATAATGTTTTATGATTTAAAAATATATTTGGTGAAACCTATAAAGATTATTGCTTGCTAAAGGCAATTCTAACCACATAAAATATTGATTTGTTTTAAAAATGGTTTATAGGTAAAATCTTTTGCAAATGGTTTTGCCACTGATATAAATTGACAAATAGGTGTTTTAGAATGTTTATAACCTATTAGAAACCACTTTGGTAAATAAAACAATCTTTGGCATGCTTGCATGCATTATTTTGTTTCTATTATTTTATGTGATGAATTGCTTGAATGGTAGATTGAATTATTGCTTGCTTGATTGAATTGTAGTGGAATTTGAAGAGTGTGAATATTGCAAGATCAAGGAGTGAACTTATATTCTCTACCAAAAAGGCAAGTGATGCTTCATACTTTTGTCCCATTATTTTCACTATGCATTAGTGATATTTCTAAGTAAGACTTGCATGGAATTTTTGCTAAGTGTAAACTATGCCATGGGAAAACCTAGTAGATGAAACCTTAGTAGAAATTTCCTAAGTTAAGATTCCTACTACTATCATGCTTAGCTTAGCTAGTAGAAAACAAGGGTGGATTATACTTCATGCTATGGAATATTTCTAAGTCAAGGACTTGTGTTTTGTTTAATAAAACAACTAAGTGAATGAAACACCTAGGTGGAATGGAAGGATTGGTTTGGGTTGAGTGGTTACTCAGGGCCCATTTAAATGGACTACCCTGGTGTATCACACTTGTGGATGGCCACCCAGGAACAAAGAGATTTGAGATGTCAAATGTTGAGAAGCTTCAAGTGCAGCCACTTGGCATTATGGGCTCTGCCTGTATCATATAGGTTGCAATACTTAGCCAAATGGACAGTTGGTGGTAGGGGATGATAGGTTGGAACGCGTCCATTCTGGTCTAAGGGAAGGCTTCTGAAAGATCTTGTCTTGGTGAAACCAAGTCTTGTGGGGAAAGTGCACCACCTCTGCAGAGTGTAAAATCTAAGTACTTAGCCATGTCCCTGGCAAAGGACAATTTGAGCATCAAGACATGGAATCTGTCAAGAATCTCCTCATTCCAATTTCTAAGTAAAAACTTGTGGTTGAACAAGGGTTAAAGGATCACCAATTTCTATTGGGAGATGCCTTGGGTGATTTTTGTCAAGCAAAAACTTAGTGTTTTCAAATGATAAGGAAAATCTATTTTGAGCAAAGCAAGCCTAAGCTCCACTTAGCCAAATGCATATAGATGATAGACTCCACTATACTACCATAGTATCACTTGTAAATAAAATTCAAGTGTATTGACCCTTGTGGCTGTAACTTATTATGTTGCAGGTTTGTTTGATGTTAGTGAAGTTTATTGATTAGGATTACAAGTCTACAACCAACATGACTGCCTGTGGCACTTTGAAGATGAAGGACCCCATGCTATTGTTATATTTTGTTGCATTGTAATCAGATAGCCAAATGAGCTATGTAAGATGTAATGAATTATTTTATTTCTGGTTATAAAGTTGTATTATGACCTTTGTTTCTTGATATTACATCTTAACTGTGGATGCTAGCTATTGATCCAGGGACTAGCATTGTAAACACAGGGATCTCTACCTTATTAAAGGTTGGGACCTCTACAGATGGTATCAGAGCACTGTGTTGCCTGTAGGATTGTAACCCTAGGATTGAAAAAAAATACTTAGAAAATAGGAGTTGTATTTGTTCCAAAATTTATTTACAAACAATCTTGTAAACTCTTTCCTCAAACATTTTGGTTTTGATTCTACATCTCTTCCTTTTCAAACTTGATGGATAAGACCTCACCATGAGCAAAGGACTTCACCAACTCAAATGACTTCAACTTCAACATCATCAAAGACTTCAACTTTATTTTCACCAAGGACTTCAACTTTGGATATCACTAAGGACTACAAGCGAGACAAGAAATATTGCTCAAGACTTGAAGACTAAGGAAACACAACTTAGAAGAATCATCATCATCTTTGGAGTTTGTAACCAAGACACAAGATTTTTCCCAAGGAGACCATGATCTCATTCAAGAAGAAACTCTAAAACCTAATGGAAGGATCTCAAGTGAACCATATAGTTGGACCACCATATTTAGATTAAATCAAACACACCAACTTATGTGGTGTAACTAAAATATTTTGTTGCCTAAATCAAACACACCAACTAGTTGAACCACTTACATACGATACCAATTTCCCTTTGTCTTACGATAGTTTACTTATCCGAGGTTTTGATTGTCGGTATCTCTGCATACCTAGTTCAACCTCGTTACCGATAAGTACTCTTTTCTCGTTCCCGTGATATGTGATCCCTTGTGAGCCAGTCACATGCTTGCAAGCTAATTGGATGAAATTCCACCGAGAGGGCCCAGAGTATATCTATCCGTCATATGGATGGCTCTTGATCCATGTGCCTCAACCCATACTTTCCGAACACTCAATGTCACCTTTATAGCCACCCAGTTATGGTGTGGTGTTTGATGTCATCAAAGCATCCTTCCGGTGATGGTGATTAACATGATCTCATGGTCGAAGAATTAGGTTACTATGTATCAAAAATCTTATAGCAAATGAACTATTGAAATGACTTGATCTTAATGCTACGCTTATCTATAGGAGTATGTCCATCATACCATTCTCCTAATGATATGATCTTGTTATTAATAACATCTCAATGTTCATGATCGAGAAACCACGATCATCTATTAATCAACAAGCTAGTATTATAAAGAGGCTTTACCAGGAACTCTAATTTAGTTTACAAATCACACAAGTATTAATGTTTTAGGTTAATACTTATAGCATGAATGTAAACATTTATCATAAACACAAAGATATAATAATAACTACTTTTATTATTGCCTCTAGGGCATATCTCCAACAGGCACCACCTGCTTTTAATTTCAATGTGTTCATGGAGAAAGAGAAACTTGCAACGAAAGGTAGAAACTTTACCGAATGGGCCATGAATTTGAGGATTCTCCTCTCTGCTGCACAAAAGCAATATGTGCTAGAAGCGCCGCTAGGCCCCCCACCTTTTTAGGATTCCCCTGACGAGGAGAAGAATGTCTATCAGACTCATTAGGAGGACCACAACTTAGTTCATTGCAGCATATTGTATGGGCTAGATCCAGAACTTCGAAAGCGTTTCGAAAATGGCAATGCATTTGATACAATGGGTGAGTTGAAAATGATTTTCAACACACATGCTGCAGTAGAGAGCTACAATGCTTCAGAAAAGTTCTTTAGCTGCATGATGGAAGAGGACAACTCCGTTAGTGAGCATGTACTCAAGATGCCGGGTTACGCCGATAAGCTTGTGTCATTGGGAATATCGATTCCCATTGACTTAGGCATCCATCGTGTTCTGCAGTCTCTGCCACCTAGCTATAAGAGCTTTGTGATGAACTATAATATGCATGGCATGGAGAAGTCTCTCCCCGAGCTTCTGTCAATGCTTAAAACTACAGAAGTGGAGATCAAAAAGGAACATCAAGTGTTGATGATCAATAAGAACACTGGTTTCAAGAAAGACAATAAGGGAAAACGGAAGGGAAGTAAGGGCGGTAAGCCGGTTGCCGTGCCTGAAAAGAAACCCCGAGTTGGACCTAAGTCTGATATCAAGTGCTACTATTGTAAGGGGACTGGCCACTGGAAGCGCAACTGCCCCAAGTATTTGGCAGACAAGAAGGCCGGCAAGGCAAACAAAGGTATATATGATATACATGTTATTCATATGTACTTGACTAGTGCTCGCAGTAGCACATGGGTATTTGATACCGGTTCAGTTGCTAATATTTGTAACTCAAATCAGGGGCTGCGGAACAAGCGACCGCTAGCAAGGGGTGAGGTCAAGATGCGTGTCGGCAATGTAATAAGTGTTGATGTGATCGCCATCGGAACTCTACCTCTCCACTTGCCGTCGGGATTATTTATAAACTTGATATTGTTATCTGGTGCCTGCACTGAGCATGAACATTGTATCTGGATCGTGTTTGATGCGAAGTGGTTATTCATTTAAATCCGAGAACAATGGTTGTTCTATTTATATGAATGAAATCTTTTATGGTCATGCATCGATGATGAATGGTTTATTTATATTAGATCTTGATAATAATGTTACACATATTCATAATGTTGATGCTAAAAGGATTAAACTTAATGATGATATATACACATATACGTGGCACTACCGTCTAGTTCATATTGGCGTTAAACACATGAAGAAGCTCCATTCGAATGGACTTTTGGAACCACTTGATTTTGAATCATTTGATACATGTGAGCCATGCCTTATGGGCAAGATGACTAGAACGTCGTTTTTTGGTTCAATGGAAAGGGCGACAGATTTATTGGAAATCATACATTATGATGTATGTGGTCCAATGAGTGTGTCGGCGCGAGGTGGATATCGTTATTTTGTTACTTTCACGGATGATTTGAGTAGATACGGTTATATCTACTTGATGAAACACAAGTCTAAAACCTTTGAAAAGTTCAAGGAATTTCATAATGAAGTGGAAAATCATCATAATAGAAAGATCAAATTTCTACGGTGTGACCATGGAGGTGAGTATCTAAGTTACGAGTTTAGCACTCACATGAAAGAGTGTGGAATTGTTTCACAACTCACACCTGCCGAAACACCACAGCGAAATGGTGTGTCGGACATCGTAATCGTACTTTATTGGATATGGTTCGATCTATGATGTCTCTGACGGACTTGCCATTGTCATTTTGGGGTTATGCACTAGAAACTGCTGCATTCACTTTAAATCGGGCACAATCTAAATCCGTTGAAAAGACACTGTATGAATTGTGGTTTGGAAACAAACCTAAGCTGTCATTTCTTAAAGTTTGGGGATGCGATGTTTATGTGAAGAAACTTCAACCGGATAAAATCGAACCCAAAGCGGAAAAATGGGTCTTCATAGGATACCCTAAGGAAACTATTGGGTATTCCTTCTATCACAGATCCGAGGGCAAGGTTTTTGTTGCCAAGAATGGATCCTTTCTAGAGAAAGAGTTTCTCGCGAAAGGTGTGAGTAGTCGGAAGGTAGAACTCGAAGAGGTTATTGAACCTTCTCTTCGAAGTATGGCGAGTAGCGCAGCGCGGGAAGTTGTTCCGGAGTTGGCTTCACCTATTGAAGAGGGAACTAATGATAATGATCATGAAACTTCGAAAGAGAGTACTACCAAACCTCGCAGGTCTAGCAGGGGGGCGTGCAGCTCCTGAGCCGTACGGAAACCCTGTTATGAATTTCATGGTTGATGAAATTGATGACCCTGCGACGTATGAAGAAGCGATGATGAGCCCGGATTCCAACAAATGGTTAGAAGCCATGAAATCCGAGATGGAATCCATGTATGAAAATCAAGTTTGGAACTTGGTGGAATTACCTCACGACCGAAAGGCCGTGGAGAACAAATGGATTTTCAAAAGGAAAACTGATACTGATGGTAATGTGACCATCTATAAAGCTTGAATTGTCGCAAAGGGGTTTCGACAAATTCAAGGAGTTGACTACGATGAGACATTCTCTCCCGTAGCGATGTTAAAGTCAGTTAGGATTATGTTAACAATTGCTGCATATTTCAATTATGAGATATGGCAGATGGATGTCAAAACCGTGTTTCTCAATGGTAATATTGAATAAGAGTTGTATATGATATAACCAAAGGGTTTTGTCAATCCCAAGGATGCTAACAAGTTGTGCAAGCTTCAGCGATCCATCTATGGATTGAAGCAAGCATCACGAAGTTGGAATCTCCGCTTTGATGAGGTGATCAAAGAGTTTGGATTTGTCCAAACTTATGGAGAAGCTTGTATTTACAAGAAAGTGAGTGGGAGCAATGTGGCATTTCTGATATTGTGGATGGCATATTATTTATCAGAAATGATATAGATCTTTTAAACAGTGTTAAAAGTTATCTAAATAGCAAATTTTCAATGAAGGACCTAGGTGAAGCGTCATACATATTAGGCATAAAGATCTATAGAGATAGATCTAGGCGCCTAATAGGGCTATCGCAAAGTACATACCTTGATAAGATTTTAAAGAAGTTTAAAATGGACGGAAGTAAGAAGGGGTTCTTACCTATGTTGCAAGGCAAGACATTGAGTAAGACTCAAAGTCCGGCTACGGCGAAAGAAAGAGAGATAATGGACAAAGTCCCCTATGCTTCAGCCATAGGCTCTATAATGTATGACATGCTATGTACAAGAACGGATGTGGCACATGCTATTAGTTTGACTAGTAGGTACTAATCGGATCTAGGTTTGAAACACTGGATAGCGGTCAAGAATATCCTTAGGTACTTACAAAGAACTAAGGATATGTTTCTTGTATACGGAGGTGAAGAAGAGCTCGTCGCTAAGTGTTATGTCGATGCAAGCTTTGACACCGACCTGGATGACTCTAAGTTTCAATCCGGATACGTATTTCTCATGAATGGCGGAGCGGTTAGTTGGAGGCGTTCCAAACAACCTGTGGTGGCGGGATCAACAACGGAGGCCGAAAATGTTGCTGCTTCGGAAGCGGCTCAGGAAGCGGTTTGGATGAAGGAGTTCATATCCGAACTAGGTGTGGTTGCAAGCGCGTTGGACCCAATGGTGATCTATTGTGACAACAATGGTGCCATTGCCAATGCCAAAGGACCAAGGTCTCACAAGAATTCCAAGCATATTAAGCGCCGATTTCACTCCATCCGCGAGCATATCAAGGATGGAGATATAAAGATTTGTAAAGTACACACGGATCTCAATGTAGCAGATCCGTTGACTAAAACTCTCCCTAGAGCAAAACATGATCAACACCAGAACTCCATGGGTGTTAGATTCATCACTATGTAACTAGATTATTGTCTCTAGTGCAAGTGGGAGACTGAAGGGAATATGCCCTGAGAGACAATAATAACGTGTTTATTATGTGTATTCCAAGTATATGATAGATGTTTATTTTGCATGCTATAATTGTATTAATACGGAAATATTAATACATGTGTGTTCAATAAACAAACAGAAAGTTCCTAGTTATGCATCTCTCGTAAACTAGCTCGTTGATTAACAAGATGATCAAGGTTTCCTGATCATGGACATTGGATGTTGTTAATAACGGGATCACAACATTAGTGTAATGGTGTGATGAACATTCATCCGAAGTATAGCATTACGATCAAAGTCATTGAGTTTATATTGCTATAACAACTGACGAAGTGATCCTAATCCTTAGACCATGAGATCATGTCAATCACTAACACCGGAAGAGTTTCTTGATAACATCAAACATCACACCGTAATAGGGTGATTATAAAGATGGGTTCAGAACTAATAAAGTGTTATGTTGAGGCCCATGGATCGAGAGTGGAATTTGTTCATCCCGATGACGGATAAATATACTCTGGGCCCTCTCGGTGATATCACATTGGTTAGCTTGCAATCAAGTGATCTGATCACTAAAATATTATATCACAGGAACGAGAAGAGTGCATGACAGTAACGAGATCGAACTAGGTATGGAGATAGCGATGATCGAATCTCGGACATGTAATATATCGCGAAACAAAGGTATTAAGATACTAGCGGAAAGGTTTTGACGATCACAAGAAAGTCATCGTTGAATGTGTGGGAGTCAGTATGGGTCTCCAGATCCTGCTTCTAATTATTGATCCGAGAGGAGTCTCGATCATGTCTGCATTATTCATGAACCGTAGGGTGACACACTTAAGATACACCGACATCCAATTGGAGCAAAAGTTTCATGCCGGAAAGAATAATAAGCGCATGAATTTATTTCACTAGATACCGAAACAGGTTTTCGGGTGAAATTGCATAAAGTGGTTATGCATGTGAAATAGAATTCTAGCAAGGGGTTATATGTGAATGTTTATCATTAAAGTAATTGAAAAAATTCTGAATAAATAAAAGAGTTTTATTTAATGAGAGTTTGCATTAAATTTGGTGGAAATTTAATTGTAAGTTTGAGTGGGATTTTGAGTGGAGGGAAATGAAGAGGTTTTTGTGAGTGGAGTGTCCACCCACATGAATGAAGTAGGGGAGGGGGTAGCCCCCATGGCCGGCGGCCACCCCCTTCGGTGCCCCCTCCTCCTATAAAAGGCACCCCTCTCCCTCTCTCTCACTCACACCTCCTCGTGAAGGATCTCTCTCCCCCTCTAGAATTTATCCCCCATGGTCTCGGACTAGCGAGATACATGTTCCCGGTGGCTATTCGGCAAGAAAGAGTTGCGCTTCCGTTGCATCGCTGGAGCGAGGAGGCGGAGGTTGCTCGGTGCCTCGGACGTGTGTGCGAGCACGGATGCGCTGCTGATTTGCGGCGCTAGGACTTCCTCTCGATCTTGAGATCGGCAAGAGATCGTCTACATCAACCACGAGTTTAACTCGTTAAGATTTGTCGGAGTTCAAGGGTATGTTCTCTACGGATATACATCTGCCCGTTGTTTGTATCTAGTAGATAGATCTTGGTACATAGTTGTTCCCATCGTAGGAATTTTTTGTTTCCTATGCTGCGAACCCTACAGTATCAATGGTAAAGATTGGACCGGGGTCCATAGTTCACTAGAGGTGCTCTCCTTAGATAAACAACATGGCATGAAGGGTAAACAAATTACAACAGGGAAATTGACAGGAACTAAGCAAGGCATAACAATGTAATTACTAGTCAGAAAGATCCTATGAGATTTGATTGGGCAATACAACAAGATAATAGACCGCCATCCAACTGCATCTATGACTAGAAGTCCAGCTTCAGGTTATCATCCGAACCCCCTCCAGTATTAAGTTGCAAGCAACAGACAACTGCTTTAAGCAAAGTGTGTAAGGTAAACAGTCCACATGTTCCATGAACAAGAGACCGTTGTTTTCTCTCTAGTAGCAACATCACATCTACAACCGAAGAGATTATTGCCACTTCCCTTGGAAACTAGAGGCATGAACCCACTATCGAGCATAAATACCCCCTCTTGGAGTCACTAGCAACTACTTGGTCAAGATAGCTACTAACAACGGAGAGCATGCAAGATCACAAACAACATAGACATGATAGAATCATAAAGACAAAACCATTAATCAAACCAACATAATAATCTCAATATCCATCGGATCCCCGCAAACACAACATGCATGATTACAAATAGATTAGATCTTGATCATGAATGGAGCTCACAACATCTATACATGAAAGCACAAAGGAGGAGATACAACCATCTAGCTACTACATGGACCCATACTCCAAGGTGGAACTACTCACGCATCATACTGGAGAGAAGGCCTTCAGAATGATCTCCCCTCCGGCAGGGTGTCGGGAAGAACTTCAGATCCCCCTGATCTAGGTACGATGGTGGTGGCGGCTACAGACGGTTTCGTGGATATTTGATCGGGTCCTTAGGGTTTCTGCATCGGGGGCTTCTTATAGGCGAAGGGGGAGGCCGAGGCGGTGGCCATGGGCCCCACACCCTGCTGATGACCCACAAGTATAGGGGATCGCAACAGTCTTCTTGGGTAGTATTAACCAATTTATTGATTCGACACAAGGGAGCCAAAGAATACTTGCAAGCCTTAACAACTGAGTTGTCAGTTCAGCTGCACCTAGAAATAGTTCTTGCTCACAGAAGTTTATCAATAGCAACAGTTTGGTAGTGGCAACAACAACAGTGAAACAGGAGCAATAGTAATAGTAACGGTAACAGTAGGATTTGAGTGCGGTAGGCATAGGGATGGATGGACGGGTGTTGCATGGACGAGTTTAAACATGTAACTTCAAGATCTAGGGTATTGCAGATAAATAATAACAAGCATCCAAGTACTAAAAAATCCTAGGCATGTGCTCAAAATATAGTCATACGTGCTCGCAATGAGAACTTGCACAACATCTTCTGTCCAGCAAACCCGTGGCAGCGGGGCCTCTAGGGAACTACTGGCAATTAAGGCGCTCCTTTTAATAGAGCACCAGAGCAAAGCATTAACACTCTGTGAACACATGTGATCCTCACACCACAGCCATCCCCTCCGGTTGTCCCAATTATTGTCACTTTGGGGCCTTTGGATCCGGACAATGATACGTGTACACAAATTACAGATAAGATCACAAACAATACTATCATAATGATTCAATAATAAGTTCAAATCTGTGATCATGGCACTCGGGCCCTAGTGAGAAGCATTAAGCACAACAAGTTGCAACAAAGTCAAATAGCACAAGATATACTAGGTGTAAGGTTCCCAACCTTTAATAAGGTTGAGTTCCCTGTGTTTACAATGCTAGTCCCTGGATCAATAGCTAGCATCCACAGTTAAGATGTAATATCAAGAAACAAAGGTCATAATACAACTTTATAACCAGGAATAAAATAAATCATTACATCTTACATAGCTCATTTGGCTATCACATTACATTGCAGCAGAATATCTATAAAGCATGGAGTCCTTCATCTTCAAAGTGCCACAGGCAGACATGTTGGTTGTAGACTTGTAATCCTAATCAACAAACTTCACTAACATCAAACAAACCTGCAACATAATAAGTTGCAGCCACAAGGGTCAATACATTTGAATTGTATTGGCAAGTTTCACTACTATGTAGAAATAAATGGATCTTATCAATACATGCATATTTGGCTAAGTAGGGTTTAGGCTCATTGCAGAAAGCAATATAATTTTATCCTATCATTTCAAAATAGTTTTGATCTTTTGACAATCTTTTTGAACTCCTTGGAAAACTCCAAGTGCTTCTAATCCCTTGTTGACACCATCAAGTTTTACTTTGAGAAATTGGAACGTCGAGATCTTCCATAGCTTCAGGACTTAGTTGCTCAGTATTGTCCATAACCGAGGACACGGCTAAGTACTTAGAATTTTGATCTTCTGCAGAAGTTGTACACTTTACCCACATGACACAATCTCATCTTGATGCCACCAGTGGCCGCTGGGTAAGTACTCACCAAGATGGAGTACTGGCAGATTGAGAATGTGACAAAGTCTTTCCATAGAAGTCCTCCCAATACACAATGCTAGCTTGTCATCCAGGCACCAATGTAGGGTTTCAAGTTCCCTTACACAATTCTAGTTAACCTGAAGATGCCAATGCATGGGTCTTCCACTATGTAGTTGACTAAGCCAGAGCCCATTTAGCATGTGGCTGTACACGGAAGCCACTGTACGAGAAACATGTTCAATCTCTAAGTCCCTAGGTGGTTTTCTTTTAGTGCACATACAAAAAGAGATAGCCATATAAACATGGTTCCTTTTGTTGCCACCTTGTCCAAAACTTGAGTATCCTTGTCCACCCAGGTGGTTCATTGAGTACTTGTTTTATTATATACAACATATATATTTTCAACACTTCATATAAACATAACATGTATCCCATCCCAAATATATAGCTGGGCTAAGCATACTACAAATACAATGTTTTCACTAAGGGAGGTATCGAAAAGAAAAAGTTTTATCTCCCCTGTCCATAGATTTCAGGATAGCGAGGCATACCAACGCCATGCCAACAAGAGGAACCATCCGGACTTAAAACAGTATAAGGGTATCCTATTATGATTTAGCATAGCATAAAATATAGTAAACCTTATCATATGTTTCAAAAATCCACTAAGTGTAATGAAAATAGTAGGACATGGATGATAGTGTCACTTGCCTTTTTAGTAGAGAATGTTGGTTCACTTCTTGATCTTGCAAATATCACACTCTTCTAATTCCACTACAATTCAATCAAGCAAACACAAATTCAACTAGCATTCCAACCAATTTATCACACATAAAATAATAGAAACAAGGTCATGCATGCAAGCATGCAAAAGATAGTTTTATTTGCAAAAGTAGTTTCTACTAGGCTCTAAACATTATAAAGTTCAAAGTGGACATTTAACAAAGTGGTAAAACCATTTGCAAAAGGTTTTATCTATAAACCATTTTTAAATCAAATCATTATTTTATGTGGTTGAAAATGCTTTTATCAAAGCAATATTCTTTAAAGAGTTCACCAAATATATTTTAATTCTAAAAACTTGGTGTTTTAGGGTCAGAAGGTTTGAATCAAATCATTTCCCAAAGGTTTTACTCAAAAATCATTTCTAAATCATAATCAATATTTTTATTTGACTAGAAATGGGCTAATTCAAATATTTATTTCTTATCTTCACAAAATACATTTTTAAATCCATAAGTTGGTTCCTAGGGTCAGTAGGTTCACAACAATCCAATTTGCAAAGATTTCATATTAAAAATATATCTAGAAAAATTTTTATATTCAAAATAAGCCTACACAAGTTTCTGCAATTTCAACCAATTTTTACAGAAGCAAAACATTAAACAAAATGCATGGTTGCAAAGTACTTGTTCTGCTGAATCCATAGATATAAAATTTGCAAAATTTGTACGTGTAGAATTAAAGTTATGAATTTTACAAGTTTGCAATTTAAACAGATTCTAATTTCTGTTTTAAACAAAACCTTATCCACGTGGCGTGTTTCTATTGGCCGGTACCGCTTCGGGTGGATCGAGCTCTCTAGACCACAGGATCTTATTTAGATTGCACGGCGCAGATTGAGTGATATCCCTTCGTTAAGTCATCTGTTCCTACGCGTCGGATCTAAATCTAACGGTGCAGATGGGTTTGACCATTGCCTGGCGGCGCTAGCGGCGGCTGGCGGCGATGCACGCTCCGGCAGGAGGTTTCCGGCAAAACTAGGAAGCGAGGAAGAGGGGGAAGTGGCTCACAGTGTTCACGTGGTCGAGGTGAAGCTCGAGGTCGTCGCAGCTGTCCAAGGGGCGCACAGGAACGGCGATGATTGCTCGCCGGAGTGTGCAGCGGCGCCAGGCGGTTCTGTTTGTCGTCGGGGACGGAGCTGCAGTTCACCCCAAGGAAAATGGAAGGTACGGTTAGACGCGGGCGAACATGGGGAGTACGGGAGCATCAACAGGGGAGCTTGGGGCGGTCGAGGCTTACCAGGAAACTTCGTCGGAGACAAGACAGACAGCGGCGGTGCTCAGGTGAGGACGAAGCCGACGCTACGGGGCACGCGGGAGTGAGCTGGGGCTATGGGCAGGTGCGCCTGGCGATGGGGAATATGCCTGCGTGCAGAGGGAGTCGAGGGGCGGCTAGACGGCGCCGGAATTGGCCAGGAACACCGTCGGAACAGAGAGGCTTGAGCTCAAAATTCCTGCAGCCTGGTGGCAGAGGGGAGGCGTTGTTTGGGGGGAAAGAGAGAAGAGGCGTGGGCGCTTATCTACGCGTGATCACAACAAGGATTTACTCAGCCATTTACGCGTATTGACGCCGGCAATAACTCGGCAGCAACGGCAGGGCGACGTGGTCGTGGGGAAGACGATGGCTGGCGATGTGGGGCCATGCTGACAGTGAGAGAGAGAGGACACGGGGTCCACCTGTCAGTGTCTCTGCGGGTGTGCTCGCGCGTAAGAAAACGCTTCGCTGTGGGGAAAAAAGTTGGGCTGCGAGTGGGCTTGCTGGGCTTGTTTGCTGGGCTGGGTTTGATTCACTTTTTTTATACAAGAAGCTTTTTCTTTTTCCATTTGGAATTTCTGTTTTGATTTTATTCAAACAGTTCGAACACCCAAATGAATTCAAACCTTTGCCAAACTTTGTGTAGATTTTAATTATGTTTAACAACACAAATCGAAGTCCAAAACAAAATAATTTTTATTGTTTTTAGGATCCATTAATAATTAAATAAATAGACCTTAGTCATTAATTCAAATAGGATTTGATTTATTTTAAAACTCTATTTGAAATCTAAAATAATACCAAAATCATTTCAGTAGGTTTTATTTGTATTTAAAATAAATTAACAAGTTTTAGTGTTTATTTAAAAATGGAAAAGCCTTTACTTTAATAAAATTGGATATTAATAAATCCACATTATTTTATTTAAATAAACCTTTACTCTTTTTATCAAATAGAAATATTTTATTTCAAAAGTTTGGCCAAGATTTAATTTGGCTCAATAAAATAATCTTTATTTATCAATTCTACTTTGCGTTTGAAAACGAAATCTTTTTATTAAAAGATCCAAAAATAGTGATTCCAATTATTAAAACTTTCTTTAATAATTGTTTATCTTTTTAAATCCCTTTAGAATTTTATTTGATCAAAATAGGTTTTGATATTTCCAATTGGAATCAAAAAGTTTCTTCTCACCCTAAATTTCAACAAAATTTTATTTTGTTTATTTATTTTTCACATTTCAAAATTTGGAAAATTTTGGGATGTGACACTAGGCACTATGCCTGTAAGGGTCCCAACCTTTAAATAAGGTAGAGTCCCCTGTGTTTACAATGCTAGTCCCTGGATCAATATCTAGCATCCACAGTTAAGATGTAATATCAAGAAACAAAGGTCATAATACAACTTTATAACCAGGAATAACATAATTTTATTACATCTTACATAGCTCATTTGGCTATTACATTACATTGCAGCAGAATATCTATAGCATGGGGTCCTTCATCTTCAAAGTGCCACAGGCAGACATGTTGGTTGTAGACTTTGTAATCCTAATCAACACACTTCACTAAATCAATCAAACCTGCAACATAACAAGTTATAGCCACAAGGGTCAATACATTTGAATTGTATTGGCAAGTGATACTATGGTAGTATAGTGGAGTCTATCATCTATATGCATTTGGCTAAGTGGAGTTGAGGCTTGCATTGCTCAAAATAGATTTTTCCTTAACATTTGAAAACACTAAGTTTTTGCTTGACAAAATCATTTCTCCCAATCAAAGGTTTAAGATCCTTTAACCCTTGTTCAAACCACAAGTTTTTAACTTAGAAATTTGAATGATGAGATTCTTGATTGCTTCCATGTCTTGATGCTCAAATTGTCCTTTGCCAGGGACATGGCTAAGTACTTAGATTTTACACTCTGTAGAGGTGGTGCATTTTCCCCACAAGACTTGGTTTCCCAAGACAAGATCTTTCAGAAGCCTTCCCTTAGACCAAAATGGACGCGTTCCAACCTATCAAACTCTACCACCAACAGTCCATATGGCTAAGTTCTTGCAACCTATATGATCCAGGCAGAGCCCATAATGCCAAGTGGTTGCACTTGAAGCTTCTCAACATTTGACATCTCAAATATCTTTGTTCCTGGGTGGCAATCCACAAGTGTGATACACAAGGTAAACCATAAACATGGGCCTTGTGTAACCACTCAACCAAAATCCACCATTCAAGTCCCATTCCACCCAGGTGATTCATTAACTTAGTTGTTTTATTAAACAAAAACACAAGTCCTCAGACTTAGAAATTTTCCATAGTATGGATATATATTCCACCCTTGTTTTCTATTAGCTAAGCTAAGCTTGATAGTAGTAGGAATATTAACTTAGGAAAATTTCCACTAAGGTTTCATCTACCAGGTTTTCCTATAGCAAGGTTTATACTTATCAAAAGTTCCATGCAAGTTTTACTTAGAAAAAAAAATCACTAATGCATAGTGAAAGTAATGGGACAAAAAGTATGAAGCATCACTTGCCTTTTTGGTAGAGGGTAGGTTCACTCCTTGTCCTTGAAACAATCACACTCTTCAAGTCACTATAATTCAATCAAGCAAGGCACAAACTCAATCTACCATTCAAGCAAAACATCACATAAAATCATACAACATAACAATGCATGCAAGCATGCCAAGGATTGTTTTATTTGGAAAAGTGGTTCCTAATGGGTCATAAACATTTGAAAACACCTAATGGTCATTTTGGTAAAGTGGCAAAGTCATTTGCAAAAGGTTTCACTTCATAAACCATTTTCAAAACAAGGTATCATTTTATGTGGGGTAGAAATGTTTTTACTAAGGCTTTAATCTATAGGATTTACAAAATATGTTTTCAAACCATAAAACTTGGTGTTTGGGGTCAGAGAGTTCAAAACAAAACATTTCCCAAAAGTTTTCCTTCAAAACCATTTTTAATAAATAAACCATATTTCTATTTAACTAGAAATGGTTTTAAATCAAATAATCATTCTTTTGTTTCACCAAATACATTTTTGAAACCACAAAGTGTTTCCTATGGTCAGTAGGTTCAAAATACACCATTTTCCAAAGATTTTATCCCCAAAAACATTTTGGAACAATTTTTACATCCTTAACAAGCATACAAATGTTTCTGCAAAAACAAACATTTTAACAGAAGCTTTTTGCTAAACAAAAGGCATGGTTGGATAGGGCTTGTTCCACTGATTCCATTGATATAAAGTTTGCAAATTTTGGACGTATGTATCAAAAGTTATACCAATTACAAATTTGCATTCTAATCAGATCAAAATCTGCTTTAAATCAATTCCAGTCCACGTGGCAGTTTCTGATTGGACAATAATGGTTCGCTCGGATCGGCTACGGGGTGCGTTGGATCTAACTGAAAATGTGTGGCACAGATGGACGCGTACCCCTTCGGCTAAGGATCTATCGTGAGCGTCGGATCAAGATCCTACGGTGCGCAGCGTGCCAGCCATAGATGGGCGGCGCTGCGGTGGCTACTGGCGGCGGAGTGTCCAGACGGTGGCGGCGCCGGCGATACAGGAAGCAAGGGTGGCTGGGGAGATACTCACAGTGTTCGTGGCGTCGTGCTGATTCTCAACGTGTGGTTCGTTTGTCGAGGGGCGCTCTGGTCCAACGTGGATTGCTCACCGGAGTCCACATGGCGGCGGGCGTGCTCTGGAGATTGTCGAGGGCGAGGATGGAGGACACCCTAGGACAAACGGGAGGCACCGTTAGGTTAGCAAGAGCATGGCGATCATTATCGTGTCCACGGGGAAAAGAGGGGAGGTCTGGTTTACCTGGGAGACGTCGCCGCAGTTGGCGGCGCTGGCTCGGGGTGACGCTGTCGAGCTTGCAGAGCTCGCGACGGTGAGCTGGCGATGCGAAAAGGTGCGCCAGGGCTTGGGGAGTATGCGAGTGTGGTCAAGGAGGCGAGGGGTGGCAGGACACGGTCGGAATCGAGGGAAAAGTTCGTCTGTGGCAGTGAGGTTCGGAGAGGAATCAGGGCGGCCTGGGGGCGTGCTAATGTGGGGTGACAGAGGGGAAATGGAGAGGAGGCATGGGCGTTTAAGCTTGCGTGATCAAAGCGAGTAATGGTGGCCGCGTTAAGACGAATTAAACCAGAGGAATCAACGGCAGGAGCGGGTAAGAACTGGTCGCGGGTGTAGACAATGAACAAGAGAGGATGGGGTCGGCTGGTCAGTGAGAAAGGGAGTGAGGGAACGGGGTCCACTTGTCATCGTCTGTATGGGTGCGTGATCGAGTGAACAACGTTTTGCTGAGGGAAAGAAAGGTGGGCTGCGAGTTGGGCCTAGACTGGGCTGCTGGGTTGGGTCGACCAGATTCATATTTTTTTTCTAGTTCTGAATCTTTTTCTTTTTCCAAATCAATTTCTGTTTTGAATTTCAATCAACTATTCAAACATTCAAACAATTCAAACATTCACCACACTTGTAAAGAGTTTTGGTTCTGTTTAACCAAAGTCCAAAAATAAAATAAAATAATTTTATTTTAGAGTCCATTTATAATTAAATAAAATGGACACTAGTTAATAAATCAAAAGGGTTTTAATTTATTTAAAAACTCCATTTGAAATCTAAATATCTTCAACACCAAAAGAGTAGGTTTTATTTGAAAATATAAGATACTTGAAATACTTGTTTAAAATAAAATAACATTTTATTTTAGGGTCCATTAATAATTAAATAAAATGGACCTTAGTCATTAAATCAATTAGGATTTGTTTTATTAAAAACTTTATTTTGAAATCTAAAATAAAACCAAAACACTTCAGTAGGTTTTATTTGGGAATATAAAATACTTGGAAAACTTATTTAAAATAAATACATAAGTTTTAGTGTTTATTTAAAATAGGAAAAGCCTTTACTTAAATAAAATTGGATATTAAATCCTTATTATTTTATTTAAATAAAACTTTACTCTTTTATTCAAAACAAAATATTTTATTTCAAAAGCTTGGCCAAGGTTTAATTTGGCCATATAAAATAATCCTCATTTATAAATCTATCTTTTCTTTTGAGAACCAAATCTTTTTATTAAAAGATTCAAAAATAGTAATTCCAAATATTTTTATTTTCCTTTATTAAATGTTTATCCTTTTAAATCCCTTTAGGATTTATCCTGATCAAAATAGGTTTGAAAGTTCCCAATTGGAATCAAAAAGTTTCTTCTCACCCTGAAAATCAACAAAGTTTTATTTTATTCATTTATTTTTCACATAACAAGATTTGGAAAATCTAGGGATGTGACAATGCCCTAACAATCTTATTCGATTCATGATAGAACTCATCCAATCTCTACCATCCCCAAGCCTACAGCGGGGGATTACTCACTCATGGATGAGGGAACCATCGGTGGTTGATGGATATGCGTTGGTGATGACGATGGCGATGATACTCTCCAAATCCACCGTCCCGGCAGGGTGCCAGAATGGAGTTTCTGGATCCGAATCTTGGTTTCTGGTGGCGACAGCCGAGCGGAACTCTTTCTGGAAAACTATCGAACCCCCCTCGGTACTTATAGGCGCAGAGGGAGGCCGAGGAGGTGCCTGGGGAGGCTGCACCCCCTCCAGGCGTGGCCAATGGTGGGCCCGTTCCTGGGGTGGGTGTGGGCCCCCCAGGCCTCCTCTCCGTCTCTTCTTATGGCTCTGTGGATCTTCTGGTGAAATATAATTTTTGGCATATTTTCCGGGATTTTTTCTCATAGTTCATTTTCTGCACAAAAAGAAGACACCAAGGTAATTCTGCTGAAAACAGCATCAGTCTGTGTTAGTTGTATCCAAATCACACAAGTTTAGAGGAGAAACAATAGCAAATTGTTCGAGAAAGTAGATACGTTTTGGACGTATCAACTCCCCCAATCTTAGCTTATTGCTTATCCTCAAGCAATTCAGTTGAAAACTAAGTGCGATAAATAACTTTCACAAACACTTTGCTTCATATGATGTAAATATTCTCATCACAAGAGTAGATGCTTAGACAATTCATAATAAGGAGTATGAAACTAAGTCTACTCAATAGTCATTGCAAGCTATGAAGAGAAACCAACTCAATAATAATAAGTAGCATGAAACATAAACATAAGCAACATTGCAATGCTCATAATAAGGTATTATAGAGTGGTATCTCGCTTGCCTTTGTTTCAAGAGCACAGTATAAATGCTGAGGTTCACATGAAGACTAGAGATAAAGATATGAGAGATACAAGCATCAAAGTCATGACATAATTAACCAAGTTTTGGAACAAACACAGGAATGACAACTATGCTCTCAAGAAGATGCTCATAGAATAAGTGGTGACTCAACAAGGTTGTGAAAACGGTTTTGTGAAGGTTTGAAAGGCTTCCAGATTCTGAAAGGAAGGTACTCAATAGCTTTGAGCTCTCATTGACCCTATCATAGGCATCTTCATGTGGTTAAGGTGAAAGTGATGTCCACTCTGAATCATATGCTTGACAGACCATAGACTGGAAATCCCAAGTCCCTTGAGTACGAGGGTCGCTCCGCATGCTACTCAACTTTGGTCACCTGAAAGTTCTTGTCATTGTAAAGACATGCATATCATCGAGACCCGCCGACGGGGTACCCCTTGCACATGGTACAGGAGCTTTCCCATTACCAAAATGACAAGGCAAGCAGACAATGACCATCTTAGCAATCTTTTTATTTACCATATACATAGCTTTTTATTGAGGACGCTCCAGAGATGCTCACTATAGTGATGTTGCAAGTTTCCACCATGATTAAGCATGGATTAGGCTAGCGGCCCAGGCGTTTCTCTAACACAATGTATAAACTCCATGAACTAACAACTTCCCCTTTTATTTCACATCGTCGACATCCGTAAACAAAAGAGCAAGGAATCAACTGGATGGGATATCCAAAAAGTGTTGAAAGCATTCCCCATGACAGCACGGTTCTGCTGACTCCCAGCATATAATTAGCAAGCATATAACTTTCATGGACAAGTCACAATGGTCCAATATTATTAAGCACAAAGTATAAAGTGTGCCATGAAGTTCGTGAAAGCTTTACTAACTAACTTTCTCAAAACAGACAAACATTTTATTTTGGAAGAAAACACGGCATATGGAATATGCGCTGAACTAGCATATGATGCTAATAGGTAGGTATGGTGGACACAGCTGGCAATATTGGTTTTGGGGAGTTGGAAGCACAAGTAGAGCATGTACTCAGTGCAAGTGAAGGCTAGCAATAGAGAGGGAGCGACAAACGAGAGAGCAATAGCTGTCATAATCATGCTTACAACAAAACAGGACTAACTATGGCATGAAAGTGATACAAGAACTCTGAGGCAAAATAAATCATCGAGGCTTACTGACTATTGATTAGTCATATGCATGCGTGAGCATGTGCCAAGTCGATTCACATGAACAGTCAGAGGAGGATACCACAATATCATACCAAAGTATGAATAAAACAATGCAATCAAACATTCATATGACATGCTACAAACTATTAACAAGCTGGAGCTAATCATAGACAAGCAAGAACTAATAAGTATCCATAATGACATACACCTTACACAAACAGGCTAAGCATGCTCACTATGAAGAGTATATGTACAAGAATGAAACAAATAGAGTTCGTTACCATCCTCTTACCACACCTCGAGTTGTCTTAATCTTCATTATTGCCCTTCACTTGTGTGACTTGAATAATTAACATGAAACCAAAATCCACTGAGGATGGCTGAACCCTGAACTCACAAAACCAGAGAAGAACAACAAATATTTTTGGTGTTTTCGATTTTTTAGAAACAAGCAACCAAAGAAAAACCAAACAAAAACAAAGCAAACCAAAGAAAGCAAAATCTTTTTTGGATTTTTGTTTTAAGGCAAACCAAAGCAAATAAACAAGCCAAGAGAAACAACAAAAATATTTTTGGTATTTTTGGTTTTTTAAGAAGCAACAAGAACCAAAAAGAAAGCGAAACAATGGATATACAAAGAACCGACCGAACATGATATATATATATATATATATATATATATATATGAGTATGACATCGGTAAACCTCCTCCCAAGCTTAGGCTTTTGGCCTAAGTGGGGCTCAATCCCATGGTGCCCAAGTAGATGCATATCCGTAGTATGTCGAGGAAGCTCCCTCGTCCTGGTACGAGCTCGAGGCCTCCCCTGTGAAATACGCAGGAGGGTAGTATGATGGTGCTTCCTCCTGATAGTGCCCATGGAAGTTGAGAGAATGCAGGTTGTCATCCATCTCCGCCTTCGAGCGTGACCAAGGTCCCTGATAAATACTGAACAAAGTGGTTTGGGGTAGAGGGATCTCTCTCTTCCCCGTCAGTAAACAACATTCTATAAACCAAGTTCTTAAGAGTAGAGCTAGTGGTGACAAAGTGGTGCGCCTTCATGGCGGCAAGATCAAGCCTCTAAGGAGCCAAAACTGTATCATGTGGATCAACAACAATGTTCAAGGCAGCAGCAACACGAGTAGCAACAATTCCCCCATAAATGGGTCCCTTAGCAGCTAAACGACGAGCAACGAGAGAACCAAGATTATACATATGTAGAGGTCCCAACCTTTAATAAGGTAGAGATCCCTGTGTTTACAATGCTAGTCCATGGATCAATAGCTAGCATCCACAGTTAAGATGTAATATCCAGAAACAAAGGTCATAATACAACTTTATAACCAGGAATAAAATAATTCATTACATATTACATAGCTAATTTGGCTATCTCATTACAATGCGGCAGAAATAAATTTAGAATGGGGTCCTTCATCTTCAAAGTGCCACAGGCAAACATGTTGGTTGTAGACTTGTAATCCTAATCAACACACTTCACTAACACCAAACAAACCTGCAACATAATAAGTTACAGCCACAAGGGTCAATGCATTTGAATTGTATTGGCAAGTGATAGTATGGTAGTATAGTGGAGTCTATCATATATATGCAATTGGCTAAGTGGAGCTTAGGCTTGGTTTGCTCAAAATAGATTTTCCTTATCATTTGAAAACACTAAGTTTTTGCTTGACAAAATCACCCAAGGCATCTCCCAATAGAAATTGGTGATCCTTCAACCCTTGTTCAACCACAAAGTTTTAACTTAGAAATTGGGATGAGGAGATTCTTGATAGCTTCCATGTCTTGATGCTCAAATTGTCCTTTACCAGGGACATGGCTAAGTACTTAGATTTTACACTCTGGAGAGATGGTGCACTTTCCCCACAAGACTTGGTTTCACCAAGACAAGATCTTTCAGAAGCCTTCCCTTAGACCAGAATGGACGCGTTCCAACCTATCATACCCTACCACCAACTGTCCATTTGGCTAAGTTATTGCAACCTATATGATCCAGGCAGAGCCCATAATGCCAAGTGGCTGCACTTGAAGCTTCTCAACATTTGACATCTCAAATCTCTTTGTTCCTGGGTGGCCATCCACAAGTGAGATACACAAGGTAAACCATAGAAATGGGCCTTGTGCAACCACTCAACACAAACCATTCCTTCCATTCCACCCAGGTGATTCATTCACTTGGTTGTTTTATTAAACAAAACACAAGTCCTTGACTTAGAAATATTCCATAGTATGAATATATTCCACCCTTGTTTTCTACTAGCTAAGCTAAGCATGATAGTAGTAGGAATCTTAACTTAGGAAATTTCTACTAAGGTTTCATCTACTAGGGTTTCCCATTGCATAGTTTACACTTAGCAAAAATTCCATGCAAGTCCTACTTAGAAATATCACTAATGCATAGTGAAAATAATGGGACAAAAAGTATGGAGCATCACTTGCCTTTTTGGTAGAGAATATAAGTTCACTCCTTGATCTTGCAATATTCACACTCTTCAAATCCCACTACAATTCAATCAAGCAAGGCACAATTTCAATCTACCATTCAAGCAAACATCACATAAAATAATAGAAACAAAGCAATGCTTGCAAGCATGCAAAAGATTGTTTATTTGGAAAAGTGGTTTCTAATGGGTTATAAACATTTGAAAACATCTATTGGTCATTTTATAAAAGTGGCAAAACCATTTGCAAAAGATTTTACCTATAAACCCTTTTTAAACCAAAGTATTATTTTATGTGGTTGAAAATGCCTTTAGCAAAGCAATAATATTTATAGGGTTCACCAAATACATTTTTAATTCTAAAACTTGGTGTTTGGGGTCAAAGAGTTTAATCCAAATCATTTCCCAAAGATTTTTCTCCAAAAAGTATTTTTAACATATAAACAACATTTTTATTTGACTAGAAATGCTTTAATTCAAAGATTTATTCTCCTGCTTCATAAAATATGTTTTTGAATCTACAAGTTGGTTTCTATGGTCAGTAGCTTCAAAACAATCCATTTGCCAAAGGTTTTATCACAAAATAATTTTAGAATGAATTTTATATTCAAATTATGCCTACACAAGTTTCTGCAAAAACAACCATTTTACCAAAAGCAATTCATTAAACAAAGTGCAATGTTGGAAAGTACTTGTGTTGCTGATTCCATTGATATAAAGTTTGCAAAATTTGGACATGTGGTTTAAAAGTTATGAATTTTGCAAGTTTGAATAACCAATAGAACATTTTCTGGTTTTTATAACAGCTCTAGGCCACGTGGTGAGTTCTGATTCGCTGGTACCCATTCGGGCGGATCAAGCGATGCGATCCGTTGGATCTAATTAACAATGCATGGCACAGATTCTCTCATGCCTCTTTGATAAGTCAATCTATCGCATCACTCGGATCTAGATCGGACAGCTCCTAATGCTTTGCCAAGAACTGGCGGCGCGACGATGGTGGTCGGCGGCGGCGTGGCTCTGGCGATGGCGTTTCCGATGGAATAGGAAGCGCGGGAGGGGTAGAATATGCTCACTGGGTTCGCCTTGTCGTGCTTAAGCTCGAGGTGGTCATCGTAGCTGAAGGGGCGCACAGAGCTGCTGGCGATTCCTCGCCGTAGTTGTAGTCGGCGTCTGGCGCCTCTGTTCGTCGTCGGGGGCGAGGCTATAGATGATGGAAAAACCAGAGGAGGGTGGTGTTAGACGTGCAAAGAAGAGACAAAGGTGCGAGCATCAAAGAGACGAAGGGGCGCGGTCAGAAACTACCCGTATGGTTCGCCGGAGTTGGAGCAGGAGGCGGTGGTGTTCTGGTGTTGACGTTGTCGACACTAGGAGGCACGCGCGAGCTAGAGGAAGGAACTGTCAGGTGCAGGAGATGCTGGCGAGCAAGCTCGTGTTCTCTGGAGGCAGTGGGGCTGGCGGTGGTGGCCGGAATTTGAATGTGAGCTAGCCGGAGACAGTGGGGTTCAGGCTTGCGATTCCAGCAGCCTGGTGGCGGTGAGGAGTTGGCGTCCGAGGGGAAAAGTAGAGGGAAGAGAGGTGCTTATGAGGCAAGGTCACGGGGCTGTTTGATCGCAGTGTTTACTGTGAATTTACGCCGGCAATCAATCGGCAGTAAATGGCCGGGGAGGGCGTGGTCAGCGGCGGGTGAGAACGAAGGGGAGCTGGCGGTGGGGTCGCTTCGTCAGCGAAGGAGAGAGAGAGGAGGTGGGGTCCAGTAATCAGTGACGCTGCGGTTCCTTTTGTGGTGAAAATGATTCGCGCGTAGAGAGAGGGGGAGTGGGCTGATGCTGGGCCAGTGGGCTGGGCTGGCTGCTTTTTTTTCCTTCTTCTGTTTATTTTTCTTTTTCCATTTCTTTTATTCTATTTTGATTTTGTTTAATCATTTCAAACAACAATTTGAAATCAAACTTCAACCAAACTTTGTGTAGATTTTAATACTGTTATTTAACATATTCTAAAGTCAAATTTAGAATAATTTTTTTATTCCTTTTAGGGTATATTAATTATTTAAGATAGGCCCTTGTTTTAAATTCAAATAAGATCAAATATCTTTTCAACCCTTATTTAAAATTTTTCACAAAACCTTTTCAGTAGGTTTATTATTTATTAGGATGTCAAATAATTCACCTTGAATTATTTGGAATATTTTTAATACGATTTATTAATCATTTAAATTGGGTATTTATCTTTATTCCAATGAAATTAAATATGGGTTTAACTCCATAAATTTTATTTAGTTGATTTCTTTGATCTCATTTAAGTTAATTAAACAACTTTTATTCCACTTGGGTAAATTCCAAATTCTATTTTCCCATGATTTAATTAATTATTCTTATTAGGGAAATTTGTCTTAATCCAATAGAATTTGGTTAAGGCCATTTTATTTTATTTGGAAAAATCCTTATCCTTTTATTTTATTTGGATTTGGATTATGATTATTCCATTTGCTTATGGTCTTGGCCAAGTTTTATTTGGCTCTTATCAAATAGTCCTTATTTATTATTTCTTCCTTTGTCTTTTAAAAACCATATCTTTTTATTTAAATATCCAAACTTGGTGATTCCAATTGGTAAGATTTTATTTAATATTTGTTTATCCTTTCAAATGTCTTTAGGATTATTTGCTCACCATTTGGTATGTATTTTTAGATAGGTGCTTTATTAGCTTTGTAAATTTAATTTCCTTATATTATTAAATTCATAAGATTTTATCTATGGCTCCAAATTAAGTGAAACCAATTCATATGGTTTTATAATATTTCTATTTGTCATTCTTGATCATTTATAAATGTTTGTTGACAAAAAAATTATATGGATCCAATCCATGATCTTGGAGATAACTTGGAAATGTTTTTCTTCCATTAGGGTTTTAGAGTTTTGGTTTATTTTCCAAGTGTTTAAATTTCAAGATGCATTTATGAAGAATGCATTTCACTTGATTTGAATTTAGTTGGATTCAAACATTAATGAAAGTTTGTTCAAGATGGGATTTTAAGTTTCCATTTGGAATCAAAAAGTTTCTTTTCACCCTAAATTTCAACAATTATTTATTTTGTTTATTTATTTTTCACATTACAAAATTTGGAAAATTTTGGGATGTGACAACTTATCCTCATTGTTGAGCGCAGCAGCTAAGAAGGCCAATTTATAGTTGGAAATATTACTAGTGTTCTCCCTACCAAGAACACTGGTGGCAAGATAGTAGGCAAAATACCTGATGGTTGGAAGTTGAATGTTCTTTATTTTCCCTTGCTGGGCTCTACGGCCATCATCACTGGTTATTCCTCGGTAAAGCTCTAACAAATCAGTGGGTAGAGCTTGAATCTTCTTTGATGAACCAGTTGTACCAAGTCCAAGGGCCTTGCAAAACTGCTTCAAAGTCATAGAATGAGCCCTGCCATAAATTTTGAAAGACATAGAAGGCTTGAACACACTATTAGTAAAGGAGAAACTCTCCACAAATGTTTTAGTAAGCAAAGCATATTGTGCACTCACATCCTGCATGTAAGCTCTCTGTACCAAAGTCATAAAATCATTAAGAATCCCGGCAGCTCGCAAGAAAGTTTGGCAAGGAAAGGTGGAGGGGTGCGCATCCCCTTCATCTCCCTCGTCACCAAATCGCGGAGTGATGAGATCCTCACTGTATGAGGGTCTAGTACTGGTAGATGACCTTGGAAGCCTTGCCCTTCTAGGTGCATCACTCTCAAATATGTCACCAAAGGTGTGGTGGTCCATGACTTCCCTATTCTGAAATTTTAAATAACCAACAAACCAAGTGATTTCTAAGTTGGTAAATGACGAGTAACTACTATAGGAACTTGCTAGAGGACTATACATGCATCAAAACAAAGTTTCTAAGCATAGAACAAGCATGCAAGCTCAAACAACTTGTCACCTATAGCAGCAAAATACTCAAGATACAATCTACCAATCACAAATCTTATTGGACAAGTGGAGGAGACACATACCAAGGAGCAATCCCTCCAAAAATCAGCACTTGAGATGGGCTGAACAAGGAGATCGAAAATCACGAGCAAGAACATCAAGAACTCGAGCTCGAGCAAGTTTTTCGGTGTTTTTCGGGAGAGAGAAAGAAGGTGGCTTTGAGGAGGCAGCCTGGAGGGGCCCAGGTGGGCCAGACCTCCCCTAGGCGCCGCCACCTGGTAGGTCGCGCCTACCAGGGGTTTGGTGGCCTGGGGTGGCCCCCTGGGTCATTTCAGGTGCCACCCTGCCCCTTTTTTCGAGGAAAAATTTATTTTGAATTTTCTAGGATTTTTCGGGAAACTTTATTTTTGGCCAATTTTTAGGGTATGAAAATTGATTTTCTCGCAGAAACAGTTTTTTCAGAAGAAGCAAAAGCAAACCAAAATCCAAACTACAGGAGCTCAAAGAAAATCAAGCAAGCAAACAACTAGCAAAACTAAAGCTAAAGCAAAGACTAGGAAGGAGGAGAATAAAAGAAAGCAAGAATAACCATAGTGAAAGCATTATTTTGTTCATTAAAATCCTTTTGTTAACAAGGTTTATCAAGTCTTGTTACCAAAACAATCTTATATGCGACAAAACTTTGAAATCCACAAGGTGATTATGTTACCTCATACTTGATAGCAATGGTCCCAATCATAATAGTTTCAAAATTTTCTTGTGGAATGGGACAATATATTTCTCCAACCTTGATGCTCTCAATATTTTCAATGGAATTCAGGCAATAGCTCTTAGCAACCTTCTTGGGGAAATAGACAGTGTGCTCTTTGTCATTAATATTGAATGTTACTTTTCCTTGATTACAATTGATGACAGCACCTGCAATATTAAGAAAAGGTCTCCCAAGAATAATAGACATATTATCATCTTCAGGCATTTCTAGCACAAAAAAATCAGTTCAGACCATGCAATTATGAGCAACTTGAACATGAACATCCTCACATATACCAACAGGAATAGTAGTTGACTTATCAGCCATTTGCAAAGAAATATCAGTTGGTATCAACTTTTCTAGCTGGAGTCTCTTATAGAGAGAAAAAGGCATAACACAAACTCCAGATCCCAAGTCACATAAAGCAGTTCTAACATAATTATTCTTAATGGATCAAGGAATAGTTGGTATACCTGGATCACCAAGTTTCTTTGGAACCTTACCAATGAAGGAATAATTAGCAAGCAAACTAGAAATCTCCTCATTAGGAATCTTCCTTTTATTAGAGACAATATCCTTCATATACTTTGAATAAGGAGGCAACTTAATAGCATCAGTCAAAGGAGGTTGCAAGAATAAAGGCTTCATCCACTCACAAAACTTGTTGTAGTGTTCCTCCTCCTTTGACTTGTGTTTCTTACCTGGAAAAGGCATAGGTTTCTGCACCCAAGGTTCTCTCTCTTTACCATGTTTATTAGCAATAAAATCTTCCTTTGTGTACCTGGTGTTCTTAGTGTGCTTCTCAGGTTTTTCCTCACCTTCCTCCTTATCAGGAGACTCATTTTTATCATTACCACTCTCAGTTTCAGCATCAGATACAGATATACTATTAGGATCTACAGCAGGTTCAAGGGGTTCCTCAATTATCTTATGTTTCTATCTCTTACGAGGACTACCACTATCCTCACCTCGTTGAGAATCCTGCTCTATACTTTTAGGGTGTCCTTCAGGATATAAAGGATCTTGAGTAGCTATACCACTCCTAGTTCTAATTCCATAAGCATGTTTATCTCCTGAAGCATTAACTAGCATATCCTTTTGTACCTTAGCAAGTTGATCAAGTTGGGTTTGAACCATTTGAAAGTGTTTAAAAAGCATTTTAATATCATTATAAGTTCTTTCCACAATATATTTCAACTCATGGATATCTTTAGAGGTTTCCAATAAATGATCTTGAACTTGTTTATTAAAATGACCTTGTTTAACAATAAAAATGTCTAGTTCCTGTAAACATTGATTAGGAGGCTTACCATAAGGTATATCACCTTCATCAAAGTGTTGGAGAGAGTGTACCTCAATAGTGTATGAGTGGGTAATTGGCTTACATAATTCTTCTATAGGAGGTAGATTATTCACATCTTCAGCTCTAATACCTTTCTCCTTTAGACACTTCTTAGCTTCCTTCATCACTTCATCATTTAATGCAATAACTCCCCTCTTCTTTGTTGTTGGTGATGGAACTGGTTCAGGAACAACTGGTTCAGTAGTAATAGGCTCAGGTGTATTTAGCTCAGTTGAAGTCCAATCATCATAATTCTTGCTTATCTTGGTCATTAATTCTTCAACATCTGTAGGAGTCCTTTTCCTGAAAACACAATCAACAAAGCTATCTAGGTAGGTCCTAGAATCATCAGTTAGTCCATTATAATAAATATCAAGAAGCTCATTCTTAGGTAATGGAAATCCAGGATGTGCATGAATAAAGGCACAAAACCTTGTCCATGACTCAGGCAATTTCTCTTCTTCTCCCTGTTTAAAATCAAAAAGTCTCTGCAAAACAGCATGTCTAGCACTGGGAGGAAAATATTTCTGGAAGAAAGAAGCAATCAAGAAATCAGGGCTATCAATGGAACCATGAGGTAATCTATTAAACCAAGCCCTAGCCTCTCCTTTTAGTGAGAAAGGGCAGATCTTAGTAACAAAGTACTTGCACATCTTAAAATCGTTAGAGAATAAAGCACTCATATTAGAAAGCTCATTCATATGAGCCACATCACTCTCATTTTTAGTCCCACAAAAAGGTTCTTTCTCAACAATATCTAAATAAGATAAATCAAGAGAGAAATCATAATCTTCATCTTTAATATCTATGGGAGAAGTGGCAAACTTAGCATCAGAGGACAACTTAGGCATAATAGTACGTCTAGCAAGGAGACTCTTAATAACACTAGTGCCATGTGTGTTTCGGCACTCTTCAATAAAATCATCAGTGAACTCAATGTAACCATCATTAATATCATAACTCTCACTAGGATTAGGTCAGCTAATAGGTGTAACAGTGTCTTCACTAGGAGTTTCGATATTTCCTAGACCAGCCATAGTAGCATCTAGAAAAGGACCTAATGAACCACTCGCATCAAGCACAGTAGAAGTAACATCATGAGTATCAAAAGTAGTCTCAGACTCAGCAGTAGTAGGAGTGTGTGTAGCATGAGTATGTGGTGGTGGTGTGACAAGCTTACTTATAATAGACGGTGAATCAAGAGCAGCAGAGGTGTTTAGGACTGCACCTCTTCTTGTAGTGGATGGTAAAATAGGGAACTTTCCATCACGAGACTTCCCCATGATGAAAGGAGTAGCAGTGAACAATAATAGATCCAAGTGAACTTACAAATAAAGCTATGCTCCCGGCGACGGCGCCAGAAAATAGTCTTGATGACCCACAAGTATAGGGGATCGGAACAGTCTTCGCGGGTAGTATTACCCAATTTATTGATTCGACACAAGGGGAGCCAAAGAATACTTGCAAGCCTCAACAACTGAGTTGTCAGTTCAGATGCACCTGGAAATAGTTCTTTCTCATAGAAGTTTATCAGTAGCAACAGTTTGGTAGTGGCAACAGCAACAGTAACAGCAACAGTGAAACATGAGCAATAGTAACAGTAACGGTAACAGTAGGATTCGAGTGCAGTAGGCATAGGGATGGATGGACGGGCGTTGCATGGACGAGTCTAAACATGTAACTTCAAGATCTAGGGCATTGCAGATAAATAATAACAAACATCCAAGTACTAAACAATCCTAGGCATGTGCTCCAAATATAGTCATACGTGCTTGCAATGAAAACTTGCACAACATCTTCTGTCCAGCCAGCCTGTGGCAGCGGGGCCTCTAGGGAACTACTGGCAATTAAGGTGCTCCTTTTAATAGAGCACCAGAGCAAAGCATTAACACTCCATGAACACATGTGATCCTCACACCACAGCCATCCCCTCCGGTTGTCCCAATTATTGTCACTTTGGGGCCTTTGGATCCGGACAATGATATGTGTACACAACTTGCAGATAAGATCACAAACAATACTATCATAATGATTCAATAATAAGTTCAAATCTGAGATCATGGCACTCGGGACCTAGTGACAAGCATTAAGAACAACAAGTTGCAACAAAGTCAAATAGCACAAGAGATACTAAGCACTATGCCCTAACAATCTTATTCGATTACATGATATAACTCGTCCAATCCCTACCATCCCCAAGCCTACAGCGGGGGATTACTCACTCATGGATGAGGGAAACATTGGTGGTTGATGGAGATGCGTTGGTGATGATGATGGCGATGATCCTCTCCAAATCCCCTGTCCCGGCAGGGTGCGAGAACGGAGTTTCTGGATTCGAATCTTGGTTTCTGGTGGCGGCGGCGGAGCGGAACTCTTTCTGGAAAACTATCAAACCCCCCTCGGTTTTTAGGTCGAAAGGCAACTTATAGGCGCAGAGGGAGGCCGAGGAGGTGCCTAGGGAGGCTGCACCCCCTCCAGGCACGACCAGTGGTGGGCCTGCGCCTGGGGTGGGTGTGGGCCCCCCAGGCCTTCTCTCTGTCTCTTCTTCTGGCTCCGTGGATCTTCTGATGAAATATAATTTTTGGCATATTTTTTGGGATTTTTCCTGATAGTTCATTTTGTGCACAAAAACAAGACACCAAGGTAATTCTGCTAAAAACAGCGTTAGTCCATGTTAGTTGTATCCAAATCACACAAGTTTAGAGGAGAAACAATAGCAAAGTGTTCGAGAATGTAGATACGTTTTGGACGTATCACCTGCCTAGGCGCGGGACAGGGCCCACCCGTGCCTAGGGGGGTCCGGGCGCCCTAGCCCACCTCTCCGGCTCCCCTCTGGACTTCTTGTTCCCCACAGAAAGTAATTGAATTTGACGTTTGTCCCGTCCAATTTCGAGAATATTTCTTTACTAACTTTTCCGAAACCAAAAACAGCAGAAAACAGACATTTGGCACCGTGGCAACTTGTTAATAGGTTAGTACCGGAAAACATGTAAAAATAACCTCAAAGCGTAGACAAAGCAAATCAAAGTAGATACTAACAAGCATGTAACATCAAAAATTATAGATATGTGTCCAACGTATCAACATCCCCAAGCTTAACTCCTGCTCGTCCTCGAGTAGGTAAGTGATAAAAGAATAATTTTTGAGGTGACATGCACCCTCACAATAAAGATCCAACCATTTGCAAGCATTGAAAGCTGGGATCAAAGAACTCTAAACATGTGCATGAAAGATGGAGTTCTAACAATAGGACATAGTAACTATGCATGCAACATGAAAGTCTACAAACAAAGATCATGAATAACATGCATTGAAAAACGTTTGTTTGTTTCACATACAGAAAACATAGCATAGTGGCAATCAGTTTGTCCCTCATAGAGTAGCAATATAGATGCATAGGACACTTTCAAAGTTCACAAGGGTGACTAGAAACAAATAGCACAAGAACAAGTAATATCACAATATGCATCAATCAATAAGCTTTGGAACACTGCACACAAAATGACAACTATGCTCTCTTAATGATGCCTAAAGGTAGAAGGTGGAGACTCAAGTAATGGTGGAAGAAAGGCCTTTTTGTAAAGGATGCGGGGATTTCAAGTTTCAAAAAGATCTTCCAAAAATTATGGTACTTGTTAGCTTTCATCCCTCATTGCCCCTATCATAAGCATCTTGAAGTGATTAAGGTTAAAGTGACAAAGATGGAGTATATGCTTGACGAAGTATAAGTTGGCAATCTCAAGTCCCTTGAATACGAGGGTCACACCTCATGCTACTCAACTTCAGTCACAGGTAAGTTCTTGTCATTGTAAGTATTTGCATATCATAGAGAACCGCCAATGGGGTACCCCTTGCACATGGTATAGGAGCTTTCCCATAACCAAAATGACAAGGCAAGCAGACAATGAGCATCTCAGCGATATTTTTACTTACTATATGCATAGCTTTTTATTGAGGATGCTTCATAGATAGCTCACTATGGTGATGCTGCAAGTTTCCACCATGATTAGGCATGGCTTAGGCTAGCGGCCCAGGTGAAAGGACTATATTTTCCCATGCTATTTTGGTGATGATGACAATCCCACTTGTGGTTTAACCGTGTACTTGAGTTGCAGGAAAAACTGCTTTTGATGTTTCCTATGGATTTTGTGGATGCTCACTTTGGGATCTTGTGAAGACGGTGGCCCTTTAGTTTTTCTAGTTTCTCTCTTTTTATTGCTTTAGGTCGCTGTACTATCAAGAGGGGGTCCATCTCGGAAGGCTGTGGGAAATCACTTGTTCTTGCACAAGCCCCATATGCACCGCCACAGCCATCCTACTCATCTGCGAGAGAGCGAGTTTCTGTTCAGATGGAGCCTTTCTGTCTGGTCGGAACTTCCGGCCAGGCGCCGGAAGTTCCGCTCGGGACTTTTATATGGATGATTTGGGGCTTTGTTCTGATCCAACTTCCGCTGGAACTTCCGGTGAGCTCCCAGAACCTTCTGTTTTGGTATGCTCTATTTGCCGGAACTTCCAACGGAAGTTCCGGTGAGGAATTTTCGTTGCTCCTACCAGAAAGTTCCTGAGCGGAACTTCCGCCCAGGCACTAGAACTTCCGGTCAGACATGCTTCGCGACCCAAAAGTTCTGCCCCTAGTTCCGCTCCAAGTTCCGCTGAAGGATCAGTACCCTTCTGTTTGAAGTGGTCTATTTGACGGAACTTGGGCTGGAACTTGCATCGGAAGTTTCGCCGGAACTTCCGGTCATTTTGACCGGAACTTGCGGTCAAGCTTTTGGAGCGGGCGTCAACGGACTGATGACCGTTGGATCCTTGCTGGGCGGAACTTCCGGCACCTCACCTGAAGTTCCGGTGAGGTCGCGGAGGCTGTAACGGTTCAGCGTGGGGGGGCCTATTTAAGGCGCCCTCCTTATTCCTCCCACCTAACTCAAATATTTTCTCTCTCCTCCGTTAATGCTTGAGCTTCACCTCACTAGATCTCTCTCCCTAGCCACTCAAATCACTTGATCTTTTGAGAGGTGAGGGAGGTGACCTAGATCTACAATTCCACCAAATAAGATTTGATTTCCCCCACCTATCCTTTGTGGATCTTGTTGCTCTTGGGTTTCTTGAAACCCTAGACGGTGTAGGGCATACTTGGAGCTAAGGGCATGTGTTGTAAGTCTCCTTGGTGTCTATGAGGGTCTCCAATTGAGTTGTGGAGCTTCCCCCTCAACCTCGTTGTAAAGGTTTCGGTTGGCGCCTTCAAGGTCACCGGTTAGTGGATCGTGAGGCCTCCTTTGTGGGGGAGCTCACCGGAGAAGAAGGTGAGGCCTTTGTGGTGCTCGGGTGACCTTGTGTGGCCCCGACACCTCTCCAACGTAGACATAGCTCCTTTGGGAGTGAACTACGGGAACTACATCTCTGAGTCCCCGCTCCGGTTACTTCGTTCCCTTCCTTTACTTCTTGTCCTTTACCGTTTTTGTGGTTGTTGTAAGTTATCTTGCATATAGGTTCTTCACCTAGTTGCACATCTAGATAACTTTCCTTCTCGTTAAGCCTAAAAGTGTGAACCAAATTAAAAATTGGTAGTCGCCTATTCACCCCCCTCTAGTCAATTCAATGTTGGTACTTTCAATTGGTATCAGAGCCAAGGCTCTTATTTTAGGCTTTACCGTCTAAGAGACAATGGCCGACGAAGGGGGTAGTGAAACTGAAAACCCCAAGAGCTTGGCCACCATGGATGACCTCAAGCAATTGGAGATATCCATGATGTCCAAGTTCGAGGAAATGATGAATATCTTGCAGTCTCTCAAGCCAAACCCCATGGTTGCTATTTCCACACCCCAAACCACCGAGCTTCCTCCCACAGTTACCGTGACCGCTCCCGGGGTGAATCACGCGGCCATCACCACTCACTTGGGACTTGGTTTTGTTGCTCAAACATCTACCAAGGTTCCAAGTGAGAACACCGAGGAGCCCCAGAACTCAACTTCTAAAGAGGAAAATGGAGGAAATGACTACTCGTCGGCACCCCCACCGCCAAAGTACACTCCGGATCCACCCATTCCCATGCCACACATCATTCCTCAAGGAGCACCACCTATGCTAGATACTTCAAATTTCGCCAATTGGCAATATCTAATGCGCTCAAATATTTCCAGCTCTTATATTGAGTTAATGAGGATTGTGGAGAATGGGTTCTCTCCATATGACCCAAAGAAGTTGACATGAGGTGAAGTGGTGGACAAGCAACTCAATGCCACAACTTTGGGGATGATTCAAAAGGCCTTGACTCCAAAGGACTTTGCTCACATTCGCCAATTCGACACCGCCAAGGGAGCATGGGATCAACTCACCGAGCTCTTTGTTGGGAATGCAAGCATCCAAAGCTCCAAGTTTGATGAAGTCAACAACGAGTGCGATGGTTTCGCTATGCAAGATGATGAGACCCCCGAAGACATGTATAGGCGGCTCAAGGTCCTTTGTTGCACTATGAGGGATCTTGGGGCCACCTATGTTGATGACAAGTTGATGAAGAGGAAGTTCATTCAAGCTCTCCTTCCATTTGAAGAACAAAAGCTCAACTCTATCAAGGGAAGAACCAACTTTCACCTAATGACCTCCCAAGAAGTCTTGAGTGAAGTGATTGCCATGACCATTGCCAAGAAGAATGCAGAGTCCGCCCATGCTAGGGCCATTGGATCAACCAAAGTGAATCTTGCTTTGAAGGCCAAGGCTATTGAAGTTGATGACAATGATACATCTAGTGAGTGGTCTCAAGAGGACCTCAAATGTTCCTTCAACGAACATCTTGCTCTCGCTTCAAGGGCCTTTTGGAACGAGTCTGGGCTCAAGTCAAGGTCAAGGGACAACTCAAGATTCAACTCACCCAACAAGTCTCCCAAGGCAAGGTCATGCTACAATTGCAACGACAAGAGTCGCTTTGTGGCCAAGTGTCCCTTTGAGAACCGTGAAGACAATGGTGGTCGTCTCATTTGCAAGATCAAGTCAAGACCTCCTCATCCTTTGAACAAGAACTACGTCGTCAAGAACGTTGCCAACAAGGAGCGAGCTATTGTGGTCCATGAAGAATACCTTTCGGGCACGGATGAAGATGATGATGATGAAGTCCAAGGTGGAGAGATTGTGGGAGTTGCTGCTATTGACACTACCTCTACTCCACGACTATCCCTCTTCGACTCACCAAATGAAAACGTCATCTTCTCCAACCAAAAGTGTCTCATGGCCAAGTCCACCGAGGTAGCATCTAAACCCACTCCTCAACCCATCTCTAGTGAGCCTTCTTCTCTTGATCTTGTTGGTCTAGAGGTGAAGAAAGAGATGATTGACATGTGTGAATTTGTTGCTACCTTAGATGAAGAAACTAAAACTTGCTTTGAGTCCTTGCTTGCACAACTTGAAAATGTTAGGGATGCTTTATATGAAAAGGAAGAACTTCTTGACTTGTTAAGTAAAAATGAAAGAGATGCCACCGATGAAATTACTTCTCTCACTCAAAGTCTTGAGGATGAACAACATATGAGAATTATTCTTGAAGAGAGTGTGTCTAAACTTGTTGATGACCATAACAACACCATGTGCTCTCTAGTTAAAGAACGTGATCATGCTCTTGCTTTTGTTAAAGTGCTTAAGAAAGAAAAAGTTGAGTTTGTGGTTGGTCATGATAGGACTCAAGAAGATCATGAGAAACTCAAAGAGGAACACAAAGCCTTGGAGAGAAAATTCTCAAGTATTTTTGAATCCCATGAACAACTCCAAACTCAACTAACTTGTGAACATGCTAAGTCTTCCGCTGTGCAAATTATAGACTTGTCTAGCACTCCTAACCCTTGTTGCAAGAATGAGCATATCATTGAGGAGATCAAGGTGTCGAAGGATCAACTTGCCAAGACTAAGAAGAAGAAGAGGAAGAACAACAAGAAGAAAAAGAACAAGGGCATAGCTCAAGGACCTTCTAATGGCCCAACCATTTTGCAAAGTGACAACTTTACCGGAAAGAACAATCCCTCTTATATTCTTTGCAAATCCTATGATGGTCATGTATATGCTAAATATGTTGGAACTTCTTACACGCATGATTATCATTGGGCTATTTGGGTGCCAAAGACTCTTATTACTAACAAAAGGGGACCCATTGCAAAATGGGTACCTAAAACCAAAGCTTGATTTTCTTGTAGGACTATGCTTCCGGTGGATCAAAATGGGTGCTTGATAGTGGTGCCACAAGTCATATGACCGGAAGCAAGTCTATAATGACGGAGATGAGGCCTAATATTGCCAACACCATGCCCTCCTATGGTGATAAAACAAGTTCTCAGGTTTTGGGTTTTGGCAAAGTGGTGGTAACCCCGGATATATCCTTGGTTGACATCATGCTTGGGAAAACTCTTGGTTACAATTTACTTTCAGTTCGTGCTCTTTCTCTTATGGGTCTTTCTTCTTTCTTCCATGTGCATTCCGTGGTCCTCATGTGGAGCAAGTCTCTCAAGGTAGCTTTCGTAGGGTATGTAGAGCATGACTTGTATGTGGTCGACTTTTCGGGGACCACTACTCCTCATGCTCTATGTCTCTATGCTAAAGCCAGCAAGGGCTGGTTGTGGCATCACCGCCTAGCCCATGTTAACATGAGAACTTTGCAAAGACTTCACTCCGAGGGCCACATCCTTGGGCTTTATGATGTTTCTTTTGCCAAAGATTGTGTTTGTAGGGCTTGTATTGAAGGGAAGATGCATGAAACTCCTCACAAAGCGCTCAATCAAATCACCACAGAGAGATGTTTGGAGCTCTTGCATATGGACCTTTTTGGTCCTTCCTCTCATGATAGCCTTGGAGGCAAGAAGTATTGTTTGGTTATTGTGGATGATTTCTCAAGATACACTTGGGTGTTCTTCTTCAAGTACAAGAGTGAGACTCAACAAACCGTCATCGATTTTGCCAACGAGGTTCAACAGAAACACAATGCAACCATTCTCTCAATTCGAAGTGACAATGGCACCGAGTTCAAGAACTATACTTTGGATGAGTTTCTTAGTGATGAAGGAATCAAGCATCAATACTCCACTCCCTATACCCCTCAACAAAATGGTGTTGCCGAAAGTAAGAATCGCACTTTGATGGATGTGCCCCGGTCTATGTTAGCTGAATTCAAGTCTCCATACAACTTTTGGGCCGAGGCCATATCCACCGCTTGCCATGCAACCAACCGACTCTACCTTCGCAAGAAAAAGAACAAGACCCCCTATGAGCTGCTCACCTGGAAAAGCCAAATGTTAGCTACTTTTGAGTTCTTGGTTGCAAGTGCTACATTCTCAAGAAAGGAGTTCGTTTGTCCAAGTTTGAATCCAAGGCTCAAGAAGGAATTTTTGTTGGTTACTCAAATCAGTCCCATGCTTATAGAGTCTACTGAAAGGATCGTATGGGCACCTAGAGGGGGGTGAATAGGTGCTACTTCAAATTTTCTTATTTTTCAAATTAAGGTTTGACAATAAGGTAAATTATCTAGATAATGCAACTAAGGTGAATTTACTTATATGACAAATATGCACGAGCTAACACAATACTAAGTAAGAACTAGTAAGTAAAGTCCGATAAAGGATAGAAGTAACAAAAGTGGTGGACGCGGAGACACAAGGATTTGTTTCCCGTAGTTCATTCCTTTTGAGGGGAAGTACGTCTACGTTTGGAGAGGGGGTGGTTTCAAACCACCAACGCCACGAGAGGCCTCCCTTGTTCTCCGATGAATCTCACCCCAATGGGATCGATTCACCTTCCACTATATCGGAAACCTTCAAGGTGGAAGCCGGCACATTTACAAGTTTGGGGCACACATCCACAACTTAATTGGAGGATCCCAAATACAAGCAAGCTGTCAAAACAATCAAAGACAAGCTTGTAAGAACCAAAACTAGAACTAGGGTTTCCAAGAAACACTAGAGCAAAGGGGCCCTCAATTGAATGAGAGGGAAATGAAGATCTCTTTTGGCGAAGTAGTAGATCAAGGCCTCCTCCTTCGATTCCCCAAAGATCAAGGACTTTGGGTGGTTGATTGAAGAGATCTTATGGATTTGGTGGCTCCAATGGTGGTCTTGACTTTAATGCAAATGAGCACCTTGTCTCAAGGTAGGTGAGGTGATATTTATAGTCCCAGCTCCATTCTAACCGTTGCAGCATTTAATGCAGCGGTAGTACCGGGTTTTCCAAGCGGTAGTACCGGACGCAAACTGTACTACCAGATCGGTACCGGAGATGCAATGACGAGTTGAATAGCCCACAGTTTCCACCGGTATCAAAGTGTGGAGCTACCGCATGGCGGTAGTACCGCCTCTACAGAGTGGTACTACCGGACACATGCGGTAGTGCCGCATTTTGGTACAGGGGGGAACAACAGTGTGAGTTAAGTGGCCGATCTCCTTAGAAGTGAACGGTAGTAAAATGCGGTACTACCGCATTTTGGTACCAGTCAGTTCTGAGAAGATTGGCAAGCTTGACAATGCTTCAGTCTTGACCGGTATCAAAATGCGGTACTACCGCTTTTTGATACCACTCAGTTCTGAGGAGTTTGGCGAGCTTGCCAAGCGCTTTAGTCATGAGCGGTACCAAAATGCGGTACTACCGCTTTTTGATATCGCTCAGTACTGAGGCCTTTGGCCAGTATACTCATCACACTGCCAGGCCCGGAAGTGAAACCCGGTGCTACCGGACTTGAGCGGTAGTACCAGATGAATTATCCGGTACTACCGGACATCACTGAGGCAGAATATGGTGCAGCAGGCAAGTCCTTTTGTGTGCAATTAGACATGGAATTCTATGCATGCAACATGTAGAATACTTGGCAGATAATTAGTCCATTATGTGTGTTGTAATAAACACCAAAATCTTTAGGGATAAGAAATGTTCTTTCAATCTCCCCCTTTTTGGTGTTAGATGACAACACACATTTTGCATGATAGAATTGATGACCAGTAAGATTTTGTAAAACAGAGATGGGGCTCCCCCTAGATAAGTAGAGACAAGCCCCATACTATTTTACAAGGTACATGGGAGTGCATAGTCACACATAGTGCACATACCTTCGCACACAAGTGTGTGATGAGAACCACAATGATAAGGAATAGATAATGTCATCACACACCACATAAGATGGATCCAAAATGATAATAACCATACCATACAAATGATGGATCCATACGATAACCACATAGTCTTCGCATACATAACACAAATAGTTAGTTCATAAGTTTCACGCATAATAAGAGGCAAGTAGCAAATAAAGTTCACAAGCGATTAAAAATCAAAGGCAAGAGCGAGCTTGTGACTTTCCCATGCAAATCCCGCATGCCTAATGTGACTCTTATCCCCCTTTGACATCAAGACACCAAAAAGGGACAAGAGCAACTCTAACGTCCCGGAGATCACTGGTAGTCATCATCAGAGTCATCCCCATACGGAAAGTGGAAGAGGCATAATCGTCCCAGTGGCTGTGCTTGGAGATCCATTGCTCTTCCGGAGTGATGTTGTCCTCGGATCCCTCGGAGGTGATCAACCCTTGAGCTTGCATTACTTTTTTCTGACGTGCACTGGCTTTCTTGGCATAGACATGGGCCTCATACATACGCTTCTGATTGTCAACCTGGAAGCAAAAGACCTTCTTAAGCTTAGCCTCAATCCTCTTGGCCCATGATGGTTGGGCAGTCTTGTGGCGTGAGGCCACAAAATCAGCATCTTGGGCATCATCATCATCACCACCGGAGCCATCCTCAAGTGGGTTCCCATCCTCATAAACAAGTTGACCATCCGTGTTGCATGGTTTAAGATGGGTCTTGATCAATAGATTCTTGTGTCGGTGAGTAACAAGACGTTGGGAGGAAATGTTCCGATCAAGAGATGGGCACTTGTGAAGAATAAGTGCCATGATGTACGGGGCAAAAGGAGGAACCCGTCGAGTGTAAGTAGCATTAACCATCTTGTTCCAAATCACGTCCATCACATCAATTGGTTGTCCTGAATCACGTTGGCAGTAAGTTGTGATCATGAGGTCCACCATGAAACCATGCATCTCATCTACATTGCCAGAACAGGGAGAAATGGTCTCACGAAAAATGCGATGCAAGATATCATATGTTGGGAGAAGCCCCTTGATCTTTCTAGCAATACCACGCCCACGGATGTAAAGGGTAAGAAGAATATCCTTCTTCATGGGACGCTCGTTGTTGTGACAGCGAAAGCCAACCGGAGTATCTCTCCCACGGTCCTCATATCCAAGGATATCCCCAAACTCAGCCAATGTTGCGGTCTTGACAACTCCCTCTGTCATCCAGGTGATAGTCCGAGTCTGGTTCTTGGCAAAGTGAACGGTGGCATAGAACTGCGCAATGAGCAAGGGGTCATAGTCACACTTGAACTGCATAATGGGAAGCAAGCCAATGTTTGTGAAAATCTCAAGTGCTTCACCAAAGTAGTTCAAGTTCTTGTTCACATGGTTCATCTCAATCCACTTCTGAGGAACCACAATCTTCTCACCCGTCATGAGTACCTCAAAGTAGACCCGCTCTTGGAAGTCGGTGAAAAATAGACTATTGTCCCTAGACTCATGGCGAGCAGTAACGTAGGGATTGTCAGACCGTAGGGCAAGAAACTCAGCATCAGGAATGTCAGACAACTTCTTTAGCCCAGATGTCCCAGAACTCTGAATCTTGCGGCGACCCGTGTGAGGAGGAGAAGGAGGAGCACTACCTCGACCAACACTTATCTTAACTCCCCCTCCACGTCGGCCCCGAGTGTTTTTTAGCTTCAGACGGTTGCTAGGTTGCGGCATGATCTCTTCTTTTGATTGTGTCTCTGACTCTGACTCAAAGTCCTCTATCTCATAACGAGCTTTCGACCGTTTGCGTGATCCCTGGGAGCCCCCTGCACCTGTGAAATAATAAGGGAGGTAGCAGAGGGATAAGGGCACAAGAACCCGAAACAAGGAGAAGACGAATTTCAAGTTTTAGAAAAAAAATTGTTGTCAGTACTGAGCGGTAGTACCGGTCCCTCTGCGGTAGTACCGCATAGAGGTAGTACCGAAGAATCGTCTGGTACTACCGGTCATGCGACTACAACACATATCTGGTGATATCGATCTAGGACTGGCAGCAAAACTTATTGTAAAACGAGAATCCATCGGAGATATGTAAGTGCACACGATACAACCTAAAAATCACAAGTTTTGACCAAGAATCTAAGTTTCCCTAGATTCAATGGGTAAAACAAGTGAGGAGAAAGGAAGGACAGTAGTACCGGTGTCCATGGCGGTGGAAAACGAGGAGGAGCCCGCGAGAAGCCGGATCCGGTGTGGATCCGTGGAAAGGAGGGAGGGGCAAAGCTCCGGCGGCGGTCTTGGCTCCGGCGGCGGCGGTGGTTAGGAGTGGAGACGGAAGAAAATGAGGCACTGAGGGGTGCCCCTCCCAGCGTCTCCACCCTTAACCGAGACGCGCATCGGTAGTACCGGTACGAGAAGCGGTAGTACCGTAGGAAACGGCCGGTAGTACCGCACCTGGGGAGTTTCCAGAAAAGCAGCCTGGAAACAGGTCCCTGTGCGGTAGTACCGCTCGTTTCTTGCGGTAGTACCGTCTCACGGTAGTACGCTTTTTGAACCGGTAGTACCATAACCACCGGAAAAGACAGCCAAGTTTGAAAACTGGAGGGTTCTTGTGCGGAGTAGATGAGTTTTGTCGTAGGATAAGGAAGTCTTGGGTTAAGAGAGTTATACTGATATGGACCTATGCACTCTAAAAATTTAAAACATCAACCTCAAATATGGAGATCCAAACAAGAGTGCATTGACCGAGGAAGGAAAACTAACTCAAAAATGACAAACACGAGTAAGCACATCAACCTCTCGAGTGAGAGGGGGCGGTGGCCTAGGCCACCATATTTGAGTATACTCGGCTTGGCACCACGAAGATATATCTTGGGTCCATTACTAAAACTCATCATTAAGCTCACATATCACAAAATAATATTAAGAGGAATGATTTTGTTTACTTTGCGCATAATGGGGGGAGGGATAGTCCAATCAATTAGGACCGCACTCCCCCTATGTCCATGCCTACACCTAAACCAAATATGGGTCGAATATTAGGTGAGAATGTAAGATAATCAAGTCAAGCTCCTTGAATCTACGATATTTAGTTCATTCCTCAAGTAGGAAAACCTTGCTTCATCAAATGGCTTCGTGAAGATATCGGCAAGTTGATCTTTGGTTGACACATAAGATAGATCAATATCACCTCAAGCAACATGATATCTAATGAAGTGATGGCGAATCTCAATATGCTTTGTCCTTGTGTGATCCACCGGGTTATAGGCAATCTTGATGGCACTTTCATTGTCACATAGAAGAAGCACTTTGTCACAATGGACACCGTATTCCTTTAAAGTTTGCCTCATCCATAGCAATTGAGTGCAAGCACTAGCGGCTGCCACATACTCGGCTTCGGCGGTGGAGAGAAATATACAATTTTGCTTCTTAGAAGACCAACATACCAAGGACCTACCAAGGAATTGGCAAGCCCCGGATGATGATTTTCTATCATCCTTATCACCCACCCAATCCGAATCCGTGTATCCACAAAGAGCAAATGTTGAGCCTCGAGGATACCAAAGACCACAAAATGGGGTATGAACTAAATATCGAAAGATTCTCTTGACTGTCATCAAATGGATTTCTTTAGGAGCCGCTTGATATCTTGCACACACACCTACACTCAACACAATATCGGGTCTAGATGCACAAAGGTAAAGCAAAGAACCAATCATGGACCGGTATACCTTTTGATCCACATCTTTACCATTTGGATTTTGTTCTAGATGAGTCTTTGTAGCCATGGGAGTAGGAGCTCCATTTAAATCTTGCATTTTGAATCTCTTGAGAATATCTTGAGTATACTTGGCTTGATTGAAGAATGTCCCTCCTCTAACTTGCTTGATCTCAAAACCAAGAAATACTCTCAACTCCCCCATCAAGGACATCCGGAGCCTACTAGTCATAAGCTTTGAGAATTCATCATTAAAAGCTTTGTTAGATGAGCCAAAGATAATATCATCAACATATATTTGGCATACAAAAAGCTCCCCATTGACTCTCTTAGTAAAAAGAGTGGGATCGATTTTCCCAACCTCAAAACCACGGTCAAACAATAACTCTCTAAGGTGCTCATACCACGTGCGTGGGGCTTGCTTGAGCCCATAGAGCGCCTTATCAAGTTTGTTGACATGGTTTGGGAAATTGGGGTCCTCAAATCCTGGGGGTTGCTTAACATATACCAACTCATTTAATGGATCATAAAGAAATGCACTCTCTACATCCATTTGTTGCAACTTGAAATTATGATGTGCCGCATAAGCAAGGAGGATACCGATGGACTCAAGGCGAGCCACGGGTGCATAAGTTTCTCCATAGTCAATGCCTTCAATTTGAGAATACCCTTGTGCAACAAATCTAGCCTTGTTCCTTACTATAATTCCATGCTCATCTTGCTTGTTCTTGAATATCCACTTTGTTCCAATAACATTGCGGCAATCCTTTGGCTTCTCAACTAACTTCCATACTTTGTTTCTCTCAAAGTTGTTGAGATCTTTGTGCATAGCTTCTAACCAATCCGAATCTTCAAGAGCTTCCCGCACTTTCTTAGGTTCAATCATGGAGATGTGAGCTTGATGTTCACTGAACCTCTTCAATTGTACTCTTGTGGAAATGCCTTTCCTTAGGTCACCAACTACATTTTGTAGAGAGTGGTATCTTAATTCCAACATTCTTTCCTTTCTAGCTTCGCGACGAGCGTGGATCTCCGTGTTGTTTCTTGGGGGACCCTCTTCATCATTTTGATCCTCGTCTTGACCATCAACTTGATCTTGATCATCATTAGAACCATTCTCTTCATCTAGAGGCAAAGATTGACCTTGGTCTTGATCAAGTGCTCTTCTAGCATCAATCTGAGCTTGTTTCAAAGCAGTTTGTACGGATCTTCCTTGAGAAATTCCTTGGCACCACTTGACACCCTGAAGAATGAATCAAGCTCCCCTTGACTAGAGTTGTCACTATGATCATCATGTTGAGGGTCCACATCTTGTCTTTGGCTTGAGTCATTGTCCTCGTCGGTGGATGGAGCTTGTTGATGTTGTGAAGATGAGGGATCCACTTGAGTGGAGCATAGTTCTTCTCGATCCGCCATAAGGGGTTCCTCAATGGGGCGGATATATCCCACACCCATTCTTCCTATGGCTTCCTGAGGCATTTCATCATCTGCATCACAAGCATCAACACGCCCCCCTTGGGGACCATCATATTCTTCGAAGGTCACACTACAAGATTCTATGACGGCTCCGGAGAGCTTATCATAGATTCTATAAGTGTGATATTCGAGACCATAGCCAACATAAATACCCTCTAATGCTTTAGACTCGAATTTGGACAAACGAACACCTTTTAGGAGATAGAAACACTTACAACCGAACACCCGAAAGTAAGATATGTTGGGTTGTTACTGGTAAGTATTTCATATGGAGTCTTGTTGATTTATTTGTGGAGGTAGAGCCGGTTTGAAGCATGGCAAGCGGTGGAGATGGCTTCGGCACAAAAGTTGTATGGAGATTTAAACTCCACCAACATGGTCCTAGCCATCTCAATAAGAGTCCGGTTCTTCCTTTCGGCCACACCATTTTGTTGAGGGGTGTATGCAGCGGAATATTGATGTTTAATCCCCTCATCACTAAGGAAATCATTCAAGGTGTAGTTCTTGAACTCGGTGCCGTTTTCACTTCTTATGATCAACACGGGAAGATTGTATTGACGTTGGACCATGTTGATGAAGTCGATGAAGGTCTTTCGGGTCTCACTCTTTAACTTGAAGAAATATACCCACGAGTATCTTGAAAAGTCATAAACGATCACCAAACAATATTTCTTCCCACCAAGACTTGCATGAGATGGAGGACCAAAAAGGTCCACATGGAGGAGCTCCAAGATCTTGGTAAAATTGATGTGGTTCTTAGGCTTGTGAGGAGCATCATGCATCTTCCCTAGAAGACATGCCCGGCAAACACGATCTTTGGCAAAGGAAACATTTTCTTTTAGTCCAACAATATGGCCCTCCTTGTGGAGACTTTGCAAAGTTCTCATATTGACATGGGCTAATCGGCGATGCCATAACCAACCCACATCAGCCTTTCCGAATAAGCACATCGCACTTGTAGTGGCTTGCCCCGAAAATTCCACCACATACAAGTCATGTTCGACGTACCCAACGAAAGCGACCTTGAGAGACTTGCTCCACATGAGGACCACAATATCATCATCAACAAAGACGGCAAAACCCATCTTTCCAAGAGCACGGACTGAAAGTAAATTGTATCCAAGGGTCTCAACAAGCATGACGTTCACGAGTGTAATGTCGTGAGCAACCACTACCTTGCCGAAACCCATTACCTTAGACTTTGACTTGTCGGCATATGTCACGGTGATTTGATCATCATTTGGCTTTAAGTACTTGACAATAGACGAGCTTCTGGTCATATGACTTGTGCAACCACTATCAAGCACCCACTTTGACCCTCCGGAAGCATAAGTCTACAAAATATCAAGCTAATTTTTAGGTACCCATTTTTCAATGGGTCCTCTTTTGTTAGAAACAAGGGTCTTGGGAACCCAAATAGACCACGCAATATAACCATCATATGGGCCAACATATTTGTGCATACACATCACCATAATAATCACGCATTAGAACATAGTGAGGGTTAGCACTTCCCGCAAAGTCATCATGAGACATAGTTTTACCACTTGTGGTCTTACTATCCACAATGGCCTTGTTAGTCTCTCGTGTGGGCTTGGCCTTCTTCGTCTTGTTGTTCTTCTTATTCTTAGTTTTGTAGACGAAACCAATGCCCCCTTTATCACCACTAGGCCTTTTCTTACTCAAAAGATCATCAATGGACTTGTTGCCTTGTGGAAATGTGGCCTTAGCAAGCTCCCCCTTCAACCTAGCATTCTCTTCAAGAATAGTTGTACTACTAGATGGAATGAAGTTACTAGGTGAAGGAATATTGGCCAATTGAGTTTGAAGCGTTTCATGGGACTTTGTGAGTGACAAGAGTTCACTTTCCAAAGCCTTGTGGGCCTTGTTAAGCAAACTAAAGTCCTCGGCAAGTTTTTCATGAACCACACCAAACTCAATCTTGTCCTTTTTAGACCTTTTGTATTTAGCAATAGCATGATCACGCTCTTTGATGAGTTTATTCACAATAATGTTATTGGCCTCATCAAGCCCTACAAGTTTTAATTCAAGTGACATCCTAGTTTCTTGTTCTTCTTCTAGAGCATTGTTTAAAGCCTCTAGCTCAATCATGTGTTCATGCCCAAGTTTACATCTTACATCTAGGATCTATTGTGTGTTGGAAAGTTGATCTAGGATGTTACCAAAATGTATCTTAGCATCCCCTTGTAGTTTAGTCATAAACTCATCAAAAGCAATTAATTCCTTTTTAACATCTAGAGACATCTCATCATCAGTATCATCATTAGCTAAGGGAATGGGGTGAGATGATGAGGATACCTCCGTTCCTCTTGCCATAAGGCAAGTGACGTTCTTGATGGGAGAATTCTCATTTGGAGAATCGAAGAGAGAGAATGCTGGAGTAGAAGTAGTGGCTAGAGCCGCCACACCATTAGAAGTTTCCTCTTCCTCATCTTCATCATCTTCATTGTCGGAGGAGTATTCTTCATGAGTGATCAAGACAATTTCTCCCGACTTCTTGTTGATGGGATTCTTCTTGATGAAGGGTTTCTTGTAAGGTGCTTTGAGAGTCTTCTTCAACACAAGCTTACCCCCATGATCTTCTCTCTTCTCATAGGGACAACTTGCTACAAAGTGATAGCGGTCACCACAATTGAAGCAAGTTCTCAATCTAGTAGTATTTTCTCTTTTCCCATTTGGGTTGCTTCTTCATTGCATTTCCATCTTGGCCTTGGCGGGGTTATTCCAAAAGTTCTTTGCATAGAAGGCCATATATTGACTATGAGCAATATTGACTTCATCGGGGTGGTCCATGGAAAGGACTTCATCACTATCATCTTCATCCCCATGGTCCACAACTTTGGCCTTCAACGCAACATTGACAACATTGCTCATACCAAGGGCACAGGCACAAGAATCTTTGGCATTCTTGGCGGCAACTTTGAAGGCAGCCATATCTTGCATAACTTCATTTGAGGTCATGAGATGGTAGTTGTGTCTTCCTTGTAGGCTCTTCAAGTCGGTGGGCTCAAAGGGCATGAGTGCACTCACATATTTCCTTTTTATCCACGCATCATCCACATGTGAGGCACCCACGTTTCTAAAAGCGGTGGCGGTGGTCTTGAGCCTTTGGTACATGTCTTCGTGATCTTCACCTTCCTTCATGTTGAAGCCTTCTGAAAGAACATGTGGGCCCCCATGTGTGGTTTTGGTAATTAATGACAATCTTTATGGACTAATGTGTCTATTACGTTGTACTTGTAGGAATTGTCCATTGGCATCACTTGGATCATGTGGTGGCTTCAAGGTCGATGAAATGGGAAGAAGATGTTGTGCAAGCTCAAAATGCGCCATCTATAGAAGATCTCATGTTTGATGCTTGCCATCCTTGGTGATCATGGATCGATGATGAGGGATGAATAAAGGCGTTCCATCTTGAGACGGTCAAGTTCGTCTAGATCGAGCTCAAGTGGAATACTCAAGGCAAAGGTATAATATTGATATATTTTCCCTTTTGCCGGTCTCATTTTGTGTGTGGGAGACCGGGTTTAGGATAGATAACCGTACTATCGAGAGGGTCTCTCGAATGAGTAACTCGATCATATCGTTCGGAGAGAGCTCAAACCTTTGCATACTTGCATCATCGTATTTGGTTGTTATTTGGTCTTATCCATGTGAGGATATAGAGCTTGTGGTAATCTCCATAACAAGCTCTTGTTCATCAAAATTGGATCTCCCATATGTATCTTGTTGCGATTTTGATTTATGCGGCTTTTCGGTTTCTCACCAAGTGAGGTATCTCACATTATATTAATTGATACACTCTCACTTGGTGATAACCGATTTTTATTAGGAATCCCATTTCGTCCTCTATCCAACGCAATTGGAATCGGGTCAATCGGAGCTTCCAGTCAAAAGTTATGACCGTTTGAATATTCGCCGATTTTATTCTAAAAAGAAAAGGGAATTATGTTTTTTGGGCCGAGTGGTAGTACCGCCCGGGCGGGCTGGTACTACCGCCCGCCCCTGAAAGCGGCCCGTTTTATTTCTGCCTCGCTAGGTACCTAAATCCGGTACTACTGGTCGGCCCGGTAGTACCGCCCAGGTGGGCCGGTAGTACCGGCCGGCCCAGAAAACATATGCGTTGCGCTGCACCTCGCTATTGCTTGCCCCACGCGCTACCGCATCTGCTACTGCGCTGCGCGTCTGCCGCCCAGCCCCACTAGCCCTGCACCCGCCTCGCTCGCTCGCCCTGGATCCCGCGCGCTGCTACCGCCCTGTAGGCCCCACCGCGCGCAGTCCCGCGTTGACCCGCGATCCTGCCGCCTCGCTTTCCTCCGTGTGTGCCCACGCGCGCCTGCCGCCCGCCCGCGATGCGCTTTCCGCTAGGCCCGCTGCTGGTTGCTGGTCCCGCGCTGGCCCCGCTAGCTGCTGGCTCTGCTTAATTTGATTCCCTGCAGCGCGCGTTGACCACCTGTTGCTGCCGCTCGCGCGTGCAGCGCCCGCTGCTCGCCGGGCCCGCCTGCCGCGCAGTTCCCCAATCCCCTTGATTCTTTGCTGCCTGGTTCAATTCGCTGTGTTCGTGACCGTTTGGGTCCGGTAGTACCCGGATCAATCCGGTACTACCATTCCGTCCAGAAAAATCACCCCAACGGGCAGATTTTTGGCCCCTCTTTAAATAGCCTTCTCCTAAATCATTTTAGGTTGCTTCTTCCTCTTCTATTAGGCTAAGCTTTGTCCACACTTGCTCTAGATCTTGAAGCTTGCCTAATCTTTTCCCTCCGATGATTCTTGCCCATATTTGAGTGGAAGAGAGAGGAGATCTAGATCCACGTTTTGACCTAACCGATTCATCTTTTTGTGAGTGTATCTTTGGGGATCTAGATTTTGGGGGATTTTGTGTCTATCTTTGATTCCTCCTCTCTTGTTTCCCCAATAGCTTTAGTAGCTTTGTTGGAACTTGAGAGTGAGGGATTTGAGCACCTTTGTGGTGTTCTTGCCATTTGCTTTCGGTGCATCGGTTTGAGTTCTCCTCGGAGGATTTGGTTCGTGTGACTCATTGGAGCTTGTCCCTCTTGGGTTCTTGGAACCCTAGACGGTTTTGTGGCCTTGGTGGCATTGTGGCCTTTTGTGGCATTTGTTGGGAGCCTCCAATTAAGTTGTGGAGAAGTGCCCCAACCTTGTGAGAGGTTCCGGTTGCCACCGACAAGTGCACCAATAGTGGAAGCGTGGATCGATCCCGTTGGGGCGAGATTCACCAGAGAATAAGGGAGGCATTTTGTGGCGTTGGTGGTTTGATACCACCCCCTCTCCAAACAAGACGTACTCCATGTTGGGAGGAACTCGGTAAAATATCGGTGTCCCCGTGTGCCTCAGTTATCTCTATACCCGAGCTCTTTACTTATGCACTTTACATTGTGATAGCCTTCGTGCTTGAAGTAATATATATCTTGCTATCTCTTTGGTGCTTGTATTGCTTAGCATAAGTTGTTGGTGCACATAGGTGAACCTTAGTTGTTCTAGGTTGTGCTTAACAAAGTAAACACTAGTTTTATTCCGCCTTTGTTGAGCCACTCTAGGAAAAGTTTTAATCGCCTATTAACCCCCCCTCTAGGAGACATCCGTATCCTTTCACCTTCGGCTTCATTGCTTAGAGCATCATACCGGTTCCTCCCCATACTCTCATTTCCAACAAACAATACAGTGAGGGCATCCCAAGCTTCCTTGGCAATGCTAAAGTGCTCAATGTGTGGACAATCCTTTGTACCTAAACCTTGTTGAATCATATGCAAGGCAGTGGAATTGAGTTACTATTGACAACCTCTCTTCTTGTCAAGTTGTTTGGATCCCCAGTAAAGAGTCCATGCTCGATGATGTTCCATAGTTCAATGCAAGAGCTGCGCATATGAGTTCTCATTAGTGATTGCCATTGAGCAAAAGTAGCAGATTCTTCAAGCTTAGGTGGGTCACCTCTATTGTATACATGAGGGTGAGGGATTGGAGGGTCGGGAGAGTACCATGAGTCACAGTGCTCACCCTTCCCTCCATCATTTTGTGTGGAGGAATTAGTGTTGTCTTGTTTACCCCTTACCATCATATCCTCGGGGGATACCGGAGTACTCCCTTTAGGTAAAACGGATGGAGGATCCTCTTGAGGAGAGGGGGATGATGAGCCATCTTTGTCTTTAAGAAGTTGCTCAGGCATCTTCTTGACTTCGTTGACCAAGGAAGAGCTCAATCTTGTTTCCAAGTTTTTGAGATCTTCCATGGTCACCGTGGTAGACTCACCATCACCATCCCCTTCGTGGCTACCCATATTCTCTTAGGCGGTAAAGCCCAAATAAAGAGCCGAGGCTCTGATACCAATTGAAAGGATCGTATGGGCACCTAGAGGGGGGGTGAATAGGTGCTACTTCAATTTTTCTTCTTTTTCAAATTAAGGTTTGACAATAAGGTAAATTCTCTAGATAATGCAACAAGGTGAGTTTACCTATATGAAAAATATGCACGAGCTAACACAATACTAAGTAAGAACTAGTAAGTAAAGTGCAGTAAAGAATATAAGTAACCAAAGTGGTGGACGCGGAGACACAAGGATTTGTTTCCCGTAGTTCCTTCCTTTTAAGGGGAAGTACGTCTACGTTTGGAGAGGGGGTGGTTTCAAACCACCAACACCACGAGAGGCCTCCCTTGTTCTCCGATGAATCTCACCCCAACAAGATCGATTCACCTTACACTATATCGGCAACCTTCAAGGTGGAAGCCGACACCTTTACAAGTTTGGGGCACACATCCACAACTTAATCGGAGGCTCCCAAATAAAAGCAAGTTGTTAAAACAATCAAAGACAAGCTTGTAAGAACCAAAACTAGAACTAGGGTTTCCAAGAAACACTAGAGCAAAGGGGCCCTCAATTGAATGAGGGGGAAATGAAGATCTCTTTTGGTGAAGTAGATCAAGGCCTCCTCCTTCGATTCCCCAAAGATCAAGGACTTTGGGTGGTGGATTGAAGAGATCTTATGGATTTGGTGGCTCCAATGGTGGTCTTGACTTTAATGCAAATGAGCACCTTGTCTCAAGGTAGGTGAGGTGATATTTATAGTCCCAGCTCCAATCTGCCATTGCAGCATTTAATGCAGCGGTAGTACCGGGTTTTCCAAGCGGTAGTACCAGACGCAAACGGTACTATCGGACCGGTACCAGAGATGCAATGACGAGTTGCATAGCCCACAGTTTCCACCAGTATCAAAGTGTGGAGCTACCGCATGGCGGTAGTACCGCCCCTACAGAGCGGTACTACCGAACACATGCGGTAGTGCCGCATTTTGATATAGGGGGGAACAACAGTGTGAGTCAAGTGGCCAATCTCCTCAGAAGTGAACGGTACTAAAATGCGGTACTACCGCATTTTGGTACCGGTCAGTTCTGAGAAGATTGGCAATCTTGCCAATCGCTTCAGTCTTGACCGATATCAAAATGCGGTACTACCTGTTTTTGATACCGCTCAGTTCTGAGGAGTTTGGCGAGCTTGCCAAGCGCTTCAGTCATGAGCGGTACCAAAATGCGGTACTACCGCTTTTTGATACCGCTCAGTACTGAGGCCTTTGGACAGTGTACTCATCACACTGCCAGGCCCAGAAGTGAAACCCGGTGCTACCGGACTTGAGCGGTAGTACCGGATGAATTATCCGGTACTACCGGACATCACTGAGGCAGAATATGGAGCAATAGGTAAGTCCTTTTTGTGTGCAATTAGACAGGTAATTCTATGCATGCAACCTGTAGAATACTTGACAGATAATTAGTCCGTTATGTGTGTTGTAATAAACACCAAAATCTCTAGGGATAAGAAATGTTCTTTCATCTACAACAAAGCCAATGGAAGAGTTGAAGAGATAAGCAATGTGAAGTTTGATGAAAACCATGAGTCCCTTGTGAAGAATGGGTGTAGGTTTCCACCTCCCCATTGAGGATCCCCTTGTGGACGAAGGATAAGGACCAAGCTCTACTCAAGTGGAGCCCTCACTCTCACAAGACCATCTTGCCTCTCAAGGACCTACTATTTTGGCACAAGCTCCCTGAAGCCCTTCCGAAGCTTCCCATGCTCATGACTCTCCAAGCTCCAAAGATCAAGCTCTTCATCAACAACACCAACCTCCCCAAGATGGGGCTCCTCCTCAAGGCACCTCCCAAGGTCAAGCTTTTCATCAACTACATCAACCTCCCCAATATGGGGTTCCTCCTCCTCCTCGAGGCTCTCCTCCTCAAGCTCGTCAAGATCAAGGGCAAGCCAATGATAATCAAGGCTCTACTCCAAATGATGACTCTCCCGAAGTGGAAATTGATGAAGATGATCCTCGTGTTCGTGCTTATTGTCAAGGAGGGGACTCCAATGGTGGCAATGACCAAGTGGTTGCTCAATAATCCCGTGTTAAAGCACAAGATCGCCGTCAAGCCTATCGTCTCGACAAGCTCATTCGAGATGGCCATATCCTTGATAATGTTTATGGAGATTTCAATAAAGGTTCCACTACTAGGAGGCAACTAGCCTCCTTTAGCTCTCACCATGCTTTTATCTCTCTTGTGGAACCACAGAAAGTCTTCGAGGCTCTTGAAGATGATGATTGGCTTGACGCTATGAACGAAGAACTTCACAACTTCAAGAGGAACAATGTTTGGACATTGGTTGAGCAGCCCAAAGATTGTCAAAATGTCATTGGTACCAAATGGGTCTTCAAGAACAAGTGTGATGCGAATGGAATAGTTGTGTGCAACAAGGCAAGGTTAGTTGCCCAAGGATACTCACAAGTTGAGGGCATTGACTACGGTGAGACTTATGCCCCCGTTGCTCGCCTTGAATCCATTCGTATGCTTCTTGCTTTTGCTACTCATCATAACTTCAAATTGCATCAAATGGATGTTAAGAGTGCTTTTCTTAATGGGACTTTGAAAGAGTTGGTATACGTCAAGCAACCTCCGGGCTTTGAGGATCCACTTTTCCCGAACCATGTATAAAAGCTCAATAAGGCACTCTATGGCCTCAAACAAGCCCCACGTGTGTGGTATGATTGCCTTAGAGAGCTCTTGTTAGACTGTGGCTTCAAAGTGAGCCTCATTGATCCCACTCTTTTTACTAAGAAAGTTGGAGGCCACTTGTCCATATGCCAAATCTATGTTGATGATATTATCTTTGGGTCTATTAACAAAGTTTTAATGAGGATTTTGCCAAGCTCATGACCGATCGCTTCGAGATGTCCATGATGGGGGAGTTGAAGTTTTTCCTTGGGTTTGAAGTCAAGCAATTGAGGAAAGGGACTTTCATCAACCAAGCCAAATACATCCAAGAAATGCTCAAGAAGTTCAAGTTTGATCAAGTCAAAGGTGCCAAGACTCCCATGCCAACTAAGGTTAATCTTGATCTCGATCCCAAGGGTAAGGATGTGGATCAAAAACTCTATCGTTCTATGATTGGTTCTTTGCTCTATCTTTGTGCATCCCAACCGGATATTATGTTGAGTGTGGGTATGTGTGCAAGATTCCAAGACGCACCAAAAGAAAGCCACATGGTGGCGGTCAAGAGAATCTTTCGATATTTGGTTCATACCCCAAACTTTGGGTCGTGGTACCCCAAAGGAGCCAGCTTTGACCTTATTGGATACACGGACTCGGATTGGGCTGGTGACAAAGTCGGAAGAAAGTAAACCTTTGGAGCTTGTCAGTTTCTTGGAAGATCCTTGGTTTTTTGGTCCTCGAAGAAGCAAAACTATGTGTCTATGTCCACTGCCGAAGCTGAGGACATCTCCACCGCAAGTTGTTGTGCTCAATTGCTATGGATGAAGCAAACTTTGAAGGATCTCGGACTATCTTTTGACAAGGTTCCCCTTCTTTGTGACAATGAGAGTGCCATTGCTATTGCTCACAACCCCGTGCAACACAACCGGACTAAGCATGTTGAGATTCGTCATCATTTCATTCGGGACCATGTTGATAGAGGAGACATTTCTTTGGAATATGTTCCCACCAAGGCAAATCTTGCGGATCTTTTCACGAAGCCTCTTGATGAAGCAAGGTTCCGAGAGTTAAGGCATGAGCTAAATATCATTGGTTCTAGCAATGTGGCTTGAGTATCTTGCACACCTACCCGTGTCTCAATGTGTATCTTGTTTGGACGTAAGCATGGATTTAGGGGGAGTGTAGTTCCTCTCATGAACAAACACTATCCCTATTATGCGCACATTAAAGTTTTCATACTCTATAGTCTCTAAATGAGACCATTTGAGCTTCATGATGAGTGTTGGTAATGAACCCAAGATATATCTTCGTGGTGTCAAGCCATTTACTCTTATATAAGGTGGCCTCGGCCACCCTCAACAAGGATCATTGAGTGATTATTTTAAACAATAGTTTGCACAACCTTCGAGAGTACCAATACTTTTTCCCATTACGGTGACAAGTGCCACCCATGTCGTCAACTCATAGCAAAATCAGGGGTTGTACCATTGATCGTTCGTAGGATAGCGGAGTTGTTGGCATCCAAAGATGTGCATCAAAACATAGAACTTTTTAAATAGTATCACAGTTTTATCCACAAGGTTTAGCTTTGGCATGGATCACAATTACCACTAGACTTCATCTCAATCAAACAATTCCTTTTCAAGAGTGCTATCAAGTCTATCAAAACATCTATGGGGTTAAGTATCTTCAAGGGTAAAATCTCAAGATAATCATTCATCAAACAAGTCATAAATTTGAGATCTTTTCTTGTTATACTTGTTTGGCAATACTCGGTTAACTACAAGAACTAGAGCAAAATCTTCTACAACTAACTACTCGATGCAAATAAAAAGCTTTACTCTAACTATTTGGAGTATTACCACTAGCATAGCATCTTAGAAATTCAATGAACTAAGATAAACAATTCAAACTTCTAAAGTGGGAGACATAGGATTTAGAGGTCTCAACCTAATAAGGTAGATTCCTCCTGTGTTTTACAATGCTAGTCCCTGGATCAATAGCTAGCATCCACAGTTTAGTTGTAATATCAAGAAACAAAGGTCATAATATAACATTATAACCAGGAATAACATAATTTTATTACATTCTTACATAGCTCATTTGGCTATTACATTACATTGCAGCGGAATAACAATAATCATGGGGTCCTTCATCTTCAAAGTGCCACAGGCAGATGTTGGTTGTAGACTTTGTAATCCTAAACAATCAATCTTCACTAAAATCAATCAAACCTGCAACATACAAGTTACAGCCACAAAGGTCAATACATTTGAATTGTATTGGCAAGTGATACTATGGTAGTATAGTGGAATCTATCATCTATATGCATTTGGCTAAGTGGAGTTGAGGCTTGCATTGCTCAAAATAGATTTTTCTTATCATTTTGAAAATACTAAGTTTTTGCTTGACAAAATCATTTTTCTCAATCAAAGATTTCAAGATCCTTGTACCAAGCCATCTCTCCATCAATGATTGAAGAATTCAAACAACCCTTGTTCAAACCACAAGATTTTAACTTAGAAATTTGAATGATGAGATTCTTGATTGCTTCCATGTCTTGATGCTCAAATTGTCCTTTACCAGGGACATGGCTAAGTACTTAGATTTTACACTCTGCAGAGGTGGTGCACTTTCCCCACAAGACTTGGTTTCCCAAGACAAGATCTTTCAGAATCTTTCCCTTAGACCAATATGGACGCGCTCCAACCTATCAAACACTACCACCCACTGTCCATATGGCTAAGTTCTTGCAACCTATATGATCATGGCAGAGCCCATATTGCCAAGTGGTTGCACTTGAAGCTTCTCAACATTTGACATCTCAAATACCTTTGTTCCTGGGTGGCATACCACAAGTGAGATACACAAGTCAAGTCCATGACCTTGTGAACCACTCAACCAATCTCCACCAAGCAAGCCCATTCCACCCAGGGAATTCATTAACTTAGTTGTTTTATTAAACAAAACATAAGTCCTCAGACCTAGAATATTTTTCCATAGTGTGAATATATTTTCCACCCATGTTTTCTATTAGCTAGGCTAAGCTTGGTAGTAATAGGAAACTTAACTTAGGAAATCCTACTAAGGATTCATCTACTAGGTTTTCCTATAGTAAGATCTATACTTAGCAAAATTTCCATGCAAGTTTTACTTAGCAAAATCACTAATGCATAGAGAAAGTAATGGGACAAAAAGTATGAGCATCACTTGCCTTTTGGTAGAGAATGGTGGTTCACTCCTTGATCCTGCTAGTCTCACACTTCACTACAAGTCAATCAAGCAAACACCAATTCAATTTACATTCCAACCAATAATCACTCAAACAAATTCACACACACAAGACAAAGAAAACCAATTCATGCATGGGAGCATGCACAAGATAGTTTTATTTTGCAAAGGGGGTCTCTATGGGGTTTCTAAACTTTGTAAGATCCAAATTGGTCATCTACCAAAGTGGCAAAGTCATTAGCAAGAGGGTTTTGTCCAAAACCTATCTTTAAATCCATTCATCATTTCATGTGGTGAAAAATGTTTTTATTAAGGCAAAACTCTTAAGTTGTTCACCAAATGAGTTGCTAATTTGCAAAACTTGGTGTTTTGGGTCAGTGGGTTTGATCAAACCATTTTCTTAAAGTTTTCTTTCCATAAATATTTTTATAACAAAAACCATTCTTTTTATTTGGCTAGAAAATGGCTAAGTCAAGTAATCCAATCTAAATTTTTCCAAAATCATTTTTTAACACCAAGGGTTGGTTCCTAGGGTCAGTAAGGTCACAACAATCCAATTTTCAAAGGTTTTACTTCAAAATTATTTTCAATAAATAAATTACATTTCTATTTGACTAGAAATGGTTTTAAATCAAAGAATCATTTCTTAATTTCTCCAAATACATTTTTGAGTCCACAAAGTGTTTCCTAGGGTCAGTAGGTTCAAATCAATCCAATTGCCAAAGATTTTAACCCTAAATTCAATTTTAAACAATTTTTACATTCTTAACAAGCATACAAATGTTTCTGTAATTTCAAACAAGCTAACAGCTACTATTTGCTAAACTAAGGGCATGGTTGGCTAGGGCTTGTTCTCCTGAATCCATTTATATAAACTTTGTAATTTTTGGACGTGTGGTTTGAAAGTTACACCAATTACAAATTTGTATTCTAATCAGATCAAAATTCTGTTTTAAAACGAATCCAGTCCACGTGGCAGTTTTTGATTGGGTGATACCGTTTCGTGTGGATCGCGTGATACAGGCCACAGGATTAAAAGGAGCGTGTGCGGCTCAGATGGTCGCGTACCCTTTCGAGGGTATCTAATCCTAGCCAGTCAAAACACATCCTACGGCTACAGCGTGTTTGCCAGGAACTAGCGGCGAGATATTACCGGCGAGCGGCGGAGCGGCCAGTTGGCGGCGGCGCTGGCGAGGCAGGAAGCGAAGCAAGGAGAGAGTAAGCTCACCGAGGTCGCGAGGATGAGGTGATGCTGGTCGTGTGGTCGTCGTGGCAAGGGACGCACGGGAACGGGCGGGATTCTTCGCTGGAGTTGGTTCTGGCGACGGACGCGTGCGGTCGAGGTCGAGGACGACGCTAGGAATCACCCGGAGACAAACTAAACACACTGTCAGGAGCGCAAGGACACGACGAATACGTGTGCGTGAACAAGAGGAGTCGGGGTAGTCTGATTTACCAGAGAGGTTCCGCCGGAGTAGAGCCAGACGGTGGCGGTGCTGGGGTTGTCGTTGGCGAAGCTCAGGGGTGCCCGCGGGGAAGCTGAGGTTACAGAGCGGTGCTCCTGAGTCTGGAGAACCTGCCTGCTTGCTCGGGAAGACAAGGGCGATGTGATGCCGCCGGAATTTGGCCGAGAACTCGTCGGACACGGCGACGGTGTAGAAAAGATTGGCGACAGCCTGGTGGCTCTCGAGGCATGGGGTTTGGGGGGAATGAAAGAGGAGGAAGCGGGGATTTATCACGCGTGATCACTGCGAGGTTTAATCGTGGCATTAAGTCGAATTGACGACGTGAAATCACTGCCAGGAACGGGGAGGAACGGTCGAGCGGGGTGAAGAGGAAGAACAGGAGGAGTGGGGTCCGCTGGTCAGTGGAAAATGAAACGAGGGGGAGGTCCACCAGTCAGTGTCACTGCGGGTTAATTATTTGGTGCGAATCGTTTCTTTCGGGGTGAGGAAAAGCTGGGCTGTTGGACTGTTGGGCTGGGCCTTGTTGGGCTGCTGTTGTTTCTTTTTTTTTGTACAGTAACTTTTGCCTTTTCTATTTCTATTTACTGATTTGAATTTCATCCAACTATTCAAGCATTCAAATAATTCAAACAACTCAAACAATTGTAATGAGTTTTTGGTTCTGTTTATCAACATAAACCAAATCTCAAAATAAAATAATATTTTTATTCTTTTTAGGTTCCATTTATTAATTAAATAAAATGGACCATGGTTTATTAAATAAATAGGGTTTGGTTTATTTAAATAAAAGCCTCATTTAAAATCCAAATATTTTCAAAACCAAGTCAGTAGGTTTATTTGGAAATAAAGAATATTTGGGAAACTTGTTTTAAACAAAATAACATTTTATTTTAGAGTCCATTATTAATTAAATATAATTAGACTTTCATTATTAAATCAAATAGGATTTGTTTTATTGAAATATTTATTTTGAAATCTAAAATAAAGCCTAAACACTTTAGTAGGTTTTATTTGTGAATATCAAATAATTAGGAAAACTTATTTTAAATAATTTAATAAGTTCTGATGTTTCAATTTAAATTGTTAAAACCTTTTATTTAAATAAGGTTGGATATTAAATCCTTATTAATTTATTTAAATAAACTTTAGTAAATTTAAATAATAAAATGTTTTAATTCCAAAGCTTGGCTAAGGTTTAATTTGGCTTTATAAAATATTCTTTATTTATAAACTTCTATTTCATTTGAAAATGAATCTTTTCACTTAAGAGTTTCAAAATAGTATTTCAAAAACATTTTATTTTCTTTATTAAAAAGGTTTATCTTTTTAAACTCCTTTAGGATTTTATTTAATTCAAATGGGTTTGGAGTACCAATTGAATTTAAAAAGTTTCTTCTAGCCCTGAAAATCAAACAAAGTTTTATTTTATTCATTTATTTTCACATTACAAGATTTGGAAAATCTTGGGATGTGACAGGCTACCACCCTTAAAATAAATCTCGTCCCGAGATTTGGGAAGGCTGGGGTTACAAGCAAGTTCAAAATAACTAGGGTACTACCACCCTTAAAAATTTTCAAACAAAAATTACACATTGTCCTTCTTGGGATCATGAGAAATATTTTCTCTAAGCAACAGTTGCATTTATGTCTTTATTTTCCATGCTTGACTCATGGGCCAAGGTTGAGTTTCTCCATAGACTGATTTAACTTGTTCTTCATCTTTTCTGGACAATTGCTTGCATAGTGGCCTAGTTCCTTGCATTTGAAACACATCACTTGGCTGATATCTTTCTTTTCCTTTGGTATCATTGCCTTTTGTTTGTTTCTTTGGTTCTTCTTCTTTTCTGGGCATTCATTGGCATAGTGTCCCATCTCTTTGCAATTGTAACATTTCTCTTGAGTAATATCTTTCTTGTTAGGGTTGGGGCATTTCTTCTTCTTCTTGGGTTTCTCCAAAGCTAGGAATTCTTCCAGTTCATATTCTTCATAGGTGGGAGATCTTTCTCTCTTCTTGAGGCATTGATTTTCATGCTTCTTGGATGCATGATCCTTGTCTCTAAAATTATTGCTAGCTTGGGTTCCTTCTAGATTAGCTTCTTTGTCATCCTTGTTGTCATTAGCTCCTTGGGAAAAGTTTTCTCTCATGTTGATCATTTGAGTAACTAATCCTTGCAACAATTGGGACTGAAGTTTCAAAATCCTTTGTATGGCTGGGTCTAGTCCATTGTTGTTGGCTAAAAGCTGAGTTGTCTCTTGGCTCAACTGGTTTTGGGTTACTATAAGTTTTCTCATGTTGTCCTCTTGGTTGTTGTTGTTGTCATCAACCTTGATGTTGGAGTCTCTTGGAGTAGTCATCTGTTTGGGTTGAAGGGAGATTAGAATAGGCAAAAGATTTCTATGTAAGTATTTCTAATCACACTCATCACAATTCACACAAGCAATGTGCAAGCAATCACAATCAACATTTCACTCAAACAAGGTTCAAGCACATACTTAGGCAACAAAATATTTTTGTTACACCACATATGTTGGTGTGTTTTGACTTAACTAAATTATGGTGGTCCATCTATATGGTTCACTTGTGATCTTTCCTTCCTTCTTGATTCTTCTTGTATGAGATCATGGTTTCCTTGAGAAAAACTTTTGGTCACAATACTTCAAGTGATGTAGGTTCTTTCTAACTTTTGCATTCCCTCAGTCTCTAAATCTTGAGCAAGGTTTCCTTGTTTCACTTGTAATCCTTAGTGGTATCCAAGTTGGAAGTCCTTGGTGAATATGCTGAAGATGTTGAAGTCATTAGAGTTGAAGAAGTTGAAGTCATTAGAGTTGAAGATGTTGAAGAAATCCTTTGCACATGGTGTAGTCTTTGGCCATGGGGTAGGTTTTTCCATCAAGTTGAAATAGAAGAGAAGTAGAGTTGAAACCAAAATGGTTGAGGAAAGGGTTTACAAGATTGTTTGTAAATAAGTTTTTGAACAAATACAACTCCTATTTTTCTAAGGGTTTTTGTCCAATCCTAGGTTTACAAATCCTACAGGCAACACAATGCTCTGATACCATCTGTAGAGGTCTCAACCTAATAAGGTAGATTCCTCATGTGTTTTACAATGCTAGTCCCTGGATCAATAGCTAGCATCCATAGTTTAGTTGTAATATCAAGAAACAAAGGTCATAATATAACATTATAACCAGGAATAACATAATTTTATTACATTCTTACATAGCTCATTTGGCTATTACATTACATTGCAGCGGAATAACAATAATCATGGGGTCCTTCATCTTCAAAGTGCCACAGGCAGATGTTGGTTGTAGACTTTGTAATCCTAAACAATCAATCTTCACTAAAATCAATCAAACCTGCAACATACAAGTTACAGCCACAAAGGTCAATACATTTGAATTGTATTGGCAAGTGATACTATGGTAGTATAGTGGAATCTATCATATATATGCATTTGGCTAAGTGGAGTTGAGGCTTGCATTGCTCAAAATAGATTTTTCTTATCATTTTGAAAATACTAAGTTTTTGCTTGACAAAATCATTTTTCTCAATCAAAGATTTCAAGATCCTTGTACCAAGCCATCTCTCCATCAATGATTAAAGAATTCAAACAACCCTTGTTCAAACCACAAGATTTTAACTTAGAAATTTGAATGATGAGATTCTTGATTGCTTCCATGTCTTGATGCTCAAATTGTCCTTTACCAGGGACATGGCTAAGTACTTAGATTTTACACTCTGCAGAGGTGGTGCACTTTCCCCACAAGACTTGGTTTCCCAAGACAAGATCTTTCAGAAGCTTTCCCTTAGACCAATATGGACGCGCTCCAACCTATCAAACACTACCACCCACTGTCCATATGGCTAAGTTCTTGCAACCTATATGATCATGGCAGAGCCCATATTGCCAAGTGGTTGCACTTGAAGCTTCTCAACATTTGACATCTCAAATACCTTTGTTCCTGGGTGGCATACCACAAGTGAGATACACAAGTCAAGTCCATGACCTTGTGAACCACTCAACCAATCTCCACCAAGCAAGCCCATTCCACCTAGGGAATTCATTAACTTAGTTGTTTTATTAAACAAAACATAAGTCCTCAGACCTAGAATATTTTTCCATAGTGTGAATATATTTTCCACCCATGTTTTCTATTAGCTAGGCTAAGCTTGGTAGTAATAGGAAACTTAACTTAGGAAATCCTACTAAGGATTAATCTACTAGGTTTTCCTATAGTAAGATCTATACTTAGCAAAATTTCCATGCAAGTTTTACTTAGCAAAATCACTAATGCATAGAGAAAGTAATGGGACAAAAAGTATGAGCATCACTTTTCTTTTGGTAGAGAATGGTGGTTCACTCCTTGATCCTTCTAGTCTCACACTTCACTACAAGTCAATCAAGCAAACACCAATTCAATTTACATTCCAACCAATAATCACTCAAACAAATTCACACACACAAGACAAAGAAAACCAATTCATGCATGGGAGCATGCACAAGATAGTTTTATTTTGCAAATGGGGTCTCTATGGGGTTTCTAAACTTTGTAAGATCAAAATTGGTCATCTACCAAAGTGGCAAAGTCATTAGCAAGAGGGTTTTGTCCAAAAACTATCTTTAAATCCATTCATCATTTCATGTGGTGAAAAATGTTTTTATTAAGGCAAAACTCTTAAGTTGTTCACCAAATGAGTTGATAATTTGCAAAACTTGGTGTTTTGGGTCAGTGGGTTTGATCAAACCATTTTCTTAAAGTTTTCTTTCCATAAATATTTTTATAACAAAAACCATTCTTTTTATTTGGCTAGAAAATGGCTAAGTCAAGTAATCCAATCTAAATTTTTCCAAAATCATTTTTTAACACCAAGGGTTGGTTCCTAGGGTCAGTAAGGTCACAACAATCCAATTTGCAAAGGTTTTACTTCAAAATTATTTTCAATAAATAAATTACATTTCTATTTGACTAGAAATGGTTTTAAATCAAAGAATCATTTCTTAATTTCTCCAAATACATTTTTGAGTCCACAAAGTGTTTCCTAGGGTCAGTAGGTTCAAATCAATCCAATTGCCAAAGATTTTAACCCTAAATTCAATTTTAAACAATTTTTACATTCTTAACAAGCATACAAATGTTTCTGTAATTTCAAACAAGCTAACAGCTACTATTTGCTAAACTAAGGGCATGGTTGGCTAGGGCTTGTTCTCCTGAATCCATTTATATAAAATTTGTAATTTTTGGACGTGTGGTTTGAAAGTTACACCAATTACAAATTTGTATTCTAATCAGATCAAAATTCTGTTTTAAAACGAATCCAGTCCACGTGGCAGTTTTTGATTGGGTGATACCGTTTCGTGTGGATCGCGTGATACAGGCCACAGGATTAAAAGGAGCGTGTGCGGCTCAGATGGTCGCGTACCCTTTCGAGGGGATCTAATCCTAGCCAGTCAAAACACATCCTACGGCTACAGCGTGTTTGCCAGGAACTGGCGGCGAGATATTACCGGCGAGCGGCGGAGCGGCCAGTTGGCGGCGGCGCTGACGAGGCAGGAAGCGAAGCAAGGAGAGAGTAAGCTCACCGAGGTCGCGAGGATGAGGTGATGCTGGTTGTGTGGTCGTCGTGGCAAGGGACGCACGGGAACGGGCGGGATTCTTCGCTGGAGTTGGTTCTAGCGACGGACGCGTGCGGTCGAGGTCGAGGACGACGCTAGGAATCACCCGGAGACAAACGAAACACACTGTCAGGAGCGCAAGGACACGACGAAGATGTGTGCGTGAACAAGAGGAGTCGGGGTAGTCTGATTTACCAGAGAGGTTCCGCCGGAGTAGAGCCAGACGGTGGCGGTGCTGGGGTTGTCGTTGGCGAAGATCAGCGGTGCCCGCGGGGAAGCTGAGGTTACAGAGCGGTGCTCCTGAGTCTGGCGAACCTTCCTGCTTGCTCGGGAAGACAAGGGCGATGTGATGCCGCCGGAATTTGGCCGAGAACTCGTCGGAGATGGCGACGGTGTAGAAAAGATTGGCGACAGCCTGGTGGCTCTCGAGGCATGGGGTTTGGGAGGAATGAAAGAGGAGGAAGAGGGGATTTATCACGCGTGATCACTGCGAGGTTTAATCGTGGCATTAAGTCGAATTGACGACGTGAAATCACTGCCAGGAACAGGGAGGAACGGTCGAGCGGGGTGAAGAGGAAGAACAGGAGGAGTGGGGTCCGCTGGTTAGTGGGAAATGAAACGAGGGGGAGGTCCACCGGTCAGTGTCACTGCGGGTTAATTATTTGGTGCGAATCGTTTCTTTCGGGGTGAGGAAAAGCTGGGCTGTTGGACTGTTGGGCTGGGCCTTGTTGGGCTGCTGTTGTTTCTTTTTTTTTTGTACAGTAACTTTTGCCTTTTCTATTTCTATTTACTGATTTGAATTTCATCCAACTATTCAAGCATTCAAATAATTCAAACAACTCAAACAATTGTAATGAGTTTTTGGTTCTGTTTATCAACATAAACCAAATCTCAAAATAAAATAATATTTTTATTCTTTTTAGGTTCCATTTATTATTTAAATAAAATGGACCATGGTTTATTAAATAAATAGGGTTTGGTTTATTTAAATAAAAGCCTCATTTAAAATCCAAATATTTTCAAAACCAAATCAGTAGTTTTATTTGGAAATAAAGAATATTTGGGAAACTTGTTTTAAACAAATTAACATTTTATTTTAGAGTCCATTATTAATTAAATATAATTAGACTTTCATTATTAAATCAAATAGGATTTGTTTTATTGAAATATTTATTTTGAAATCTAAAATAAAGCCTAAACACTTTAGTAGGTTTTATTTGTGAATATCAAATAATTAGGAAAACTTATTTTAATTAATTTAATAAGTTTTGATGTTTCAATTTAAATTGGTAAAACCTTTTATTTAAATAAGGTTGGATATTAAATCCTTATTAATTTATTTAAATAAACTTTAGTTAATTTAAATAATAAAATGTTTTAATTCCAAAGCTTGGCTAAGGTTTAATTTGGCTTTATAAAATATTCTTTATTTATAAACATCTATTTCATTTGAAAATGAATCTTTTCACTTAAGAGTTTCAAAATAGTATTTCAAAAACATTTTATTTTCTTTATTAAAAAGGTTTATCTTTTTAAACTCCTTTAGGATTTTATTTAATTCAAATGGGTTTGGAGTACCAATTGAATTTAAAAAGTTTCTTCTAGCCCTGAAAATCAAACAAAGTTTTATTTTATTCATTTATTTTCACATTACAAGATTTGGAAAATCTTGGGATGTGACATAGGACATACCTCTCATGAGTGAATTCATTATTCTCTTCCTTATGGGGATGTGTTCCTTCAAAACTCAAGTTAATATCTCTCCCATAATGGTATTGAAGCAACGAGGCAAATGGAAAATCCACTTTCGCGAAAAAGGAAAAAGGGGAAATATTTTTGTATTTTTGAGGATGGGGATTAAAGAATAGAAAATAACTTACAACCAAGCAACGAACTAAGAAATGAAAAACAAAAGAAAATAAAAATGCAAAGTGTTGGAACAAACCAACACGAGTATTTCAAAGCTCACAAGGAGCTGGAGTACAACCTCACTATTACACAAATAAAGATGCTAAGGGACATATCCCCAAGCTTAGGCTTTTGCAAGCCCTTTTCTTTCACATTATGGTGGCGGTGGATAATCTCCCAAGTTCCATTGGCTTCTCCAATTGTTGAACTAGGTTGAGAGGTTGGTAGTGGCATATCGAAGGTTGATGGATAGGTTGCTCATGTTTTGGATACTTCCTTCGAGAGCATAGATATCTTCATAGGTGGTGTGGTAGTTTGGTGGTTGCACATCTTGTTCAGGTCCTTCTTATTCTACTTATTCATCTTCTCCTTCTCCCGCGGGTTCTTCTTGTTGAGGTCGCCTTGCCTCAACATGCACATCATAACACAAACATCCATCCTTGATAGGGAACAAACCATTAGGCAAAGGAGCTTGGATCAAGTGATCCACTCTAGGTATATCAAGGAAGTATCTACCATTAGTTCTAAAAAATCATACCACAAGCTCTTAGAGTAGCAAAACCAAGATGATGGTCTCCTACCAACGGTTGGATATTACCTAGGTTGACGTGGAGTGCACGTGCAAGGATGGTTATGAATCCTCCTCCACATATGGGACCAAGAGACTGCAAATCCTGATGCTTAAGATAAAACAACAGAAGGGTGCCCAAATTTGGCGTTAATTTATAGTTAGGAATATCATCTCTAGCAAGGATTATTATATCCTCCTCATTGACTCTAGTGAACTCACCACATGCCTGGAAAGTGTTAGCAATAACATAGAACAAATAACGAACATGAGGGTAATCAATTTGGTTTCCCTTGGGTGTGTTCCCATGAATTCTCATTCTATTAAAGTAAACCAAGGGTGATGGATCAAGAACAAAGGTGTTGGAGCGTATGTTAGTGTTATTGTTGGCAAACCCAAAGTAGTAAGCCAATTGGTCGAGCGTTAAGGAATAATCACAATTCATAAGACAAAAGTTGATGAGATCAACTCCAGGCATTTGTTCCTCGGGGAAATAGTGTGAGCACACCGTATGCATCAACATACTGAGAAACTCAAGCTTCCAGCGGAAATATGCGGCGACATCCTAAAAAACAAAGTGATACAAACCAAAATTGTTACAAAGTAAATCAAAATTAAAATGAATGCCCAGTTGGTTAGGATGTATGGACACACCCACTTGGTAGACTTGATTTCTCGGAGCTTGAGACGGTTGAAACGGTTGAGCTGAAACTCCTCGATGAACTCGATACCAAATGACTTGGGGATTAGCATATCGACGGGTGGTGCGGCTTGTTCCGCATCCATCACACGTGTACGGCTCCTCGTGTTCATCTAAGACAAAAAGGAAAATAATGCTAATAATTTTTTTAGTCCAATATAAACATAGCATAAACGATCCTCTACACTTCTTACAAAATAAATTCCTCTAAAAAACTAAGCATGCTCATAATCAATTAGTTTAAGAACAAGACCTAAGTCTAGATTGACAATGATGAAAGATTGAGCAAGTTTTTGATGCACATAAACTAGGGATCAGAGGAGAAACATATCTTAGACCGCGATTAGGTGCGAGGAATCTAAGAAAGAACGAGTATACTTGAAGATCCAATGGAGTTGGTTTTGAGTTTGGAGGTACAAAAAAGAGAGATTTGTGCTTAGGAAATTTTAGGCTTACCTGTTCCTGGGATTGAAATAGTGGTCGTGTACTCGGTACGGGAGGGTGGTATGGCCGGAACCCTCAAGTACCGGGTGTCCTACCTTGGGGTCGAAGGAACCCTTTCGGCGGTGCACTCGGTACAGGCGCATTGTACGGTCGCGGGCGCCCATACGTCTGGTCGTTATTCAGTCAGTAGGTTTTGCTCCAAACTTGATGTTTTTCTTTGGATACGGTATGGGCGGGCGGTACAATCACCTCCGGTCGTACCAGTGGTCGTTACGGCCACTGTGTCCTGCAGCAAAAAAACAAAATTTCTATTTTCTTGCTCCTTGATGTGCTACGAACGCGTGGTATGGGGGACTTTGGTCATATCGGTGGTCGTTATGCACCCTAGAAGGTGAAAAACTTGTGGATTTGAGTTAGTAGCTTCACACGCCTTTGCACATCTTAGTAAACAACAAAATAACAACAAATAGACTTCATATAAATAGTAGTACTTTAAGGCTATGTGTTAGCAAATATAAAAGATCGAGGATTACCTTGTTTTATTCTCCTCTCTCCAAAGTACTTCTTGAACACTCTTTATTAAAACAAAAAACAAAACTAACACAAGAATAATTTTTTTTATTTCACATTGGTTGCCTCCCATGAAGCGCTTCTAGTTAAGGTCAATTAGCTTCACCCAGATTGTGTTCATTTAGGCTTTGTGAGTGGAACACCCGCTCTAAAGTAATTAGTTTTAGTGTGATTATACCATCATCATTATTATTATGATTGGCCTTCTTATTCCTAGGGAGGTGGATTGTAAAAGGATCTCTAGATGGTAGTTCTATTCTCACATTCCCTTCATATAAATAATTTTTAGGAAGGGCCTACCTATAATTGTAGGTGCTATGGGATCTTCAGGCATGTCTACTTAGTTGGAAGCTTATCATCTAGTTTCTTATACTCCATTTCTAGTTCACGAACTTTATATGCTACTTCTTTTATAAATTATTGGTATGTAGCATCATTACCTTGTTCAATGCCGGGATTTCTTATGGTGATCACCTTTAATAAATCTTCCACGGTGTATTCCATCGTTGGCGCATTGCTATAGTCCAACTCTTTAATATTTTCTTCTTTTACTTCAACTCTCATCATCTTAAGGTCCTCTACCAGATTTGGCTCAGGCTTTCTAGCAAATTTTGAAAGTATGAGAGCTTGGCTCTCGGTTACTTTTCCCAATTATGCCTCCATGATCTGGGTCCTTTCTTGTAGAGCATGCACATCATTTCTTATTGCAACATCCTGGTTAGACAATCTACCAATACTAGATTCATGGTTCTTCGTGATTTTAATAAGCATATTATTTTGCTTGGTTTGAGCTTGCATGAAAGTTCTAACAGTATGTTCCAATGAGATATTACCATGATTTTCTCCATTGTGGTGATCATAATTATTATGTGGAGCGCCTGCAGGATTAGAATATTGCTTTTGAAAATTAGAGCCAAAGTTTTGACTCTTCCAAGCAGGATTGTAAGGATTACGAGCTATAAAATTAATATCATTAACATCGGTTATGATAGAATTAATTTGGGTATCTTCTTTACCCATTACTATGTTAAGTAACTCATCTACCTTTGCAGTAAGCTCTTCATTATTTACCTCGGTGATTGAATTCGCCTTTTTTGAGGTTCTTTCCATATGCCATTGGGCATGGGTTTTTTGCATATCATCAAGTAGTTTCTTTGCAACACTCACTTGATTTCCCATGATAGTTCCTCATGTGGCAGTATCTAGCATAGACTTAGACATTGGGTTAAGGCCATTATAAAATAAATGCAATATTATCCATGCTTCCATCCCTTGACTAGGATAGTTCATTACGACTTCTTTAATCCTTTCCCAAGAAAGCGCTAGTGGCTAGCGGTCTTCTTGTATAAAGCTTGTAATATTGGATCTTATCTGCATAGTCTTAGCTAGAGGGAAAATTTTAGTTATAAAAAGATTAGTGTATTCCTTCCAAGATGTAATAGTGCCTTTAGGCAAAGCTAGCAACCAGTACTTAGCCTGTACTCTTAGAGAGAAAGGGAATAATCGTAATTTAACCGCATTTTGGTTAGCATCTTTAATACACATAATGTCGGAAATTCCAGTAAAAGTATTAAGGTGCAAACCTGAATCCTTAGAAGACGAGCCTTCAAGTTGGTCCTGTTGAACAAAACTCAAAAGGTTAGGCTTAATCTCATAAGTTTATACATCAACGGTGGGCTGAGTAATAGGTGCACGGATAAAATCATATGTAGGAGTAGTATACTCCCCTAGTTTATTTTGAGCCATAGATCTTTTCTTTTTGGTGTTTCTGATATAAGGGAAATAAATAAAGAAGTAACTATCTTTTGGGTTTTCAAATAGGTACCAAGAAAGTAAACTAATAACAAGAAATAAACTACAAACAAAAATAAAACTAAAAACAAGGTCTCTAGTGACCTCACCAGGATAGCGAATTGCTTCCCCGGTAACAACGCCATAAAAAGGGTTGATACCTTCGATCTAGATTCATGGATGAAGTATAGTATCTTTTTCCGTAGTAGACCTAGGTTTAATTAAACCTTGGGAAATATTGCTAAAGGAATTAAATAACGACACATCTACAAGACTTGTTTGTTTGTTTTACCTTCGTTCACCAGACCTTTCTAGTTTACTTTATATTTTGGGTTGTTTCAGTGGATGGAGATAGGCCAGGGTTGAAGATTCACCTACAGCTACACATCATATGGGATAAAGATAATAATAAGCACAGTCATGTGTAATGTTTTAACAAAGATAAAATTTGTGGGCAGCACATCCTGATATACTAAAGCCCATGCGAGCCATAGGTATAGCAATAGCCTTTTGATCCAACCATTTGCACCACGAAGCATCGGGCTACAAATAGTTATTAAGTGAAAAACAGATCAAAGCCTTAAGAAGTGATGTTGCTGTTGTTCCCCAATGGATCACTAAGAAAAGATCGTACTCCCCTTTCTGTCACTAGGTTTCCTATAAGATTGCCGCTAACCAAGTATCTCACCTCAATCCTTTATCGATCTCGGGGGTCTTGGGTACCTACAAGTCCAAAGATCGATATAAGAGACAAAGAAATAAAGATACAAATGTCTTATTCAAACAATACACAATACTCCCATAGATTAGATGCACATAATCGCTGCGAGGTTTCACCCCAACCTGTAGCCCATGAGAACTAATCGCTCATATCAATAAGATCAAGGATAGAAAACATTGTTCAAAATACTTAAATTGAAATCAAATATTCTTACAATGGTCATGGAATCACAAGGAGATCTCAAGTACATAGTAATGGCTATGGATATGGAGAGGATGGATGGGGGAGAGGATGAACTATGGTGGTGGATCTCCTTTGGTGGTGCTGTGATGCAATCTGAGAATGTCGGTCCTCTGTGCAGCGGCTGGTACCTCGAAATATATAGGTGCCTTCATGAAAGTTGTAGGGTTTAATGAGACGAAGTCGCTACCACCTGGTACGGGCGGGTCGTACGGGAGAACCTTGCCCTTACTAGTGGTCTTTACGCCCTCTGGCACCTGGTATTGACTCTAGGTTTGCTTGGCCATGTAGACTTCCTGAAAATCTTCATTTATGGCTCCAGTTTTCGCCTTAAAAGTGTGATTTCCTGCACAACACAATTCAAGGCCATATATTTGCAATAATTAGTCATTAGTGGCAAAGCTAGAGAGTTTATTGTCAATTGTGTGACTAAAAATGAGGTTTAAACGCGGAGAAAGATGGCTATTTTCACAGCCATAAGGGTTCAAATCAGATTACCATGTTGCCTTAAAAACCATATTGGTTTAAGGAGTAGAAGGCTCCAATTAGAACAAGGATAGTATGGGTTGATTGATAAAGTTTAGTAGATCACAACTATGCAAAGAGTTGGCCAAGAATGGTGGGATGAAGTGGGGAGCTTCTGCCAAAGTAGGCATGTTGGTAAGGTTGGCATAAACAGATAATTTTCTTGACTGCAAAACCATCAAGGATGAGTGGGTCCAAGAAGGGTTTAGCCAAAGTAAAGAGTGGTATTTGCAATTACTCATTATGTTTTAAAAGATGGTTCAGGAACATTTCCAAAAATGCACAAGGATTGATATAGGTAGAGGCTCAAAATGTGATGGTGATAACAGTTTTGGACTTGGTCAAACTCTTGACTGTTTTAGGGTTTTTGACTAGGGTATAAGATGGAGCTGCAAGGTTACAAAATCATCATTAGGTGAATGATTTTGAAGAGTAGGATTTTTAGAGGACATCCATGGCTTGAGTTGTTCTCCACTATCTTGGAAACTACAAAATATAAGTCACTCAAAATTGAGTCTGATAAGGAAAATAGATGATCACTCGAGTGACTAGAGATCAAGACATGATTGGGAGACTTGGTTAGTTGGTTTATTGATCAAGGGAGAGTATGTGGGATGGTAGAGCACATCACAAGCATGAGTGTAGAAGAGGCATGTGGCCTTAGATCCAGGATTAAGGATTTTAAGTGGGTTTCCAAAAATTGATCCTGATAATAGGTAGGAAGATGGTCTTCCTACTAGGGTTTGGTGATTTCCTCCTCAAGATTATAGTTTTGGGTTAGCTTGTTACTAGAGGATGAGCTCTTAGGGTAACTCATACTACTTCTTAAGCAAACAAGTCTAGACAATCTAGTTTAAGACAGCAGATCAAGACAATTCATCTTAATAAGCAGATCAAGGCAATTCATACCAAGTATCTCAAGAATACTACTATGAACACCATCAATCCTAGCTTGAGGTATAGAGGAGTATTTTGAAGGGTTTGAGTTTTGAAGAAGGTAAGAGTCCCTTGGTACTTCTACCAAGAGTGGAAATCAATAGTTGTATAAAAGAGTTTTGGGAAGACTAGAGGTAAGGTTATTTGGAAGTTCTGTCTTGAGAACATACGGAGATGATATTATAAATATCTCCATAATTTTGTCAATTGAAGATACTAAAACATTTGTTGTTGCAAAGGAATCTTGGCTCTTGTTTTTGAAATGCCAGAGCATTTGAGAATATTTTAAAATAATACAAGGCATATCTTTTGTTAAATAGTGTTTGCCAACTAAGGGTGAGATAGAGGAGTATATTAACTACTACACAATCAAATGCATAAGCACAAACAAGCAAACAACTACTTCACTACTAAGAAAGAAAGTTGTGTTCCCCCTGTTTTTTGCATTCTGGACATCTAATCCAGGTTACTGAAAGTGGGATGTTACATGTATTGTTACCAAATGCTTGCTGCAGAGAAACAAGGAATACCCGAACAATCTTCGTCGGGCGAGTTCTCAAATTGGCGCTAGAAAGCGTTGTGGAAGCCAAAGGTGCCACCGAAAATCAGAATGTTCTCGTGGAGGGTGCTTCATAATTTCATCCCATGAGGGCAAGTTCTGAAGGAAAGACATATGGAGAGACTATCATTCTATGACATATGCAGAGCTGAATGTGAATCAATCTTTCATGCATTTTTTGAATGTACTTGGGCACCCTGTTTCTGGAACGAAGTGAACAAGATAACATCGATCAAAATCCCTGTTCTTCATCCGATCTCTTGGAGGACTGATTTGATAGAGGGGCGGTGTGTTCCCTTAGCTGAGGCAAACATCATTCTTTGTGGAGCAGTCTGGTCAGAGCGTAATGTTCGGTGCCATGGTGAAGAGGGAGCCTCAGTTTGCTGGACGTTGGATATCACTTTTGATTTTGCTCAGTTAGGAAGAAAACAAAAGGTACATGTGATCAAGCAAGAAGTCGGATGGAAGAAACCTACTGGGAACATTCTGAAGATCAATGTAGATGCCAGCTTCTTAGCAAGAGATAGCACGGGAGCTACTGGTCTAGTTATCAGAGACTCAAATGGTAGTTTGGTTCATGCATAGGCAAGATGGATCGAGTATGCGTCAAACCCTCTAGTGCTAGAAGGCATGGCCATCCTGAATGGTGTTAGGTTGGTAGTTGAGAAGGGGTACCAGAATGTTGAAATTGAATCTAATTGCGAAAGAAGTAATCAAACTTGCTGAAGATCCATGCGAAAATAGATCATGCATCACCAGTTGTCGTCAAGAAATAGAGGAGCTTGTCAGGATTTTTAGTAGTTTTAAATTGTTATTTACTGGACGTCTTGCTAATGAAGCGGTCCATCTTTGTACTAAGAGAGCTAGGTCAGTCAGAAGGGGGTGCTTATGGATCAGTTATAATACACCCTTCCTTGCCGGGGTTCTAGCCAAATATTGTTACCTTTACTTATGATTAATCAAAAGCTCTATGATTGACAAAAAAAGTTTGTTAAAAAGTCAGATTTATCAAAAAAATAATACAATATCTAGGACTTAGGAGTAAATAATGAAAGGACGATGGATGCTTTGGCGATGGCGGGGCATCACTTTGTACGACTGGCAACACATGTTTCTGCTGTAGGCTTGTACTTTAGCCTAATCATGTCCAATCTAGGAATGCCTGCCAGCAGATCTATTGCTCTAACGATGAGAGGGTCTTGACTTGACTAACATAATGCTGCTAGCTGGACTACTCTTGGAAGGAGTTGACTTGCATTTTCTCTCAGCGACAACTGTTTATTCGCAATTTCACATGGGCTCTGTACGGCACTACGGCGTGTGTAAGTGCAACCAACATCGGGTTGAACAAAAGAAACACAAAAGATATTTTCTGTTTAAATAATTTTTTTGTACGAAAATATAGAGCTAATATGATGTCCGAATGTACAAAGTGGGGTACTGAGATTAGGCGTTTAGCCTTGGGCTCATGTCTTGCTGTTGAAGTGTAAGAGTTTTTCCTTTTTTTTCCTGATGATGCTGAAATGTTCATTGTAGAACATGGTGTCAATCGAATCTAGCAGTGAACATTAATTAATCATGACATGAATAGGAGCTACGTGCTAATGATTTTTTAATAAAGAACTTCTTATTACTCACTTCCTCTATTTCATAATATAAGCATTTTTAGCAAGCCAAAACAGCTTGCTCAAAAGTCTATATTGTGAAGCAGAGAGAGTAGAAGGTTTACACGTCAATGAATTGTGGCGAGAAAACATAATAGCCCAATGCATGGGTGCACCGGGATCCAGGGCTTGCGGTTCATCCCGCGCATATTGCCCCTCCAACAGATTTATAAAGTAAGGTAGAATATACAAATAACATGTATTGAAATCTATTATATACTAAAAGCAATATAAAGTTGTGTTTCGAGGCATCAGATTGACCCACATCTCCTAAATTAAGTTTAAGTGTTAGATCTAAAATTTATAGCTAAGATTTAACTAGAACTTAATAGTTACTTAATCAGTCACATGTACACAATTAATGTCGAGGAATAACGTGTCAGGCAACACGTATTTCCTAACAATGTACCATTGGCTGCTTCATGGATAAACGATCATAAAAAACCTCAAACAAGCTGGTACGTGGTGCTAGGAGATGCGTCTCGGAAAAAGAATCATCAAGAAAAAAAACACAACCAGGCTGAAATGTGGTGCCAATCAACTAACTTATAGGATACGGGGTGTTCTGCAAAAAAAAGTGTATAACCTGATAAACATGGTATGTTTTTTTTTTAAACATAATACAATCAAAGACGCTCACAACACATACATGCACCTATCCCTATGAACTCACACACGCACATCCTATCCCTATGAGTATCTCCAAAAAACTGAGCCGGCGGATTGGGTCTTGAGATTGACGTAGTCACCACGGGCACCTCGCTGTCGACGGTCCCACTAAAAGAATATTCCGTCTTTTATGCAACACACAGTGTCAAACCTGGGGCTGGTGGGTTAGGGATACAACCACCCTCCTAACTATCTATCCACAATTTGGTTTGCTAAGTATGGTATGTTGTATGTATGATAAGCACACAAAAACAAGAACTTTATTTGACTACGTATCTGTAATATGAAAATAGAAGACACAGTCTATGGTGCGCATGTAATATTGAAAGCAAATCCAGATTCCACACGATTGAAAGAAAGTCCTTAATCATGTAGTAAAACAAAAGCAAAAACTAAATCACATGTACCATTATCTCTCATCCGGTTCTGTCAGCATGTTCCACATGAGAATTAGGGGAGCGGAGAAGCTGCGTTCTCTTATATGGCAAGATCCCATGTGTGGTGGAAACTTGAGAAACTCGTCTGCCTATTTACCTAATGCGTCTGAATTCTCGAAATCTATGGTTCAGGTGGATTTTCACCGGATAAATAAGAATGTGTACCAGGTGCCACCTAGCACTCATCGACCTAGAACTTTAGGGAAAAGGAAGATGGAGTGGAGTTTGCTCAAGATCACCGTAAGTGAATTTGCATGTAGAAAAACTTTGCTCCAAGAAGTGTGTTACAAGCATCATAATTTTTCCCGCGTTAATTCAATAAAAATAACTATTCTACACGACCTGGAGCCCGCATCACTTTACGAGTCATCGGTGAAAACTCGAGGAAGTCATCGACCTAATGCGTGTGAATTCTCGAGATCTACGGTTTGGGTGGATGTGGACAGAATCAATATACATGGCTTATAAATTTAGTCAAGAAATAATCTCCATATTGTCCCTTAAATTAAGAGGATGTATATCATAATGTTCTCATTGTGTTAAGATATTGATTTCTCCATTAAAATTTTATCACTATACATATTCATAGAAAACCATAATTATCATATTAAAACACATACGATGAACCAAAATATTGAGAAATGTAACAGAAAATTTCACTGTAATAATTTCTCTTTAGCTAGCAAACCACAACCAATAGTTTTTTCACTAACCTTTTGATCTACGGAATTTAGTAACATAATTTGGCTATTTATCTGATATGTATATTTTAAATTACTACAATAATTAATATTAATAACAATATATAAACTTCATCGAGCGATAATTTTTAATTTAAACTAACATGTATGTTACTCTAAATAATTCAAAAATTAGTGAGAATAATAGCTAGCCTCACACTAAAGTAACATCAAACAAAGATTACATCCCAGCCTGCATCATAATATTAATTCTATGTATTGATCTAAATCACCAAGTACAAAATACACATATAATCATTCTCCAATTAGATATGATTAAATATATCTCCCGTACAAGTGATCTTTTATTTAACATAATATTTGTGGTGACTATAGAACCGTATTAATTCTACCCTTAGAGTATTTTTATATAAAAATTATATGTCTTTGGATATATTCGCATGTTGCCCTCGCATTTGCGAGAGCCACCATGCTAGTTTCCCTAGAAAAACATGTATTGAAACTCGGAACTCAGGCTCAAGCATGGCCAGATAAACTGCGGTGGTGATAGGTTGAAAATATAGCCATAGCTTGTATTTATTTATTTTTATTTGAGAAGAACTGTTTTGAATTGAGAATTGTGTAGACGAATTTTGGATAGCCCCTATTCACGACAAGATTTGTCATTTTTTATTTCTTAGGTCATGATTTTAGTTGTAGTTTTGTGGGACGGTACCGAAAGTTATCTATGTGCCCGCCATGTTTCTCTTGCTCCACATTTCACACCATCACCTAGTGGGGGAGTCATAAGTCAATTTGTCGACAATGGGCATTGTCTTTAACATAGGAGCGCACCTTGTCCTGCCACTTTGGTTATATTCTTGTTAATCCATCATGCACTTTTAGTACATATAGTAGAATATATTTGTGAAGACATATAATTAATGTGAATTTATTGTATTTTTGGAAAAGTTTGGATTGCCTCTTATCATGACGAGATTTATCATTTTATATTTCTCGTGTCATGGTATATTTTTAGTTTTTGTAGGTACCTAATTGCTATCTCTATGCGCTCAGTTTTTCTCAGCATTTTGCCAAACATTTAGGACGGTTAATTGGCATTAGGTTCTGGTTTTTCCACCTTCCCATCCTTTAACGATAATGCTAGACTTACGGATGGAATTGTTACGGACCGAAGTTACGGACTGACGTGGTGATCGATCGTGAAACCGTGTGAGCAAAAATCGGAACCACCGCAGCTACAATCCAATCCCGCTGAACCACGTCATGTCCGTATGTTTTGTCCGTAAAGAAATTTTGTAGGTGTAGCATTACTCATCCTTTAATGTACCACCGTTGGTACATGTTTTTTCTTCCGATAATACTAGACCTACGGACTGTCTATGCTACAGAAACTCTACGGACAGACGTGTCCATCGTTAATTCGGTGCATGGCCCTGCCGTTCCTGAAAACACGGAGCACGTTCTCATTCCTAGCCTGCACTTGTGTGTCCGTAAGTGAATTTTGTAAAAATAGTCCGTAGGCGTAGCATTGCTCTTTTTCTTCATATAGTTCCACTCCATCACATAGTGGGAGAATGATAACTCAATCAATCTGTGGAGACAATAGGCATTACTTTCAGTATAGATGGATAAGTACCTTGCCCTGCCCACTTTGGCTGTATTCTTTAACTTTTAAAAGTAGTGGTTGTGGGATTCTCATAGGGATTTTGTCGAAATCCCATGCACCTAATTCAGTGTTCCAAGTGGAATTTTAAGTGTTTGCAGTAGGAGGTGACTAGAGATGAAATCATGAAAGTATGCATCGCAAAAGATTTTTCTTTCCAGAAAGTTCCAGTGAACTAAACCATCTCTTTGTACAGATTGGGAGGATTACAATTATTTTGTCCCAGTTTTCTTCTGATCTCTCCGGATCTGAGAACCACTCAATAACCCTCTGCACATCACTGTACATGTGTCAGGGTATCGAAATATGAGAACCAGAAATACGTTCTCGTGGTACTCGCATCGGAACATCAGAGAGGAAAACAGAAAAGAATAGGAGTGGGGAGTGAAAAGAAGAGCTCTTTAATCCGAGGTCTCCTCCTCCACTATGCACTCAAGCTCCGGCCGCCACACAGCGACCCTGCAGCCGCTTCGCCGCCTCCGGTGGGCGCCCGACGCGGCCTTCTCAGACAGCAGCTCCGTCAGGTAGTTATCCTGTTCGGCCGTACTAGCTTCCGTGCTCGCGACGCCCCTCTTGCCCTGGCTGCTCGGCCGCTTGCTCTTCTTGGAGGAGCTCGGCCGGCTCTTCCTCCTGTCGGTCGCTGGCACGGTCGCGGAGGGGATGAGGAAGTAGATGCGGCCGCACTTGAGCTCGGTGTCGGGCGACACGATGACGAGCTTCTTGGTGGGGCAGCCGACGCCGGCGGAGGACCAAGCGGTGGCGAGGGTGTGGTTGGGGTGCTCGGCGAGGACGGCGCCGCTGGTGATCGGGCAGCTGAACTCGTCGACGCGGCCGCTGAGGTGGACGACGCGAACGACGTCGAACGAGCCGCAGGGGACCATGCAGGTCAGGCAGCACCGTAGGCTGTTGCCCATGTCGTCGGCGGCGGTGGTGCTAGCTGGTTCTGGTGTTGGATCGATTCAAGCGCGATGAGATCGCTAGCCTGGCTTGTATAATTGCTCGCTGTTCCTTGTTTGTTTCCTTATGCGGTGTGATGGGAGTGGCAACTAGCAAAGGGGTTTATATAGCGCGCCAAGTGGAGCTGCTGGGTATGCCAGCGCAAGGCATTAACTATCTTGATGGCTTTAAAAATTATGCAGAGCTACACTTACTACACGGTTTGAACCGAAAGGTACACGTATTTCAATTTTCAAACACTACTGCCCTATGCACTTTACACATAAAATTCACACTGTTTTAGAGTTTAAATGCAGCTTAATTTCGAAGTTCTCACACTGTTTTAGAGTTTAAATGCCAGCTTAATTCACACTGTTTTCGAAGTTCTCGCGGTTAATTTCAAAGTTCTCATTGAAGGCTTGTATGGAACATAGTAATTCGAAAATCGTGCAGTGTAATGGCTGAGGGGGAGAAATATTTGTTACTCCCTCCGATCCATATTAGTACTTGTCGTAGGAATGGATGTAACTAGACATATACAAGTATGATCGAAGGGATTACTTGAAAATTGATAACCGCGAGCTATTTGTATTTACAAATCTAGTGGGATGACACACAAAAAAGTGTATTTACTAAAATCCAAGAGAGAACTGAATTGTGAATAGAGTAGTAGTCTGGTGACATGGAGGTTGTTTAACCTTCTACCCCACACCGGAATTTGAGTCTTGAACTGACTCATGCACTCATACCCCTATTTTAGTGAATCCTAGAGTTCAAAAGGTAGTGTGGTTTTCACACAGTTTAGTTGTTTATCTTCTTTTATGGAAGGGTCACCATAGCTATGTGTAAGACATTGAGGCCGAACGGCTTACGGAATGCAGGAAAATGCAAAGTGGTGGATAACAACGAGTAATCCCCCTATCCCCGCCAGTGGTAGAGTGACCTCAGCTCGTTTTGGACATCTATCGCCCTGTGAGAGTTCTGCCACCTTTGTAGTGCGCATCGATGATGGAAGCACCGATGAAAGACTCGAGGAGTGGTCAACAAGAGGAGGCGACTAGGGTTTCTCCTGGTCCACCATCAAGGGGCACCACATGAGTCACATTTGTAGGTTATCTTTTTTGTTGTTTGCCTAGTTACCCAAACTAGAGACTCAATAAACTATATGAGATAATGTATCAAATTAAAATGATAACATGGTTCAAGGATGCCGAATTGTCTTCGAAGTAGCAGACCGCTTGTTTTCCCTATTGGCTATTCCCAAGGAGGTGTGAGTTTAGCATTATTGGTGGAATGAAGTATGGCCAGCCTTTCTTTATCAACTAGTATATCTAGACATATAATTCACACAATAAAACTCAATCTAGGCTGTAGGACAAAGAAAGGGGCCATGATGTATCATGTTCTCACAGGCTCTCATAGCCATGCAAAGGTTTGTTTAAGGCTTTTATTTTATTGCTCTGCCTCACTGGATACGTGTTCTCTCCTTCCAATAGATTCCTTTGGAGGTATATAGCTAATCTATATAGTTTCACTAGCGTCCAAAAACCGAGATGGCAGTTTTAGATTATTATGTATATATAATTTTGAAACTGAATGATATAGGAACGGTCATGGCCGTGTGGTCTTCAGCAGAAGTTGCCACGAAACAGCCGATTGCAATGATTAGAGTTAATCTCCCTTGCATTATCTGTTGTGTATGTGATTCTCATGGAGAACATTCCTAAATCTTGATGGCTAATAGCATAGGGAAGAGGAGGGTGGTCAGGACCTAAATTTCCCACTTTCGATGGAATTTTCTTGCTGAGATTACCTTTGCATCATCCAACGAAGAACCAGATACTTTTGTAAAATATCTGTAAACATTAGCTACACGTTTTTGACAATGTATATTCTACGTGAGAACGCTTACTAAGGATAAAAACATCAGCAGCACGTTTTTGCGGACGTACTTTATTCCTTGCGGTAAACTAATTCACGAATTTCTTTAGGGAAATTTAAGTTTAATTAAGCTTTCTTCTAGGAAGTGACAAGTTAATCTAACCTTTTTTAGAAATGGTAATTGTCTCAAGCCTCTGCATCAATCAATACTTTTTTTTGCCAAAGTTAATCTAAGCTAACTCTCATATATAACTTCTGGAATCAGTAGCCACATCTGCCGTATTTTTGTAGAGAAGAATAAATCTTCATTACAAGAGATCTGGAAATCTCATGCACCAACCAGATCGTTGAATGCACGCCCCTTGGTACAAGTACGGAGTACAGAGTACGGACCACAAGCAGATTGAACATGTCGTCCATGCAGATGGCATAAGGTTCTTGTATTATACTAGTACCAACCATTGTATTAGCTATTGGTAAGCAACAAACCATAGCACCACCGGTTCCTAGCCTTTACGGGAGAAACAAAAAAGCTGAGTTCAATCAACATGAGAATGGCATTCCCCCAGGCTCTCGGAAGCCCTCCGTACGCGTGATCTTGATCGAATCCGTGGCTCGTACAAAACGTTTCTGCACCCGGAAGCTGCCTGGTGCCGGCGGCAGCACTGCACCGCACGGCGACCAAATCAGGCGCACCGGACATTCCAAATCCCCTCGCTAGCTGGAACCGCCCAAATCCGCTTGCGCACCGGAAGCCGAGACCGCTGTACCCCGAACCCCAACCCCGGCGCGACAGGTTGCGCGGAAACCTTGCGCGTTGCCGCGCCGTTGCATGCATGCTTGCACGGGCGGGCGGGGTCGCGTCGCGTCGGGCGTACGGCGTACGTCGCAGGACCGAAGAAGATTTGGGGCCGGGTCGCGGGGGAGCAACAGGATCTTATGGGGAGCTGGCCTTTCCGGCGGGTTCGGGCGGGCGCAACCCCGTGTTTGGACCGCACGTCTGCTCCCCCCGCGCGCGCGCGACGTCGTGCGACGCACGGCAGACACGACGGACCGGCGCCCGTGCGTGTGGCTTCGGAGTTCGGACCACGTACGGTACGGGGAGGCATCCCTGCCGCCGGTGGTGAAGTGAAACTATTCCGTTCCATGTGCCGATGCGCGGTCGCTTGGCAGAACCGGCGGTGGTTTGCCAAACAAGCGCGTGCGTTCCTTCGCTGGGTGCGCGCCGCCTCATCACGATTCACGTCCAGGATCCAGATACTACAATACACGAGCGTGATCTGTGGAACCTTAACTAGGCCACCGAGGCGGCGACTATTTCGTCTCTGACTACCTACCTGTCAGGCTCAGGCCGGCGCAGGCGAGGCGTCAGTGACAGATGGACTCACGTGCAATGGGTGGTTCCCGTACGTACGTAGGAGTAGCTGGAGGAGCCGCGGAGAGGAAGGAGCAGCGAAGCTTCGTGGGCGCTCGCAGTCAGTCGCGGCAGGCATACTCTATCCGGCCGCGCCGTACCGTACCTGCACCGACCGCCTCGGCATCCGCCCGCCCGAGATACTCCTCCATCATACTACGTACTAGTACAGTATATTTTATGCCTATTATTGCAGGGTTTTGGCCTTTGGGGGCGGGCAGGGCAGGCAGGCAGTCCACCATTCCCGGAATACATAAACTGCTCGTGCCACGGTGCTGTGGCAGCCGCACGCAACGCAACCAGCCTGGCAAGCAAGACGCAAGCCAAATGTCAGGATGGCAAATTTGTCAAAACTCTGGGCTTTGACAAATCTAACCTTTTCACGAAAATGAACATTTCTTTTTCAAATCTTATTAAGCTACAGATCTAACGATTTTGCCAGGCGTGGTACCGCCAGGAGCTCCTGCGGTAGGTTTATTAGGTTTATCTATACCCCCAAGAAAACTTTGTCGAAAAAGGTTGTCATCGTAATAGGGATTGCACCTCAACATGGCAGCCTTCTGCCAATTGTGTGTTACTTGTCCATACAAAAAAAAAGTGTACCTAGATTTGAATTTGGAGTGAAAAGAAAGAAACCCGAATGAATACTCGTAATGAATATAGTATTCCATGTTTGTTTGTTTGTTTTATAAGGTGATGAAATCGTATCCTATGGTGCTCCTCAGCGTTAGAGCAACTCTGGCATTTCAAGACGATTCGAAATTCAAAATTGCCAGTTCATGAGACCGTTGCCAAGTTTGGCAACAGAACCTCAAAGGGAAAATGATCTTTGACAAATGGTAACATATGGATGAAGAATTGTGGACGAAATTAAATGGGTGGAATTCTTAGGAACCTTGAAGGTCTGGATTAAGAAACAAAAGAAACAGCCTGCTTTAGAATTTGATAGCCCGGACAAACTTGGAGAATTAGCTAGGTGGACTGTCTACAAAGGAGGAGATCAAATAGCTGCAGAAATTTAGAGAAGTATAGCTTTTAGAGGGAGATGATAATATATACCTAATATTACTCCATCCGTTCCTTATTATAAGGTGTATTGTTTTTTTTGTGAAAAGTCAAACTACGTAACTTTGACCAAACAACTATTAACCTCTATATAACACCATATCTGTCTCGATATATTCATCATAAAGTATTTTTTTTCGTATTTTATCTATTTTGTATTTAGACGTTAATAGCTTTCTACAAACTTGATAAAAGCTAGTGCCCATTGACTTTTAAAAAATAGACCTTATAATAACGAAAATGAATTCTTAAGAGCTTTGTATTTACACCATCAACCAAAAAACCCCAAAGAGGCCTAACAGGCAGAGAACAAAAGGCACACCATCAACCAAAAAACCATTTCTCAAAAAACAATCAACGAAAAAACAAAAGTTAAAAAATAAGCCTACTAAGGAAAACACAAAATCCATCCATCATATGATTCTTCTCGTTAAAAGAAATAAAAACAATCAACAAACGATGATCGAGCGCTAAGTTAATGGATTGACTGTTGGGATAATCTGGAAGAATCGGGGATGACAAAAGCGGAGTTCCAGCACATTGCAAGACTGTTGGAACATGTCGCATGTGAAGGTTCCGGAGCAAGCTGGAGTTGGGCAGTGTGGCGGCCTAGGCTAGAGGGATGATCGTTGTGCACTCTACTGGTTGCAAGGCTCTCGGTGTCGACGAAATCTGTGGTGGTTTTGGTTAGATAGGTTGGAAAAGGAAAATAGACTTGTTGGCGCAGCTTCTTTTCTCGTTAAGTCTTATTTTCTAAAATCGGTTGGATACTTTGGATGTAGAAGTGTTATGGTGGAGCATTGTAGCTTCGGTTAGAGATGCAAGTGGGATCCCACCTAAATCCCACTTATAAGTTCATTCTGTCATTTCTAGGTGTGATCCCTCTTAACGCCTTAGCTTTGGTTTGTATTACTGTGATAGAAATCGGAAAGTGATCGAGCTACTCTAGCAGGCTCCCTAAAAGCCCATGAAAGGGATCTCTCTATTTCTCTTAGCTACGTAGCAGCCGAGATCATTGTTGTAATTACGATTCTCTACATTGCCACCATGACCCCGAATCCACTACTTGGGCACTTCAAACTTATACTCTCATAGTCTCATATTGTGTCAGTTGTTACACTTCGAATATGTTTCCTGATGGTCCAGAGATCGGTTGGTGGCAAAGCATATATTGGGTTCTTGCAAAACAAAATGAATATTGCCGCGTGGGACGGCCGTGAATGAGAACTGGATTCTTCTAGCAATAGCAACAGCAGGCTAAGCTTTGTTCGATTGTGCGATTATGACATATTGGAAGGACAGAAGCCTGTTGGATATCTGCATTCATCTGAATGAACTAGCAGGACAGCGCAGACAGGGCCATCCATCTCTCAGTGGTCAGTGGTATAGGCAAGAATCGAATTCCATTTTCATTTTTATTACAATTCCAGATGGGAGCAAACACAAAAATGGAGATATAACCCAATATCCACCCATTCCAATATAACACAAAAATTTGACATTGTTTCCTCTGTTGATGTACATAAGGTGTATTTACTTCAGAAGTTTGTAAAATCAGCTCTTTTTTGCAATAAATACGGAATGCAATGCCGGAATAAACAACTCGGCTCTTCAAAATTTCATGTTCTCCTTCCCGAAAGACAAATGGTTGGGACTCAATCTTGCTGTACGAGACCCTATGTCTATACGTCTGTACCGTATGGGATCTATCATAAAAACGGAACTGCTCCTTGAGTTGGATGCCCACAATCAAATACTAGGTTTTTTTTACTGTATCTGGTCAGTTGATTTGCTATTAGCATCGTCTGCACTTGTTAGTTCTGCTGTGCCACATTCTAGCAGTGGTATTTCCGGTGAGCTGGGAATGTCAGGAGAAGGTGGGTCTTCCTCACTTGTTTGGATGCCCGTAGATCGTGCAAGATCAATCCATTGCTGCATCAAACATAGCTGTCAGAAAAAACTAGAGAAACATGGAATGCATAACTTGCGTACTATATGTATGGGGCTGACTAGTAGACTGTAGGCATGAATCGTTTCACTATAAGGATTTTTATTTCTGTCCCTGGAGATATTCAACAAAAGTGCTATCAAAAGACACAAAATAAGGGAGTGGGGTGTGTCGGTTTGATCCAATGGATAAGAGAACTGACCAACAAATAATGGCTGACTAGGCCAGTGGTTTAGGGCCAAATGGTTCAGAACTTTTGATCCAAAGGATGCGGAGGATCAATCATATTAGAAGCAACTCGCTATGTGTATGCTCTTCATGTACATATATTTACACAATCGTCAATGCAACAACGTACTGATTGTTTTAGGTATAATTACTAAGATTGACACAACATGCCATATTAAACCGTAGTACAAACAGTGTGCCCGTGAAGTGTGACTTTATGTGATAGTGTTAAGTGCGATTAGTGTTGCCTCCAATTTTTTCTCAACGCATGTACAGAAACAGGACACACATCTATGATCTATGTGCATTGCTATTTTTTGTTGAATGTGTATGTGTACATTATAATTTAGTAGTACCATTTAGATTATGGATCATGTAGTAATATAATACAGTACTATAAGGTGTGTGGTTATGGCATGGTTAGTGTTGGAGTCATAAGCTTGTTTCCCTGGCCCCTCCTTGAACTGGAGAGAGGACACCACATGTTGTAACCATAGCCTAAGGCCTTGTTTACTTCTCCGGTATTTTTATCCACAAAAGACGCGGGGATATGCGGGGATTTGGTGTTCGCCCAATACTCTCAAATCCCCTCAAATCCCTTCCCCGAAAATATTCTACCATGAGGCCTTGTTTACTTCTAGGGTATTTCAGGGGATGGGAGGGGATTATTTTGTATCCCGGAATTTCCCCGATAGGTTGTTTACTAGGTCGGGTTTTGAGGGGATAATCCCGGAATATCCCCACAAATCCCCTCCACACTAGTGTATTTTTGACTAGATTAAAAACTCTCCATCATGGTAGAGTATTTTCGGGGAAGGGATTTGAGGGGATTTGAGAGTATTGGGCGAACACCAAATCCCCGCATATCCCCGCGTCTTTTGTGGATAAAAATACCGGAGAAGTAAACAAGGCCTGATGGAGAGTTTTTAATCTAGTCAAAAATACACTAGTGTGGAGGGGATTTGTGGGGATATTCCGGGATTAACCCCTCAAAACCCGGCCTAGTAAACAACCTATCGGGGAAATTCCGGGATACAAAATAATCCCCTCCCATCTCCTAAAATACCCTAAAAGTAAACAAGGCCTAAAGAGGTCGCCTATGTCAAACTAATTGGCATTGATTAAATTACCCCTATTCGTTAATAGCTACTCCTGCTCTATGGATCACACCATAGAGCAGGTGTAGCTGTGGTTCAACCAGCGCATACCATAACCAGAAAAAAAACTTATAATGGAAGTACAGAGTGCAGAGGTGGCATACCTGTGTTCCAAAGTATGAATTGATTATCCGTGCAACAAAGGATAACACATTAGCAAGAAGTGGCTGATTATAGTACGACACCAGATACTCTCCAAGCCGATGCTCCACCAGACCAGCTATGACCTTAACATATATATTGGGAAAGAGTTAAATGTTGCTCAGTAAGTCAAAATTGATGGCCGAATGGTAAGTTGCACTTATTTTATGGAAACCATTGATGCCTCGGTTTACCTTTAGACTAACTCGTCCATCCTCAGTATGCTATATTACAGATCATTTTAATTATTGCTAATTTCCTATCATGTGCCCTTATGTTACAGATCATTTTATCTATTGCTAATTTCATGTGTCCACATATACGCAACTCTGACAGACGAACAGCTTGTCATAATTAACCAATCAATTGTGAACAATTTTTGCAAATAAGAAGTTGAGAACTTCATCGCATATACATGTCTAAATTCTCGGCCCTTCATTTTAGCTAGACATATGTCATGAGGAAGTACCTGATATCGCAGATTTGCTGATGTTCCAAGGAAGCCACTGTAAACAGCTGCTGATTTCCAGATGGGAACTCTTGCGCGTTCTGTCTCCATAGTTGCAGAAGGTCTCAAAACTCGACGAGCAGCATTCAAGACGTCTGAAGCAACTTCAGCTCCAATACTAGAAACGTACCCAACACCAGCAAGTTTAAGGCCACCCATTAGTACCGATGCAACTCTCTGGTTAATGTCCCAATTCTGGCCCACGATACCCTTTTGAAATGCATTATCTGGCAGTGACCCTAACAGCCCTCTAACAAGCTCCAAGCTCTCACCAGAACCATTGTCACCAATGGATAAGAGTGATATAGTAGGAGCAGGAAGCCACACTGTAAAGAAGTCCACAACAGAACCTCTAATTGTATCAGTAAGGACATAGTCAATCTCTTCAAAAAACCGTCCTTTCCGTTTTTCATATTGTGCTATGACAGCTGTAGTTATTGATATGCCCTCTTCGATTGCTAATCTGTTCAAGAATTTGGGATCTGCCAGTAACCTTTCACGGAAACCCTGCACACAGTGATCATTTTCACCATCATTAATAGTCAATAGGTTCTCCTAGATTTTTTTTCCATACAACCCTTTTTTAGGGGGCTGGATTCCATTATCAGAGAGATAACAGAACAACACACACAACCAACACAAAATTGGGTTCTCCTAGATATAGAAACAGAACTGATTAGACCAGTTCAAAGCCTGGCCCAGCCCTGGCAAACCCAGCATTGAACTACTAGGCCTGAAACCCAGGAAACTAGAACTTCCCCCTTCTCTGAATATGTTTCACCTTTTAGATACAACATCACTAGTAAGTACTAGTTATTATTTCTGCCGGTTTTTCTTTGCTTCTGGGACGCCAGGCAGGGCTGACCCCAAACAACATCTGACAGGGCTGGGCTATTACTTTAACAGTTCTATTGTTGATAGATTTTTTAAAAATATAATCAAGAAAAGCATATACATCAAAACAGCAGTATAACACTGTACGGTCAAGCACCATTGCACTATCCCATAACTATAAGGGAAAGTAGCAAAAGATTAAAGCATGTACTTACTTGAAATCGGTGAATCAATTCATCCACAACAGGATATTTCTCAAGGTCAAAAAAGTTCTGCAGTATCTCAGGAGAAACTACACCAAGATCTATCCCTTTCTGAATATCCTGTCATGATTAAAGTGCAAAAGATTACATTAGCATAAAAATATAAAATATGATTTTATTAGAAATCATAAACTAACATAGCAAGATTTTTTTGGTGAACTAACTTTTAAACGCACTCATTACTTGTTTTGTAGAATAAAATTTCCATTCACAGAATGTTACAATTAGTAAGAGGTATCCTGCAAAGGATCACCAAAGATATGTACAGAGAGAGCAAGCAATAACCTGGGGTAAAGCCTCACGTCTCCTACCAGCTGCATTCATAACTCTAGCGATTTCAGCACGGTCAAAGCAATTTCGACTGCATGGCTTGGCAGCAGAATACCACAGTATATCAGCTACGGGGATTTCACCTTCTTTCCTTATACCTTGCCTCTCAGGATCAAGAAGAATCACAACTTGCTTTTTCTTTTGCATCTTTTTAGATATTCTGGCAGGAACACCAATTCCTCGTGACCCATACATAACATGGCTCGCACCAGTTACAACAACAAGCATCCCTGAAGGATCTCCAGTAGTAATTTCCTTCATTATTATTTTGGACATGGTATAATCATCAACTACTCTTGCCTGTGCAGATAGATATGAGGTAGGGCCAAAAGGAGAAACTTTGGAGGATGAAGTCTTGTCTATCAATGATCGGCCTGAGATGGATGTAAAGCCGGAAATGAAGCCTGAGCCAGCTGGAGGAGCATACAACTTTCTACTTTCTTTTGAAAGACCATTGATTCCTTCAGCTTGGACAGTTCTTACTACCTAGTCAAGAAATGTATTACATACTCACCAATAATGCAGAGAAAACTAAGATCTTATTCAGCATCATAAAATTTCTTAGACATGGGTAAGTACAGGGTGTAAAATAAGTGGTTACTCATCAAGTAAAAGCACTATATAGCACAGACAAGGAAATGCTTGCCAGCTGGAATAATGTAAAATTAAAAATAATTACTGACTGACTACAGTGTCTCAAGTCAATAGCCTCAAGAGTAACACCCTAAATTGAGCAATATTTATGATGATGAAAGTATGACTATACTGAACAAATGCAGATTTGCTTGACAATGTGCAGTGATGAATTACCTCAAGTGGAGTTCCACATGCAATAAGCTTGATTCCATTATCACGACAGTAATTTAAAAGAGGTTCATACTCCTGCCAGCGCTCTGGTGCCCAGTGAGATGTGTATAACTTTAACTTGTTGCCGTCAATCCTGAATTAAGATAGGCCTGTCAGAAGTTCATCAAGAAGTATTGCAAGGCTGATAAATCACAATCGCGCTTATAGAACTGCACTGTTCCCCAGAAAGGTGAAGGAGAAAGCAAAACTAGGGCTCCAATTCTAGCTTACTTTGCACGGAAACCTACATGGTCATGATAGTAGTAGTCTAGGAGATACGTGTAGAAGTTCTAGCACGTCTCCACGGATGGAACGTCTAGAGTAAGTCATTTCTTTGCTGTGCCTTTTACAAGACATTCGTACCTTCTTAGCAGGGCCTTCATAAAATTTACCTTTCTACTTTTGCATAGATAAGTAATTCCATTGTTCTAGCGTAGGAAAATAAGTTGAAACTACTTGTAAGGCCTCTTTGATTCATAGGAAAAGAGTAGGAAAAACTCAGGAGTAGGAAATTTTCCTTTCGTGGCATTCCATCTGGTTCAAATGAATGGAGCAAAGGAAAAATAGAGGAAAATTTCTTTTGATTCCAGCTTCAAAGCAAAAAAAAAAATGTAGGAATTTTACTATTCACTTGGATCACTTTTAGATATCTTGCCCCAAAAAAAAATGAGCTTGAGGCCTTTAGCGGCAATAACAACATCCTAATTACACTTCTACGCGTGGATTGACTCTGACTTGAATGTGTTTATTAGGATTTTCCGTGTGAACAAAGCACACAAGAATACAAAATTCATTTTTGTTTGCTATTCATACATCTATCAGTTATATACATCTATCCAAATGAAACCACGATATGAGAAGTACTAACTGTGTTTCAATTTTACACGGATAAGGTGCACAATATATATTTTGCTTCAGGCATAAAAAACATGTTTGTAGCTCAGTGCGTCAGTTAGAGCTATCGGAATTTCGAACAGGTAAAAACAAGGGAAAGAGGGCAGTAACAACCTCCCATCCATGAACTGGTTGAGCTGCTCCTGGAGGTCGCAGGGGAAGGCCTCGAGCGAGAGCGAGAGGCTCCTCCCGGCGTCCGCGCACCGAGCGGCCAGCTTCCTGACGATCTCGAGCTCGAGCACCCTGTCGTCGCGGTCGGGCACGAGCTCGGCCTCACCGAGGTACACGACGCGCGCCGCCATCAGCTTCTCCCACACCCTCCCCCGCGCGTCCTTCCCGACAGCCTGCGGCTCCCCGATGACCGTGGCGTCGTACATCCTGGATAACGCCTCCCCTTCGGTCTCTCCCGCCGGGGGCGGAACCGGAGCAGGAGCTGGGGCGGGAGCGGCCGGCGCCGGTGGGGCCAGCTTCTCATCGTCCGCCGCGGAGGCCGCTAGGGGGAGGTACTGAATGGCTGTAGACGCCGCGGCTAGGGACGGGACGAGGAGGAGGAAGTCGCGGCGGGAGGCGGCGGCGGTGCAGAGGTTTCCTCGTGGGGAGGAGGACGAGGCGGGAGCGAGAGGCGGTTTGGTGGGGAGGAGGGGTTTGAACTTCACGGCGCCCGGGTACCGGGAGGGCGCGTGGGGCAGCATTCTCCCCGGCCGGAAGCGACGACTGACGACGCCGGCGGCCAGGGGGGAGAATTGGAAATGGAGGGAGGCGAGAGGTGGAGTAGCCTCAGCGTGTGGCCGTTGGTACTACTATCCCTTGTTGTACAGACTACAGCACGGCAGTACAACTGTACTGTTGGTACAAGAGTAAAAAGAGTTGGCTTCCTCTCCTTTCAGTCACCAAGATATCCTGAAAGCATATGCTGTAAAAAAAACATAAAAATTAAAGCGAAAAACCATCGTCTATGTCTCAGTTTTACTTGAGACACCACGGTGCAAATCGGGATTTCTAACGGATTGTAATTGTTTTGCGTATAAATCGTTAGCAGAATAATGATGTGTTGAGCTTTTCTTTTTTGTTTGTTGTGTGAAAAACATAATATAACAACAAAAGCAGAGCAAAATTGGTACCCTAAACAAGATTGGCAAAAACTGGTTGGAATTCTGGACTACCATGATCTGCCTCAATGCCAAACCAAGAGACAAGGCTGTGCAAGATTTTATTGCGGTGGAAGTCGCTCTCGTTCTCCCGTTTTTGTGGGGCGAATTTGAACGTGCACACCTGGCGTCTCATGGAGCTCAGAAAGGCGAGAAGAAATCTCACGTCTGGCAGTTTACGGGAAGAACAGTCTGAGAGTCGGTACATGCTAGGTGTTGCTTCTTGTTTTGAGATGAGGATGCTCGACTCTGCCCGATAGCGATGGCTTCAGAAGCCCCACCAGCACTAGCTGCCGACCTTACCACAGGCTCGCGGCTCCGCGGGCAATATCCAGACAGCCGCGTCGCAAATGAGTGGCTCACCTTCCGCACAGACGTGGCTACACTTTCACAGAGGATGAGGTGCAAAACAAAGGAGTGGATATGAGCAATATGACAGGAAACAAGTACGTGCAATCGTGCGACTCTTCTGAAACGACTACAAAGGATCTATGTATATTGTCAAGAAGCAGGAGCTAGTACCGCGCAAATTTACAGAAAAAAACTCTAACATTACAGCTAAACCCAGGGTGGGGAAAAACTGGGGAAAATAGATGTGTCGGTTTTGCGGTCGAGGGTTGGTTTGTTCTTTCCTGAGAAATTTTCAGGCACACTACCGGAGATAAGCTATCTCCAGAGAAAATCCTCGACCCAGTGCCCCTCGAGGAGTGGAAACTGTCTCTGCACATATTATACCTAACCAGCCGAATGATAGCACGAATCTCAATGTTGTAACCGATGTAGATGCTGCAGACAAGTGGCACAAAATTCACTGTGTATATTTACATCCTACTTCAGCTGCTCCTGTCTGCATATCCTTTTGTTTCTTCTGCTAACTTTGCCCAGATGGTAGCAATTTTATCTGAGTATTCAACCTGCACATGCAGAAAAGACAAAAGGATGTCGATTTAATTTGCTTCTGGAAAGAAATTCAGTTTCCACGCAAAGCCATCTAGGTTGCCTGAAATTTACTCATTGAAGCGTTGCCAAAGCTAAAACTGTTCCAGGCAATGTACTTTTCACTGACCAAAAAGGAGACCAATATTTACTGGGAACGCACTACACTGGACCAAAATAACGGGCCAAAAAGGCGACCAATATTTACTGGGAACGTACTACAATGGACCAAAATAACGTCCAGATGTCATCTATGGTATCCAAGCAAACATTACATCTAGCTGTCCTGAAATATTCCTATAACTCTGTACAGCTCATCCACTTTCCAACATATCTGCCTGTAGTGAAACCATACAAGTGTTTCCTCTGAAGCAGTTCAGCCCGTTTCCCTTTTAATGTATACAAGACAAATTATACCTTCCAAAGTTGTCTCATTCGCAGTGTGGATTTCACATATTATGACCAAATTACCATGAGGCATACAATGTTTGACATATGGACATTGGCTTGCTCCTCTTAACCAGTTTATCTTTTGATCTAGAGAAATAAACACAACAAATAACAATGCACCAAATCATTTATAGCCAATCCAGCGTAACAACACTAAATGGGCTTTCAACAACTTACAACTGTATCGACAAAACATTTCTGCGCGGATACAGATATACAATTCAAAGTTGTGCAGCGCAAAATTCATACAGCCATGTTCACCACATAACAATTTCCAAGTGTTCGCTGTGCACTTCCACAGAAAAGCCAGCAATTAGGTAGTAGCCGCAGTAGGTATCATTGCTAATTCTAGTTTCAAAGTAGGTATATAATGTAATGGTATAGGAGAATAATTTGGGTTAAATATCAGGTACTGAATGTTAAAATTAATGGAGCTATGAAGATAGATCTATAGCAAACAGAAATGAGTAAGTAATAAAGTAAACATATACTCAAACTGATGTGTTTATCTTTCTGAACTTCATTAAAAAGAATTCGAAGGATCATGCAACCAGCAACCAAAAGAATAATTAGAATTGAAGTATGAATTCATACCTGATTTATTACAAAGCCTTTCATCATCCCCACCAAATCCTGGCGTATCTCTTTATTAAATCTTTTAATTTCATTCATGTTGTTTTCCTGCATTATAGAAGCTTATTTCAGAGAAGCCCTGAATAGTTCATGTCAAGCAACAAATGGGAACTTCTATTCAACAGCATAGTCATGTCCAATTCCAAAAAAAAAACATGTTGTTTGATAACCTACAGGGGATATGGCACCTTACGTGACTTGAAAGAAAGCAAGTAATTACATACACGCGCCTCACAATATTTTTCAGAGTCGCCTCAAGTAGATGCTACCAGATCTCTGGATTGAATGGCACCAATATTGTGAACACAACACAAATCCCACAGGACATGTACAGCCTATATATTCTTGAAGAATCCTGTCCCAGTAGGTCAATACATAACCTAGTATAATCAAGTCATACCTGGCACTATCATCATTTAAATTGTAGAAATATGTATCTTGAGAAAGTCAATCTGTGCATATCAACTTCAGTTACTTCACTGACAATTAATGTACTTGGAATACTTCCCACAACTCACATGACTCTACTGAACTAACGATCTTGACTCTTGATCTTTTAGCAATTGAAGCTAGGAATTCAATCTACTTCTGAGAACTTAACCCGGACATAATCCTAATTGTACTTAACATTGTCTTTTCTAAGGATTATTTCCTAGTAAACATCAGACGTTACTATGGTTAATTACTAACATTATTTCAGACTGACTGATAAAGTGAATAAACAACAGATATATAAACTATTGACTATAGATTGATGTCCGTGCAATTTAACTAGTGCCAGGTAACGTCTTAAATACAAATTAAACTGCAGTATGAAGCCATTGCTCCCCGTAAAATAAATAATTGTGCCACTGTAACCACTACAACAATATTAACCATAAATTAGGAAATGTTCTCATCTGAACTTACGGCATAACAAACTTAAATTGTGCAATTTAAAAATAAATAGTAACTCACATTTTCAGAAGACCACTATGAAGCACAAAATACACAGTACTTCTAATTCATAGGTTTAGGTGTTTTACCTTGATAAGCTCATACTCTTTGCGTGCATGACTTTTTGCATCTTCTGCTGTTCTTATTGTTTCTTTCAGTTCTGCAACCTTCTGATACCTAGACCTTTCCTGATCAATTCCTCTCGATGACACAGATTCAAGTTTTGCCACCCGGCTGTGCAAGGTAAATAAATCTGATGATAGACTTTGGATATGAAGCAAAGCATTAGAGCGATCGGTAAATGCATTGCGAACAGAAGTCATCATCCTCAAGTATTTATGGATAGTTTCCTGCAAAAGCATAAACAGCATTACAGATCAGGAAACAAAATAATCAAGAAGACCTACATCCACGCAAATTTCTCTCTGATTCCAGCTCTGCGCATACCAGATGTTTCACAATTTCAGCATCCAGACTTGACTGAGACCTGCTGACTTTGACAGCAGCATTTGCGAAATTGTTAATATCAGCAGCTCGACTTCTCTGAGGAGTGCATGTAGATTGCCCTTTTTCAAATTTCGCCAGCTTAAGGAATGTCATTCCCAAGAGAGCTGTAGTTGTTTTAAGATCATCATGAGCTTTAACAAGTGCCACTGCCTACAAATTATGTAGAAGTAGTTCATTAGCTGGTGTATTTTTTGTAGCGTAGTACTGGAAACTTCATGGGTGATAGCAATTTTGCAAAATGTAAGTGTAGTGCAAGTACTTCTTAAAACAAATACACCCAATCTAATCCATCCATTCATCATGTGCTCTGTCACAACTACACTAATTATGCATAAGTAACATGAGTACTCCATTAAACCAGCCAAAAACATACACAGTTACCTGCTGAGATGTCGCTGTGAGCTGCTGCTCCAATTCCTCGAGCTTGGCCTTGTGGGCGAGGAACTTTGCGTCGGTCTCCTCCTCCACTGGAGGCGGCCTCACCGCCATCAACCCATTGGCCACCGTCTGCTTCAGGTCCTTAAACATACCAAAAATGTCTCTCCCGCCCTTTGCCGGCGTCGTTGGTGTGGTAACAGCCGTCGGCGTGGTGGCAGTAATCGCGGGGTTGTACCGTGGTGACTCACCCTCGGAGGTGGGGATACCACTAGGCTCGGTAAGGAAGGTATGGAAGTCGTCGCTCCTGCCGACGATGGGGTGCGCGGCGACGCGGCAGAGGTAGCGCTGGAGCGAGACGCAGCGCTGGTTAACGAAGTCATGGCGCTGCATGACGTGCCCCTCCACGATGTTCTTGTCGGGCCGCGCCGGGACGAAGAGGCCGCGGTGGGTGGCCGCGAGGCGGTCCGCGAGGGCCACCACGTCGCGGAAGCGCCGCCGCACGCAGAACTCGCCGCCGTCGGCGATCTGGGTAGTGACGAGGTAGGAGAAGTAGCTGCCAGAGCCAGGAATCACGCCCGCCGCTCCGGTGGCAGCCTCCTCGTGCTTCCTCGGATCGGAAACAGTGATCTGGTAGAACTCCGGTGATGGCTCGCGGGAAATGACCGGGGCGTCGGGAGTGGGGAGGACGGGCACGAAGTCAGCCTCGCCGTCCTCATCGATGAACGCGTCGTGGTTCGCGGCTGCGGCGGGATGGGAGGAGGTGGACGAAGGCGAGGGAGGAGGATGGAGCAGGGGGTCGGTAGAAGCAGCGACCGATGCGGGGGGTGAGGAATCGAGGGCGAGGGTCTCGAGGTGCTCGTCGGCGGGGTAGTTTTCCGTCGCCGACGACTCGGCGGCCATCATGGCGGCCGCCGGCGGTTAGGTAGAGTTGGGGAAAAGCGAGATCTGGCGGGGAAAGCCGGCGAGGAGTCAAGTCGGGTGAGGGAGAAAGGTGAGCGCTGTGATACGTGTAAGGCAAGGCTACCATCCTTTCGTCCCCCACACTCAATGCCATGTGGGACCGAGATACACATCAACCTATTTTCATTGACTTCAATACGTACAGCACTGCAGTGTCAGTTGTGCAGGCAGCTGGACATGACTGCAGATATCCCTAGAAAAAGGACAGGATTGCAGGTAATTAACACAAGAAAAAATCTGAAATATTTGAATAACTATATGGACCTATTTGGTTTGGGCATTCCAAAACTCATAAAAATAAAAACATAGAACTATATGTGCAAAACAGAGTACTGTAGAACACCGGATTTTGTTAACTTGGACGTTGGTGTACATGAATTTATAAAACATGATTAAATCAAAGTCAAACTACATGTAAGTTTAATGATCGTCAATCTAGTCCTTTATGTGCAGAAAAATGAAGAAAACAAATAAAAGAGCATGTTTCCCTCTATGTGTGGTTTTGGTAATTAATGACAATCTCTATGAAACTAATGTTTGCATTGAGTTACACTTCTGAATTGTCCATTGGCACTGTTTGGACCATGTGTTGGCTTCAAGATAGAAGAAATGAAGAAGAAGCATTATCCAAGGGCTTTGGGCTTATTGAAATCGTGTAGAAGAAAAAGAATAACAAGAGTGTCTTGAAAAAAAATGATTTTGTAGGGTTCGTTGCATGGAAAACGAAAAAATACTATCGCAAGAACACATAAAACCAAGATCTAATCTATGGCGAAGCCAAGATCTAATATACGAGATCGGTGCAACAAGATTGTAGAGAACTAACCCTCGTAGATCCAAAGCGTTAACGAGATCGGATCTCGTGGTTGATGTAGTCGATCACTTGTCGATCTCAAGATCGTGTAGACGATCCTTCCGACGTCGCGTTCCGACAGCGCTTCCGCACTCGGTCACATGTACAGAGTCGATGAAGACCTTCCTCTCTCCGTTTCAGCGGGCAGCGAAGGTAGTAGATCTCCTCGGAATCCTAGAAGCACGACGGCATAGTGGTGGTGGCGGTGGAGAAGATTTCTGCAGGGCTTCGCCTAAGATAGAGCAGTATGGTGGAGGAGGGAGGAAGTCAGTGGATAGGGTCGAGAGTGAGGGGCAAGGGTGCGCCCCCACCCCTCCCTATATAGATGGGGGCGGCAACCAAGGGTTCCCAGCCCTAGCGGAGTCCCCCCCCCAACTCGGCGCACAGGAGGGAGAGGTGGGAACTTGCCCTCCAAGTCTCCCCTCTTTCCTAATTAGGGTTTGATCCCAATTCCTTTGTGCTGGTTCGCGAACCTTAAGTGTGTCACCCTACAGTTCGCGAACTATGCAGACATGCTCGAGAGACCTCTCAGGTCAATAACCAATAGCGGGATCTGGAGATCCATAATGGCTCCTACATATTCAACGATGACTTCGTGATCGAATGAACCATTCACATATGATATTGATTCCCTTTGTCGTGTGATACTTTACTTATCCGAGGTTTGATCGTCGATATCTCTATCCCTAGTTCAACCTCGTTACCGATAAGTACTCTTTACTTGTTTCGTGATATGACATCCCTTGTGACCTAGTCACATGCTTGCAAGCCAATTGGATGACATTCCACCAAGAGGGCCTAGAGTATATCTATATGTCACATGGATGGACAAATCTCACTCTTCATCCATGCGCTTCAACACATACTTTCATAATATCTAATGCCACCTTTATAACCACCCAGTTACGAAAGTGGTGTTTAATATCATCAAAGTACTCATCCGATGACGGTGATTAACATGATATCATGGTCGAATGATTAGGTTACTATGTATCTGAAAGCTTGTAGCAAAACGAACTTAATGACTTGATCTTATGATATGCATACTATAGGTGTGTGTCTATCACATTATTCTCCTAATGATATGATCTTGTTATTAATAACATCCAATGTCCATGATCAGGAAACCATGATCATCTATTAATCAACAAGCTAGTTTCAATAAGAGGCTTACTAGGAACTCTTTCATGTTTACAAAACACGCAAGTATTAATGTTTCCGATTAATACAATTATAGCATGGGATGTAAACATTTATCATAAACACAAAGATATAATAATAACCACTTTATTATTGCCTCTTGGGCATATCTCCAACAGTCTCCCACTTGCACTAGAGTCAATAATCTAGATTACATGGTAATATATCTAACACCTATGGCGTTATAGTGTTGGTCATGCTTTGCTCTAGGAAGAGGTTTAGTCAACGGGTCTGTCACATTCAGATCTGTGTGTACTTTGCAAATCTTAATGTCACTCTCTTGAACATACTCGTGAATCAAATGGAAACGTAGCTTGATGTGCTTCAGCTTCTTGTGTGACCTTGGCTCGTGTGCATTAGCTATGGCACCCATGTTATTACAATAAATTGCCATCAGGTCCAACACACTAGGAACCACACCAAGCTCGCTAATGAACTCCTTCATCCATATCGCTTCTTGTGAAGCCTCCGGAGCAGTTATGTATTCCGATTCAGTTAAAGATTTTGCCACAACGCTTTGCTTTACGCTCCTCCAGCTCATTGTTGTACCATTCAAAATAAATACGTGTCCAGACTATGACTCCGAGTCATCCGGGTCGGTGTTCCAACTAGCATTGGTGTAACCTGAAAGAACATGTTGGGCCCCCATGTGTGGTTTTGGTAATTAATGATAATCTTTATGGACTAATGTGTGTATTAAGTTATACTTGGAGGATTTGTCCATTGGCATCGCTTGGAGCTTGTGTTGGCTCCAAGGTCGATAATATGAAGTAAAAGATATGTTGTGCAAGCTCAAAATGCGCCATCTATAGAAGATCTCATGTTTGATGCTTGCCATCTTCGATGATCATGAATCGATGATGTGGAATCAAGAAAGACGTTCCATCTTGAGAAGGGCAAGATTGTCTATATCGAGATCATGTGGAATGCTCAAGGCAAAGGTATAATCTTGATAGGTTTTCCCTTTTGCCGGTCTCATGTTGTGTGTGTGGGAGACCGAGTTTAGGATAGATAACCGTACTATCAAAAGGGGCTCTCGTATGAGTAATTCGGTCACATCGTTCAGAGAGAGCTCAAACCTTTGCATACTTGCATCATCGTATTTGGTTGTTATTTGGTCTTGCCCATGTGAGGATATAGAGCTTGTGTTAATCTCCATAACAAGTTCTTGTTCATCAAAATCGGATCTTCCGTTTGTATCTTGTTGCGATTTTGATTTATGCGGTTTTTTGGTTTCTCACAAAGTGAGGTATCTCACATTATTCTACTTGATACTTCCTCACTTGGTGATAACCAATATTTCCAACGCAATTAGAATCGGGTCAATCGAAGCTACCAATCAAAAGTTATTGACGTTTGAATATTTGCTATTATTCGGTTTGAAAAAAAATAGAAAATATATTTTCTGGGTCGTCCGGTACTACCGGACCCAGTACCGAACGAGCCTGATTCAACCCATTCGCCCGCTGCCTGGCCCGGTACCCGCGGGCGGTACTACCGGACCGGTAGTACCGGCTGCGACGACCTGCGCATGCTTGCCACTGCTGCCGCGCGAGCCTGCCCTTGCTCGTGTGCGCGCGCGCATGCCAGGCTCCACCTCATGTGCATGCTGATCTTTGCCGCTAGTACAGCTCGTCTCTGCTCCTTTCTTTCTGTGTTGCCCCAGTTTCCTACTACTCCCTCCGTTTGGAAATATAAGATGTTTTAGGTTTGTGAATGAGATGTATCTAGACACCTTTTTTTTAGTGTCTAAGTTCTCCTTCACAAACCTAAAACATCTTATATTTCTAAACGAAGGGAGTAGTTCTCTCTCGCGCTGGTGTGGGTTGAGCGGTAGTACCGGATTTGACCGGTGCTACCGGTCCAGACAGAAAAATTCCCCAAACGGCTAGATTTTTAGGGCCTCTATTTAAGGTTTTGCCCGAATTCAGTTTAGGTAGCTTCTTCCTCTTCTATTAGGCTAAGCTTTGTCCACACTTGCTCTAGATCTTGAAGCTTTCCTAATCTTTTCCCTCTGATGATTCTTGCTCATTTTTTAGTGGAAGAGAGAGGAGATCTAGACCCACGTTTTGACCTAACCGATTCATCTCTTTATGAGTGCATCTTTGGGGTTCTAGATTTTGTGGGATTTTGTGTCTCTTTTTATTCCTCCTCTCTTGTTCCCCCAATAGCTTTAGTAGCTTTGTTGGAACTTGAGAGTGAGGGATTTGAACACCTTTGTGGTGTTCTTGCCATTTGCATTTGGTGCATCGGTTTGAGTTCTCTTCGGAGGATTTGATTTGAGTTACTCATTGTAGCTTGTCCCTCTTGGGTTCTTGGAACCCTAAACGGTTTGTGTCATTATGGCCTTGGTGGCGTTTGTTGGAAGCCTCCAATTAAGTTGTGGAGAAATGCCCCAACCTTGTGAGGGGTTCCGGTTGCCACCGACAAGTGCACCGATAGTGGAAGCATGGATCGATCCCGTTGGGGTGAGATTCACCGGAGAATAAGGGAGGCCTTTTATGGTGTTGGTGGTTTGATACCACCCCCTCTCCAAACAAGACATACTCCATGTTGGGAGGAACTCGGTAAAATATCGGTGTCCCCGCGTGCCTCGGTTATCTCTATATCCGAGCTTTTTACTTATGCACTTTACATTGTGATAGCCTTCGTGCTTGAAGTAATATATATCTTGCTATCACTTTGTTGCTTGTATTGCTTAGCATAAGTTGTTGGTGCACATAGGTGAACCTTAGTTGTTCTAGGTTGTGCTTAACAAAGTAAACACTAGTTTTATTCCGCCTTTGTTGATCCACTCTAGAAACAGTTTTAATCGCCTATTCACCCCCCTCTAGGCGACATCCGTATCCTTTCATAACCGTTTACAACGAGCTCTTCGTCACCTCCATAAAAAAGAACCATATACTTAGTCCTTTTTAGGTACTTTAGGATATTCTTGACCGATGTCCAGTGTTCAACTCCTGGATCACTTTGATATTTGCTGGTCAAACTAACACCTACAACATGTCTTGGACATGCTATGTTTTTGTTGTACCACTCTACGAGATGTAATACTGGTGAAACGGTGTTTCATTGATGTTATATTAATGACTATAGTATACTACATCATGCAGTCGTATGCTGGGTCACCGCATGCATATAGGTGAACCATAATTTATATAGGTTTTGTGTTTGACAAAGTAAATGTTAGTTTTATTCTGCCTTTGTTAAGCCCATCTCGTAAAAAAAATTAACGCCTATTCACTCCCCTCTAGGCGGCATCTTTGCAATTTCAACAAGTCTAAACGCGGTATAAGATTCCTAACCTTTTCTACATGTGGGACTTAAAAAAGGTATTATGCTTTTCTTTGCTCTATTGATTTAGACTAAGTCGTTGAGTAGTGTCATTGTTCGCCTTAAGGTTTCCTTTTCCTCTCCCCTAAGGGCCTTGCTGAATGGAGATGTCGGGGGAGAGGAGGCCTACGTTCTATAGATACCAGTAGTAATAGTAGTAGATCTTCCAATAGTCGGCCTTGTGTCGTGGTTTGACATTATGCCAAGACAAACTCGTCGGATTCTTGGAGCTCGATCGGGTGCCTGCTGGTGGTGCTCGCGGTCTTCGTGGTGATCTTGATGATGGAGTCAGAGGCAGCGGGTCACGGTGCTACGAGCTACTATGTCAATAAAGCTTATGGCCACGCTTGGCTTCTAGCTCTACATTTGCTGCTCGATTTTCGAAGAGGTTGCAGGCTGAAGGTTGTGGCCAGATGGCGGTGGGAAAGATCTACTGCAAGCGAGAGCTTCGTTGCTCTCTCCCTTGGAGATCATTAATAGAGGACAGAAGACGGCGGCAAGATATGTCCTGCCTCTACTCCTTCTGGTTAGATGGCCATCCTCCTTGACCATGCTTCGATGGTCGTGCTTCCTCCTGGCCATGTGCCCATGAGGACCTTCAGCTTGTTGAAGTATGATCCAAATTTAATTAAGGGGGCTAACTTCTGATGAGCGGAGTGAGACCCGTCGTCGGAGGCTTGAGCCGATATAGTGAAGTTTCGCTGGTATGGATCGTTGAAGACCCATGTTTCCACCACTATATAAACCAGTGTAGGAGCTATGCACAGCCCAGGGGGCGCCGCCCCCCCCCCCCCCCCCCCCCCCACAGCCCAAGATTTTCTTTTACTAACACCCCTTCATATTTGACAAAAAATAGCATATATTTAGCCCACTTTCTCCCCTCCCCTCCCCAACAGTGGCCCAAAGTGTCTTCTTGGCCCATTTGCCCTCCCCCCAACCACTTGGCTCAAGCTCCGCCAGGGATATGAACCTCTTGTAAGCCTCGGGCTGGGATAAGTCGCATGTGAGAAAATCCCCGACGTTTGTAAACACTCCCCGATATAGTGAAGTTTCGCTGACTAGTGTCCCTGGTTTTTTCTCTCTTTGTTGGAGAGATTTTCCCGCGTTAAATCTGTGTCTTCTTGTCGTAGTTTCTTTTTCGTTCTTCGTTATTTGCTTGTCGCGATTATAACACAGCTCATGTTGCTGGACATCAGCGCTCCTGGTCCCATGGTGGAGCTCGTCAACTAGTGGTGGAGAACGGACTCGAGGACCCAATTGCTTTTTCTCTTTCCTTTTGAGGACCTTGATGCAATAGAGGAGGTCACATTTGTAAATTCCGTTTTTCAGCTGGACCTCTCTGTAAGTTATACTCCCACCTCTTATGAATGAAGCAGCTTCGAGTCCTTGGACCTGTACCCGTTCAAAAAAAAATGGTAGTGCCATTGTAGGAAACTTTCCTATAGCTCTGTTTATTCTCCAATTTTTCCTTCGAATCAAAGAGTTCTACAAGATATAGCCATATGCATCACTTCGATGCGGAAGCCCGGGTTTCAACTTTCTTTCAAACAAACGAAAGAAAATATAGACAGGCAACTTGGTACACTCAAGTGCATCTGCAGTTGTGTTTAGAAGACAATGATCACTCCTTATCCAACCTGTATATACTAAAATAAGGTTCAGGCATAGCCTGGCCATGTCATTTTTCTCCAACCTCCGAACCTCTTCTGCCAAAAAGAAAGCAGGCACATGCGTCATGGCCAGAAAGAAATTAGACACAGTCATCAAGTGGCGCTCTCAGATATGATTTGCATGTCCAGCTACTTGTTTGATTTGTTTTTCTCCAATCAGTTGGAGCTCTGGGGGACGGATCGGGGTTGTTGTTTTGGGGCAATTTTGTTGTTCCCACCTGCCATTCCTAACACACCAGATAGATAGATAGATACTCTGAGGCAATTGTAGAGTGGCGCCGTGGAAGTCATCGGAAACGGCCAGGTCGCCGAACCTACCTTCTGGCATGTCCACGACGACGAGAGGCAAGGCCTCTGAAGATTAAAGCATGTAAAGTTGGAACCTGGTGTTATTCTGGAGTCATTGTTCAGAGCTTAGCATTCATGTAAACTGCTGAAGCGTATTTCTGAAAGATTTCAAAAGAATTTCATTATTTTTTTGTGCGTCAAATGAACATCCAATTTTGAAAGTTAATGTTTGATACAGAGGAGTTGAGAACTCTTTTCACGGCAGCTGAGGTGTTGTGCTTGTATAGTCGTATAGTCTTTGCTTCCAAGTTGACTCGTTCGTTTTGCAAAAGCAAGACAGGCCACGAGGCATGTAGAGTTCGCACCACTGAACAACCGGACGCGGCGCCATCGTCAGAAGATTGATTTGAAAGATTTGTTGGAACAAATGTTGACACCTCCAATATAATGTAGGTTACCGAATCCACCTCTTTTTTAGTACCGAAGTCGGTACAAAAAGACTGAAACCCGATCTGATCGTGGGCACAGAAGCAACCCGACGAAGTTCAGGCTAGTATTATCTTTATGGTGAACATTTGGCCAACCAATCATAGGACGGAAATGAATTGAATAGTAGAAAATGTCACGGTTGACTCCTAATCATTGAAATTCAACACCAAGTTGCTTTGCCCACAAGTTTTAGCAAAGTATGCTGTGAAAATGTAGCTCATATGTTCTGCCTTGCTTGCTTCTGACAGCGGCAGATTAACTGACCAGGAAAAAGATGGTGAGCAAACTCTGCTGACCTCTCTACCGTTTGACATTAGAGATGCCTGTAGGTAATAGAATGGCCCTTATTCTTCAAAAATGGTTGGCTCTGCTCCTTTTGGCTTTCACTTATCTTTGCAAAAACAAAATATGAAGAAAATTGTCATAAAGTACAACTAATAGGACTATTATGACAAGAATTTTAAGCAAGACAAAGCAGTGGCAGTGTCAATCAATTAGTTAAGTTTCCCAATTCATTCAGTAGAGCCAGAATCTTGTGTGTTCGCTCGACAAGTAATCCCTACTAACAGACCGTTAAACGAACCATAATGTTTCCAGAACCTACGCAGATCAAGTGAGTATTAACCGAACGAAATGTGACATCAATCAAAGTACGGTCTCAGAGGCACACCTTGACACAGAAGCGTGTCATTCTCGTAGAGTCGCAGTAGCTTGCTCTGCGAAGCTACTATACATGCGCCAACCGGAGAGGCAGGCCAGTGGGTGCACCAAACCATCTGCAGGGTTGAATTGCACACATGCATGGACTCGATTCGGAGCAGGGCGCTTTGCTGCAAAAAAGGTTCATCGTTCAGAAAATCACAACCTAATCGACCAACCCGCAGGCCGGACGGCAGGAACATGACAAGCTGCTCACTCTCAAGTTTGAACCATGTTGTTTCGAACGCTATATATACCGTGCCCTGGACCTGGAAGTCTCATCGCCAACTCGGAAGCATTCAAAGTTCAGACACAAAACCCTCCACTTCTACTACCCCTCGGTGCTCAGAGTAGAGCGGCCGGCGACGTGCACAAGGCGATCGACGCAAGCTCCATCGATCGGCAATGGCGTCCTCCGGGATACGGCTCTTTCTCTTCAGCTTCCTCGGGCTCGCCTTGCTCGCCGGCGCCGAAGTGCACGAGCACGAGTTCATCGTACGTGGCCCTCCGGTGTCTCTGTGTAGAGCCCTGACCGTTTTTGCGAGGTAACTAACTGGCTGACTAATGCAGGTCCAAGAGACGCCGGTGAAGAGGCTGTGCAAGGAGCACAACATCATCACGGTGAACGGGCAGTTCCCCGGGCCGACGCTGGAGGTCCGGGAAGGCGACACCCTCGTCATCAACGTCGTCAACCACGCACAGTACAACGTCACCATCCACTGGTAATTACTAATCCTCATCTCAATCGCCGCTTCACGAAATGGTAAACCTGCGTGACTTCTGACTCGATCTCGCGCGCGCGTGTGCATGTGCACAGGCACGGCATCCGTCAGTTCAGGACGGGGTGGGCGGACGGGCCAGAGTTCGTGACGCAGTGCCCGATCAAGCCGGGGGGCAGCTACAAGTACAAGTTCACCATCGAGGGCCAAGAAGGCACGCTGTGGTGGCACGCGCACAGCTCCTGGCTCCGGGCCACCGTCTACGGCGCGCTCGTCATCCGGCCCAGGGAGGACAAGCCCTACCCGTTCGAGAAGCCGTCCCGGGAGTTCCCCGTCCTGCTCGGCGAGTGGTGGGACGCCAACCCGATCGACGTCATCCGGGAGGCGCAGCGGACGGGCGCCGCGCCCAACGTCTCCGACGCCTTCACCGTCAACGGCCAGCCGGGGGACCTCTACAACTGCTCCCGCCAGGACACCACCGCCATCTCCGTCAAGCCCGGGGAGACGGCGCTGCTGCGGTTCGTCAACGCGGCACTCAACCACGAGCTCTTCGTCGCCATCGCGGGCCACAGGATGACGGTCGTGGGAGTCGACGCGTCGTACACGGACCCCTTCGCCACCGACGTGCTCATGATCGCGCCGGGCCAGACCACCGACGTGCTCGTCACCATGGACCAGCCGCCCGCCGCGCGGTACTACGTGGCCGCGCGCGGCTACGTCACCACGCAGGGCGTGCCCTTCGACAACACCACCGCCACCGCCGTCATCGAGTACGACTGCGGCTGCTCCGCCACCACCAATAAGGAGCTCGGCCCCGCGATCCCGCCGGCGTTCCCGGCCCTCCCGGCGTTCAACGACACCGGCGCCGCCACGGCATTCGCAAAGGGCATCAAGAGCCCCAAGAAGGTCGAGATCCCCAGCCCCGTCGACGAGAATCTCTTCCTCACCGTCGGCCTCGGCCTCTTCAACTGCGAGCCGGGGCAGCTCTGCGGCGGGCCCAACAACAACACCCGCTTCACCGCCAGCATGAACAACGTCTCCTTCGTCTTCCCCAAGACCGACTCCCTCCTCCACGCGCACTACTACGACGTTCCCGGCGTCTTCACCACCGACTTCCCGGCGTACCCGCCCGTGCAGTTCGACTACACCGCGCAGAACGTCAGCCGCGGCCTCTGGCAGCCCGTCCCGGCCACCAAGCTCTACAAGCTCAGGTTCGGCTCCGTCGTGCAGATCGTCCTGCAGGACACCAGCATCGTCTCGCCCGAGAACCACCCCATCCACATCCACGGCTACGACTTCCTCATCCTCGCCGAGGGCTTCGGCAACTACGACGCCGAGAAGGACGCCCAGAAGTTCAACCTCGAAAACCCGCCGCAGCGCAACACCGTGGCCGTGCCGGTGAACGGCTGGGCGGTCATCCGGTTCCGCGCCGATAACCCCGGGGTGTGGCTCATGCATTGCCATCTCGACGTGCACATCACCTGGGGCCTGGCAATGGCGTTCCTCGTGGAGGATGGGTACGGCGAGCTCGAGTCACTGGAGGCGCCTCCAGTTGATCTTCCAATGTGCTAATGAGTACGTAATCACCAGCAGAGTTACCATACTACGAATATCATTGGAGGCTACACACGTTCTATTCTTGTTCTTAGTTTCTACTACCTTTTGGGGGTATTTTGTGATCTTTGTTTTATATTTCTACTAGGGGGTTTGAGTTTGCATCGTGTTTTGTAAACCGTCCCTGTAAATTTGTGTTATTTTCAGTGATTCATCAGCTTATTATTTGAAGTGGACTTTTATTTGATAGCAAGTGTACTCCAAGAAATAACTGTTTTTTCTAGTGCCTCTGACTACTGCAGATGCGTAATAGCAGTTCAACGTATGAATTTCAAAGGAAAAAGAATCCCAATACCAATAGTTAGCTACCATTTCATTTGCGGGAGCACGCTGTAATCAGTCAAGTGCAGTAAGAAACATAAGCAAGATACAGCAGGTTCGAAGGTCAATTTGGCAGTAGAACCACGACATCACATTCGTTATTCCATTCACCTCAAAATATCTCTGTCTCCTAGAACGCTGGCTAGAATTAAACATAGCTTCAGTGTTCAGTATGATCACACAATATGACTGAATAATGTTTTTTGCATGCAAATACAGTAGAAGAAAGTATCCAATGATGATTCAATACCTGACTGATTCTTCGGAACATATCCAATAGAAGCGAACTTACTAAGGACGCAAGCAAGCAAGCAATTTTCAGAGTATGAACAGCGCTGAAGAAAGCTACTACAACAAGCTACCCCCTCTGTTCCACAATCTAAGCCTTTTTAGCAAGATACCAACTTTCAGACTTCTAAAGTGTGGCCATGGGTGGTTTAAACAGGCAAGAACCATGAAGCCACCTTCATAATGGTACATAGCACTCCCACATGATTTCACATTTTGTACCCAGCAACATCCAGTATCTCAAGCTAGGTTCTACTCCCTCTGTTCAGAAATATAAGACGTTTTAGCTTTGTGAATCGAATGTATCTAGACGTCTTTTAGTGTATAGGTTCGTAGAGGTTCGGAGTGAACCTATAACTTAAAAGGTGTCTAGATACATTCGTTTCACAAAGCTAGAATGTCTTATATTTCCGCACGGAGGGAGTACCATCTACCATCTCGACCTGCAAGATTTGTGCCTAGCAGTTAACATCTACTATCTCAAGCTGCAAGAGTTGTAGCTAGCATGCCAGCACCCTAACATCCACTATCTCAAGCAGCAAGAGCTGTACCTAGAACTCTAACATCCACTATGTCAGGTTGCAAAAGTTGTACAACACTCATAATTCACCACAGCACAACACAATTGAATGGAGCACAGCAAATAGTACACCACAAACCCAAGACATGACAGTTTGAACAAGTAGATAAAGAGTCACAGACAGCACTGACAATGATTGAAAAACCATAAAACCTGTCATGATATTCAATTGTTTCAAAGGTCACAGTGATCAATTTGACAATGCTTTGCAGTGATAACATCTTTGCATAATCGGAGGTACATACCAAAACCAAAATTAGATCTGCATATCCACATCTAGTCGAAATTATGTACTACCAGCCGAGTGAGGAGCGATTAGCTACGGTCACCGAACCAGATCTACACCAATTCAGACTTAAAATAAGCTCGTCGGCCCAAGAAACCCTACCAGATCTTGGAGCAGTCTCAAACACCAGATCCCGGAGACGCAAGGAAGGACAGCAGCCTGTTGGTAGTGTTGCCACCGGAAATAGCGCTGGAATCGTCGAGGAAGAGGTCCTCGGGCATGCGGAAGGCGCCGTGCACCGCTACCAAAGCGCCACCGACGAGCAGGCCGGAGATGATGAGCGAGGCCACGGAGGTGAGGAAGAAGGCGAGCAGCGAGGAGACGACGAGGCCGAGCAGCGTCTCGCGGTCGGTGAAGGTGCGGCCGAAGAGCACGACGGGCTGGTCGGAGGCGCGGAAGACGTAGAGGAAGCACCAGGCGCCGAGGATGCTGAGGAGGACGAGGAGGGAGAAGGGGTGCGCCAGGAGGGATGCCGCGAGGGTGACGGCCACTACGGCGGCGTAGTTGACGCGGAAGTAGCCGAGGTTGCGGCGCAGGCGCGAGGTGGCCTCGGAGAGGGAGTCTGGGCGCGAGATGGCCGAGCGGTCGATCAGCTCTGTCCAGGGGCGGCGGTCCTCGAGCGAGCGCCGCGCGGTGTCGGAGACCCTGCTGAGGAAGAGGCGGAAGGCCGGCGTGGCGAGCGCGGCGTCCGAGAAGCCGCTGCCGGAGGACGGAGCGGAGCCGCCGCCAGAGGAGGGGTTGGTCACCGGGAGCAAGGGCTGCGGCGTCGGTGCGGAGGCCATGGCGTCTGTTACGGCGGGGATTGATTCGGGGTTGATTGATTAGCACGTTGGGCGAACACTTTTATGCTTCTGGGATTGGTGGTTCTGCGCCCGTCTCCACCTCACAGTGGGTGCTGGACTAACACGGGACCCACGCGTTATTGCTGTTATTGGAATCTGATTTTTTCTTGAGAAAACATTTTTTTAGAATAATTCGTTCCTTTATATTAATCAAGGGCCAAAATAACAGGTATTAATAATTTTTGGCCCCATAAAATTCCAAAATCCTAACTCTGCTTATAAAAACATAAGTAAATATATTTCAAAAATAGACTCATCAGGGGTGACAGGTGGGCCTTTTGTCTATTTTGTTGACCAGTCAACTCTATTAGATGACCAATAAAGCAAACACACATGGTCCGGATGTTCGGCATCGACGAAACCGATGGGCTGCTGACAGTACACCTACTCGGAGAGATGGCCATGGATGAAGGCGTTGGAGACATCCATCGGATGCACCGACAAGGCACGAGAGACGGTGAGGTGCAGGACGGTGCAGATCATGCTCGGCTTAACAACCGGGGCAAACGTATCCGTGAAGTCGACGCCGGCACGTTGGCAAAAACCATGAACCACCCAACACGCCTTATAGCGCTCCAGAGTGCCGTTAGGACCCAGCTTGTGCTTGAAGACCCACTTGTCGGTGATGACGTTGGCACGAGGAGGGCGAGGGACTAGCTCCCAGGTCCGGTTGCGCTACAGCGCACCGAACTCCTCCTGCATCGCGGCGTGCCACTGCGGATCACGCAAGGCAGCCCGAGCAGAGGTATGCACCGGCGAGAGAACGAACGTAGAGACGGTGCAGACGTACTGGTCGGCGGGGTAGTGGGTGGACGGTCAGCACACACCCGCACGCGCACGAGTGACGACACCCGCGGGTGGAGCGGGCGGGGCAGGCACATCATCCGCAGCCTGTCAACACCCGGATTTTTAATTTCAGATGCCTGTTATGCCGTACATCGCGATCCTAGGATTATCATTTTTGCGAGACATAAACAGAATTGATAGTATAATATATCATCCATTACAAACCATAATAGTCTTACAAATAGTTGATCATAAGATCAAGTCTGAATACAAATCATAGCAGCGGAATAATAGCGTAATAGAGGCTCCATCTTCAGGGTCACAGGCAATACTGACAATGGGAGATGATCCTAGTTATGGTAGGTGTCCTGCTATCTATCCTTCTCGTAGTCTCCTTCGTAGTCTGGCCATGGGAATAGGCAGGGACAAAGCCATGAGTACTTTTAAGTACTCGCAAACTATCACTAAAGCAGTAAGACCAGTCTACTAAGAATCCTAAGCTTTTTTTGGAGAACACATCAACTTTATTAAATCACACTAGCACCATTACAATCAGCTTGAAGGCTGTTTTAAAGGAAAACTGGACTCGCCTCAGACCACTCCTCTGAACTGTTGTGCAAACAAGCATAGCGTGCACACACATGAGCAGAATTGTTCGCTGAACGATGAGAAAAAGAAATAGAAAAAGGCTGAAAATCTAGACTTAAAATACTAACTTTTTTGAGGATAGGAGCAATCGCCGAACGACCGGTCCTTTTATTATCTCATAGTCTAACCAGCTCCGAGCAATCAGTCTCAACCGAGATGCGACTGAAAGAGCGTGCTTGAGAAAACACTACTGCATCGCGCAGCGCCAGTGCTTCGGAGATCAGAGGGTCAATAATCCCAGGGTATGCTTTGCACCACGCTCCCCTGAATCTTTGTGATGAATCTCTCGCCACTCCTCCACTCCCTGCTACCATGTCTTGGCCATTGATAGTGCCATAAATATTGCCGGAGGACGGAGCGGAGCCGCCGCCAGAGGAGGGGTTGGTCACCGGGAGCAAGGGCTGCGGCGTCGGTGCGGAGGCCATGGCGTCTGTTACGGCGGGGATTGATTCGGGGTTGATTGATTAGCACGTTGGGCGAACACTTTTATGCTTCTGGGATTGGTGGTTCTGCGCCCGTCTCCACCTCACAGTGGGTGCTGGACTAACACGGGACCCACGCGTTATTGCTGTTATTCGAATCTGATTTTTTCTTGAGGAAACATTTTTTAGAATAATTCGTTCCCTTTATATTAATCAAGGGCCAAAATAACAGTTATTAATATTTTTTGGCCCCATAAAATTCCAAAATCCTAACTCTACTTATAAAAACATAAGTAAATATATTTAAAAAATAGACTCATCAGGGGTGACAGGTGGGCCTTTTGTCTATTTTGTTGACCAGTCAACTCTATTAGATGACCAATAAAGCAAACACACATGGTCCGGATGTTCGGCATCGACGAAACCGATGGGCTGCTGACAGTACACCTACTTGGAGAGATGGCCATGGATGAAGGCGTTGGAGACATCCATCGGATGCATCGACAAGGCACGAGAGACGGTGAGGTGCAGGACGGTGCGGATCATGCTCGGCTTAACAACCGGGGCAAACGTATCCGTGAAGTCGACGCCGGCGCGTTGGCAAAAACCATGAACCACCCAACACGCCTTATAGCGCTCCAGAGTGTCGTTAGGACCCAGCTTGTGCTTGAAGACCCACTTGTCGGTGATGACGTTGGCACGAGGAGGGCGAGGGACTAGCTCCCAGGTCCGGTTGCGCTACAGCGCACCGAACTCCTCCTGCATCGCGGCGTGCCACTGCGGATCACGCAAGGCAGCCCGAGCAGAGGTATGCACCAGCGAGAGAACGAACGTAGAGACGGTGCAGACGTACTGGTCGGCGGGGTAGTGGGTGGACGGTCAGCACACACCCACACGCGCACGAGTAACGACACCCGCGGGTGGAGCGGGCGGGGCAGGCACATCATCCGCAGCCTGTCAACACCCGGATTTTTAATTTCAGATGCCTGTTATGCCGTACATCGCGATCCCAGAATTGTCATTTTTGTGAGACATAAACAAAATTGATAGTATAATATATCATTCATTACAAACCATAATAGTCTTACAAATAGTTGATCATAAGATCAAGTCTGAATACAAATCATAGCAGCGGAATAATAGCGTAATAGAGGCTCCATCTTCAGGGTCACAGGCAATACTGACAATGGGAGATGATCCTAGTTATGGTAGGTGTCCTGCTATCTATCCTTCTCGTAGTCTCCTTTGTAGTCTGGCCATGGGAATAGGCAGGGACAAAGCCATGAGTACTTTTAAGTACTCGCAAACTATCACTAAAGCAGTAAGACCAGTCTACTAAGAATCCTAAGCTTTTTTTGGAGAACACATCAACTTTATTAAATCACACTAGCACCATTACAATCAGCTTGAAGGCTGTTTTAAAGGAAAACTGGACTCGCCCCAGACCACTCCTCTGAACTGTTGTGCAAACAAGCATAGCGTGCACACACATGAGCAGAATTGTTCGCTGAACGATGAGAAAAAGAAATAGAAAAAGGCTGAAAATCTAGACTTAAAATACTAACTTTTTTGAGGATAGGAGCAATCACCGAACGACCGGTCCTTTTATTATCTCATAGTCTAACCAGCTCCGAGCAATCAGTCTCAACCGAGATGCGACTGAAAGAGCGCGCTTGAGAAAACACTACTGCATCGCGCAGCGCCAGTGCTTCGGAGATCAGAGGGTCAATAATCCCAGGGTATGCTTTGCACCACGCTCCCCTGAATCTTTGTGATGAATCTCTCGCCACTCCTCCACTCCCTGCTACCATGTCTTGGCCATTGATAGTGCCATCAATATTGACTTTAATTGAATCTCCACTTGGATTGTGCCAAGTACACATAGGCCTCTCACCATTGTCTGCGACAGTTTTCGGTGGGAGCTCAAGCTCCATCAATGTGTCATGAACAGTTTGTATCGAACCAATGGGATCGAATCCCTTCTCTCCGTGCGTCCATTTGTTTCTGGATGACCAGATGGACCACATAACTGTGATCACCTTAGCTCTCTCCTCCTGTGACCACCACGACTCACACAATATATCTGATGCCCAAGTCTCTGGATGTAATCTTGGTAGTTTGATATTCAGTATATCCCGCGCAGCAGTCCAAAAAGAATTGGCATGGGAACACTCTGCTAGTGCATGGAGTAACGATTCTAAAGTGGATTTGCATATCGGACAGGTGCTATTATCTCTGACATGCCGCCTAGTGAGGGTTGAGTAATCCGGCACAATGCCTCGCATAACCCGACACCAAAAAACATGCACCTTCAGTACAACCTTCAGACTCCATAGATCCTCTTGATTCCGAGAAGAAGAAGTACACGGTACTGCTCGCTCCTCTGCCACATGAGCAACAAGCATACGATATGCAGACTTCACCGTGTACAGACCTTGTGGGATCCTAAGCTCTAGATTTGTTTGCAACAAGCCAATTTTATTTCATAAGTACTTAGTAATAAAGACCTAACTTTAGTTGTCTAGATTACTTAAGTAGGAACCTAGTTTCATATCCACAACCTTGTGGGATCAAGTCACAAGTCATTTTGGAAAATATCTGACAACAGAACAGTATGGCCATCCAACTGTCCATGACCGCGGACGCGGCTATCGAATAGTTTGACACTCTGCAGAGGTGGTACACTTTCACCACAAAATTCTATACATCCGTCAGGGATAACCTTGAATCATCATACTTGGTATGCGGATAATCAATCCTAACCTTTCAATTACACACCTTAGTATAGGCACCTCCCCTATGAGTTTGGCCTCCCGGCCATAACCATCAGTCATCCTGGGAACTGCACAGGTGGGTATTCATACTCACAAGATAGACTCAGCTCACCTTGTTCCGCGAGGGAACCCATACTAAGACACATAAACTTCCAGTTAAGCCCTATCCAAACTCGGGTATTGTGGTTGTACGGTAACATTGGAATAGTATCGCATCCGAACCCAACCATCAGTTTTTATCAAAGTCAGGGCACATACTTCGTTCAATATCATCTTCAACTCATTATGTCCATAACACATGACAGAAAATTTCAATAGAATGACTCATCATTCCAAGGTTTTCATAATCATTTGTTCCCATCTTTAATGGTCAAGATTAGTTTAGAACTAGCATCTATCAATGAGGATGTCACTATTGAGGGGTGCTAATCAAGTGTAACTACCTACATCAAGTTCCAAGATCTTGATGACCTCTTTCCTATTTTTCCACTAATCACCAATTAATTAACTACTTGAGTAACTTTGATAAATGGGAGAAAATATAGAGCTTGCAAGTAAAACTTGGGATTGGTATAATCAAGGTGGTAACAAATATGCATGCATAGTACCATCTTGCATAGTATAACTTGCATGTTTAGCTTAGCTTGCCTTGGTTGGTAAGGTGGTCGAAGTTCTCTTCCTCTTCTTCGTAGAATTCTTCCTCCTCGTAGCCCGGATTGATACTAGCGTCTATAAATAAATACGAGGTACACAATCACCAAACAATACTTAACTACTTCTATTTAGCACACAATGAGTCACACTAGATGATCTCTCTATCATTACAATAAAAGGGTGACGAGATTTGATTTATCTTATTTTTGTTGGAGATATGCCCTAGAGGCAATAATAAAAGTGGTTATTATTATATCTTTGTGTTTATGATAAATGTTTACATTCATGCTATAATAGTATTAACCGGAAACATTAATACTCGTGTGATTTGTAAACTAAATTAGAGTCCCTGGTAAAGCCTCTTTGTAATACTAGATTGTTGGTTAATAGATGATCGTGGTTTCCTGATCATGAACATTGAGATGTTATTAACAACAAGATCATATCATTAGGAGAATGGTATGATGGACATACTCTTATAAATAAGTGTAGCATAAAGATCAAGTCATTTCAATAGTTTGTTTGCTATAAGCTTTCTGATACATAATAACCTAATTCCTTCGACCATGAGATCATGCTAATCACCATCACCGAAAGGATGCTTTGATGACATCAAACACCACACCGTAACTGGGTGGCTATAAAGGTGGCATTGAGTGTTCGGAAAGTATGTGTTGAGGCACATGGATCAAGAGTGGGATTTGTCCATCCATATGACAGATAGATATACTCTGGGCCCTCTCGGTGGAATGTCATTCAATTAGCTTGCAAGCATGTGACTGGCTCACAAGGGATCACATATCACGGGAACGAGAAAAGAGTACTTATCGGTAACGAGGTTGAACTAGGTATGCAGAGATACCGACGATCAAACCTTGGATAAGTAAACTATCGCGAGACAAAGGGAAATTGGTATCATATGCAAGTGGTTCATTCGATCGCCAAGTAATCGTAGAAATATGTGGGAGCCATATGAATTTCCAGATTCCTCTATTGGTTATTGATCGGAGAAGTGTCTCGGTCATGTCTGCATAAATCACGAACCGTAGGGAGACACATTTAAGGAATCAATGTTGTTTAGTAGATATGGAATGTAAGTAGGGAGACTGAATGTTGTTCAGAGTCTCGGATGGTATCTGGGATATCACGAGGAGATCCGGAATGGTCCGGAGAATAAGATTCATATAAGTAAAGTCTAATTCTGGAGTTCGGGAATGATTTTGATGTTTTCATCGGAGAGGTTCTAGAAGGGTCTAGAAGGTTCACCGAACCGGAAGGGGAATGGTTCATGAATGTGTCATGGTTAAGTGGAATGATTGGATCATTTCCTAGGTCACTTGGTTGGGCATTTGCAAGAGAGGAATTAAGCTCCAAATTGCAAGTCAAAAGACAAGTTTGAAAAGTCAAGCTGGAACAATGGTTTTCTAGTGGAAGAAGGAAAGAATCCTTCTTTCCCTCCAACAGGAAGAGGGAGTTGGGGAAGGATTCAAACTCCCCTCTCCCAAGCTGCCCTCCTTCTCATAAATAGAGGGGAGGGGCTGCCCCAAGAGATCACAACCAGCCCTCCCCACCTTGAGCCGCCCCCGCCCCAAGCGCTACCGCTGCCGCCTCGCGCTATCACCCTAGCCACCGCTGACTCCACCTCCTCCTCTCCGGCCCTCTAAATCTAGATCACCGGAAACCCTAGATCCACCATAACCTGCTCCGGCTTAGGCGAAGCCCTGCAGGATTTTCCCTCTACTTCCGACACCACGTCGTCGTGCTGCCGGAATCGCGAGGGGAGAACTACAACCTCCGCTACCTGCTGGAACAAGGGAGAGGAAGGTCTTCATCGAGTGCCGAACATGTGACCGACTGCGGAAGCGCTGCCGGAATGCAACGCCGGAAGGATCGTCTACGCGATCTTGAGATCGGCAAGTATACGACTACATCACCCATGAGAATCTGCTCTCGTTAACCGCTTTGGAATATTCGAGGGTGAGTACTCTAATCGACTCGTTGCTGCAATCTAGTAGATAGATCTTGGCTTATTTGTGTGCATGCGACAATTTTTTTTTGTTTTCCATGCTACGAACCCCTACAGTGGTATCAGAGCCTTGTCTATGTGTAGATTTGTTGCACGAGTAGAACACAATGGTCATTGTGGACGGTGGTGTTTTTATTATCAATTGCTTTTTGTGTATTTTTCATCTTGCGGTATGATGGGATGAAGCGGCCCGGTCTAACCTTACATGACATCGTTCATGAGACTTGCTCCACGCTTGACATGCAACTTGTATTGAATAAGTGGCTTTGCGGGTGCATGTCTCTCCCATCATAGTATAGATTCAATTTACAACAGGAACTTGATAGTTCAAGCATCAACGTTGTGGTTCTTGTTCGTAAGTTAGAATGACACTTATTGAAAGCCCCAAACCACGTAAAACATGCAAAGAAAATTAGATGCGTCTAACTTTGTTTTACAGGGGTGTGATGTAATGTGATATGGCCATGATTGTGATTATATATGATGTATGCAATGTTCCTTATTGTAAGTCGGCAACCGGCAGGAGCCATATGGTTGTCTTTGTAATTTCGTGAAGACCTGCGTGTCTATTATTCATAGTAGCTGTAATAGTTGATGCTGGTGGACGACAACCATGAAGCGGCGCCATTGACCTTGACGCTATGCCGGTGATGATGGAGATCATGTTCGTGCTTGAATATGGAGATCAGAAGCACAAGAAGAAAGGCCATATCATATCACATATTATGAATTGCATGTGATGTTAATCCTTTTATGCATCTTGTATTGCTTAGTTCGCGACGGTAGCATTATAAGATGATCCCTCTCACAAAATATCAAGTTATAAAGTGTTCATCCTTAGTAAGCACCGTTGCTAAAGCTTGTTGTTTTGAAGCACCACGTGATGATCGGGTGTGTTAGATTCTGCGAGTGTATACAACGGGAGCAAGGCAGATTTGCTCATGCGGAAGCTAAGGTTTGATCTTGACGAACCTAGCATGTACAAACATGGTATCGGAACACGGATCACCGAAAGGTAAAGCATGAGCATATAGTAGATATGATGAACATGTTGATTGTTCGCCATTGAAGCTACATCATCTCTCGTGATGATCGGTTTTGATGTGGTGGATTTGGTTCGTGTGATCACTAAATCAATGTGAGGGATATTGTTTTGAGTGGGAGTTAACCTAGATTAATTTAACTATTAATCAGAACTCAATTTGTCATAAACTTAGTCTAAACTATTGCAAATATGTTGTAGATCAATGGCGACCCCTACCATCAATTTTAATGTGTTCCTAGAGAAAGAAAAGTTGAAAAACAATGGAAGCAACTTTGCGGATTGGCTCCGCAACTTGAGGATTCTCCTCAATGCTGGTAATTTGACCTATGTGCTGGATGCACCACTGGGTGACCCACCTGCAGCTGATGCAACTGATGAGGTAAAGAATGTTTTCCTCACTCGGAAGAATCAGTACTCCACAGTTCAGTGTGCTATGTTGTATGGTTTGGAATCGGAGCTTCAGAAAATGTTTGAGAACCATGACCCATATGATATTGTCCGTGAACTCAAAATGATATTTGAGGCTCATGCGGCAGTTGAGAGTTATGAGGCTTCTGAAAAGTTCTTTAACTACAAGATGGAAGACGACAGCTCTATTAGTGAGGACGTGCTTAAGATGTCTGGTATGCAAGAAAGCTTCAAAGCTTGGGTATAGTGATTCCTGATGCTTTGGGGATTCACCGTGTCCTACAATCACTACCACCAAGTTACAAGAACTTTGTGATAAACTACAATATGCAAAACATGGACAGGTCATTGCCCGAACTCTTCTCCATGTTAAAATCTGCAGAAGTGGAGATTAAGAAAGAGCACCAAGTGTTGATGGTCAATAAGACCACCAAATTCAAGAATCAAGGCAAGTATAAGAAAAAGGGAAACTTCAATAAGGGCGGTAAGAAAGTTACCGCGCCGGCAAAGAAGACCAAGGCTGGGCCTAAGCCTGATACTGAGTGCTTTTACTGCAAGGGAGAAGGTCACTGGAAGCGGAATTTCCCTAAGTACTTGGCAGATTTGAAGAACGGCAACATCAAGAAGAAAGGTATATCCGATATACATGTTATTGATGTGTATCTCATTAGTACTCGTAGTAGTGCCTGGGTATTTGATACTGGTTCAGTTGCTCACATTTGTAACTCGAAACAGGTGTTGCAGAATAGACGGAAACTAGCGAAGAACGAGGTGACGATGTGCGTTGGAAATGGATCAAAGGTTGATGTGATCGCGGTCGGCACGCTACCTCTTCATCTACCATCGGGATTAGTTCTATACTTAAATAATTGTTATTTGGTGCCTGCGTTGAGCATGAACATTATATTCGGACCATGTTTATCGCGATATGGTTACTTGTTTAAGTCCAAGAATAATGGTTGTTCGATTTATATGAGTAATATGTTTTATGAACATGCACCTTTGATAGATGGTCTATTCTTGTTGAATCTTGATTGTAGTAATACACATATTAATAACATTGAAGCTAAACGTTTGAAATTGAGCGATAACTCGACCTATATGTGGCACTATCGTCTTGGTCACATTGGAGTGAAGCGTATGAAGAAACTACATTCCGATGGACTTCTTGAATCACCTGATTTTGAATCACTTGAAAGATGCGAAGCATGTCTGATGGGTAAAATGACTAAGACTCCATTTTCTGGTATGATGGAGCGAGCTATGGACTTATTGGAAATCATACATACCGATGTGTGTGGTCCAATGAGTGTAGCATCACGTGGTGGTTATCGTTATGTTCTTACTTTCACGGATGACTTGAGTAGATATGGGTATATCTATTTCATGAAACATAAGTACGAAACTTTCGAGAAGTTTAAGGAATTTCAAAGTGAAGTAGAGAATCAACGTAACAAGAAGATTAAGTTTCTACGATCTAATCATGGAGGTGAATATCTAAGTTACGAGTTTGGCGAGCATTTGAAGAAATGCGGAATACTTTCACAATTGACACCGCCGGGAACACCACAACGTAATGGTGTGTCCGAACGTCGTAATCGAACTCTCTTAGATATGGTTCGTTCTATGATGTCACTTAAAGATTTACCGATATCATTTTGGGGTTATGCATTAGAAACAGCCGCATTCACTTTAAATAGGACACCATCTAAATCCGTTGAAACGACACTGTATGAATTGTGGTTTGGGAAGAAACCTAAATTGTCGTTCCTTAAAGTTTGGGGTTGTGAAGCTTATGTAAAGAAGTTACATCCAGACAAGCTTGAACCCAAAGCGGAAAAATGCGTCTTCATAGGATACTCGAAGGAAACTATTAGGTATACCTTCTATCATAGATCCGAGGGAAAAATCTTCGTTGCCAAGAATGGATCCTTTCTAGAGAAGGAGTTTCTCTTGAAACAAGTGACTGGAAGGAAAGTAGAACTCGACGAGGTTGTTGAACCTTCTCTTGGACTTGAGAGTAGCGCAACACTGGAAGTAGTTCCTGTGGCGCCTACACCAATAAGAGAGGAAGCTAATGATGTTGATTATGAAACTTCGGTTGAAGTTGCTACGGAACCTCTCAGGTCAACAAGAACTCGTACCACTCCTGATAGGTATGATCTTGTTATGAGTGTCATGTTGGTAGACAACACCGATGACCCTGCGACATATGAGGAAGCGATGATGAGCCCAGATTCCAACAAATGGCAAGAAGCCATGAAATCCAAGATTGGATCCATGTACGAAAACCAAGTATAGACTTTGGTGGACTTACCGGATGGTCGGAAGGCTGTTGAGAATAAATGGATTTTCAAGAAGAAAACAGATGCTGATGGTAATGTTACTGTCTATAAAGCTTGACTTGTCGCAAAAGGGTTTTGACAAATTCAAGGAGTTGACTACGATAAGACTTTCTCACCGGTAGCGAAGCTAAAGTCTGAGGATTTTGTTAGCAATCGCTGCATATTATGATTATGAGATATGGCAAATGGATGTCAAAACGGCGTTCCTCAATGGAGACATTGATGAAGAGCCGTATATGGTACAACCCAAAGGTTTTGTCGATCCTAAAAATACTAACAAGGTATGCAAACTTCAACGGTCCATTTATGGATTGAAGCAAGCATCCCGAAGTTGGAATCAACATTTTAATAAGGTAATCAAAAGTTTTGGTTTTATACAAACTTATGGAGAAGCTTGTATTTACAAGAAAGTGAGTGGGATCTCTATAGCATTCATAATACTATATGTAGACGAGATATTGTTGATTGGGAATGATGTAGACCTTCTTAATAGTGTCAATAATTATTTGAATAATAGTTTTTCAATGAAAGATCTTGGCGAAGCAGCTTACATATTAGGCATAAAGATTTATAGAGATAGATCGAGACGCCTAATATAATTGTCATAGAGTACATATTTGGACAAAGTTCTAGAGAGGTTTGGAATGGAAGATAGCAAGAAAGGGTTCTTTCCCATGTTGCCCAATACGACCTTGAGTAAAACTCAAAGTCCTACTACGGCAGAAGATAGATAAAGTATGAGTAAGACACCCTATGCCTCAGCAATAGGATCTCTTATGTATGCCATGCTATGTACTAGACCCGATATTGCATATGTTGTTAGTTTGACTAGCATCTATCAAAGTGATCCAGGAGTGGATCATTGGACAGCGGTCCAAAACATCCTTAAGTACTTGAGAAGAACTAAGGATATGGTTCTTTCTTATGGAGGTGATGAATAGCTCGTTGTTAATTGTTACACCGATGCTAGTTGGAACACCGATCCGGATGATTCTAATTCTCAATCCGGATACATATTTACTTTGAATGGTGCAGCAGTTATCTGGAGGAGTGCAAAGCAAAGCGTTGTGGCGAGGTCTTCAACTGAATCGAAATACATAGCTGCTTCATAGGCTTCACAAGAGGTGATATGGATGAAGGAGTTCATTACAGAGCTCGGTGTGGTTCAAAGTGCGCTGGACCCAATGTCTATCTACTATGATAACATGGGCGCCATAGCCAATGCGCAAGAACCAAGGTCACACAAGAAGCTGAAGCATATCAAGCTGCATTTTCACGCTATTCGAGAGCATGTCCAAGATGGTGACATAAAGATTTGCAAAGTACACACAGATCTGAATGTGGCGGATCCATTGACTAAACCTCTCTCGAGGGTAAAACATGACCAGCACCAAACCGCCATGGGTGTTCGGTATATTATCATGTAATCTAGATTAGTTGACTCTAGTGCAAGTGGGAGACTATTGGAGATATGCCCTAGAGGCAATAATAAAATTGGTTATTATTATATCTTTGTGTTTATGATAAATGTTTACATTCATGCTATAATAGTATTAACCGAAAACAATACTTGTGTGATTTGTAAACTAAATTAGAGTCCCTGGTAAAGCCTCTTTGTAATACTAGCTTGTTGGTTAATAGATGATCGTGGTTTCCTGATCATGAACATTGAGATGTTATTAACAACAAGATCATATCATTAGGAGAATGGTATGATGGACATACTCCTATAGATAAGCATAGCATAAAGATCAAGTCATTTCAATAGTTCGTTTGCTATAAGCTTTCTGATACATACTAACCTAATTCCTTCGACCATGAGATCATGCTAATCACCATCACCGGAAGGATGCTTTGATGACATCAAACACCACACCATAACTGGCTGGCTATAAATGTGGCATTGAGTGTTCGGAAAGTATGTGTTGAGGCACATGGATCAAGAGTGGGATTTGTCCATCCATATGACGGATAGATATACTCTCGGCCCTCTCGGTGGAATGTCATCCAATTAGCTTACAAGCATGTGACTGGCTCACAAGGGATCACATATCACGAGAACAATAAAAGAGTACTTATCGGTAATGAGGTTGAACTAGGTATGCAGAGATACCGACGATCAAACCTCGGATAAGTAAACTATCGCGAAAAGAAGGGAAATTGGTATCGTATGTAAGTGGTTCATTTGATCGCAAAGTAATCGTAGAAATATGTGGGAGCCATATGAATTTCCAGATTCCTCTATTGGTTATTGATCGGAGAAGTGTCTCGGTCATGTTCGCATAAATCATGAACCGTAGGGAGACACACTTAATGATTCAATGTTGTTTAGTAGATATGAAATGTAAGTAGAGAAATCGAATGTTGTTCGGAGTCTCAGATGGGATCCGGGATATCACGAGGAGATCCGTAATGGTCCGGAGAATAAGATTCATATAAGGAAAGTCCAATTTCAGAGTTCGGGAATGATTTTGATGTTTTCATTGGAGAGGTTTTATAAGGGTCTAGAAGGTTCATCGGACTGGAAGGGGAATGGTTCATGAATGTGTCATGGTTAAGTGGAATGATTGGATCATGTCCTAGGTCACTTGGTTGGGCATTTGCAAGAGAGGAATTAAGCTCCAAATTGCAAGTCAAAAGACAGGTTTGAAAAGTCAAGCTGGAACAATGGTTTTCTAGTGGAAGAAGGAAAGAATCCTTCTTTCCCTCCAACAGGAAGAGGGAGTTGGGGAAGGATTCAAACTCCCCTCTCCCAAGCTGCCCTCCCTCTCATAAATAGAGGGTAGGGGCTGCCCCAAGAGATCACAACCAGCCCTCCCCACCTTGAGTCGCCGTCGCCCCAAGCGCCGCCGCCGCTAGCCGCTGCCACCTCGCGCCGCTGCTGGCTCGTCTCCGTCTTCCTAGCCGTCGCCGACTCCACCTCCTCCTTCCGGTCCTCTAAATCTAGATCGCCGGAAACCCTAGATTCACCATAACCTGCTCCGGCTTAGGCAAAGCCCTGTAGGATTTTCCCTCTACTTCCGACACCACGCCGTCGTGCTGCCAGAATCACGAGGGGAGAACTACAACCTCCGCTGCCTGCTGGAACAAGGGAGAGGATAGTCTTTATAGAGTACTGAATGTGTGACCGACTGCGGAAGCGCTGTCGGAAAGCAGCGCCGGAAGGATCATCTACGCGATCTTGAGATCGGCAAGTGTACGACTACATCACCCGAGGCGGGTTCCGATGAAATTCCGGTGATGTGTTGCTAACCTTGCTCCAGGGAAGGGTCAAAAAGATTGCTGGGTGAGAGGGGAGGGGAATGGTGTGCGTTTTGAAGCAGGGGAGGACTCTATTTATACTGCGGCGAAGAGGGCACAACGGCATGGCTCGGACTTGTCGGCGACGTTGTTATAGTGCGCTATCGGCATGACCAAGGTTGTAGGTCGACGCAGGGCTTCACGGCGGTCGTCATGCGCACAGTGGCTCGGCAAGGCGCGATCTCCATCGTTCTAGACCATCCATGCTCTACGGCGGTACCATCAGCATTCGCCACGGCGTACGGTGGTCGCGGTGCTCGCGGGGTCAAACGAGCATGTCTGCGAGCTTGATGGGGAGGCGACGAACTTATTGGCGCAAGGAGAGAGCGAGGCATGACATGTTCGGGGGGAATTTGCTCGGTGCTCTGGCGCGGCGATCGACGTGGTTGGGTGTTAAATGGGCGCGGCTGCTCTGGCGTCTCCGCGGGAGGTCGTTGGTCGAGGCTTGCACAGGCATGGGCAGTGAGGTCACGGCTACCTCCTAGACATCGTGGGTGAGGGCTACGCGGTTTGTGGCAGCGTGTCTGTGTCGGGGTGACATGGGTGAGCTCGGGTACAAAATGCACTGGTCAAAATGGCGAGTGATAGGAGCTCCATTGCACGGGCTGGTACTATGAGAGTTAAGAGCACGTCGTGGAGGCTCGATGAGGTCACAAAGATGATCACAAGGTTGATCAAAACAGTAGATAGTTGGTAAGGTTGTACTATGATCACCAGGTGTTTGATTAACTAGCCGCAAGAACTAAACTTTCATATTTTCAAGTTATTTTTGGTGGGGGTGGGGGTCATAAGCTTGGTAGTCTCTAGGTGCAAGGGTTTGCTAAGTGGTGAAGGTTGTAGTGGTTTTCCAAAAATGACTATCTTGATGCATAAGATAGATCCAATTTTGAATTGCCTCTCAAATGCATTTGGAAAAGTTTTTGCAAGATTTGAAAGCTCCAATATGTTGGTGTCACTTGGTCTAGCAAGGGGAGAAAAGAAATGGAATTATTTCTGTTTGGTATCAATTGCTAGAGATGCTCAAAGTGAGCTAAGTGCTAACTTTTGCAAAAATGACCATTAGGTCATATGCTTCATATTTTAATTTTCTTTTACTTTGATCTGGTTTGGACTTGACCTAGATGATAAGGTTTTGATCTTTAAACCTTTTCTCATCATTTACAATAATCAAACATGGCAGGTAAAACATTTATACATGTTCATAACATACATGCATTAATATATTATTTATTAATAAAAGCTTTTGTTAACCCTAGTTTTGATTGATTAGAAATTGATATCCTCATTAATATTTTTGAGATGTTGATATCCCACAAGTATAGGGGATCGTGTGTGGCCTTTTCGATTAGTAAGAGTGTCGAACCCAACGAGGAGCTAAAGGTAGGATAAATATTCTCTCAAGTTCTATTAACCACTGATACAACTCTACGCGCACTAAACGTTTGCATTATCTAGGAAATAAAACTAGAGCAACAAAACAAGTACTAGAGAAAGTTTTGCAAGATAATAAATAACAAGAAATTAAAGCTAGTTGCTGCATCAATAAAATACACTAAACTAACAGAACCATGAGTGTGGAATAGTGGTGGTAATTGTGATGGCTTTGTTCAAGTTTAATTAGCGAATAGATCGAGTTCATTGTCTTTGATGCAGTTTTCTATGTGGAAGAGGCTAAATATACATGCTTTATTACTTGGAATTACATGTACTATATGATTAGATTGTTAGCAAACATCCGTAACTACTAACAATGCATTAAGGTTTCCCAAACCATAGCCTTAAGTTAATGGTCATCTTACTCCCATACGTGCAACGTTCTGATTCGCGTCCTTAGGTTTCTGTCACTCCGACAGAACTTCCCCTTACTCTTACACATACTACAAACTCTATGATGTTTAATCCATGTACGCACAAATATAATGGACACCAAAGGACTATACCATATCAACATATAACTCTAAAGAACCAAAGACGTTCAACCATTCAATCTAAGAACAAAGAAACTATATAAACATGACATAGATCATATGATTATAACTTATAGCATCAAACACCATGTTTACATAGGACGGTACAGAGGTGTGTGGGAGGATGAACCACTGTATACTAGGAGAATTAGCTGATGGAGATGGTGGTGAAGATGGTGAAGAGGACGACGGCAGCGGCGGCGCGGGGGACTCCTTCCCCGCCGTCGGTATCATGGGGGAGCACCGCCCCTTAGCCCCCTTCCTTCATGGCTTCTTGGGAGCCCTCCCCCATGGAGATGAGATCCATGGGGAGGAAAAAACATGGCTTTGGTGGCTGCAAATTCGTGGATGGAGGTATCTTCCACGAATTAGGATTCCTCCATTTATATAGCTTCTCGGATTCCTGTCACCCCATCTTGAGCTGCAGTAAATTGGGCCCAGCGGGCCGTTCGAACTTGGAATCAGCTAAATTTTATGTCCAGAATGATTGTCGCGAAATTTCCTACAACTTTGTCGTTGAAGAGGTTTCCGTTTGACACCGTCTTCGACCCTAAACGTGACCATATTCAAAAAGAGTTCTGAGACAGATTTTTGGAAAATCCCAATTTGACTCCAACAAGGGTTCCACTTGTATTCTTGATAATTCCTACACATCAAAGTGTAAAGCAAGAACATTATGCACTTTTGCAACTATTAGTAGGTTAGTCCAAATAACTCATAAACTTTTGATACATCGTAAACGTATCTATAATTTTTGATGCTACATGCTTGTTTTGTATCAATTTTGCTATGTTTTTTCTACACTTTGAGGTATTTTTATACACTTTATGGAACTAACCTATTGACAATATGCCACAGTGTCATTGCCTGCTTTATGCTGTTTTTGGTTTCAGAAAGCTAAAAAAATGAATATTCTCGGAATTGGACGGGACAAAAGCCAAAGTTCATATTTTTCCTGAACGATACAAAAAATCGAAGACGAGACGGAGGAGGACACCAGGGTGGCCACACCCTAGGTGGGTGCGGGGCCCACCTGGTCGCACCCATAGGGGGTGTGGGCCCCCTGGCCCTCCATCGACATTGCCTCCTTTGCCTATAAGAAGCCTCCGACCCAAAAACCCTAAAAATTGATCAAAAAGCCACGAAAAGTTGCACAGCGCTGCCGCCACCGAAGGGGAGATTTGAGGGACAGAAAGTCTCTATTTCGGCACCCTATTAGAACGGGGAAGTGCCCCCGGAGCCATCTCCATCGATCTCCACCACCATCTCCATCGCCGTTGTTGATTCCCATGATGAGGAGGGAGTAGTTCTTCCTCGAGGCTTAGGGCTCTACCGGCAGCTATGTGTTCATATCTCTCTCTATGCATGATCATATTGTGATTATGAGCTTTGTAATCAAGTAGATCTACCTTGCTACTCAAGTGCTTTAATAGATCTCTAGCTCTCCCCACGAGTGTGTAAGTGACAGCGTGCATACTCAAGGCTAGAGGTTACATAAATACTCATAGTGCTTTAATAGATCCATAATTTTCCCACGTGTGTGACAATGACAGCGTGTGCGCCATGTGTGGCACTTAAGCTAGATTACATATATATTCATGAGTATATTTTGATTTGGTTGTCTCTATGAAATTGTGGTGTTTGTTGGAACCATCTAGCGCTCAAGGTGACAATGTGGGGTTATCTAGATGGGGAAGGCAGACTTTGAGGTGTGCTTTTGTAGGCCTACCATGGATTAGAGTGTCCAACCAGAGAGTAGTTTAGAGTAGTATCATTAAGAGAAGATATTTATATGAGAGAGTGTTCACTAGTAAAAGTATCATCCCTAGGCCTTGTTTCTAAACATTGAAACACCGTTTGCATCTAGATCTGTTGCATGTTTGCTTGCTTTCATCTTTATTTTTGTTTGCTTTTAGCCTCTCCCACGTCAACAACAAGTCAGAATCTCTTTTCTGGCATCGTTGCCACTTGTATTTTACTATCTCTTCGCCGAACTAGTGCATATATACACCTGACAAGTGTATTGGGTGTGTTGGGGACACAAGAGACTTCTTGTATCTTGATTGTAGGGTTGCTTGAGAGGTATACCTTTGACCACTTCCTCCCTGAGTTCGATAAACCTTGGGTAATCCACTTAAGGGAAACTTGCTGCTGTTCTACAAACATCTACACTTGGAGGCCCAACAACTGTCTACAAGAATAGAAGTCCGTAAACATCAAGCTATTTTCTGGCGCCATTGTTGGGGAGGTAAGGTAAAAGGTACTCACATCCTCCGGTGTGAGTGCTCGAAGTTATTTTCTTTAGATTCAGCAATTTTGCCTTTTTGTTTCTTGTTTTCACTAGTTAGGCTTAATGGAAAACAACAAAAAAATTAGAGAGCTTTATAGTGTTTATCTTGAGTTAGGACATGAAGTGTTTGAAGAGAAAATTAAAAAACCTATGGAACTTTATTTGCATGCTAATAGCAATGTTATTAGTATGAATTTTTTGGAAACCATTATTGCTAATGCTATGGAAACGTCTAAGCTTGGGGAAGCTAGTTTTTATGAAAATGATCTTTTTAGTTCCCCAGCTTTGGAATATAGCTATTCTATTGCTTATGATGATACCAAACCTCCAATATATGATGATTACAATGATGCATATGATATTTTCAGTCCACCTACTATTGAGGAGAAAGTTAATTGTGATTACAATATTCCTCCTATATTTGATGATTATGGTGATGACAATAATAGTGATAGCTATTTTGTTGAATTTGCTCCCACTACAATTAATAAGAATGACTATGCTTATGTAGAGAGTAATAATTATTTTATGCATGTGGCTCATGATAAGAATGTTTTATGTGATAGTTATATTGTTAATTTTGTTCATGATGCCACTGAAAGTTATTACGAGAGAGGGAAACATGGTCTTATGTATGTCAACAATATTAAGTTTCCCCTCTTTATGTTGAAATTTTTGAAGTTGCACTTGTTTTGCTTTCCTATGCTTGTTGCTTTGTGCTTTCATAACTTGTTTATTTACAATATTCCTATGCATAGGAAGTGGGTTAGACTTAAATGTGTTTTGCATTTGCTTCTTGATGCTCTCTTTTACTTCAATTCATATTTCTTATGTGAGCATCTTCTCAAACTGTCAACCCTAACTTAAAGGCGTTAAAGAAAAATACTTGTTGGGAGATAACCCAAGAGTTTTCTTGAGTCTTGGAAGTTATTACTTTAGTAATAACCTCTCCTTATCCTTTTTTTGCTTTTTGTGCCAAGAATAACCTCTAATGAGAGGGAAGTAAGATTTGGAGAGTTGCTTTCCCAAAACAGATTTTTGTGCTCCACCGTAAAAATTCGTGAGGAATCTATGTAAGTTGGATTGAGCTGATATTTTACGAAAAATCCCCCAGTATGTTAGCTAACTTTAGTTAGTTCAACACTTTTAAATTTGAGCAACAGAAGGTCTTCAAAAAAATCGGTTTATACCTGCTGGTCTGTTTTGACAGATTTCTGCCATTATTTGCATTTGCTTCTTATTGATTCCTTTTTGGGTTCTTTTTGGGAAATTGAGATTTTTGAGGAAATTCCTACAGTAGCTTGTGTTTTTAGTGAAAGTTTTGCTGTTCTAAATCTAAACCTAATGGTCTATTATCTTTTGAATACACTAATTTTGCTAATGAAGATTGTGTGGAGTTTTGTATGAAGGAAAAAATTTCAGGTGTAGAGAGAGAATGATGTAATGAGACGAAGAACGGACAAAAACTAAAGCTTGGGGATGCCACCCCGTGTAAACCCAAGAAACATTCGAGAGGTACAAGCGTCAAAGATTGGGGATGCCCAAGGCATCCCCTTCATCAATAAAAATCTCAGGTCTTTCTAGACACTTCATTTTTCTTGTTTCATGCACTGTTGTGTTGTTCTTGGAGCGTCTTTGTTTTTTTTTGTTTTTTGTTTGCTTAGTTTTCTTGAATAATTTGGTTGATCACATCACACTTCTTTTGGAGAGAGACACACTCTATTTTCATTGCCTAGAACACTCTAGTTTTCATTCTTATTGTTTTGTGAGTGTTCTCTTTTGCTAGTACTGTGTTTAGCCTTAGTTTTCTTGTGCTTTTTGCTTAGAACTTTTTAGTCCTTCTTTGTGGATTTGTGAGACATACTCACTGATCTTTATTGATTATTATCTTTGTGAGTTGTTTCAAATAAGTCGATTGGTATTGGAGAAGAGTAGAAAGTTCTTGCTTAAGTGGTACAAAAAGGATCTTGTTTAGACTGTGACTTAGACTTTTTCATGTCATGCTATATGTTGCTTTGACCTTATGCTTAGTGATTATTGCTGTAGCATGACTTGTTTCAAACAATTGAGATTGCTTAATGTGACTTAAAAGAATCATGTGTTGCTTTAGCATACAAAAGCATAGTATTGTGGTATTCTCCTTTGATGCTTTGTTTGGCTTGACTTGGCACATGCTCACACCATGTTAAGACTATGAATCAGTCACCATAGCCTCTATGACCATTTAGTTTTTGACCTACGGTACAACTTTATGCTTTGATTAGTAATGTTTTGTCGCTCTGCATGATTATGGCCATTATTGCTCTCTTAGTTGGTCGCTCCCATCTTTTGCTAGCCTCCACTTGTATTGAGTAAGCTCTACTCATGCATCCAACTCCAAAGAAACCAAGTTATTCCAAAGTGTCCACTATAAATTCCTATGCATGGTGTGTTACACCATTCCAAGTATATTCTTGTTTTCATCTATCTTCCAATTAAAAAGTTATTTTGTTATGTGTAACTTAGTGATTAAATCTCTCACAAACTTGATGGCACACTTTATTTTTCTTGCCCCTAATAAACTTGAACCAATGCTTGCACTTATATGTTGGAATTAGCAGAACCGTGCTGTCACGGGGAACGCTTTCAACATTGCACTTGTACTTTGTACACAATTGATATCATGCTCTTTTTTCTATGGATGTTGTCGGTGTGAAATAAAAGGGAGCTTGTAATTCCATGGAGTTATGTATGTGTGTTAGAGAAACGCCTGGGCCGCTAGCCTAAGCCATGCCTAATCATGGTTGAAACTTGCAGCATCACCATAATGACATCTATGAAGCTTTCTTCTTATAAAAAAAGAGACATATTGAAAAGAGGAAAGAGAGAAAAAAGCACTTCCCATGGTAAATAAGAAGATTGCTGAGATGCTCATTGTCTGCTTGCCTTGTTATTTTGATTATGTGATAGCTCCTGTATGATGTGCAAGGGGTACCCCGTTGGCGATTCTCTATGATACACATGTACTTACTATGACAAGAACTTACAGGTGACTAAAGTTGAGTAGCATGAGGTGCGACCCTCGTATTCAAGGGACATGAGATTGCCAACTTATACTTTGTCAAGCATATACTCCATATTTTTTTCACTTTAACCTCAATCACTTCAAGATGCTTGTGATAGGGGCAATGAGAGCTAAAAGCCAACAAGTACCATAATTTTTGGAAGCTCATTTTGAGACTTGAAATCCCTGCTTCCATTTTTATGAAGGGCATTTGTTTCACTATTATATTGAGTTTTCACCTTCTATCCTTAGGCACCAATTAAGAGAGCATAGTTGTCATTCTTAGTTCTATGTGCATTGTTCCAAAACTTATTGATTGATTCATATTGTTGATATTGCTTGTTCTTGAACTATTTGTATCTAGTCACCCATATGAACTTTGAAGGTGTACTATGCATTTATTGCTACTCCATGAGGGACAAGTTGAATGCCACTATGCTATGTTTTCTATATGTGAAACAAACAAATGTTTTTTAATGCATGTTATTCATGATCCTTGTTTATAGCCTTTCATGTTGCATGCATAGTTACTTTGTCTTATTGTTAGAACTTCAACTTTCATGCTCATGTTTAGAGTACTTTGATCCCAGCTTTCAATGCTTGCAAATGGTTTGATCTTGATTGTGATGGTGCATGTCTCCTAAAAAAATATTCTTTTTATCACTTACCTACTCCAGGACGAGCAGGAGTTAAGTTTGGGGATGCTTGATACGTTGTAAACGTATCTATAATATTTGATGCTCCATGCTTGTTTTGTATCAACTTTGCTATGTTTTGTCTACACTTTGAGGTATTTTTACACACTTTCTGGAACTAACCTATTGACAAGATGCCACAGTGTCGGTTGCCTATTTTCTGCTGTTTTTGGTTTCAGAAAGGTATAAAAATGAATATTCTCGAAATTGGACGGGACAAAAGCCAAAGTTTATATTTTTCCCTGAACGATGCGGAAAATCGAAGACGAGACGGAGGACACCAGGGTGGCCACACCCTAGGTGGGCGCGGGTCCACCATGGCTGCGCCCACAGGGGGTTTGGGCCCCCTGGCCCTCCACCGACCTTGCCTCCTTCGCCTATAAGAAGCCTCCGACCCAAAACCCCTAAAGAATCGATCAAAAAGCCATGAAAAGTTCCACAGAGCCGCCGCCACCGAATGTGAGATTCGAGGGACAGAAAGTCTTTGTTCCGGCACCCTGCCGGGACGGGGAAGTGCCCCCGGAGCCATCTCCATCGATCTCCACCACCATCTCCATCGCCGTTGCTGATTCCCATGATAAGGAGGGAGTAGTTCTTTCTCGAGGCTAAGGGATCTACCAGTAGCTATGTGTTCATCTCTCTCTATGCATGATCATATTGTGATCATGATCTTTGTAATCAAGTAGATCTACCTTGCTACTCAAGTGCTTTAATAGATCTCTAGCTCTCCACACGTGTGTGTGAGTGACAGCGTGCATACCGTGGTGGCACTTAGGCTAGAGGTTACATAAATACTCATCGTGCTTTAATAGATCCATGCTTTTACCCACGTGTGTGATAGTGATAGCGTGTGCGCCGTGTATGGCACTTAAGCTAGATTACATATATATTCATGAGTATATTTTGAGTTGGTTGTCTCTATGAAATTGTGGTGTTTGTTGGAACCATCTAGCGCTATGGGTGTGGAGTTATCTAGATGGGGAAGGCGGACTTTGAGGTGTGCTTTTGTAGGCCTACCATGGATTAGAGTGTCCAACCGGAGAGTAGTTTAGAGTAGTATCATTAAGAGAAGATATTTATATGAGAGAGTGTTCACTAGTAAAAGTATGATCCCTAGGCCTTGTTTCTAAACATTGAAACACCGTTTGCATCTACATCTGTTGCATGTTTGCTTGATTTCATCTTTATTTCTGTTTGCTTTTAGTCTCTCCCACGACAACAACAAGTCAGAAACTCTTTTCTGGCACCGTTGCCACTTGTATTTTACTATCTCTTCGCCGAACTAGTGCACCTATACACCTGACAAGTGTATTGGGTGTGTTGGGGACACAAGAGACTTCTTGTATCTTGATTGTAGGGTTGCTTGAGAGGGATACCTTTGACCACTTCCTCCATGATTTCGATAAACCTTGGGTAATCCACTTAAGGGAAACTTGCTGCTGTTCTACAAACCTCTGCACTTGGAGGCCCAACAACTGTCTACAAGAATAGAAGTGCGTAAACATCAACTTTATATAAAAAGAAGTGTCAAAAGCATAATATTAGCATGGAACCATCAAAAATTATAGATACGTTATGGACGTATCAACATCCCCAAGCTTAGTTCCTGCTCGTCCTCGAGTAGGTAAACGATACAAACAATATAATTTTTGAGGTGACATGCACCATCATAATCTTGATCAAACCATTTGCAAAGCATGGATAGCTGGGATCAAAGTACTCTAAACATGAGCATGAAAGATGTAGTTCTAACAATAAGATATAGCAACCAAGTTGCAACATGAAAAGGTTACAAACAAAGATCATGAATAACAATGTATTGAAAAACATTTGTTTGTTTCACATAAAGAAAACATAATAAGAGTGGTATTCAGCTTGTCCCTCATAGTATAGCAAACTATAAATGCATAGGAAACCTTCAAAGTCCATAAGGGTGACTAGATAAAAATAGTTCAAGAACAAGCAATATCAACCTTATGAATCAATCAACAAATTTTGGGACAATGCACATAGAACTAAGAATGGCAACTATGCTCTCTTAATTGGTGCCTAAGGATAGAAGGTGGAGACTCAATATAATAGTGGAAGAAAGGCCCTTCAAAGGGAAGCAGGGATTTCAAGATTCATAAAGTGCTTCCAAAAATTATGGTACTTGTTAGATTTCAGCTCTCATTGCCCCTATCATAAGCATCTTGAAGTGATTAAGGTTAAAGTGAACAAATATGGAGTATATGCTTGACAAAGTATAAGTTGGCAATCTCATGTCCCTTGAGTATGATGGCCGCTCCTCATGCTACTCAACTTTAGTCACCGATAAGTTCTTGTCATAGTAAGTACATGTGTATCATAGAGAGCCGTCAATGGGGTACCCCTTGCCCAATGATACACGATCTATCCCATAACAAAATGACAAGGCAAGTAGACAATGAGCATCTCAGCAATCTTCTGATTTACCATGGGAAAATGGTGCTTTTTTCTCTCTTTCCTCTTTTCTCATCTCTTTTTTTTGTCAATCTCTATCTCTTTTTTATAAGAAGAATGCTTCATAGATTGCTCATTATGGTGATGCTGCAAGTTTCCACCATGATTAGGCATGACTTAGGCTAGCGGCCTAGGAGTTTCTCTAACACACATACATAACTCCATGGACTTACAAGCTCCCCTTTCATTTCACACCGACGACATCCATAAGCAAAAGAGCATGATATCAACTGGGTAGATATTTACAAGTGTTGAAAGCATTCCTCGTGACAACATGGTTATGCTAATCCCAACTTATAATTGCAAGCATATACAACATAGATGACATAATGGTTCAAGTTTATTAGGGGCAAAAAAATAAAGTGTGCCAACAAGTTTGTGAGAGCTTTAATCACTAACTTTCACATAACAAGTTTAATTTGGAAGATAGATAAAACAATAATATACTTGGAATTGTGTACACACCATGTATAGGAATTTATAGTGGACACTTTGGAATTACTTGGTTTCTTGGGAGTTGGATGCATGAGTAGAGCTTACTCAATACAAGTGGAGGCCAGCAAAAGACTGGGAGCGACCATCTAAGAGAGCAATAATGACCATAATCATGCAGAACGATAAAACATTAATAATCAAAGCATAAAGTGGTACCACAAGTCAAAAACTAAATTATCATAGACTCTATGGTGACTGGTTTATAGTCATAACATGGTGTGAGCATGTGCCACGTCAACCCAAACAAAGCATCAAAGGAGAATACCACAATATTATGCTTTTATATGCTAAAACAACACATGATTCTTTCAAGCCACATTAAGCAATCTCAATTGTTTGGAACAAGTCATGCTACAGCAATAACCACTAAGCATAGGGTCAAAACAATACCGAACATGACATGATAAGGTCTAGGCCACAGTTGACGAGGTTTAATCTCGTCAATGCCCATTGTTATGGACTTGGGTTTTGGAGAAGATGGGGATGCTGGAGATCGTGGCACGGTTAACAGACAAGCAACCAGGGACACGAGATTTACCCAGGTTCAGGCCCCCGGAGGGAAAACCCTACTCCTGCTTGTCTGCTCTTCGATTACGGCGGAACCGAAGGTTACAGGGTGCGCAGATTCGATCTGGCGTGGATGCGTGTGCGAAAGTATGAGTCGAGTTAGTCTAGATCTGTAGATCTGTCTATTGCATACGTGCCCTCCTCGTTGGACCCTCCTAGCCTTTATATATGGGGAGGCTAGGTCTCAGGTACCGATACGAGTAGGTTACAAGTTAGATTCGAACTCTAGTCTTGAGGTTTCCTTGTCTTGTGCGCTTGGGAGTCCGTGTCCATATGAGCTTCATAGCAGCCGAAACGTCATAGGCGTCATGGACCCTGGTAGGTCGTCGAGTGGGCCTTCCGTCGGGCTGGACCAGGTATACTAACATCGGGTACCCGTATGGCATATCCATGTCAGTAGCCCCCGAGTCTCCATCCGAAACGTAGATTCGGGTGGAGACTTAGTTGTCTTGAACCTTGTATTTGGATGTCGGAGTCGAAAGTTGTGTCGAGTGCGAAGCACTTCACCCGGAAGTTCATCGGGTCAGCTGAATTTGTTCGGCTGCTGTAAAGGAATCGACATCGTGGACGTAGTCAACACAATGGACTATAGGGTGCGCGACCAGCGCTCCCTATGGGAGTAGCCCCCGAGTGTCTGTTCGAGTCGTAGACTCGAGCAGAGACTTTAATTCAGCCATTGTTTGCTTCAGGTCCGTAGGACACAATTTTTTCGGATGCTTGAATCAATCCTCCCTATGGGAGTAGCCCCCGAGTCCGTAGTGGAGTCGTAGACTCGGCGTAGGACTCGAAGATCTTGTGTGTGCGCGACCAGCGCTCCAGTTTGGAGTAGCCCCCGAGTGTCTGGCGGAGTCGTAGACTCGGGCAGAGACTCGAGTCTTGTATCGTGCAGTTGTAGCCGAAAATTTCGTGGGCGTACCGCTGACCCGGAAGTACATCAGGTACGCGACCAGCGCTCCTGATAGGAGTAGCCCCCGAGTATCTAGTCGAGTCGCAGACTCGAGTGGAGACTCATGCGAGGAGAAACCACTGACCTGGAAGTGCATCGAGTCAGCGTCTCACACATAAGGAGCCGAGAGTCGATGTAGTGGAGTGCGCGGCGTTTAGCCGGAAGGACTCGATGTTCCGGATGAAGTCGACACTGTTTCTTCTGTCGGGTGCGCGACCAGTGTCGCATCAGTCGGGTGCGTGGCCAACATCACGTCTTTGTAAGCTGCATAAAACATAAAGAATTGTGAAGTACTTGTATCTTGTAAGGAATACTTGCATTTTGTCTGTTTTAGTAAGATTCTGGTGCCGATCGAGTTGACACTTTTGCACTGTATGCTAGGCCTTTTCGTTAGCCTGATTACCCTTAGTCTCAGTACCTTGCCGAGGCACTCGGAGTTTAAGGATTCGACGATCAGGCGGAATCAGCTACTCGGGCTGTCGCGTTCGAGGTGCTCGAGTGCGTGGAGCCGATGGCACATTAGGTTACTCGAAGAGGGCGCAACCCCCAAGTGTTTCGAGTGCGAGTTAAAAAAGAAATCAGCTCTAAGTAGAGGGAAACTTAGCTTTATTGATTCTCGTGGCGAAGTTGATGCGGTAGCGGATCACGCGGCGGACGTAGTCGAAGCGGTGGACCACGGTCATAGCAACGGCGGGTTTTCGGAGTTGATGGTGGTGACGAGCTCCGTATCCGAAGATTACCGGCATCCGAAGGATGTATCGGGTCATCGCAGCCGAAAGCCGCATCGACTCGCCGAAGCGGAGGGAGCCCCCAAGTCCCCAAGTTGTTGAAGCCGAAAATCATATTGGATCGGCGTAGTCGAAGACAGCAGCATGTCACGCGGCGGAGTCCTAGAGCATAGAGGTCATGGGACCTCGAACGGCCGATTCCAAGATGAAGACAGATTCGTCACGTGCGTGTGTTGCAAAACATCCGATTAGTACAAATAAATAATTAATCGACAAAGTAATCAATGAGAAGATGAGAAAGATTCCAATGCCGACATGAAGAGCTGATCTGTGGAAGTATTTCGTAGATGTTGATCGTCAGCATGTACTACATGTGATGGGCAAGTACTTGCACGCAAGATTTTAAGAAGTGCTTGCACTCACGAACAGTTAGTAGTAATACATAGGATTGAATATGATAATCATAATAATTTGAGCGAGGAAAGATTGGCTTTACTCATCTGACCATGCGCGCATTGTGCGTCGCCATGCCTGCAACTTTTTTGAATAAAAAATAATTGAATCACCTCTTGGGAGAACCAGCATGTGCATAGCCGGCCGGTCAGATGTGCCGCTATTGGCTTGTTTCGACTACGTATTGCCTCTTTCTTGTCTTGCTGTCTCGATAAAATAGACTCTTGGAGATTTGTTGAAGATGAACGTGGTGAATTGACCAGATGTGATCTGGCTGCCGTTGATGACGAAGGATCTCGCCCAGATGACGATGAGGAAGCCGAATCATATCTGCTCCGCAGGAGCCGACGAATCGTGGATTGCAATGATTGGGACCGTCACGACCGCACAATCAGCGCCCCCAATTCCCACAGACGGCGCCAATTGACGAGGTTTAATCTCGTCAATGCCCATTGTTATGGACTTGGGTTTTGGAGAAGATGGGGATGCTAGAGATCGTGGCACGGTTAACAGACAAGCAACCAGGGGACACGAGATTTACCCAGGTTCAGGCCCCCGGAGGAAAAACCCTACTCCTGCTTGTCTGCTCTTCGATTACGGCGGAACCGAAGGTTATAGGGTGCGCAGATTCGATCTGCCGTGGATGCGTGTGCGAAAGTATGAGTCGAGTTAGTCTAGATCTGTAGATCTGTCTATTGCGTACGTGCCCTCCTCGTTGGACCTCCTAGCCTTTATATATGGGGAGGCTAGGTCTCAGGTACCGATACGAGTAGGTTACAAGTTAGATTCGAACTCTAGTCTTGAGGTTTCCTTGTCTTGTGCGCTTGCGAGTCCGTGTCCATATGGGCTTCATAGCAGCCGAAACGTCATAGGCGTCATGGACCCTGGCAGGTCGTCGAGTGGGCCTTCCGTCAGGCTGGACCAGGTATACTAACATCGGGTACCCGTAGGGCATATCCATGTCAACAGTGAAAACTAACTCCGTTTGTACCACTTATAAACATGAACCTTCCTACTTCTTCTCCAACACCAATCAACTTATTTGAAACAACAAAGAGTAAACGTGGGTCCAACCACTTTATTCAAGCAAACTAAGCAAACAAAACTAAAAAAGAAAACTAAGACGCTCCAAGAATAACACAACAATGCATGAAATGATAAAAATGAAGTGTCTAGAAAGACCTGAGATTTTTATTAATGAAGAAGGGGTTGCCTTGGGCATCCCCAAGCTTTGACGCTTGTACCTCTTGAATATTTCTTGGGGTGACACGGGGTCCCAATCTTGAGCTTTTGTCCATTTTTTATCTCATTACATTATTCTTTCTTTACACCTGAAATTTTTTCTTCATACAAAACTTCACACAATCTTTATTAGTAACATTAGTGCATTCAAAAGATAATAGACCTTTGGGTTTAGTTTTAAAAACAGAAAAACTTTCACTAAAGTCACAAGATACTGCAGAAATTCCCTCAAAAATCCCAATTTCCTAAAAAGACCCCCAAAAGGAATCAATAAGAAGCAAATGCAAATAATGACAGAAATCTGTCAAAACAGATCAGTAGGTAGAAACTGATTTTTTAGAAGACCTTATGTTGCTCAAATAAAAAAATGTTGAACTAATTAAAGTTAGCTAATAACATGGGGGATTTATTCATAAAATTACAGCTCAATCCGACTTATAGAGATTTTTCAAGAATTTTTAGAGTGGAGCGCAAAAATCTGTTTTGGGACAGCAACTCCCCAAATCTTACTTTCCTCTCATTAGAGGTTATTCTTGGCACAAAAGCCAAATAAAAAGTATAAGGAGAGGTTATTACAGAAGTAATAACTTCCAATACTCATAAAAACTATTGAGTTATATCCCAAGAAGTACTTTTCTTTAACGCCTTTAAGTTAGGCACAAGAAGCAAGATTCAAATATTTTCAAATAAAGAAGCATTAAGAGCAACTTTTGTTTTAATAGGAGAGGCAAAAGGTATTATATACCTTTATTAAATGGGAATTTATATTTAATGGTGCCTTCCTTCAGTTCAAAAGCTTCCATGGTAAGATTTGTTTTGATTTTATAGGCATGAACACAAGTGTTCAAGGTCGACCCCCACTTAACCTTTACTCATCTTTCCAATCACTTTCTTTTTGGAAACGTTTTTAGGTAACAAGTACAACTATTTTTTTTGTAATTCACAATCCCTATCCATACTAAGATAGAGACCAACTTAAAACTTAAATTAAAAACTACTTAGAGACAAAGCAAACAAGTGCACACACGAATATTCACCCACACGCTATTGCTCCCCCGGCAACGGCGCCAGAAAAGGTCTTGATATCCCACAAGTATAGGAGATCGTGTGTAGCCTTTTCGATAAGTAAGAGTGTCGAATCCAACGAGGAGCTAAAGGTAGGATAAATATTCTCTTAAGTTCTATCAACCATTAATATAACTCTACGCATACTAAACGTTTGTATTATCTAGGAAATAAAACTAGAGCAACAAAACGAGTACTAGAGAAAGCTTTGCAAGATAATAAATAACAAGAAAGTAAAGCTAGTTGCTGCAGCAATAAAATACACTAAACTAACATAACCATGAGTGTGAAATAGTAGTGGTAATTGTGGTGGCTTTATCCAAGTTTACTTGACGAATAAATCGGGTTTATTGTCTTTGATGCAATTTTCTATGTGGAAGAGGCTAAGTATACATGCGCTTCACTACTTGAAATTACATGTACTATATGATTGGATTGTTAGCAAACATCCGTAACTACTAACAATGCATCAAGGTTTTCCCAACTATAGCCTTAAGTTAATGGTCCTCTTACTCCCATACGTGCAATGTTTCGGTTCGCGTCCTTAGGTTTCTGTCACTCCGGCAGAACTTCCCCCTTCCTCTTACACATACTACAAACCCTATGGTGTTTAATCCAAGCACACAAATATAATGGACACCAAAGAACTATACCATATCAACATACAACTCTAATGAACCAAAGAAGTTCAACCATTCAATCTAAGAATAAAGAAAGTATACAAACATGACATAGATTATAGGATTATAACTTATAACATCAAACACCATGTTTACATAGAACGGTACAGAGGTGTATGGGAGGATGAACCACTGCATGCTAGGAGGATTAGGTGATGGAGATGGCGGTGAATATGGTGAAGAGGGCGGCGGTGGCGCGGGGGACTCCTTCCCCGCTGCTGGTATCATGGGGAAGCACCGCCCATTAGCGCCCTTCCTTCATGGCTTCTTGGGAGCCCTCCCCCATGGAGATGGGATCCATGGGAGAGGCAAAAATGTGGCTTTGGTGGCTGCAAATTCGCGGGTGGAGGTCTCTTCCACGAATTAGGTTTCCTCCCTTTATATAGCTTCTCGGATTCCCGTCACCCCATCTTGGGCTACAGTAAATCAGGCCTAGCGAGCCCGTCTGGACTTGGAATCAGCTAAATTTTATGTCCAAAATAATTGTCGCAAAATTTCCTACAACTTTGTAGTTGAAGATGTTTCCATTTGACGCCGCCTTCAACCTGAAACATGACCATCTTCAAAAAAAGTTCTCAGACAGATTTTTGGAAAATCCCAATTTGACTCCAACGAGGGTTCCACTTGTATTCTTGATAATTCCTACACATCAAAATGTAAAACAAGAACATTATGCACTTTTGCAACTATTAGTAGATTAGTCCAAATAACTCATGAACTTTATATAAAAAGAAGTGTTAAAGCATAATATTAGCATGAAGCCATAAAAAAATATAGATACATTATAGATGTATCAGATGTTACACAGCTGAAGCAGGCGACGAAGCCAGTGAAGATGGGCTGGCGAGGAGGGTGCCGAGCTGGATGAGGACGACGAGGGCGGCACGGGCGGTTCCGCTGGCGCGGGCGGAGTCGCTAGCCTGGGCGGATACGGAGCCTCGACGGGTGGCGACCCGAGCGGCGACACGGGCGGCGACCCAGGCGGTGACACGGGCATGTGCACCGAGGTACCTGGCGAGGCGGGCGTAGACATGGCCGCCGCGGTCACTCCTCGTCGAGCAGGACCGGCCTCAGGAGGGCCAGCATGCGTCATGGGTGTCATCAAAAGTCCCTACTGAAATGGACACACCAACTCATCAAAGTAAACATGCCGTGAGGTGAAGACACAATGATATACGGGATCATAGCAGCGATAGCCCTTGGTGTTGTCTGGGTAGCCGAGAAACACGCAAGGGAGAAAGCGCGACGCAAGTTTGTGTGCAGCGGTGGCAGCGGTGCTAGGGTAGCAGTTGTAGCCGAAGATGCGAAGATCATCGTAGGCGGGGGGCACACCAAAGAGGAGATGGTGCGGTGTGTATTGACACCGAGAACGGCAGGGGCGAATGTTGACTAGAAGAGTAGCCGTGGCGAGGGCATCCGGCCAGAACCGTGGTGGCATGTACACATGGAACAAAAGGGTGCGGACGCAGTCGTTGAGAGTACGGAGGATGCGTTCAACACGACCGTTTTGTTGAGAAGTGTATGGACATGTGAGATGGAAGATAGTGCCATGAGTGGCGAGAAGGGTGTGAATGGTGATGTTGTGGAACTCTTTACCATTATCGGTTTGTAAGGCGTAGATGGGGCGATCGAATTGGGTGGAGACGTAGGCGAAGAAGGAGGTGAGGGTGGAAGTGACATCGGATTTACGGTGCAGAGGAAAAGTCCACACAAAGTGCGAGTAATCATCCAAAATCACAAGATAGTAAGTATAGCCAGAATTACTCAGAACAGACGAGGTCCAAACATCACTATAAATAAGTTGAAATGGAAAAGACGCAACTATGGAGGAAGAACTAAACGAAAGACAAACATGTTTGCCTAGACGACATGCTTCACAAGAATGAGCATCCTTTTTATTACAAGAAAAGGAGAATCCTTGCATTATTTGACGAAGGGCGGTGGAGCTAGGATGGCCGAGGCGGGCGTGCCATAGGTCGACACTAGCGAAGAGGGCGAGATGGCTACTGGTGGCGGGGGAGGACGACCGAACAGGGTACAAATCGCCAGGGCTGTCACATCGGTGGAGAAGCATCCGGGTACGACCATCCTTAACAGAAAAACCAGAAGCGTCAAATTCCACAGTCACAAAATTATCACGAGCGAGAGAACTAATAGAAACAAGGTTTTGGATCAAGTTAGGAGAAACAACAACATTATTGAGAGAGGGAGGGGTGGAGGTGGAGGGAAAGGAGGCGAAGCCGGTGTGAGTAATGGGAAGAGCATGACCGTTGGTAACGATTATGCGAGAAGAAGTGGAAGTGGAGAAGTTATTGGGATGAGAGTCCATGTGCGTGGAGGCGCCGGTGTCCATGAACTAATCGCCACCACCGCCATACGAGCCCGCGGTGGGAGCAGTCTAGAGAGCGGTTAACAGCTCGGGGTCCCACGGGGCCGACGACGAGGGCGCGGGGTAGTAGCTGGTGGGAGTCAGAGGCGTAGTGTAGACCGGCGCGATGGCGGGCTGAGGTGACACGAAGAACGCCTGGTGGGTGGCCATGCCGACCTAATATGCTCGGGTGAGGGGCTCGCGACACGGGCATCGTATAAGCGTGGACGACCCCATTCCAGGGGTTGTGACCCGTGATCCACAGCGATGTCGGGGCGGCCTGCTGAGGTGGTCGAGGCTGGGGAGGGGTGGTGTTGCCACCGTTTCCACCGTTGTGACGACGACAACATCGGCCACCACCGTTGGCAGGAGGCGGAGGCGCATGTGGTTGGGACACATAGAACCCCGGGGGCGGGGCCGGGGCGCGAGGCTAGGGGCCCAAAGGCGTAGGAGCAGGGGCACCCCGGAAGACGCCGACGGCGAAGGCGGTGTGAGCCGCCCGGGCCCGCAGGTGCTTCAGCCGCCGCTCCTCAAGGTGGAGGTACGCCATGACCTGCTCGAAGGTCGGCGTGGTGGGCAACATCAGGTTGGAGGCGGCGTTGCCGAGGTCCTCGCCTAGCCCTGCCGTCAGCATGGAGAGGAGGATCTTGTCATCGATTGGAAACTCCAAGTCGCAGAGTTCGTCGGAGAGAGACTTGAGGCGGAGGAAGTAGTCGTCGAGGGAGAGATCGGCCTGGGGAGTGCCGAAGAACTCTTGCTGGAGGAACGTGACGCGCTGGATCTCGTTGTCGGTGAAGAGGCCGATGATCTTGGTCCAGACGGTGTGTGCGGTGTCGCCGTCGCAAACAACGATGCAGAAGATCTCGCTGAGACGGTCTGGTAGAACCGGAGGATGATGGTGGCGTCGATCGTCAACCAGTAGGGGTCGTGAGGCATGGCGAGGAGGTTGATGGTGCCATCGACGTGGTAGAGGAGATCATACTCGCGGAAGAGAAGGCCGAAGTACGTCTTCCACGGGAAGAAATTGGCAGCGGTTTGAGAGAGCTTCACCGACACACGCTCAAGGATGGGGACGTCGCGGATGACGGCGATGGAGGGGCCAGCGAATGAGTTGCTGCTCCCGGAGACAGAGGAGTTGAAGGGGTTGCTGGAGGAGGAGAGGTCGGCCATGTTGGGGGTAGGAGGAGGGGGTAGAAGCGGTGGGTGTGGGGGCGGAAGCGCCGGCGGCGCCTGGGAGGCGGCGACTAGGGTGGAAGGTGGAGGAGGGCCGGCGGTGCCGTGGGGAAGGAGGAGCGGCGACTAGGGTTTGGGGGCGGTGGAAGTCGGCGACACCTTGGAAGGAGGGAGGCAGCAGCTAGGTTTTGGGGATCAGGGTTAGACTGATACCATGTAGAATAATTATGGGAGGATGCGCAGCTCCAATAGGACCGGCTATCTCATACATATATATATATATATGGAAGTACATGGTCAATTCCGAGGGGTACAATTCCGAGGGTACAAGGAGACATATACAAAATACAACATCGTATCTCAACAGGCCCCAACTAATGGAAGCATGTTAAAATGCGATTATTTTTAAAAAATTACTAAAACTGGTTGTACCGACAACCGGAATTATAGCAATTTTATCCAATTAACTTCAATACAAAGGATGATAGGGACAAACTTTCTCGCCAAATTGCGAAGCTCTCAAACTGCCGCATCGTTGCCAATCCCGCGACAGTTCCATCCTATCCCATCGATCTAAAAATAATAGCATCCCCATCCTTCTCACCAATAGCCTTGTGTCTCTTCCAATCCCTCTTGGGTCGTAGCCTAGTAGGGGACGACTGCTTGCCCTCCATGGAATTATCGAACCTATTAACTAGGCTCACCACAATACCTTTGTTTTCCATATCATTACCAACAAATTTAGTTGTTTTTTCTCCAAATCAGCACCTGCCATCTTAGAATATGTGGGCTTTGTACCAACACTAACTGCTAATTCATTACCATTTGACACTGGAATATCATCAGTATAGTAATCATCAACACCATCATACTATCCCTGCCCACGACCATGTACAAAGTGACCTGCTCCCCTTCCCATGCCTCCCCTACCGTGACCTTAGCCACGACCCCTGCAGGTCCGGCAAGTAGCCAAGGGGTTATTTTCTATCATTCATAGAGCGAATTCCATTGTCATGTTCCTTGTAAACATGGCCTAACAGACCATAAACTCCACACCGACTCGGAATCTTCTCATACCAAATCTTAAAAATATATCTCTTACCCCCTCTCGACATTGATACAACCCTCTAAAGGTTTTTGAACATCGATCTTCACACGAACCCTACAAAAGTTTCCAAAAAAATCCATCGAATCCGGTTCTTCCACTTTAAACTCCCAACTCTGCTAGCTAGATTGCAATGGCCTATATAAGCTACCGAAAGATCATTTATTTGAGTTCAAACCATAATGAAATTGAGTTCAATGAGACTAGATTTTTTAAGGAACACGAGGATCTGATGATCAGACACCCGATACCGGGCCTTTTGTTTGATTTGGAGAAGGGTGATATTAGGCGTCCCCCGGGGGATTTGAAGTTTTCATCCCCCAGGTCCCTAGCCAACCACGTGTCCCCTATTTTCTGTCAAATCCCGCTTTTGCTACAAAACGTACCAATTTTGCTATAAAATCTTCCGTTTTTGCTACATGTAGCAAAAATATTTTGACTCAGAAAATGGAAAAAAGACTAGACCTCGCCGGAGATCTCACCGGAGACCTTGCCAGTGACTTTGTAGCAAAAAAAGCACTAATGTAGCAAAACCAACTTCGCCGGAGACTTCCGTCGGGAGATCTCGCCGGAGACTTTGTAGCAAAAAATTTACGCTGTTGTAGCAAATTCATAAAACGGTTGTAGCATAATAAATTAACAATTGTAGCAAAAAAGTCCATCGACGGAGGAGAAGATTTCCCCGTGTCTCTATAGTAAGGTTGTTGTGCCCCTGTAGCAGGGCTTCGTACCTTTTGTAGCAAGGTCATTGTACCCCTGTAGCAACACCAGACATCTCTTGTAGCAGAGCCTTACGCCGCTTGTAGCAACGCCTCTGCGTCTCTCTAGCAGCGTTGGCGGGACTCTGTAGCAGGGCACACCGCCAGTTGTAGCAGGGGCGCCGTGCCTATATAGCATCGTCCCCCGCCGTCCGTAGCAGACAGCGTCAGTCGCCACCATATGTTATGAGCGCTGCTCACCGTCGTTGCAGCACCGCCCGCCATCGGCTGCAAGGGCGCCCACCATGGTTGCAGCACCGCCCGCCCTCGCCGCCAGCGGTAGCAACACTAGCCGTCATTGCAGCACTGCCTGGCGAGCTTGGTATCGAGCAGAACGGAAGAGGGCGCAGCGGTGGTGCAAGCGCGCGGTGGCACCGGTCACGAGCACCATGCAACCGTGGAGAAGGAGGCATGGTGGAGGAGGGCCCGACGGAGGAGAGAGTCACGGAGGAGCACGACGGCGCCGCGAGGCAGAAGCTCGGCGAGGCGGAGGGGCAGCGTCGCGGCTGGACGGCAGCATCACGGCTGGGCGGTGGAGATTTTTGTTGAAAGTTTTGTTGGGAGGAAGGTAGAAGAAGGGAAGAGATAAGATCAAGCCCACACTTTCTTGTACGTACGTTTCTAAGTCTTACTGTGCGTCCCGAGGGATAGAAGCTAGCGATCCCTCGGAGGAGCCCAATCATTTTCGATTTTTTTACAAATATGACCCTTTGCAATTTGTCATCGCCAAAAATACCCTCCTCGCACCGCAAAAGCCAAAAATACCCTGGCGGGAGACTGAAAAGGCGACACGTGTCACCTCCCGCCACGGGGGATGGCGGGATGTTCCTCCCGCCACAGGGGGTGGCGGGATGTTCCTTCCGCCATGGGGAATGGCGGGATGAGGTGGCCCCATGGCCAGGCCAACGGGGGAGGTTCGACTTGGCGCTGGCGGGAGGTTCGACTTCGTGCTCGCACTGGTGGGCCCCACGGATCATTCCGCCACCGCCAAAGGCGGAAGGAACATCCCGCCACCCCCTGTGGCGGGAGGAACATCCCGCCACCCCTCGTGGCGGGAGGTGACACGTGTCACCTTTTCAGCATCCCGCCAGGGCATTTTTGGCTTTTCCGGTGCGAGGAGGGTATTTTACGATGGCGAATTGCAGATGGTCATATTTGTAAAAAAATCATCATTTTCCTTGACTTTTTTACAAATATAACCCCCTCTAAATTTCTAACGCCAAAACTAACCCCTGTTCAACTCTATTGCTAAAAATAACCCGGCGGAAAGAGGAAAAACTGCCACATGTAACATCCCGCCATGACAGATGGCGGACCTCACATCTCCCCACAGGGACCGGCGGGAAGAACATCCCGTTCATACCAATGGCGGGAGGAGACGTGGTTGCCGATTAAAGAAATCATGCCGCCATGTTTGGCCAAAGCATGCATTTACTAACTAATCTAGCCTGCAGGCATACGTACCTTGGGTTTGGCTTAAGACTAATTAACTACTGGTAGTATCTAACTATATAGTTACCTACTTACTCTGCTCTCTCTGCTCCCAACGGCGGTGCATGCCTCATGTTCTCTCTACAGCATCATTTACGCAGGGCTTAATTAGTCAATGCAATTAAGACATGGCCCTTTCCGCCAGCTTACAAGGCACATTTCGCCCATGGGACCGGCGGTATGTCCCTTTCGCCATTGTGGTTGGCGGGAGGTTTGCTCCGCCGGTTGCTGTGGCGGGACGTTATACGTGTCACCTTTTGCACGTTCCGCCAGGTTATTTTTAACAATAGAGTTAAGAAAGGGTCAGTTTTGGCGATGAGAATTTGCAGATGGTCATATTTGTAAAAAAATTATTTTCCTTTGGAGAAGGCCGCAGCGGAAGCACACCCAACATCCCAGGCCCAAGGTAACGTCGAAGCATCACTTCGCGTCAATCACGCGACCTCCCGACCAAAACCCTTTTCCTTCGACCATCCCCGACGAGATCAAAACCCTGGCCCTGGCACATGGCCCGCCCTGTCATTGAGAATTTAACCCCGAGCGGTGTTGCTGCCGCATTGATGCTTTGCCACCCACCCCATCACTGACACCCGGTCTCCCATACTTTCACCTCTCCCGAGGTCACCCAGGTTTTTTACTCGTTTCTTCTCGAAGGCACCGCAGTTTCTACCTGACCTTCCACCAGGCCAACCCACAGCAAATTTACCCTCCCCCAGACTGTAATTTGTTTTTTTTGTCTCAGAGCTTTTCAATTTGCAGCGGTGCCCCTCCATCCCAGCCAGTGAGCAGTTCACGGGTTGTCACTGTCGGGCACAGAGCACCGCCGCACTTCCCCACCGAGGCCACCCCCAAGGAGTTCCACGGCCGCACGGCGCGAGTGTGACCAAACCCTAGCACGAACGCGTCGCCGATGGCGGAGGACGGCGAGGAGAAGCTGCTCGCCACGGTGCAGCACATCGCCAAGACCCTGGGCCGCACCGGCACCATGACGGAGGACATACTCAAGGTCTTCTCCAACTACGACGGCCGCCTCTCGCTCGAGAAGCTCTACGCGGCGGCGGCTGCGGCAGGGGGTGGAGGAGGGGCCGGGGAGCACTCGATGCCAGCCTCGTCGCCCCCGCCCTCGCTGCCCTCCGCCGCCGCGGCGATGGCGCCGCCGGTCACGTCGCTGGAGCGCACCGTGCGCACGCTGGACCGGCAGATCTCGCAGTTCGTCACGATGGACAGGCTCGTCTGGGCCGACTCCGCCGACGCGGACGCCTTCCTGGAGGCGGTGGACGACCTCATCGGCACCGTGCAGGAGCTGGACGCCGCGGGGACCAACCGTGCGCTGCTCGACCGCGCCGACGAGCTGCTGAGCCGGTGCATGGCGCGGCTGGAGGATGAGTTCAGGGCGTTAATCGAGCGCCCCGACGATGTGGCGCCGGCGCCCCCTGGCGGGTTCGATTCCGAGCAGAGCGAGGATGAGGACTACGACGCGGATGACGGCTACGGCGACGAGCCAATCCCTATCGCCAAGCCGGTCTCGGACTTCGACGTCATCATCGACGCTCTCCCCCCGGGGTCGGTCTCCGACGTGCACCAGATCGCGCGCCGGATGGTGGACGCGGGCTTCGGCCGCGAGTGCGCCGAGGCCTACGCCGCCGCGCGCCGCGGGTTCATCGACGAGAGCGTCGCGCGCCTTGGCATCCGTCCGCGCACTTCGGACGAGGTCCACTCCTTGCCCTGGGAAGAACTCGAGTTCGACATTGCTCGGTGGATTCCGGCCTTCAAGATGGTGTTCCGCATTCTCATCCCCAGTGAGCGCCGCCTCTCTGACCGTGTCTTCGAGGGCCTCGCCCCCTACGGCGACCTCGCCTTCATTGCCGCAGTTCGCACCCAGGCGCTGCAGCTTATCTCATTCGGCGATGCGGTTGCTGCTGCCAGCCGAGCCCCAGAGCGCCTATTTCGTGTCATCGACATGTACGAGGCAGTGCGTGATCTCCTCCCTGACCTCGACCCTGTTTTCGCTGATCCCTACTCTGCAGCGCTTCGTGCTGAGGTCTCTGCTGTATGCAACACTCTTGGCTCCTCTATCAAAGGTATATTCATGGAGCTAGAAAATCTTATCCGCCGTGACCCGGCCCGTGTTGCCATTCCGGGTGGAGGCATACACCCGATCACTCGATATGTTATGAACTATCTCCGAGCAGCATGTGGTTCAAGACAGACATTGGAAGAGGTGATGGAAGGTGACCTGGGTGCTCTTGGTGTGACTGCTATTGCTGTCGATCCTGATCGCCCTACTTCGTCACTTGCTGTGCACATTGCGTGGATCATGGATGTGCTTCACAAGAATTTGGAGACCAAATCTAAGATATATAGGGACCCGCCACTTGCTTCCATCTTCCTCATGAACAATGGCAAGTACATTATTCAGAAAGTGAATGACAGTGAGCTTGGGGTTTTGCTTGGTGATGAGTGGATGAAGCAGATGTTGAGTAGGGTGCGTCGGTGGAGTATGGAGTACCAGCGTGGAGCTTGGGCAAAGGTGATGTCAGTGCTGCACACGGGAGGTTCTGGCTTTTCTAGTCTCCCTGCGAAGGCCATGCTTCAGAAACTGCAGATGTTCAACGGCTACTTGGATGAGATTTGTTCAGCGCAGTCGGAGTGGGTGATCACAGATGAGCAGCTGCGTGCGGATGTTAGGGCAGCAATAACAGATTCAGTGGTACCTGCATATAAGGGCCTTATTGGGAAACTAAAATCATCTCCAGAAGCTCCGCAGGATCTGTTCATCAAGCATACCCCAGAAGATATTGAGGCATGCATCCAACATTTGTTTGAAGGAGTTGCCAAATGAGCGGTTAATCTGTAGCACCTTATGATGTTGTAGCTGTGCTTTTAGTGTCATAACTAATTTAATATTTAGGCATGCATCCAACATTTGTTTGAAGGAGTTGCCAAATGAGTGGTTAATATGTAGCACCTTATGATGCTGTAGCTGTGATTTTAGTGTCATCACTAATTTAATATTGTGGCAGATATCTGAAGTTCTGAATACTGATAATGGTGTCATTCTGAGTTTGCTGGTGTTTTGCCATAAGGTTGGGTTTTATATTAGATGGGAAAATCATTGTCTTGTCCAACTTTGTAAATTACTGTAGGTGTTTCTGTATCAATTGGTAATGTTGGTCTTATTTAACATATTATCAGTCTTATTTTGGGCCTATTTACCGTTTGCTCAATTTATTTCTTCCAAATTCAGCGTATAGGCTGTTCAAGTGATGAAGGAGAAACAATTATCTTGAGTTCAGATCCGTCAAGCTTTAGCTATTGTGATTATGTGAATGACCCAATTTTTGTAGAAAGCATGGCAAGCTAGTGTGGTCCCTCATCTCATTTGGTCTACCCATATCAGATGGGTCTGTATTGCTCTTCTGTTATGCATAGAGTTTTAAATAGTCTTCAATAATATTTTTCATCCATTTCCAAATAAACTATTGTCATACTCCCTCCGTCCCATAATAGATGTCTTAGGTTTTTCAAATTTTAGATGAATCTATATACTAAATAGTGTCTAGATTCATTCAAACTTTGACAAATTTGTGACATCTATTTTGGGACGGAGGGGGTAGTTGTTTCAAAACAAGGTTGTTCTGGATAAGGGCAGGCTACTATACGAATTTTAGTACTCAGTGGAACTCTTCATAATTCAGTTTTGATAACACAGCTGAAAGGAAATTAGGAAAACATCTGTTTATATCAGGAATATCTGAGTTCTACTGAGGTTCCTTGTCCAATTTATAATTTTAAGCCTCCCATGGAAAAATGTTTTTGGGTGAGGCATCATGGAGCAACAAAGCATGTAGTAAATGGTGTATCCTATGGGTGGATACATTACACATTGCAAGTACCACATAAAAAGGTGGAAAACTTAATGGATAAACAACAATCAGTTTATAGTACATGATACCAGCAAATTTCAAGATTATACTAATTAGTTGAAACTTGAACGGCAAGAAGAAACATGTAGTAGTGTGTGCAATTTTGCGTTGATGTGCACTAGTATTTCTGTGGTAACTGCAACTATGGATCAATTTGTTTCCCATTTTTTGCAGATATGTAGCACATCCCTGAATTTTGTTGCAAAATTTGAAGAGTGCATCATTTATCTACTTTTCTTGGTAAAGATGTCTGTATGGGTAGCAGATCTCCTCTTGATTATTTATACTTTTGTGTTGTGTATCATAGCCTGCCTTTTAGCCCATTCAGTGATTTTGGCTTTCCTTCTGTATAAACCATTTACTTGGTTATTTTTGTCTGAACAAGAGTCAAAGGGCTACTGCAGTTGTGAATAATTGATGCGTTGTAAGTACTCTTCAGTCGTCATTTGTTGGATGTTGCTATCGTGAAGTAAGCTCCTTATGACTCTTCAACAAATATCATTTGTTATTTACTGAATGCTTTGTCTGTGTGCACATATGTTGCTATCATGAATGACTCAGTCTACCTTTTACTTAAATGATGGTCTTCTGACTTGTGTATTATTTTAGAATTCAAGAACTCATTTGCATGTACATATTGGTATGTATCTTAGTGCTAGCGAAGGCGAACAATGATTTTATGCTTGGTTTCAGAATTGTTTCTTTCCTAAAGTTTGTTTTGCAATCCTGTTCCCCCAGACCATGAAGTATGAATTATGAAACATTTTACCTAGTCAACTATTTTAGCTGCAGATGATTGAACTGGATATCACAATCGCTTGCACAGAGGACTCAGGCCTCAAAAGATCACAAGTTATAGATCAAGTGATTTGAGGTAATAATGGTTAATCCCAGTCAGTTTCCTTCTCTAGCCAATCTCAAGTTTTACATAAATCGACATAGTGTTATGCCTCTGGCTTCTTCAGTCAATTGCTGAGAAGGCCATGTACAGCGTATTATGCAGATTATAAGAGATGTAACACATTCCAGGTGAATCTTTCTTACAAGATGGACTTCAAGTAAAAAGCGAAAACAGTGCGCCAAACGCATTAGGTTAATGCAAGGAGAAAAATCTTATTTGAGTGTTTGATCCATTAGAACTGTGGAATAACATTTTTCAGTATGTAATCGGTTGCTATCCTATAAACCCTCTCTGTTGGGTGCACCGCATCGTAAAATACATAGGACGACGGATTCCTGCAGGCACGTGTAAATACATTGCAAAGTAGTCCGACCTCTGTGAGCCCAGTACCGCAACATCCCCGTTTTTTCTCTGTAAATCCTGTTGTCATGACAAGTTTTGTGAGAACTTCAATAATTACAAGAAAGCAGAACAGGTGACATGCATAACAGAAACTGATAGCCTGCTTCCTGCTGTCAAATTCTTAGCTGTTTGTCTTTCTGACAGCTTCTAACAAAAATGAAACAGTGCTAGGAGGAACTAGACACTTCTTTGATATAGTAGAAGCGAGAATTCCGAAAATTTGTCTCTGACAGGGACCAAACTCCGGTCGTTGGAATGCGCCAACTGCGACCCAACCAAGGCTACTGCCCCGTTCTCTCTTTCTGACAGCTTCTAGCTGTAGGTGGCCAAGCTTAGAACTGTGTTTCACTAACTTTTATTTAGTTAGCATTATGATGCAATCTTGGTGTTTTGTCTTCAGGACTAACTACATGTACTTTACTGTTTCTACTTTTGCTATGGTTATTAAGATGCTTTCTTGGTTTTTTTCTTCAGAACTAACATATAAGTGATCTTGCAGGTCATGGGGTGAACATTACTACTCCTACTAGATAAGTTGTGAATCATGACATCAATAGAAAAAGTACCATATCTGTTCGTATTGTCAAGGATCTCCCCGAAAGCTTGGTATGCATTCAGGTATACAATTTTGCTTCCGTTGAGTGAGCGTTGTAACGTTGGAAGCATCTTCTCAAGTTTGGAGTTGTATTCCTGGGCATCCCTGTTTTGCTCATCCACACATGCCCTGTCAGGGTCTCCACTTAGTGTGATCTGAATGGGTAGGCAACCAAATGGAGGAAGGCCTGCGAGGCAGAATTTCCGCCCTCCAAGGTTATACAGTTCCTGCATTCCAGTTTAGGGAATCGAAAGAAGAGTTATACTCCTACCTTTGTTTTGGTTTATATGTTAAGACAACTAGTTTAACAAAATAAAATACCTTGGTAGAAACGACTCAGAATGGAATTTGCCTAATTAATCTTACCTTGACATACTCATGTACCATCCCGAGAATAGTATCTTGGTATTCACCAATGTCCATCCTTCTCCTCGATGAACGGTAATACCGTGTGAAATCATTGGTTCCTGAGTTGATGAGTATCAGAGAGTTGGTAACAATCCTGGAAGCCTCCTTGTGCCCAGCAATATCACCGAGCCGATGAAGGTACTCCTCGAAGAGGTCCACCTGCGTCGACAATGGCAGAGTATGGGACAGGCGCGACGTCCTCTCGTCAAACCCTGACCCAGCCGACGCGAAGTTCACGCCTGTCATGATGTCCTCATCGGACAGACTCGGGTCCAAGTAGGGCGGCGAGAATTCCTTGAGCCGCAGCCTCTCGTTGAGGAGGTCTGGGACGAGGCGGCCATTGGAGAACCTCCCTGTCGGCCTGTCCCCTGGGAAGTCCCTCCCGTAAGGGAGATGGTTTGCCAAGGCCAGAGTGGTGATATGGTCGTTGTTGCCAGTGTCAAAAATGGAGTCGCCGAAGTAGAAGATAGCCGGGAACTTTGGCTGGACTCTCTTGGTGGTGGAGGAAGAAATGGCAGGAGAAGCGAGGAGGAGGAGCACCAGGAGAAGAAGAAGAAGAAGTGGGTGCGCCATGGTAGAAATTCTTGTCTGGGCTCGAGAGTCACCTGCAGCTGCTCCTTATACTAGTATTTGAGAAGGGTCATGAATGCTTGATATATTTGGAGAATATACAACTTAATGCACATCTTCTGGATAGTATCAGCTCTATAGCATATTTTTGCATCAAATCAATGCATTTACTTTTGACTGATGGTTTGGATTTTTTTTGGCAGGATTGGAGATTTTGTAGCCTACCCTATGTGGACCGCATGCCAGTCTTTGTTGATTACCGTGCAGAATGGAGAATTTGGCTGAGAGCAAACATACCGAGTCATTGTAGTATGGCAGTAATATTGTTCTTGGACTAACTTCCTCACTGAACTAGGAGAATACGAAATCTGCCTGTTCTGCCAATTTTCTAATCTACAATACGGAGTATGATTTCCGACCCAGTGACACTGTGACAGGTATAATTGCTCTGGTCTTGTTTCTATTATAGTCAGGAACAGGGACTCGTAATTCTTTGCTGATATTAGGAATTCCGAAAAGGGAAGTCATCACGAGATTGACGACAGTCCTCTTTTGTAGTCAGGCTTCAGTTACTGTCATTAATTGTAGTCCATATTATTTCACCACAGCTAGAAGCCTCAGCCGTTAATTAAGACATTACTGTTTTGGTTATTTTTCCCAGTGAATTTGGATGAAGCTTGATACGCCTTCTTTTGAAAAAAAAAGCGTTTCATATTTGGTAGTATAAAATAACAACGTGCAGATCAAACGTTTGCTTTTTTTCTGAAATGGGGAAAACCTAATCAAACATTTGGCTTGCTACAAACTGTATGCCGTACTACACGACAATGTGTGATGGATGTATGAGTATGACAGATTGGTGGTATCCGTGTGTCGTGTTTATGATTGGGCAGCGATGATAGGTTGGTCATGTATGGGGACAAAACGCAAGTTCACGGGCCGTTGGAACCTATATACAGAAACCTTCCAGAATTTTGATAGGTGACACAGCAAGGAGAGGTTGATACGACTTTTGGAGCTCCATTCGACGTCTAACCGGCGGAGGCAGAAGCAGGTCTCTACGTCATACTCATGCATCCGTGTGCATCATTTAGAAGGGGTAATTGAGTGTGTGAACGTTTTTGCTAGTTTGGACTTTACAGTGGACTAGAATTCCTTTTGACGGGCATTTCTCTAGAACACGGGCTCGAGGATACGGGTCCAAATGTGGGTGTGTTATGGATGTTCCTTTTTTCTACCCCGTCCGTTTAGAAATATAAGGTGTTTTAGGTTTATGAAGTAAATGTATTTAGACATGTTTTAGTGTTTAGATTCATTTAAACCTACACACTAAAAGATATGTAGATACATTAAATTAACTAACCTAAAACATTTTATATTTTCCAAATGAAGGGAGTGGTTTGTAATTTTTTCGCTTACAATTTAAAGAGAAATACTGAAATGAACTACTGTGGATGTGTGATGTAAATGGGATCCCTCTTGATGCCCTTTATCGAGCGCCAAGCTCAAACGTGGGCAAAGGCAAAAGCACGACGATCAGTAGCAGTGGAGCAGTGACGGGCCTAGAATTTTCTAAAAGCCAGGACAAACAAACCTACGATGCTATTTCTTCGGCTCTAGAACATAGTGTGATACAAGGCTTCGCATTGCCGGCAAGCATGGATGGTGGATCCGCCTATAAACAGTAGGCGGGGCAACACCCTTAGGTACAAATCGCCCTCTCATCTTTGAAGCCCTGGACAAATAAAAGTTGGTGTTTTCATCAATCCCATCAAGACAACGTGTGGACTAGGCAAACTAATGAGGAGGTGGACCTTTTGTCCAAAAAAGAGAGAGGAGGTGGACCTTCTGGTCGACCGCATTCAGCAATTGGTCACCCTTTGAACATATATCACGATTCTAGTTTATTTGAGGATTTAAATTTGAGGAACTTTAGAATCTATCCAGCCTTGTCCGTGTAGAGTACAACTCGGCAACATCCGAGATCTGCATGGACGAAGTTGTTTGAAAAACTTAAACTTTCCCTAAGTGGATTATGGTATTGTTTTATAGGTACCGTCGAGCTATGCCATCGGTTTTGATATGTACATGTCGCTATGTAGTCATGGAGTACATGTTTAGGCGCATTCACTATATAGGAGGCCCAAAGGTACATCATGTTCTTCAACACTAGGCTGCGCACTATGTGCACATCTAGCACAACTCGAAGTCCAAACGTAACTATATTTTTTAGACACTTCTTTGTGCTATTCTCGGTTCTAGGATCGTGCAATTGGCTAGTCGTCCACGTCAGTGTCTGGGGAAGAGGGGCCATGTCGAAGCCACGCCTAGAACCGTAGTGGAATGACATCAATGTGAAGGGACCGTTTGTATTAGCTCGACCCGCTTATTTCAGTTCCTTGCTTCCACCTCCTGCCAGAGACTATTTTATTTTGGATAGGGAAATTCCCCGATAAAGCTGCTAGTGCCGATATACATTTCACCCCTGAATGTATTCGAAAGGAGCGATAACCCCCTCAAGTGAAATTTGGTACCGTTTACACCCTCAAATATGCAATATCGGGTAAATCACTCGCTTATATGGTTTTCGAGATAACGTGGAAAATTGTTACGTGATTTGAGCCAACTAGATGTTGGTCCAGGTGGGATGTACGGTCTCACAACCAGTGTCTGCAATATCTCACAACCAGTAGTCCGGGTGTGGCCATGGTCCATCTGAAGCATCCATGCTCTCGTGCTTTTCAACACAAATTAATCAGCATGGTTGCCTCATTGCTCTTTGGGATGGCAGTTGCCATGACCATTCTAGCTTGATGGCGAGCCAGTGACAATAGTTGAGGAGATCCAACGGGTAGGAGGTATCCATCCAGATCTCCCTTGTGCAACAACATGTATGCCTTGTGCAACAACGTTGTTGGGATTAATGCTCTAGAGGCAATAATAATATTGATTATTATATAATCCTTGTTCAATACATGGGTTCATCGAACTATGCTAGTACTGCTGTGAACCTTGATTGTGAAAATAAAAAGCATAACATGCAGGTGTAGTAAAGATGGACACACTAAGATGTTCCTAGTCTAGCCTCTAGGACTAGCTCATGTGTTGTGTGGTGATCAAGTTTCCTGATCATGATATTGAAGGAGATATGCCCTAGAGGCCAATAACTAAAGTGTTTTATTGTTATATCTCTAAATGTTTATAATACGTTTTATATCATGTTATAACTGTATTAAGCGGAAACATTAATACAAGTGTGGTATATAAACAACCAGGTCCCTAGTATCCTCTAGTACTAGTTCGTTGGACAGATGATGATCGAGGTTTCCCGATCATGGACATGACACAAAACAGTCAACTGACAATAAAGTCACTTATGAAGTGATGTACGCACCCAACTGTAGAATTGCAATGTTATCCAGTCACAACGTTCAACGTTGCGATATCTAGCAAAACATAGTAACTTAATCCTTTGACCAAGAGATCATGTTTAATCACTATCTCTCGCAGCTGTTTTGATTACATCAACCACCATGACTATAATTGGGTGGCTATAAATGTGTGCATCATGTATTCCATAGGAATAGTTGAGGCGCATGATCGATATCGGGATTTGCCTTTCTGAGTGACAGATAGATACTCTGGTCCCACTCGGTGAGGCCACATCAATAAGCTTGCAAGCATGCGACTAGGTCACGGGGATGTGATATCACGCGAATGAGTAAATGTGTTTATCGATAACAAGATCGAACTATATATGGATACATGAGATCAAGTCTTAGACAAACCAGGTATCATTGTGCAAAGGGAATAAGACTCAACGTTTAGAAGATTCAAGCGAACAATCATATTTGTGGAATGTGAAGGGATCTACATGTGTTTTCAAATACCGTTGATGATCATTTGATTAGGGAGATGTCCCCTTCATACCTAAACATTCCCCAATCGTAAGTGTGTCACGCTTAAGAGTAGTTGACGTTGGGGTTGATCTAATACCGATAGAGAAATATGAAGAGAGAAACATAAATGTTCCAGATTGAAACCGAAGTGTTCGGAAGTCATTCAAAGGAGTTTTGAACGAGAGGAATTAAATAATATGTAATTAATATTTAATTATGAATTAATATTAAATATATAAGAAAAGGATGAAATTCCCACATGGGACTTCTAGGAGGGAAGAGGGCCCAAGAGGGAAGGGCCATGCGGCCAGGGTGGGAGGCTCCCACCCCGCCGGCCACCCACTAGGTGGGCTTGGGAGAATGGGTGGGGCCCATCCCCGCCGGTCAGCTCACTCCTCCCACCTCCTCTTGTTTAGTCCCACCCCAGGAATTGGGAGGTGGGGAGTGCCCAGTTTTATTCTATATATAGGCATGCCCTCCACCCCAATTTCTCATCATACAATTGGCATTATTCATTCCCTCTCTCTCTCTCTCTCTCTCTCTCTCTCTCTCTCTCTCCTTCCCACGTGTTCCAAGTAAGGAACGTGTTACGAGGAAGAGATATCTCTACAAAGCGCATGCCATCGTGCTGCTAGAATCGGTCTGGATATTCTTCTTCCGCTGCCTTGTTATATCGGGGCCTAGGAGACGTATTTTTCACTGTACACATGTAAAACTAGACGGGGCACTACCACTAGTGGTGCTAGACGCTTGAAACCTTCTATACCTTGAGGTATGTGACGCTCGGCTTCATCAACAACATTTGTGCAGGAATATAATCCCGCAGCCGGTCTTTAAAGGTATGAATACTGTATCCCGCTCGTTACTATACTTCTCCATAGATAGATCTTGAGTTGGTGCATTCTTGTAGTAGGATTTTTTGTTTTCTGCCATGGAACCCCTTCAGATATAGGGATACCACTAACAATGAGAGTACATTGTATGAAAGAGATAAGGGTACAAAATTGATCCAGAGAATGATTTACTATGAGATAGAATCATGTTGTTATAGTAATATCATCAGATCATTATCTTATCCATGAATTCTTAAGACCATGATAATATCAAGTACCCTAATGTACTAAGGCTTGTCCTTGGTATTGTCCCAAACCCACATGCAAAGGTGGCCATGCCAATGATTCTAAGATAAGCACGAAAGTATTTCTAGGGATTTGGATAGTTTAACAAGTGGGATATCGCTCCTCCTGATGATGGAAAGATATTCTCTAGGCCTTATCGGTATTACGATGTCACCTAATCATCTGCGAAGACAAAGTTATGATGATATCATAAAGGGCATCAGTACATATACGAGCTAAAGAGAGTGAAATCATAACGAGGATAACCGGTATAGTGATCAAGAGTTGATTCACGAGGATACCAATATCTCACCTATGATTGTTGTCACACAGATATCGTGAAGCGAAGGGATTAGTATATGTATAATGAACATGTTCACTCGATGTGATCTTCGTATATTGAAGTGGGAACCATCATGGACATTCAGGCTCCGCTGTTGGTTATTGATCTGATGGTATTCGGTATCATGTTTATTTACTATCAAACCCAATCATATCACACGCTTAAGGTAGATGAGAGAGGTATCCAAAATGGTATCTGTACACACCGAAATAGTTCTAGGTATTTGATGAGACACCTCTAAGAGGAATCAGAATAGTTCCAGTGACATAACCTAATTTAGGAAAGTTGTTCCAAAGTCATCGATGATGATTCCAAGGTTTATCGTAATCATCCCGAGACAGTGGATATGTGGGATATATTTTCCAAAGATTCCATAATATATATAGGATCGAGGTACCAGACTCATCTGGGAGAAACCAGAGGTGAAATAGAGTGTTAGAAGGGGTTTCAGTGGTCAGAGTGGATAAGAGGGGGCAGACACACCCTAGGGTTGGCGCCTAGGCCACCATGGCCGACACCCAACCCTCCTAGGGATGGCGCCTAGGCCCAAGGGTGCCATCTCGATTTTACTTATTTGACGGATTGCATAAATAGGAAGGTATCCAATCAAATATCCAAATATGGAAGGTTTTAATCATAACTTGTAAATAAGGAATATGATGATATTTGCTTGATTGTGTCAAGATTGGGATCTTCTATATGGGGAAAGGGATGATCTCTGAAACAAAGTAGATCAGGCACTTGACAAAGGGAGGGGGCGCCACCCCTCCTTGGCCGCTTCCCTAGGAAGGAACCCTAGGGTGCGCCCCTCCCCTCCTCCTATATAAAGCCCTCAAGGTCTCTCTTCAAGACACACCAATAGCTACTCCGCGAGTCTCTCTCTCTCTCGTTCTACACCATAGTAGTGTCGTCGGGAGGCTATGGGACAATCATCGTCAACGTCAAGCTCTGCACGGTGTAATGCTAACGAAGCACCGAACTAGACACATGTAATCCACAGAGGGATCGTTCGTTCGATCCTAGCATCAAGTGGTCACACTCCTCGTGCCTGGGAGGGATAGGCCTAGCTGCGGGGATCGACTCATTCGTCTTCAACATCTACACCAACCGACGTCCTCTTCCGCATCAAACATCGGTATGATTTCTAGGTCTAATCCCATTAGTGTCTTCATGGATAGATCTTGGTTGTTCGTGTATTGCATTTTTTGTTTTGCATGCGCGAACCCTAACCCCGTGCCATGATGTCCATAAAATGGAGGCAAGGTGATTGAATCGTGCGGAGGAGGAAAGAGACCATGTGTCTTTTGTTGGCGTCGTTTGAGATTCGGGTGGAGATGGCAAACACCGCACCTTGAGCCAACCCGCTAGGAATTCCACCAACTATATACCAAGCTCAGTTTAGGGGGAGGGATAGAAGATGATGACTAGTGATGATGAGAGGCTGACATGTGGAGTCCATATTAAATCTCAACATCGTTTTTTGCCCAAAAGCACGTGACAATATGCCATTTTCAGCTCAAAAACCACCTAAGAGGGTGATATACCCTTTATTGAATATTTGAGGTTGTACAATCACTTGAGGGAGTGAGGGTTTATCGCTCGGTTCAAGATAGGTTGTGGGGGTGTCGGGGATGACAAATGTACCTTATCTTTTTCTTTGGATAATTGGACTGGGGCTGTTTGGTTTTAGAAATGGTCCGAGATTGTTATTGCGTTACTTTTTCTACTGGATCTGCATGCAGTAATGACGCATTCTTTTCTTCAACTGGACCTAGTTTTCACTAGGCATAGTTTTTTTTTTTTGAGTGGATTCACTAGGCATAGCTAGTCTGAGTACGATGAGTCATTTTTGTATGGAAAGCCTATTCGCTGCCCATTGTGGCGTTGGCTTAGGGCGTCGCCTGAAGGGAGTCGTTGGTGGCCGGCCCATTTCAGCTTACAAGTTTCTTTTCCTTTTTTGTTTCTGTCTTTTTCTTTTTTTTACTTTACTTTTTATGATTTTTAACTTTGAAAAATCTTCAACTTTTAAAAATGATTAATTTTGAAAATGTACGGATTTCAAAATGTTTAGATTTTAAAAATGTTCAATTTTAAAAAAAGGTTGATTTTGAGAAATGTTCATTTAAAAAATGTCTAGATTTAAAAAATGTTCGATTTTGAAAAATATTCGTTTTGAGGAAATGTATAAATTTTGAAAATATTTAATTTTGAAAATATTCAGATATGAGAATATTATTTTTCGAGAATGTGCAGATTATTAAGTAAATTAAAAATAAAATACTATAATAGAAAAGAAAAACAAAAACTAGGAATATAAGGTCTACCTCTTGTTGGGCCGCATTGGAGCAGCTCATGATGATGGCGCTTCATGCGGAGCGACACTCGCTCCCGCGCCGGGCGCTCAATACCATTTTTGTATGTGAGACCAGTTAAATTTGGAGCTCTAATTCATCTGAAAAACTGAAGCTCCAATGTTCCCCTATTATGAACTGAAGCTCTACTGTTTAGCCAGACTTGTTAGAAAATTTTGCTGGGATGAGCTGTAGTTAGGGGTGGGCATAAAAACCTAAAACCCAACACCGAATTAACCGAAACCGAAACCGAATACATCAAACCCGAATTAGCCGGAACTAATTTCGGTTAGTAAATATGATTAACCAAATTTATAAATATTAATTCGGTTTTGACTCTCTATTAACCGAAATAACCGTACAAACGGAAAAATATACGTGATAGAGCTAAATATATTTGTGATTCTGTTCTAGGCGTTCATTACTGTACGTAGATACTAACTCATGCGACAAAAAGACATGCATGCAAAAGCTGTGAGACAACCCATGCATGTACGTATGTCTCCAGCTACATGCACGTATATGTTCGTGGTTTAACTGTCAATTGTGTCTATGAATTTTGTTAGAAGTCTTTCAATTGTTTTTCTGTTTCGGATATAATCATATATTTTAGCTGAACTCTCAATATATGCAATTTGTTAAATGTATACGGCTTGAAAGATAGACATCATTTTTTAAAATGAGCAAGATAGACATCATGCTTATTATGTTCTTTTTCTACACATGCGTTCAAGACATCAGCTAGCCATGTATTGCTTCATATACTCGCCGACCTGGAGGTTGCTTCCGATGCGCCGATGAGTGGTTTAGCTCGTATTGATATGACATAAATTATGGCACAGTGTTGTTATTTTCAGAAGTTCGGTTAAAAACCGAACACCGATCCAAATTGTCCACTAACCGAACTATCAATTAATTAAAAAAACGAAATAATTATGGTGCCTATTTTGTAGAAACCGAATTATAGAAAAACCCAAAAAACCGAACCGAATTAACCGAAAAAACCGAATACCCACCCCTAGCTGTAGTCGCTGACGCCGTCTAAATGCATCTCACCGCATAGGCGCTTTTGCATATTCAGCCACTTATCACTAGGTGACACCTTCAGATTTTGCATCAGCTGATAACTCTCCAGATTAGTTTGACCACCGGGCACCGGCCCATACTTGATTGATTGTTTACCTTTTTTTTTTGGAAGAAGAATGTTTATCTTGGAACTTTTGTCCTCTCTCCTACACGCATGACCAGTTAATCAGCGGCAACGTCGACGTGGATCTCATAAGAACAGTAAAACGGCATAACAGAGTAAGGAAAAGAACAGCATGTAACTTGTTTTTTGCCATGCTTCCGCTAGCTGATCGATCGGCCCCAGCAAATCAGAGACCTATCTGTCGGAATACATGCCAAGGTTAATGATCTCAACTGATTGTCCCTAGTCATATTATGCAGTCTCAAAATTTATCTTCTGGGTTCACTAATCAAGCATAATTTGTTACTTCTGTTCGCCGGGTCGTAGTGATTTTCTGACAAAGCAGATTAGTGTTGTCGTTGCATGGTGAATTTCTTAGTCGGAATTGCAGCCAGTTTATGCAGCAAGCGCAGCCCCTCGGCCTCCGATTGGCACCGGATATGACGTCCGGGTGATGGACAAGTCAGCTAATTCTACACTCTTTGTCCCATTTTATTTCCGATGGGATATATCGGTCAGAAGATGCATCTATACAATTCATGGATTAGTTGAAAACCAAAGGTTTTCGTGGTCGCGTGTCAGTTCACCGCCCTCGCATATTCAGTTCAGATTGGCTCCCTCTGTATCCACTGTGCGCCCGGGTCCCCGAGGATAACTGATTGATGCCTTTGAAATTACATGCAGGATGTTGATCTCTCTTGTCCTTTGGGTCAACTAGATAATCTCAATATTAAAAGAATGCAAGGCATATACATGGACATCCTCCCATTGGTCGGGACTGCAAGGAATATGCACATGCATAGACACATCATCACGCGCACATGTCTAGGCGACTGCATTCTTTAGCCACATACTTCAAATTTGGAAGATAAGAGATAAATTCGTAAATTCCACTAAATTTCTACGAATGCACTCGCATGGTGTTAATGTGCAAAATAACCCTTATGGCGAAAGTTCAGCAACAAATAATCTCCAAAATTATTTTAACAACTAACCATTTTGGGTAGCTCCTATATCGGCGGCGCTACCCCTCTACATGATAGTGTCACTCGGACGAACGCAACCCTCCTTGCCAGCATGGCACAGGCCCAAGAACGGTTAGATAGCGTCGTGAAAAGGGGCGTTATCCGATCTAGAGTAGCATCGTTTCCGGTGGCGCTACCTTCCCAAAGAGTTAAATAACAATCTTCCAAAGGTGGCAAATCAAGCATTTCATAAATCTTTCTAGGCATAATAGAGACACTAGAACCAAGATCACATGAAGCTTTGAGATCAAAGTCATTCACTTGCATATTAATAATGGGTTCCCAACTATCTTATACTTTCCTAGGAATAGAAGCTTTGTGTTTTAGCTTCTCTTCCTTAATCTTAACAAGAGCATCTGTAATGTGTTTGGTAAAAGCAACATGCATATCATTAGCATCAGGACTCCTAGCAAGCTTTTGTAGGAACATAATCACTTCAGAAATATTGCAACTATCAATATTAAAATCAAACTTAGCATCACTAGTAGTAGGATCAATAGGCTTAGGCATAGTAGGGGAGGAGTAGGGGCTACTTGTGGTTTAGTGGTGATAGTGCACACACTATTGTTTTTATCAATTTCAGCTTCCCTTTCCCACCTAGCATGAAGTTGAGCTAACAGCCTAACATTTTCATCAATAGTAACTTGTATGGCATGAGCAGTAGCAAAGGTATTTTTCATAGTTTCAGGTTTAGCAGCCATTTTATTAACCAAGGAAGTTTGAGCTTCAGACAAAGAGAATATATTTTTCTCAACATTTAAGAGCTTTTCTTCTATAGCCTTATTGAAAGTGGTTTGTTTACTAATAAAGTCTTTGAGCATGACTTCAAGTTCAGAGGGGGCACTTCTAGCATTGTTGTAGGAGTTTTCATAGGAATTGCCATTATTAGGAGGATAAGGCATATAATTGTTGTTGCTACCAAAATTATTCCTATAGGCATTGTTGTTGAAATTATTGTTTCTAATAAAGTTCACATCAACTTGCTCTTCTTGAGCAACCAAAGAGGCTAAGGGAACACTATTAGGATCTAGAGGAGCTTTCCCATTAACAAGCATAGCCATAATAACATTAATATTTTCACTCAAAGAGGAAGTTTCCTCAACAGAATTTACCTTCTTACCATGTGAAGCTCTCTCAACATGCCATTCAGAGTAGTTAACCATCATATTATCAAGGAGCCTTGTTGCAGCACCCAAGGTGAGTCCCATAAAAGTACCTCCAGCAGCAGAATCCAACAGGTTTCTTGAGGAGAAGTTCAAACCTGCATAAAAAGTTTGGATAATCATCCAAGAAGTGAGTCCATGAGTAGGGCAATTTTTAACCAAAGATTTCATTCTTTCCCAAGCAGGAGCAACATGTTCACTATCAAGCTGTTTAAATTTCATAATGTCACTTCTCATAGCAATAATCTTAGCAGGAGGATAGTACTTTCCAATAAAAGCATCTTTGCACTTAGTACAAGAATCAATACTATTTTTAGGCAAAGAAAGCAACCATTCTTTAGATTTTCCCCTCAAGGTGAAAGGAAAAAGGCTGAGCTTAATAATATCTCCATCTACATCCTTATACTTTTGCATCTCACAAAGTTCAACAAAGCTATTAAGATGGGCGGCAGGATCATCAGAACCAGCACCAGAAAATTGCTCTCTCAAGCAGGCTTAATTTCATAAAAATCAGCATCAGGAGCAGGTGGAGCAATAGTTGTGCTTAGAAAATCATTGTTGTTGGTGCTAGTTGTTGGGCCACGCGGAGATAAAACAAAAAATTCCTCTAACATGGTGATCCCAAGATCTAGCTGAGTTAGAAGGCCACGATGTTTACCACTAGACGCGCAGTTGCGGATTACTGATGAAGCGCGTCAGTTTATGCAGCGCAGTCCTCACGATCCGATCGTCCTGGTGCTGATCGCACAACACCTCTGCTGGTATCCACACGTACAAGGAGGAGCACCGGCGGCGAACTGCTAGGTTCGTTACGGCGGCAGGACTGCTGTGGAGCTAGGGTTTCCAACACATGGAATGACCTAACCGAACAACGATTAACCTTTCTGGGTTACGGTGCTCCACTATATATAGGGAGTGAACATGGGCTCTGCTCGCGCGACCCATTCACTAAAGCCCATATAATACTAGTCACCGTGAGTCCAACTCACTAACTCAGTCCTAATCCGGTTTAGGTCCAACCCAACCAGATTACAGGTTCAGATCCATTTCGAACTTGCTCCCACTCTTAAGTGTGTGACTCTGCAGGCTCATGGCTACTTGGACACGATTGGAGTCCGACTCTCAATCGATCAGTCGGTAGCGGCTCTTAGTCGATCGCCTCGGTTAACACTTAACCGAGTCATGCATGGCCATGCTTTCCGAATCATATCTCACGAGAGGGCCCAGAGAATATCTCTCCAAGTGGAGGGGCAAAATCCCATCTTGGTTATTCACATCACGCAGCTTGATTCTCAGTCGACCCGAACTCTGCCTTTATAACTGCCCAGTTACGGATCAGCGTTTGACAGAACCTAAGTCGTTGATCCTCAACTCGGACTGTGCAACAACCTCAGGTCTAAGGATTATATTGATTGAGATATACAAATGAAAACTTGTTCATTGTACCTCAATATGGGTCAATCCGACTCGCTAAACTCTTTAGCCGAGTCTGTGTAAGTTGGAATAGCATCTCCATGCCCATGACAAGTGGAACCGAGTCATCAAGCCAACTTTCACGTTGGTCTAAGTTGTGTGTCCAGCACAACCTCAACGACCAAGGATATTTAGTACAGACAACATGAATGTATAGTTCCACAACCGAATCACATATTCAATGATACACATCAGATGTTTATACAAGGACAACTTAATATCTTTATGAATACAATGGGAAATCTCATCATACATGATTGCCTCTAGGGCATATTCCCAACATATGTCTAAGCATCTAATGCCCATGGATCTCAGGTGCGCCTCATGCTTCGGCTGTGGTAACGGCTTTGTCAACGGATCCGCAATATTTGCATCCGTGTGTACCTTGCATAACTTGATATCACCCTGATCCACGAACTAGCGAATCAGGTGGTACCGCATGATTATGTGCTTGTTCTTCTGGTGTTGTCTAGGTTCCTTGGCTTGTGCAATAGCACCATTGTCGTCACAATACACGTCCAACGGATTAGACGAGCCCTGAACCACACCAAGATCCATGAGGAAATTCCTCATCCAAACAGCTTCCTTTGCTGCCTCCGAGGCGGCAATATACTCAGCCTCTGTTGTAGACGCAGACACAGTCTCTTGCTTGGAACTCTTCCAGCTCATAGCACCTCCGTTTATAATAAACACGTATCCGGATTGCGAACGAGAATCATCAGAGTCGGTAAGATAACTCGCATCCGTGTAACCCTTTACACTGAGTTCATCTTCACCACCATAAACCAAGAACATATCCTTAGTCCTTCTCAAGTACTTTAGGATATTTTTAGCCGCCGTCCAGTGGATCTCTCCAGGATCAGCCTGGTATCTGCTCACAACACTTAGAGCATAGGAAACATCCGGCCTAGTACAAATCATGGCATACATGATGGATCCGACTGCAGAAGCATATGGAATCGCACTCATCCGACGTCGCTCATCAGTTGTCGAAGGACACTGAGTCTTGCTAAGTTTTACACCATGGGACATCGGTAAGAACCCCTTCTTAGACGATTCCATGTTGAACTTCTTCAACACTTAGTCCAAATAAGTACTCTGACTCAATCCAATGAGCCTCCTTGATCTATATCTATAGATCCGGATTCCGAGGATGTATGTTGCCTCACCCAAGTCTTTCATTGAGAAACTCCTTTCCAATGATTCCTTGGTTTCTTGCAACATCTGGACATCATTTCCAATCAGTAATATGTCATCCACATATAAGATTATAAAATTTACTTTGTTCCCACTAAACTTCTTGTACAAACAAGAATCATGATCACTCTTGATGAAGCCAAACGATTTGACTACCTCATCAAAGCGAATATTCCAACTCCCAGATGCTTGCTTCAACCCATAAATGGATTTCTGAAGTTTGCATACCTTGTCAGCATTAGCCAGATCGACAAAACCCTCAGGCTGTATCATATACACGTCCTCAGTTAAATTTATGTTAAGGAAAGCCGTTTTGACATCCATCTGCCATATCTCATAGTCGAAATAGGCCGCTATAGCTAACATGATCCTAATTGATTTAAGCATCGCTATGGGCGAGAAAGTCTCGTCGTAATCAACTCCTTGAACTTGTCTGAACCCCTTCGCGACAAGGCGTGCTTTATAGACGGAAACATTTCCATCCATATCAGTTTTCTTCTTAAAGACCCATTTGCACTCGACGGGTCTTGCACCGTCTGGCAGATCAACCAAGTTCCAAACTTGATTTTCATCCATGGACTTTAACTTGGATCTCATGTGAAAGGACATTTATTGTCATAATCACTTTTGGTGTTCGTTAACAACAAGTAGATCATTTTACAGTTTGTTATTGTCCACAGGTTGGTATTATCATAGATAAACATGACACACAATCTTGGGAAAAGACCACATACATTTGCCACTGTTCTGGAAACTCCAGACCGGAGTCTCTGGTGTGGTCTGGATTTTCCGGTGCTGGCTCCGGTGGTGCCTCCCAGGACTTGGCTGGGTCATTCAGATGGCCTGTCCGGAGACTGGTCCGGAGATTGGCCGGAGTCTCCGGACTTGGGTCAGACCGGAGTCCCCGGTGTTGAAAGTCCGGAGTCTCCGGTGTTGCTGGTGAAGAAATGCGCTGGGTCAGTCAGATGGTCAGTCCGGAGACTAGTCCGGAGATTATCTGGAGACTTTGGTCGGACCGGAGTCTCCGGTGTTGAAAGTCCGGAGCCTCCGATGTTGCTGGTGAAGAAATGGGCTGGGTCAGTCAGATGGCCAGTCCGGAGACTGGTCTGGAGATTGGCCGGAGTCTTCGGTGTAGACCGGAGTCTCTGGTCTGACTTTTCTACAACGGTCAGAAAACGGTTCGTGGAGGGGGCTGTCTATAAATAGGGACCCTTATCTTCTTCCTCCAGTTGCTCGAGCTGCTCAAGAACACCAACACCATTAGAGCCACCAAATCCACAAGATCTCTTCATCCAACCATCCAAAGTCATTGATCTTTGGAGAATCGAAGGAGGAGGCCTTGATTCACATCTTCACCAAGAGAGATCTTCATTTGCCCCTCATTAACTTGAGGGCCCCCAAGCTCTAGTGTTTCTTTGGAAACCCTAACTTTGATTTGGTTCTTACAAGCTTGTCTTTGATTTGTCTTGACAGCTTGCTTGTATTTGGGAGCTTCCAATTCAGTTGTGGATGTGTGCCCCGAACTTGTTGTAAAGGTGCCGGCTTCCACCTCGAAGGTTGCCGATATAGTGGAAGGTGAATCGAGCCCCTTGGGGTGAGGTTCATCGGAGAATAAGGGAGGCCTCTCGTGGCGTTGGTGGTTTGAAACCACCCCCTCTCCAAACGTAGACGTACTTCCCCTCAAAAGGAAGGAACTACGGGAAACAAATCCTTGTGTCTCCGCGTCCACTCCCTTGGTTACTTCTATCCTTTACCGCACTTTACTTACTTGTTCTTGCTTAGTGTTGTGTTAGTTTGTGCTTGCTTGACATATAGGTAAATTCACCATAGTTGCATATTCTAGAGAATTTACCTTTCTTGTCAAACCCTAATTTGAAAAAGAGTAAAATTTGAAGTAGCACCTATTCACCCCCCCTCCTCTAGGTGCCCATACGATCCTTTCATCATGGCTCCAAGCCATGACTCGGAATCATATCCCACCATCGCTTCCGAATAATTTGCCAGCTCATCACTGTCTAACAGTAACACATCACGAACACTTCATAATCTCGCCGATCTTCGTAGTACAGGTGCTGCTGCCGGCTCAGCTACCACAACCGGATCAACCTCCAAGGTTTTTGCCGACTCGCCACTAGCCTGTTCCTCTCGAATTTATTCGAGTTGCACCGTGCTCCCACTTACTCCCCTACTGAGAAACTCTTTCTCAAGGAAGACACCGTTCCGAGAGACAAACACTTTGCCCTCTTCTCGGTTGTAGAAGTAGTAACCCAAGGTTTCCCTCGGATACCCCACGAAAATACACTTATCCGACTTGGCTGTAAGCTTGTCTGACTGAAGTCGCTTGACAAATGCTTAACAACCCCAAATCTTAAGAAAAGACAAACTCGCCTTTTTGCCTATCCACATCTCATGCGGTGTCTTCTCTACCGATTTTGATGGTACTCTGTTTAGTGTGAACGCTGCTGTTTCTAGACAATAACCCCAAAATGATAAAGGCAGATCTGTCTGACTCATCATTGACCGTACCATGTCCAACAAGGTCTGATTCCGCCTTCCCGAAACACCGTTCCTTTGCGGCGTTCCTGGCGGAGTAAGTTGAGGAACTATTCCACAACTTTTCAGATGGTCATCAAACTCATGGCTCATGTACTCACCTCCTCGGTCCGACCGAAGAAACTTTATTTTCTTGTCGAGTTGATTCTGTGCTTCATTCTGGAATTCTTCAAATGAAGTTATGCAAGAGATGGCCGCTTTCAAGGTCGCCGCCAAGAATGCCAAAGATGCCCGTGCTCGTGCTCTCGGTATGAGCAATGTGGTCAATGTTGCTTTGAAGGCCAAAGCTGTGGACCTTGAAGATGAAGATGATAGTGATGAAGGCCTCTCCTTGGACCATCCCGATGACGTCAAGATTGCTCATAGTCAATATATGGCTTTCTATGCAAAGAACTTTTGGAAGAACCCCGCCAAGGCCAAGATGGAAATGCAACGAAGAAGCAATCCAAATGGGAAAAGAGAGAACACCACTAGGTTGAGAACTTGCTTCAATTGCGGTGACCGATATCACTTTGTGGCAAGTTGCCCCTATGAGAAGAGAGAAGATAATGGTGGTAAGCTTGTGATGAAGAAGACTCTCAAGGCACCTTACAAGAAACCCTTCATCAAAAGGAATCCCATCAACAAGAAGCCGGGAGAAATTGTCTTGATCACTCATGAAGAGTACTCCTCCGACAATGAAGATGATGAAGATGACGAAGAGGAAACTTCTCATGGTGTGGCTGCTCTTGCCACCACATCTACTCCGACATTCTCAGTCTTCGATTCTCCAAATGAGAACTCCTCCACCAAGAACGCCACTTGCCTTATGGCAAGAGGAACGGAGGTATCTTCATCATCCCGCTCCACTCACTTAGATAATGATGAAATTGATGATGAGATGTCACTTGATGTTAAAAAGGAATTAACTGCCTTTAATGAGTTTATGACTAACCTAGAAGGTGATGCTAAGCTACATTTTGGAAACATCTTAGATCAACTATCACATACTCAAGAGCTTCTAGATGTAAGATGTAAACTTGGGCATGAACATATGATTGAGCTAGAGGCCCTAAACAATGCTCTAGAAGAAGAACAAGAAACTAGGTTGTCACTTGAATTAAAACTTGAAGGGCTTGATGAGGCCAATGACATTATTGTTAACAAACTCATCAAAGAGCGTGATCATGCTATTGCTAAATACAAAAGAGCTAAAAAGGACAAGGTTGAGTTTGGTGTGGTTCATGAAAAACTTGCCGAGAACTTTAGCTTGCTTAACAAGGCCCACAAAGCCTTGGAGAGTGAACTCTTGTCTCTCACAAAGTCCCATGAAACGCTTCAAACTCAATTGGCCAATATTCCTTCACCTAGTAACTTCATTCCATCTAGTAGCACAACTATTCTTGAAGAGAATGCTAGGTTGAAGGGAGATCTTGCTAAGGCCACAGTTCCACAAGGCAACAAGTCTATTGATGATCTTTTGAGCAAGCAAAGGCGTAGTGGTGATAAAGGGGGCATTGGTTTTGTTTCCAAAACAAAGAAGAAGAAGAAAAATAAGAAGAAGAAGGACAAGCCCGCACAAGAGACCAACAAGACCATTGTGGAAAGTAAGACCACAAGTGGTAAAACTATGTCTCATGATGATTTTGCAGGAAGTGCCAACCCTCACTATGTTCTAATGCGAGATTATTATGGTGATGTGTATGCACAATATGTTGGTCCTTATGATGGTTATATTGCTTGGTCTATTTGGGTTCCCAAGACCCTTGTTGCTAACATAAGAGGACCCATTGAGAAATGGGTACCTAAAAACTAGCTTGATCTTTTGTAGACTTATGCTTCCAGAGGGTCAAAATGGGTGATCGATAGTGGTTGCACAAGTCATATGACCGGAAGCTCGTCTATTGTCAAGGACTTGGTGTCAAATGAAGATCAAATCACCGTCACATATGCCGACAAGTCAAAATCTACGGTAATGGGTTTCAGCAAGGTATTGGTGGCTCACGACATTACCCTCGTGAACGTCATGCTTGTTGAAACCCTTGGATACAATTTACTTTCTGTCCGTGCTCTTGGAAAGATGGGCTTTGCCGTCTTTATTGATAATGATATTGTGGTCCTCATGTGGAGCAAGTCTCTCAAGGTCGCTTTCGTTGGGTACGTCGAAAATGACTTGTATGTGGTGGACTTTTCGAGGCAAGCCACTACAGGTCCGATGTGCTTATACGGGAAGGCCGATGTGGGTTGGCTATGGCACCGCCGACTAGCCCATGTCCATATGAGAACTTTGCAAAGTCTCCATAAAGAGGGTCATATTGTTGGACTAAAAGAAAATGTTTCCTTTGCCAAAGATCGTGTTTGCAGGGCATGTGTTCTAGGGAAGATGCATGACGCTCCACACAAGCCCACGAACCAAATCAAGTCTAACAAGATCTTGGAACTCCTTCATGTGGACCTATTCGGTCCTCCATCTCATGCAAGTCTTGGAGGGAAGAAATATTGTTTGGTGATTGTTGACGACTTTTCAAGATACTCTTGGGTTTATTTCTTCAAGTTGAAGAGTGAAACTCAAAAGACTTTTATTGACTTCATCAACTTGGTTCAACGGCAACACAATGTTCCCGTATTGGTTACAAGAAGTGACAACAGAACCGAGTTAAAGAACTACACCTTGAATGATTTCCTTAGTGATGAGGGGATTAAACATCAATATTCCGCTGCATACACCCCTCAACAAAATGGTGTGGCCGAAAGGAAGAACCGGACTCTTATTGAGATGGCTAGGAACATGTTGGCGGAGTTTAAATCTCCATACAACTTCTGGGCCGAAGCCATCTCCACCGCTTGCCATGCTTCAAACCGGCTCTACCTCCGCAAGAAAATCAACAAGACTCCATATGAGATACTTACCGGTAACAAGCCCAACATATCTTATTTCCGGGTGTTCGGTTGTAAGTGTTTCTATCTCATCAAAGGTGTTCGTTTATCTAAATTCGAGTCTAAAGCATTAGAGGGTATTTTTGTTGGATATGGTCTCGAATCTCACACTTATAAAATCTATGACAAGCTCTCCGGAGCCGTCATATGATGGTCCCCAAGGGGGGCGTGTTGATGCTTGTGATGCAGATGATGAAATGCCTCAGGATGCCATAGGAAGAATGGGTGTGGGTTATATCCGCCCCGTTGAGGAACCCCTTATGGCGGATCGAGAAGAACTATGCTCCACTCAAGTGGAGCCCTCATCTTCACAACCTCGACATGCTCCATCTACCGAAGAGGACATTGACTCAAGCCAAAGACAAGATGTGGACCCTCAACATAGTGATCAATGTGTGAACTCTAGTCAAAGGGAGCTTGGTCCATTCGATGGGGTGTCAAGTGGAGTCAAGTCAATTTGCCAAGGAAGATCCATCCAAGCTGTTTTGAGGCGTGCTCAAATTGAGGCTAGTAGAACACTTGATCAAGACCAAGGTCAATCCTTGCCTCCCAATGTAGAGGATGAATCCAATGATGATCAAGGTCAAGTTGATGGTCAAGACGAGGATCAAATTGATGAAGAGGGTCCTCCAAGAAACAATGAGGAGATCCACGCTCGTCGCGAAGCTAGAAAGGAAAGAATGTTGGAAATAAGAGACCACACCCTCCAAAATGTTGTTGGAGATCTAAGGAAAGGAATTTCCACACGAGCACAATTGAAGAGGTTCAGTGAACATCAAGCTCACATTTCCATGATTGAACCAAAGAAAGTGTGGGAAGCTCTTGAAGATTCGGATTGGTTAGAAGCTATGCACAAAGAGCTCAACAACTTTGAGAGAAACAAAGTGTGGAAGTTAGTTGAGAAGCCAAAGGATTGCCGCAATGTTATTGGAACAAAGTGGATATTCAAGAACAAGCAAGATGAGCATGGGATTATTGTAAGGAACAAGGCTAGATTGGTTGCACAAGGTTATTCCCAAATTGAAGGCATTGACTATGGAGAGACTTATGCACCCGTGGCTCGCCTTGAGTCCATCCGTATCCTTCTTGCTTATGCGGCACATCATAACTTTAAGTTGCAACAAATGGATGTAGAAAGTGCATTCCTTTATGGTCCTTTAAATGAATTGGTATATGTTAAGCAACCCCCGGGATTTGAGGACCCCAACTTCCCAAACCATGTCTACAAACTTGATAAGGCGCTCTATGGGCTCTAGCAAGCCCCACGCACGTGGTATGAGCACCTTAGAGAGTTATTGTTTGACCGTGGCTTTGAGGTTGGGAAAATCGATCCCACTCTTTTTACTAAGAGGGTTAATGGGGAGCTTTTTGTATGCCAAATCTATGTTGATGATATTATCTTTGGCTCATCTAACAAAGATTTTAATGATGAATTCTCAAATCTTATGACTAGTAGGTTCCGGATGTCCTTGATGGGGGAGTTGAAAGTATTCCTTGGCTTTGAGATCAAGCAAGTTAGAGGAGGAACGTTCTTCAATCTAGCCAAGTATACTCAAGATATGCTTAAGAGATTCAAAATGCAAGATTTGAATGGAGCCCCAACTCCCATGGCAACAAAGACTCATCTAGAACAAAATCCAAATGGTAAAGATGTGGATCAAAAGGTATACCGGTCTATGATTGGTTCTTTGCTTTACCTTTGTGCATCTAGACCCGATATTGTGTTGAGTGTAGGTGTGTGTGCAATATATCAAGCGGCTCCTAAGGAAATCCATTTAATGGCGGTCAAGAGAATCTTTCGATATTTAGTTCATACCCCATTTTATGGTCTTTGGTACCCTCAAGGCTCAACATTCGCTCTTTGTGGATACACAGACTCGGATTGGGCGGGAGACAAGGATGATAGAAAATCAACATCCGGGGCTTGCCAATTCCTTGGTATGTTGGTCTTCTAAGAAGCAAAATTGTATATCTCTCTCCACCGCCGAAGCCGAGTATGTTGCTGCTGCTAGTGCTTGCACCCAATTGCTATGGATGAGGCAAAATTTAAAGGAATACGGTGTCCTTTGTGACAAAGTGCCTCTTCTATGTGATAATGAAAGTTCCATCAAGATAGCATACAACCCGGTGGATCACACAAGGACAAAGCATATTGAGATTCGACATCACTTTATTAGAGATCATGTTGCTAGAGGTGATATTGATCTATCCTATGTTTCAACCAAAGATCAACTTGCCGATATCTTCACGAAGCCACTTGATGAAGCAAGGTTTTGCTACTTGAGGAATGAACTAAATATCGTGGATTCAAGGAGCTTGACTTGATGTTACTGCACTCTCACCTATGTTTCATCTGATATTTGGTCTAGGTGTAGGCATGGATATAGGGGGAGTGCGGTCCTAACTGATTGGACCATCCCTCCCCCCATGATGCCCAAAGCAATCAAAATCATTCCTCTTAATATCATTTAGTGATATATGAGCTTAATGATGAGTGTTGGTAATGGACCCAAGATATATCTTCGTGGTGCCAAGCCAAGTATACTCAAATATGGTGGCCAAGGCCACCGCCCTCTCTTATTTGAGAGGTTGGCACTTACTCATGTTCGTCACTTGATTATTTCTCGTCTCTTGGAGCTTTTCTGATTATTTTCGAACTTCCATGGCTCTTATTGGTTCTTCACAGTTTGATGTCTCAACCCAAACCCTTTTCCTGTCCTAAAAACCATCTATCTCCCATGTATGTCCCCAAACACCTTTCCTGGAATTTTTGGTCGAGGAGGACCGGAGTCTCCGGTGTACAAACACCGGAGTCTCCGGTGTAGGCCGGAGTCTCCGGTGAAGACCGGAGTCTCCGGTCTGGATGGTTTCTGTCACTTAAAGAAGGGGCACGGGGTGAACTGGAACAGCAGTTCCTCTTTCTTCACCCCGTCCCCTACCTCCAAACCCGTCGCCCCCTCCTCCAAAAATCCTCCCCGGAGTTCAAGAAGCCCCCGGGATCCGCCGTGCAGCCGGCCAACCTACTCCTCTCCTCCATTGGGTCATTCCCACCCAAGGAATCGATCCCATGGACAGATCTGGTACCTCTCCTCTCCTTTTTCCTCCTAGGGTTCATCCCTAGATGTGTTTTTGAGGATTTTTGCGGATTTGTCCATAGGAATCACTTGTTTGCTTGCACTCTAGTACTTTAGCCTTGTTGCATTGACCGATCTACTAGATTTACCCTCACCAGCATCTCCCCATCGCATACCCGAGCCTCCTGACCGGAGACTCCGGACTTAGGTCCGGAGACTCCGGTCCCCAGGACCGGAGACTCCGGTCTGAACCGGAGACTCCGGTGTCTGGTGCGGAGACTCCGGTGCTGGGTGGATCAAAGTAGTCCAGAAATGCATCAAAGCTCCTGTACTGCATATTTGGGACATATATACTCATCTCCATGATATCTCCCTCACTGCTGTTCACAGGTGATGGTTCTAGTCGCCCTCGTCATACCAAGGCCAAGTCCCAAAGGGGCAATCCTCGCTATGATGAAGCTCAGGGTCAGTTTATCGTGCCTCCATCCAACCGGAAACAGCGGGCACATGATGCAGCTTACATGAAGAGGGATCAAGAAAGGGCTGAACGGGAGGAACGTGCAAAGAGAGCCAAGTACGACAACCTCCAGTCCCTAAAGAAGATGTCTAAAGTGGAGTTCCGTGAGCTGAGGAAGACAGATTTCTATGCACTACCTCGTACCGGTGATGACCCTCGTTTCTGGAGGAAAGAGCAGAGTGTGTTCATGAAGGATGTGTGTGGTGTACTCACCAAATCACCTGTTTGCCCTCAGAAGTTCATGAACATTGAGCAAATGCGCCAAAGTCCGTATTTCAGTGATGCCCTGTGGATATGTGAGAAGTTCGGTCTCTACAACTTGATGGAGCTGCATGAAGACTACAGTGTGCACCTCGTTCAGCAGTTCTATGCCACTGTGGTGTTTGGGACTGATCTTGCTAGGACTATGGTGTGGATGACTGGCTCTACTCGCTGCACAGCTACTTTCCATGACTTTGCCAATGTCATCTTTGAGACTTTCCACGGCATATCTACTCCTGTGGGTCTGCGCATGCACTCCGCATCATTGGGTGAGAATAAGCAAAAACTGGCACCTCTGTATGATGATGGTGTTGTGGGGGCCTCCAAGGGACTCAAGCCCCTCTACAACCTTATGCTGAGGATTTTCCGTCACACTATTGCTCCAAGTGCTTGAAATGATGATGCTCTCAGGGGAGGACTTGTCAACCTCCTGTACCATACTCACCGGACCTTCAATGCTGGACCAGATGCTGAGGCTGCACCCATTGATGTGATGGACTTCATTTTCGAGGAGATGTTCCATGCAATTCTATTCAAGAAATCTCCTCCATATGCACCCTTGATTATGAGACTAATCAACTCGCAGCCGCATGATTCTCCCAATGTCGTTCCACCTCACCTCACGGCGCACACTCTGGTCTCTCAGCAGCAGAAGGGGCACATGGGGCCAGCTCCAAGGCGCCGATATGGAAATGATGATGATGAGACTGAGACGGAGCGGGCTCCCTCTCCACCCAGAGTTTGGAGGAAGAATGCCTCAAATGTCCCTATGCCTTCCATGACTAGAGCCTATGTGCATGAGAAGGTCAAGAAGGCCAGTTTCTGGGAGAGGACTCTTTGCTGCATGAACGTTGACATTCGCAAGCAGCAGCATGCATCTTACCAAAGCAACCGCCGCATGGAGAAGCTCCTCAAAGAGATCAAGGACCAGGGCGCTGCTGATACTGAGGAAGGTGAAGATGAATACAATGATGAGCATGGCGCCCAGCAGTCCGCAGAGTCTGATCACACTTTCTCGTTTGGGGCATGGAACGCCCAACAGGACAGTCTGGTGGACTGGCAGACGTTTGCTGATGTCACCTCTGGGTTTGGATACCAGGGTACGTCCTCCTCTCGCCCTCACGGCAAAGGGCCTGCTATCCCTGAGGATGATGATGATGATGACTATGACCAGGATGAGGATGACCAGGACGAGGATGACCAGGATGAGGTTGAGAATGCCGAGGACGACGAGGATGACGATGACTACTGAGTCATTGGGGCGTTAGTATAGGTCTTTTCCCTTTTCGGCGTTTCGATGCCAAAGGGGGAGACGACATCCTCATCCGCTTTGCATGGGACTCGGGATTTGCGACTATCTGCCGTTATTTGCCTTTCTTTTTGTTATTTGGATATTCGAACTTGAACTTTGTGTGTTATCTACTGTTCTTATGTGTGTCTATGACTATGTGCTTGTGTGCAACATCTATTGTAACTCATGTGAGATCTATGTGTGCTATCGTTGGTATTTTTTTCTTTACATGATTTACTTCATTATCTTGTTGCACATAGTCAGGGGGAGCCACATTTTTATGTTATTCCATGCAAATCACTTGTTGTCATCGAACACCAAAAAGGGGGAGATTGAAAGGACATTTATTGTCATAATCACTTTTGGTGTTCGTTAACAACAAGTAGATCATTTTACAGTTTGTTATTGTCCACAGGTTGGTATTATCATAGATAAACATGACACACAATCTTGGGAAAAGACCACATACATTTGCCACTGTTCTGGAAACTCCAGACCGGACTCCGGTGGTGCCTCCCAGGACTTGGCTGGGTCATTCAGATGGCCTGTCCGGAGACTGGTCCGGAGATTGGCCGGAGTCTCCGGACTTGGGTCAGACCGGAGTCTCCGGTGTTGCTGGTGAAGAAATGCGCTGGGTCAGTCACATGGTCAGTCCGGAGATTATCCGGAGACTTTGGTCGGACCGGAGTCTCTGGTGTTGAAAGTCCGGAGTCTCCGGTGTTGCTGGTGAAGAAATGGGCTGGGTCAGTCAGATGGCCAGTCCGAAGACTGGTCCGGAGATTGGCCGGGGTCTCCGGTGTGGAACGGAGTCTCCGGTCTGACTTTTCTACAACGGTCAGAAAACGGTTCGTGGAGGGGGCTGTCTATAAATAGGGACCCTTATCTTCTTGCTCCAGTTGCTCGAGCTGCTCAAGAACACCAACACCATTAGAGCCACCAAATCCACAATATCTCTTCATCCAACCATCCAAAGTCATTGATCTTTGGAGAATCGAAGGAGGAGGCCTTGATTCACATCTTCACCAAGAGAGATCTTCATTTCCCCCTCATTCACTTGAGGGCCCCCAAGCTCTAGTGTTTCTTTCGAAACCCTAACTTTGATTTGGTTCTTACATGCTTGTCTTTGATTTGTCTTGACAGCTTGCTTGTATTTGGGAGCCTCCAATTCAGTTGTGGATATGTGCCCCGAACTTGTTGTAAAGGTGCCGGCTTCCACCTCGAAGGTTGCCGATATAGTGGAAGGTGAATCGATCCCCTTGGGGTGAGGTTCATCGGAGAACAAGGGAGGCCTCTCGTGGTGTTTGTGGTTTGAAACCACCCCCTCTCCAAACGTAGACGTACTTCCCCTCAAAAGGAAGGAACTACGGGAAACAAATCCTTGTGTCTCCGTGTCCACTCCCTTGGTTACTTCTATCCTTTACCGCACTTTACTTACTTGTTCTTGCTTAGTGTTGTGTTAGTTTGTGCTTGCTTGACATATAGGTAAATTCACCATAGTTGCATATTCTAGAGAATTTACCTTTCTTGTCAAACCCTAATTTGAAAAAGAGTAAAATTTTAAGTAGCACCTATTCACCCCCCCTCTAGGTGCCCATACGATCCTTTCATCATGGCTCCAAGCCATGACTCGGAATCATATCCCACCATCGCTTCCGAATAATTTGCCGGCTCATCACTGTCTAACAGTAACACATCACGAACACTTCGTAATCTCGCCGATCTTCGTAGTACAGGTGCTGCTGCCGGCTCAGCTACCACAACCGGATCAACCTCCAAGGTTTTTGCCGACTCGCCACTAGCCTGTTCCTCTCGAATTTATTCGAGCTGCACCGTGCTCCCACTTACTCCCCTACTGAGAAACTCTTTCTCAAGGAAGACACCGCTCCGAGCGACAAACACTTTGCCCTCTTCTCGGTTGTAGAAGTAGTAACCCAAGGTTTCCCTCGGATACCCCACGAAAATACACTTATCCGACTTGGCTGTAAGCTTGTCTGACTGAAGTCGCTTGACAAATGCTTAACAACCCCAAATCTTAAGAAAAGACAAACTCGGCTTTTTGCCTATCCACATCTCATGCGGTGTCTTCTCTACCGATTTTGATGGTATTCTGTTTAGTGTGAACGCTGCTATTTCTAGACAATAACCCCGAAATGATAAATGCAGATCTGTCTGACTCATCATTGACCGTACCATGTCCAACAAGGTCCGATTCCGCCTTCCCGAAACACCGTTCCTTTGCGGCGTTTCTGGCGGAGTAAGTTGAGGAACTATTCCACAACTTTTCAGATGGTCATAAAACTCATGGCTCATGTACTCACCTCCTCGGTCCGACCGAAGAAACTTTATTTTCTTGTCGAGTTGATTCTGTGCTTCATTCTGGAATTCTTTGAACTTTTCAAAGGCTTCCGACTTATGTTTCATCAAGTAGATATATCCATACCTACTCAAATCATCAGTGAAGGTAATGAAGTACTCATAACCACCCCTGGCTGTCGTGCTCATTGGTCCACATACATCACTATGTACTAGTCCCAACAAGTCGGACGCCCTTTCGAAACTCTTTGCAAAAGGTGTCTTGGTCATTTTTCCGAGTAGGCAAGATTCACATGTCTCGAACGACTCCAAGTCGAATGAAGTTAGGAGTCCATCATCATGGAGATTCTTCATGCGTTTCCAACTTATATGACCAAGCCGACAGTGCCAAAAGTAAGTCATATTCAGATCATTTGGTTTCAACCTTTTAACATTTATGTTATAAACCGACTCGCCATCAAGATTCAAAATAAATAACCCGTCCTGGACGAGTGCAAAGCCGTGAAACATATCATTCAAATACAAAGAACAACCATTATTCTTGATATTCGACTCATAGCCTTGCCTCATCAAACATGAAGCAGAAATAATGTTTCGACTGAGCACTGGAACATAATAATAATTATTCAGTTCCATAATGAATCCGGAAGGTAAATGAAGTTGCATCGTGCCGACTTCCAACGCAGCAACTCTTGCTTTGTTGCCGACTCGAATATCAACCTCGCCTCTTGCTACGCTCCTAGTTCTTACCAGTCCCTGCAACGAGTTGCAGATGTGAATAACTGATCTGATATCATATACCCAAGAACTATTAGGTGCATCAGCAAGATATATGTCTATACCATTGCAAACAAGTGTACCTGAGTCAGAAGTCATACCTCCACTCTTGGCTTTGTCGGCCAAGTACTTGCTGCAGTTCCTCTTCCAGTGGCCATCCGCCTTTGCAGTAGAAGCAAGTGGATCCGGCTGAAGGAGATGGCTTAGTCCCTGAGGAAGCGCTTGGGACCGGGTCCGGAGCCTGCTTTCCTCCTGACTTAGCCTTCTTCTTAGTCCAAGAACTCTTATTGAACTTAGCCTTATTCTGCACCATCAACACTTGACTAGCGCCCTTCTTGAGATCCGCCTCTGCCTGCTTGAGCATCCCATGTAATTCAGTGAGCTTCTTATCCATACCATGCATGTAGTAGTGCGAAATGAACTGCCCATATGCACTAGGAAGAGAGTTCAGAATTATATCCGTAGCGAACTCTTTGCTAATGGGGTAGCCAAGCCTCTCCAGAGACTGCACGTAACCAACCATTTTGATCACATGCGGACTCAGTGGATCACCATCCTTAAGCTTGCAACTCAGCAAAGCCTGAGAGACTTGATACCTCTCAGTCTTCGCGTGAGCCTGGAACATACTTTTGAGGCTTTCGATCATATCGTAGGCCTCAACATGCTCGAACTGCTTTTTCAAGTCCGGTTCCATGTGAGCAAGCATAAGACAGCTAATATCCGTGGACTCATCCTTAGCCCGACGGTAGGCATTGGTGGCAGCAATAGTCGCATTCTCATTCGGCTCATCTGGAAGTGGGTTGTCTAGGACATGGTCCTTCTTTTCTTGCTTGAGAACAATTCTCAGATTTCGATACCAGTTGATAAAATTAGTGTCGTTCAGTTTATCTTTCTCAAGGATAGTTCTCAACGCAAAACCAGATATCTGAGAGTGACTGCTACTTGGTGCCATGATCTACAACAGAAAATATGCAAAACACTTAAGACATGTATTCATAAAAGAGCAAGCATATTAAACATTTTAATATTTTATGCTCCCACTAGAACCAACACCCCTCCGATGGTTGCTTAGTGATTCAGGATCCTAAATAAGCAAGTCGGCTAGTGAGCTTTAGCATCACCGCTAGCCGCCAAGTGATCTAGGTAGACAACTCCTTTATAATCACAACATAACTCATAATTAGGATTGTTAGACCCTGCAAAACCAATATAATCAGTTTTTTCCTTTGTGATGTTATTTTCTATGGTGCTTGTCTTTGCTTGTGCATTCTTGGTATTCTTTTTCTTGTTCTTCTTCTTCTTCTTGGACTTAGAGACATAGCCAAGTCCCTCTTTTCCATAGTTTGACCTTTGCTTGCCAAGGATCTCATCAAGGACTTCCTTACCTTTGGGAGTAAATGCCTTGGCAAGCTCATCTTTCAACCTAGCATTTTCTTCATGGGCACATGTTGATGTAGAGGTGCTAGGAATATCATACTTGGTCAATCGAATTTGGAGTTGATCATGAGACTCATTGAGAATGGAGTATTCACTTTCCAAAGCCTTGTGAGCAATGTCAAGTTTCTCCAATTTCTCGAAGAGTCTAGCATGAGCAGCCACAAATTCAACCTTTTCCTTCTTTAGTTTCTTGGCCTTGGCAATAGAATTATCTCTTTCCTTAATTAGCTGGCCATAACTTCATCATGTGACTCCTCGATTGACTCAAGTCATGTGACTCCTCGATTGACTCAAGTCATGTGACTCCTCGATTGACTCAAATCTCTATTCTAGAGAAACTCGAGTTTCTTCTTCTTTTTCGGAGGCATTCTTTAAGGATGCAATCTCTATTGCATCCTACTTTCAATTTTTACCTTTTCTTCAAGGAGCTCTTCATTTTGAGCAAGTTGATTCATGAGAGCCTCAAAATGCATTTTATGTTCACCTTGCAAGTTAGTGATGAAATAATCCAAAGCAATAATTCCCCCCTTTACCTTAAGACTAGTAGAATCATCCATATCAATATTCATAGTAGTCTTAGAAAAGGAAGTGTTGGAAGATGATACCTCGGACCCTCTTGCCATAAGGCAAGTGATGTTCTTGTTGATGACATTTTCATTTGGTGAGTCGAAGAGTGATGCCGGTGTAGACGTGGTGGCTATGGAAGCCACCTCTCGTGAGCTATCATTATCTTCTTCATCTTAGCTTGCGGATGAGTACTCCTCTTGAGCCACCAAAACAATCTTTGGTTGCTTTTTGTATGGAGCATTCTTCTTCACAATTTGCTTCTTGCGTGGAGACTTTGAATTTTCTTTGATAATGAGCCTTCCTCCATTATATTCTCTACTTTGATATGCACACTCAGCTACAAAGTGCAGCCAGTCTCCACAATTGAAGCATGTTTTCAGTTTAGGACCGTTTTCCCTTCTTCCATTTGACCCACTCTTGCATTCAATTTCAGATTTGGCTTTGGCGGGGTCCTTCCAAAAATTCCTGGCATAGAAGGCCATGTACTCACCATGTGCCCTCTTGACATCCTCGAGACATTCCATAGCTTCAAAGTCATCTTTGTCTTGTTCAACAACATTTTCCTTCAAGGCCACATTTACTCCCTTTTGCATTCCAATGGCTCGAGCACGAGTGTCTTGGCATTCTTTGCGGCCACTTTGAAAGCTTCCATTTCTTGCATGACCTCATTGGAAGTCATTTGATGGTAATTGTGTCTACCTTGGAGGCTCTTCAGATCGGTAGGCTCAAATGGCATCAGTGCACTTACATACTTTCTCTTGATCCACGTGTCATCAACATGGGTAGCACCATGATTTCTGAATGTGGTGGCTATTGACTTGAGTCTTCTTCTATACATATCCTCGTGATCCTCGCCATCCATCATATAAAAACCTTTAGTTCGGTTACTCAAAGCATCATACCTATTCCTTCTCATGCTTTCATTTCCAATGAAGAGTTTGGTGAGGGCATCCCAAGCTTCCTTTGTGGTGTTGAGATGTTCTATGTGGGGCATGTCCTTGGGACCCACACCAAGATGAATCATGTGTAGAGACATTGCATTGAGTTGGCTGTCCACAACCTCTCTTCTTGTCCAGTTTTTTGGATCTCCAACATAAAGACCATTCTTGATGATTTTCCATAACTCAATGGACGAGCTGCAGACATGAGACTTCATTAAAAATTGCCATTGATTAAAAGGAGATACAGTAAGCTTTGGTGGATCACCCCTATTTTTTATATGAGGGTGAGGGATAGGTGGATCAGGTGAATATACGTGAGGAACCTCACTATATTCCTCCTTACCATTTCCCTTTTTCGAGGAGGAGCTCTTACTAATGTCCTCACCTACCATATTGTCCTCCTTGGAGTTAGTGTTATCCTTCTCCTTAGAGTGTGGCGTGGTAGCCTCAGAGGTAGATGGAGGTGGGGCTGCAGGCATGGAGATACGCGCAATCATTTGATGCATCTCTTCCATTTTAGTCTTCATAGAATGTCGTGGGAATGGCCACGGCAGATGCTGCAATCGGCAGCGAATAGTAGAACAAGGGGCAAGGGCGGCCAGCCATCTGCGGTGCGAGATGAGGGCAAAGACACAGGGTTTTACCCAGGTTCGGCCCCCCGGAGGGTAAAGACCTACTCCTGCTTGATTGTATTATGGATGTGTTTACAATGGGCGAACTCGGCGACTAGGCGGCGAGTTGCTTGGGTGTATGAGGGAACGTGTCTCTACTCACCCCTTAGGGAGGTTTATATAGGCTCACCTCCCTTAGGGTTTACATATCTCAACCGATTCGGTTACAACTTTGGCAATCGTTTAACCTAGACCGACTGGGCCTATCTACTCGCCTGGGCCTTCAACTTCCAGTCGCCTGGTACCTTGCTGGGCTTTGATCCACTCGCCGTTCTGCAGGCCCACTCGCCAGCCCTTGGGCCAGTCGGAAACGTCCCGCTGAGTATACCCCAGTAGGCGTATCCCCATCAGTAGTCCCCGAGGCCGTCGTTGATTAGGCGTGGGTGGCTGCTGGCAGTCGGAGTATACGGCTTCAAGTTGGCATCCAGTCGAATCGTCGGCGGGCTCCTGCATGAAGGAATAAATCCGGCGAACCGAGTTGCGTCTTGGGCGAGTCGAGCCAATGGGACGCGGTCTCGGCGAGTGACTTAGCGAGCCGAGTGGCAGGAGGTGGACCGTCGGGCGTGGTCAAACTAGCCGTTAAGGTAACTCAACGGTAACCTTTGGCGTAATCATTGCGCGGTAACGGCCCCCTAATTTGGCGGGCAACTCCCGCTATATAAGAGGAATGGTAGGCTATCGCAAAGCCAACCGCCCACCATTTCTTCCGAGCGCACACATCTTCCTTCCTTCGATTCCGCGATCCAATCGACCCGCAATCCTCCGACCTCCAAACAAATCCTCAGCCATGGCCCTCTCCACTGAACCTTGGGGTAGATCCAAGTGCACCAGGGCGCAACTGGCCTCCTTCGAGGAGGCCGGAATCCTGCGGGCCGGCTGCTGGCGTATCCCCGCAGCCGGAGAAACGACCCCAAACCCGCGAGAGAGAGAATTCGTCTGTTTCACCAGTCACCTCGAGCGGGGGTTAGGGTTTCCCACATCCTTGTTCTTCCGGCGTTTCTGCGCCTACTACGGGATCCAGCCCTCAGATCTGGGTCCCCATAGCATCGAGCAGCTCGCCATCTTCGTGGCGTTCTGCGAGTGCTACTTGGGCTGCCGACCCTACTTTCCCTTGTGGCAAGATCTGTTCCACGGACGGATCAGCCGCGAGGAGGCGGGCGGCCCAATGCTAGCCGCGGGCGGCTTAACCTTCCAACTCAAATCCAAAGCTTCCTTCTTCGACCTGATGCTGCCGGCCAAAGCAGCGAGCGACTGGAAAAAGTCATGGTTCTACGTGACCGAGGCGACTCCGGAGGACGAGGCTGCGATCCCGAGGTACTCGGCCAACCGTTCCGAGCCACGCCATCTCCAGGTCGGCAAGCTCCCCGACGACCAGCGGATGGTCGTCGATGAGATGCTCCAGACCATCCGTGGTCTGAAGAAGAAGGGGCTCCAGACGGTGAACTTGTACAACTGTTGGCTTGGGCGGCGGCTCGTTCCGCTCGCCCAACGCGAGCATTACATGTACCAGTACACGGGCCGAGGAGACTCGACGAAGGCCTGCCTCGCCGAGTGGAAGCTGGAGGACTACCTCTCGGCGCTGAAGAAGATCACCCAGGCGACATACACGGATGCGCAGGCCGGGGTCCCTCCCTACACCGCGAAGCGTCCGGCTCCGACGGTAATCCTTTTATCTTGTTCGCAGTCGCAGCGTGTGCAGTCGCGGTAATTCTAACTTTGTTTCGTGTTTAACGCAGCTGTTCCAAGTGGTGGAAGGGTGGCTACCACCCGCCGATGACGAGAGCCCCGGGCCATCCGCCCAGGACACAAGCGAGTCGCCACCCGCCAAGGGTAACGAGGACAACGAGGACGAGTCCGAAGAGGAGATTGCCCCACTGGTCCGAAAGACCCGCGGGCAACGTCAGCGCGAAATCGAAGCGAGCAGGAGCCTCGAGCGTCATGACGATGACGAGGAACTCCCAGAAACCACCTCGCGCCGTCAGGCCACTCCCGCGAAGAAGAAGAAGAAGGAGAAGGAAGCGAGGGCCCCCCTGAGGAGGAAGACGAAGCCGCCGAAGATGGCCTCACCGCCGCATTCAGCGAGCAGCTCCGATGCTCATAGCTCGCCCGGTGACGGCGCGGCCCCGGTGACAACCGCTCTAGATGCGCCATCCGTGGAGGCGCCGCTGGCTTCAATGCCTCCGCCCTTTGCGCCGGTCTCCGGGCTAGGGAAGGCTCCGGCTGTGGCGACTTCGCCCCGCAAGGAGGTCCCGAGCGTGGCGGTCTCGCCTCGCAAGGAGGCTCCGGCCGCGGCAGCTCCACTTCGCGAGGAGGCTTCCGCCGAAGGCGTCCCGGAGGCGCCAACCGCTACCTCAACTTCAAAGAGGCCGTCCGTATCCTAGGCCCCTGACGTCCTGGAACTGGGGCTTAGGCGCCGATTGGGCCCTGAGCTGGAGAAACCAGCCGGCCTTCGTACAGGGCTGCGTTTCATTCCAGTCGCCAAGTGAGTGCATTTGGCCTTCTCTATTTTCTTTTAGTACTTCGATTGCCTTTTATTGATTTGACTCGACGTGCAGGACCGGAGTGAAAAAGATGGGCCACCCGACGGTGGCCAAGGTGCCCTCCGCCGCTAGCGAGGAGGATCCTTCCCGTAAAAGGAAGGTGGACGAGGTCGCCGCCTCCACGGAAGGCAGCAAGAAGGCCAAGGGCGACGACATCGTCGCTGTCTCTGATGACGCGGCGACCGCGCCGGCTGGACCCGCAATGGAAGCAACCGCGTCCACGAAGGAGGGCATTTCCTTGCCTAGACCGGAGGAAGCGAGTTCCTTTGGGGCGGGTGCCTCGATTGCTACCTTCCCCCGCTTCGTGACCAAGGCGGCCACGGCAAGCGGGGCTGCGCTTCCGAGCCTCACTCCAGGGACCGCCGACGCTGAAACCGACCAGCGTCGCGGGCACACGCCGGCGCTGCTCGCGTCTGTGGACGCAGTACAGCTTCATGGCATGCTTGGTGCGGCCATCCAGGTACCTCCAGCCCCCGAGGATCAGGTCGGTGCTTAGCAGCGGCTTGATCCTTATAATTTCTCGTTTTGTACTTTCGAATCCAGTCCCCGAGTGCGTATGCGCTAAATTTTAGCGGGTATGCACTGAGGAATTTTCGTGGTTGCCAGTCCCCGAGTGCGCACTCGCTAAATTTTAGCGGGTGGGCACTGAGTAATTTTTCATGGTCGCCAGTCCCCGAGTGCGCACTCGCTAAATTTTAGCGGGTGTGCACTGAGTAATTTTCATGTGTACTGACTTTGAAGGTGTACAGGGTCTGCAGCTGGAGTCGGCAGAGCGATTGGCTGCGAAGCAGCGTGCCGAGAAGGAGCTGGCCACTCTCCAGGAAGCAAACAAGGAACTTCAGGCTGCTGCTGCGCAGGCGGAGGTAGCTCGCCAGGAGCTTGTTCCTGCTGGTGAGCTGGTGGTGGTGCGATCTGCGTTAAGTGCTGCTGAGCAGAGGGTCGCCGACCTCGAGCGCGAATTGCGGGAGGCAAAAGAAGAGGCAAATTCGGCGAATGGGCGAGCTAAGGCCGCCATTGCGGCCGCGGAAGAAGACCGCAAGGTGTCGGAAGCCCTCATTGTTGGGCTTCAGGACGATCATACGTCGCTTCAAAGCTTCATCACGGGACTCGCCCGCCCGTTACTTGGTGAGTGCGTCTTCCCTGTCTTTCAATTGTATTGTTTGCGGTTTCCGTGGTACTCATAACTGTCTCCTTCTAGCAGGTCGTGTGATTGGTAGCCACGAAGAAGCGAGCTCTCTTGACGCGAAGGAGTGCGTAAGCATGCTCGTCGACTCGGCGACGCTGTCGGCGACGTGCATTCGCGCCTACCTTCAAGAGATGTCGCCCACGGAGGTTATTCCCAGTGACCTCGTTGAGGTGTGGGAGTACTTGGAGAAGGCGCCCGCGGTCGTAGAGTTCATGACGCGGTCGGCGTTTCGGCGCAGGGCGTCGACAGCTCTGAGCCTGGGACTCGCCCACTTCCCCGAGGACTTCGACCTCGACGATGTGACGAGTGGGTATCCTTCGTCGACTGGCGCGGTGGATCTGTCCGAGGTTCTCAAGCTGCAGGAACGTGCCGCCGCGTACTCGGAGCGTGTCTGGGCGATGGGCGACCTCCTTCCCTACCAGGAAACGGTCGTCGCGCCAAACGACCCCGAGCCGCCGCATCGTGACTTCAAGGTCGAGCAGCCTTTCCGCGCGGCGATGGCGGGTGAGCTGACGACGTATCCGTCAAACCCGTACACCGCGTTCATCCGTAGGCGCCGGGACTCTGGTGCGTCGTCGTCGAAGCCTGCAGAATAGGGTAGTGTGCCTAGATAAGTTAGCAGCAGATCTGCCGAGCAGGCATAGTTTGTAATGTAAGACAATGCGATGTGCGATTGAATTGGATGTTGTGTCCATTTTGCTAATAATTTGCGTGTTTTGGATTGATTTTGGATGAGTCCCCGAGCGCGTCCGCCCTTTTGTGGGGTTCACCTTGTATATGATGTTTGTTGTTATCATGTGTTTTGTTAGTTTAGTCGACTCGCCCGAGCTCGGAGAGCCAGTCGCAAGGCGACTCCCTTGAGCGCTCTGTACTTTACCGTTTTCCCGTACGCGAATGGGGTCGGGTGGCCGAGTCCCCGAGCGTGGTACTTGGTAGTTCGAGGCGCGACTCGAGGGTGGTTGAGGACTGAGCGCGTTGGTATGAGCGCGTCACTCCTGCCTGGCCCGGGGGGTCAGTCGCGTGGCGAGTCCTGGGCGTGCTCTCTTACTTGACGTTTTCCCTGACCGATCGCGACGAACTGGTATTCAGTCCCCGAGCGTGGTACTTAGCCGTTCGAGTCGCTACACCGAGGATGCGGAGGACCAAGGCCGCTGTGAGAGGCGAGGGCAGTTGTCTTGGTTTGCAAAACCAGTCGAGCTAGGCGACTCCAATGGGGCTCCGGATTGGCGTTTTTCGTGGACGACGCAGGACCTGAGATGACTCAGTGGTCTTACATCGCACTACTTGGCCGTGCCGGTCGCTGTACCAAAGGTTGACTTCTGCATGTTAGCATGACGCTGTTATTACGAGTGCGAGTGGCACAAGGCATGGAGAGTAGACGCAATTTGCGGTAACTGTTTCTTTTATTTCATAGCGACTGGAGAGTACATATGTGGGGTTCTAGGAGTAGAACTTCCGGAGGAGATTTACATTCCATGGCCGCTTGACATCGAGTTTGCCGTCCCCGCGGACGTCGATGAGGTAGTAGGCGTCGTTGCCGAGTACGCGCCCGATAGCGAACGGGCCTTCCCACGGAGGGGAGAGCTTGTGCATGCCCTTCTTGTCCTGGATGAGGCGTAACACCAGGTCGCCTTCCTGGAAGGTGCGGGTTTTCACCCGTCGGCTGTGGTAGCGGCGGAGCCCTTGCTGATAAATGGCGGTGCGCGATCGGGCGAGGTCGCGTGCTTCGTCGAGTTGGTCGAGCCCATCTTGGCGGGCCAGCTCGTTTGCGGCCTCCGTATAGTGGACGACCCGCGGCGAGTCGTGTTCTAGGTCGGTGGGCATGACCGCTTCGGCGCCGTAGACCATGAAGAAGGGAGTGAATCCCGTCGACCTGTTGACCGAGGTGCGGATTCCCCAGATGACGGAGGGTAGCTCTTCGACCCAGCATCCAGCGGTGCGCTCAAGTGGTACTTGGAGTCGCGGCTTCAGACCGTGGAGGATGCTTTGGTTGGCTCGTTCCGCCTGGCCGTTGGATTCCGGATGTGCGACTGACGCGAGGTCGAGCCGGATGTGGTGCTCTTCGCAGAATTCGGCCATTGCTCCCTTGGCGAAGTTTGTGCCATTGTCCGTGATGATGCTGTTGGGGAACCCGTAGCGGTATATGAGCTCGCGTAGGAACTTAGTGGCGGTCTTCCCGTCGCATTTCCGGACTGGCTTGGCCTCAACCCACTTCGTGAATTTGTCGACGGCGACCAGCAGGTGGGTGTAACCGGAGGGGGCCATCTTGAAGGGGCCTACCATGTCCATGCCCCACACGGCGAATGGCCAGGTGATGGGGATTGTTTTGAGCGCCGAACTTGGTACGTGCGTCTGGTTGGCGTACTTCTGGCACCCGGCGCATCGCTGGACGATATCGACAGCGTCGGCGTGTGCGGTGGGCCAGTAGAAGCCGTGTCGCATAGCCTTGGCGACCAGGGAGCGCGCGGCAGCGTGGTGGCCGCAGTCGCCCGAGTGGATGTCGTGTAGAATTTTGCGTCCTTCAGCCGGTTGGACGCAACGTTGGAACACGCCGGTGACGCTGCGCTTGTGTAGCTCGCCGTCGATGATGGTGTAGGACTTACATCGGCGAGCAATCATTCGAGCGCTTGTCTCGTCTGTGGGCAGGGTGCCGGTCTCCAGGTAGGCGATGTAGGGCTTGGTCTAGTCGTCGGGCTCGGTGATGAGTGCGACCAAGACCGCCTCTGGTTGGAGAGGGACTCCGATGTCTATCTCCCTCGGGGGAGAGACTGATGGTTTGGAGATTGTGTCGAGGAACACGCCGGCGGGTGGTGCGAGTCGAGCCGACCCGATGCGAGAGAGGGCGTCGGCCTCTTCGTTTTTCCGCCTGTCGATCCACTCGACAGAGTAGCCGGTGAAGTGGCCGCCCAACTTGTCCACCTCTTGGCGATACGCCGCCATGGTAGGGGAGATGGCGTCGCAGGTGCCGGCGACCTGTCCCGCAACGAGGTCGGAGTCTCCGTAGCATCGAAGGCGATTGACGCTCATCTCCTTTGCGGCTCTCATGCCGTGGAGTAGGGCCTCGTATTCAGCCATGTTGTTGGTGCAGGGCGTGAATTCGAGGCGGAGGATGTAGCGGAGCTTATCGCCCTTTGGTGAAGTCAGCACTATCCCCGCGCCTGCACCGTCCGCGTTCTTGGACCCGTCGAAGTACAGGTTCCAGTAGTGGAGGTACGGCGGCTTTTCAGGCTGCTGGGCCTCCTCCCAGTCGGCGATGAAGTCTGCCAGTGCCTGGGACTTGATCGCCCTCCGTGGCTCGTATTTAATGTTGTGGACGCCGATCTCGACGGCCCACTTGGCGACCCGCCCGGTCGCCTCGCGATTGCGGATGATGTCTTGTAATGGTGCTGAGGAGACGACCGTGATCGGGTGCTCCTGAAAGTAATGCGGCAGGCGCCGCTGAGCCCTGAAGACCGCGTATACTAGCTTCTGGTACTGCGGGTATCGCTGGCGCGACTCGGTGAGGACCTCGCTGATGTAGTACACCGGCCGCTGGACCGGGCGCTCCTTTCCTTCCTCTGGTCGTTCGACGACCATTACGGCACTGACGACGCGCTCGGACGCCGCGACGTAAACCAGCATGGGCTCTTTGTCAGCGGGTGCGGCGAGTAGTGGTGCGGCGAGTAGCACCTTTTTGAGGTCGCGGAGCGCGTCGTCCGCCTCCTTGTCCCACTGGAAGGTGGGATTCTTGCGCATCAGGCGGTATAGGGGCATCGCCTTTTCGCCCAGGCGGGGGATGAAGCGACTGAGAGCCGCTACTCGCCCGGCCAGCTTCTGGACGTCGCGCAGGCACTCGGGTTTGCCGAGCCGGGCGATCGTGTCGATCTTCGTTGGGTTTGCCTCAATCCCTCGTTTGGAGACGACGTACCCTAGTAATTGCCCGGCGGGTACACCGAAGGTGCACTTGCCTGGGTTAAGCTTTATCTTGTACCTCCGCAGGTTGGCGAAGGTCTCCGCTAGGTCGGCGAGTAGGTCTCCTTGGCGAGCGGATTTCACGACCACGTCGTCGATGTAGACGTGGATGTTGCGGCCAATTTGGCTCGCGAGGCATTCTTGCATGCACCGCTGGTAGGTCGCCCCGGCGTTCTTGAGGCCGAAGGTCATGGCGGTGTAGCAGAATGCTCCGAATGGCGTGATGAACGCCGTCTTCTCCTCGTCCTCGACGGCCATTTTGATCTGGTTGTACCCGGAGTAGGCGTCGAGGAAACACAGCGACTCCGAGCCCGCGGTTGAATCGATTATCTGATCGATCCGCGGGAGGACGAACTGCTCCTTTGGGCAGGCGCTGTTCAGGTTTGTGTAGTCGATACACATTCTCCAGGTCCCGTTTTTCTTCTCGACCAGGACTGGGTTTGCCAGCCACTTGGAGTATTTGATTGGCCGGATGAAGCCGGCAGCGAGAAGGCGCTGCACTTCCTCGGCGATTGCTCGACGGCGCTCTTCATTGAAGGGCCGTAGCGACTGCTTGACTGGTCGCACTTTGGGGTCGGCGTTTAGTTTGTGCTCAGCGAGCTCCCTAGGGACACCAGGCATGTCGGAGGGTTTCCATGCGAAGATGTCCCTATTCTCACGAAGGAACTCGATGAGCGTGCCTTCCTATGCTGGGCTCATGCCTGTCCCGATCGTCACCGTCTGGCTGGGGTCGCCTGGGACCAGCTCGACGGTGCGAGTTTGCGTCGTGGCCTCAAAGGTTGAGGTGTTTGTGCCCTCTGAGTTGGGCTTCTTGAGTATTGTGGGGTCGTCATTGTTGACCCCGCTCGCGTATTTGGCGAGCTCGTCGGCGTGATTAGCTTCTGCCGCGATGACGGCGTCGGCGAGTTAGGCTCCTTTGGCCTCGCATTCGGCGGCCATGTCGGGGTCGCCGTTGATGGTGATGACGCCGCATGGCCCGGGGAGCTTCATCGCGTTGTACGCGTAGTGGGGCGCCGCCATGAATTTGGCGAACGTCTGGCGCCCCAGGACGCAGTGGTAAGGGCTGTCGAAGGGCACCAACTCGAAGACGATCCGCTCGGTGCGGAAGTTTGCCGGAGTGCCGAACGTGACTGGCAGCGTGACTTTGCCGATCGGGTACGCCTTCCGACCGGGGACGATGCCGTGGAACGTAGTGTGGGTTGTCTCGATCATCGACTGCGGGAGCCGCAGCCGCCTGAAGGTGTCGAGGTAGAGGATGTTGATGGAGCTGCCGCCGTCCATCAGTGTCTTGGGGAGCCAGTAGTCGCCAACCTTGGGCTTGACCACCAGGGCGACTCGGCCTGGGTACTCGATGCGTGGCGAGTGGTCTTGCCGGCTCCAGGTGATGGGTTGTTCCGACCAGTTTAGGAACTGGGGGACGTCTGTTTGGGCCACCGCGTTGACGGCGACGGCGCGGGCGATGACCTTCTTCTCACGCTTCATGTTGAAGCCCGTGAAGGTGTGGAGCGAGCCGGCTACTTTGCCGAATTTTCCGCCATTCGGCGGGTCGTTGTCGGTGTCCTCCCGCGCGTGCCGTGCCTTCTCGATTTCCCTGAGGGTGTGGCAGTCGGCGGTGGTGTGCGTTGCGGGCTTTCCTTCCCTGCAGTGGAACGCACATGGTTGGTTAAGGAGTGCCGCGGGATCGAACCTTGGCTTGTTCTTGTAATTGCCGCCGTCGCGCCGTTGCCCTCCGTCGCGGCGGTAGCTTTTGGGCTCGCGTTGCGCGTGGCCAGCGTTGGCGACGAAGTCGACTCGCCCGTCGTTGCGGCGCTTGCCTGTGAGGCGGGTGCCGCTGTAGTGCAGGTCGGTTCGTCGTCCGTCGTCGTTGCCGCTCGTGCGGCGTTGCCCCCCTGACTCGTCGTCGATGTCTTGGTTGGGATCCTCCTCGGCGTACCGTTTGGCGATCTCGAGGAGGTCGGGGATGTTGTCGAGTGTGCGGGCGTGTCGCTTGATCTTGGCGACTAGAGGCTCGTAGCGGCACGAGGTCTTGAAGCAATGGATCGCGGTGTCCGGGTGGATGCCGACCGCGTTGTACCAGAGCTCTTGCCACCGTTGGACCCAGTTGCGGGTCGACTCGCGAGGTCCCTGGACGCATCGTTCCAGGTCCTCGATGGTGGTGGCGCGGGTGTAGGAGCATTCGAAGTGCCTGACGAAGGCGTCTCGCATTTCCTCCCAGGAGTCGATACTGTCCTGGGGGAGCGTGTTGATCCATTGCCTGCACGTCCCCTCCATCATCAGTGGGAGGTAACGGGCGGCGAGTAGATCAGTGTGACCCGCGATCCCCATTGCCATGAGGTATGTATCAAGCCAGACTGCGGGGTCGTACGAGGAGTCGTATTTTTCTATCTCCTTTGGCGCCTTGAAGTTTGGCGGGTACTTTTCGCCTCGGATCATTGGTCCGAAGCACTTAGGCCCTAGTCGACTTAGCGACCCCATAGGCTCGCCATCGCGGCGATTAGCTAGGGTGTGCCGCAAGTCGTCGGGCTGGCGTGCGCGCCAGTTTTGGTTGTTGATGATGTGAGTGCGGGCGTCGATGGGTTCTCCGTTAGCGGCGACGAAGTTGGTCGCCGGCCTGGGATCGTTGGTGGAGAGTGCCGCGTTCGCGGGTCGGCGTTGGAGCTGCAGTGGCTCTGGCGGCGGGCAATTGAGGGTGTTTGCCGCCGCTGGGCGGCCGCTTGAGGCCGCCCTGCTTCCTGAGGAGCGTGAGTATACTCGCCCTTGCGAGTAGGCGCCCGCTTTTTGCTGCTCCACGGCCTTTGCGAGCAGGGCCTTGACGTACTGGATTTGCAAGGCGCCGTCGCCGGTGGCCGTGATGCTATCGGCTGCTGCTCGGCCTGCCACGAGGTTGTCCATCGGGGTGGAGAACAGTGGTAAGCCGTTCGCGTCTCGCTCCCGTGAGGAGACGACTATCCGCGGCTGGTCCCTGGGAGGGGTGCGGTTGGGTGGTGGTGGGGCCCCCATTGCCGTTGACCCTGGCGGGGGCCGGGCGCTCCCTCCTGGTGGCGCGTTCTCGCAGATCGCGCGCTCGGCTATGCGAGCCGGGTCGTTTTCGTCGTCGAAGTTCAGGGCGCGCCCCTGAACGGTGGGATTCAGGCGTGACCTGATCCGCTGCTGGTGGTAGCGTGACAGTTCCTGCGCTGTCACTTGCTCGAGGCGAAATTTTTCGCGCTCGGCCTGCTCTTTGCGTACTGCCTCTGCCAATTTCAGGCGGAGTTCCTCGACCTCCGTTGCCGTGGCGTTGGGAGGGATTGGGGTGGAGAGTGGATCCTCCGGCGGATCGGCGCCGGTGGCCATGTAGGTCGCGGCATGGCGACCGGTTCCGTCGTGGAGGTCGGCGGAGTTTTCCGACCCGGAGTCGAAGTCGAAGATCCCGAGGATGGAGGGGTCCTCGAAATCTCCCGCGTTGGAGACCTGAGCGATGGAGCCCGCGGACGAGGCCGTAGTGATGGATCCGGCGAGTGACGCCGGGGTCGCCGAGTCGGCGTCGTCGGTGAGGGCCGCATCTTCTGCGGCCGCTGAGTTCTCGGCCACGTTGCTGTGGGCCGAGTTGTACTCGGAGGCGAGGCGGTGGATCGTGCGGACCTGGCTCTCGGAGAGCCGATCGCGTGGTGGCGACTCGCGGATGCGAGCCGAGTCCTCCGAGGTGATGACGTCGGTGAGGCCGACGAAGAGGCTGATCGTGCCGATCGGCAGGATCACGCTGTGCGTGATGGGTCGTGCCGCCGGGACGTAGCTGCTCGGCAAGATCTGGAGCATCTCGCCGATCGCTATCATGCGGCCGGTGGCGACCGTCTCGTTGATGGGCAGATTGGATCTCGCCGCAGAACACCGGCCAGACCGGCCACGGCAGATGCTGCAGTCGGCAGCGAATAGTAGAACAAGGGGCAAGGGCGGCCAGCCATCTGCGGTGCGAGATGAGGGCAAAGACACAGGGTTTTACCCAGGTTCGGCCCCCCGGAGGGTAAAGACCTACTCCTGCTTGATTGTATTATGGATGTGTTTACAATGGGCGAACTCGGCGACTAGGCGGCGAGTTGCTTGGGTGTATGAGGGAACGTGTCTCTACTCACCCCTTAGGGAGGTTTATATAGGCTCACCTCCCCTAGGGTTTACATATCTCAACCGATTCGGTTACAACTTTGGCAATCGTTTAACCTAGACCGACTGGGCCTATCTACTCGCCTGGGCCTTCAACTTCCAGTCGCCTGGTACCTTGCTGGGCTTTGATCCACTCGCCGTTCTGCAGACCCACTCGCCAGCCCTTGGGCCAGTCGGAAACGTCCCGCTGAGTATACCCCAGTAGGCGTATCCCCATCATAGAATTAATCAAGGTTGTTTCCAACGTCTTGAGATCATTCGTGGTGACCATGTCAAGATCTTCACTCCCATCTCCCTTAGTACCCATATTTATCTTAGGCAGTTAAGCCCGAATAAAGAGTCGGGACTCTGATACCAATTAAAATGGATCGTATGGGCACCTAGAGGGGGGGGGGGTGAATAAGTGCTACTCCAAATTCTTAGTTATTTTCCAATTTTAGGCTTGACACAAAGATAAATTCTCTAGATATGCAATTACTAAGAATTTCCCTATATGCAAACCTAACTACTAAGCGAGTAAAAGTGAGGAACGAGGAAATTGTAGTGGAGCACGCGAAGACATAGGGATTTGTTTGACCATAGTTCCTTCCTTGTTAAGGGAAGTACGTCTGCATTGGAGGGGTGGGCGGTTTTAAGACCACCATGCCACAAAAGGCCTCACCCTATTCTCCGATAGATCTCGCCACCAAAGGCCTGATCCACCTTTCCACTATTGGTACCCTTCGAGGCAGGAACCGATGCCTTTACAATGCTAGCGGGACACCACATCCACAACTGAACTGCAGGCTCCCGTGATGACAACAAGCCGCCACAAGAATAAGTATTATCAAATAATAAAACTAGGATCTAGATATTTACAAGAAATACTAGGTCAAGAAACCTCCAAGTGAATGGAAGGGAAGTGGAGCGCTTGACTGCTGTTGATGAAGATCGAGGCCTCCTCCTTCGATTCCCCAAAGATCACAGCCTTTGGGTGGATGAAGATTGAGATCTCGGATTGGAGTTTGAAGAACACGTCGGAACTTTTTCAAATAAATCAAGAGTTCTCGCAAGAGGACCAATTAGGGTATTTATCCCTCCTTCCAAAACAAGTCGTTGGACACTTTGGGGGCCGGATTATCCGGCCTAAGTGGGGGACGGATTATCCGGCTCAGGAAGAAATCCTCCACGAGATCGAAATTTCCGGGGGAAATTTCGCCCCCCATACAGTACGTCGCGCCTTGTATCCCTTCACAAAACTTCTTGACGAGGCGGATTATCCGGCCCGGGCAAAAACTTCAGCCCTGGGCGGATAATCCCGAGGAAATTCCGCCCCCATGAAGTGCGCCGCGCCTTGGCTCACTTTACAAATTCCTTGGGGGGTGCAGATTATCCGCCCCCTTGAGGGGCGGATTATCCGGCCCTGGCCAGACAATCCGGGGGAAATTTCTCCCCCCATGCAGTGCGCCGCGTCTTGGAAGCTCTTGGAGATTGGGGTTGGGCCGGATTATCCGGCCCTTGGCAGGGGCGGATAATCCGCCCCAACACACTGGTTTGCTGTTTTTAATAGACCAAGATCTGCAACACTTCAATACACATTCAATATTCCTTGGTATTGTTATCTAACACACAAAACACTAGAGATCATGAAATGTTCTTTCGGCTGGCTCATTTCATATTGGGTCATGGGAGGTGGACTGATTGTTCTATTTTCCACATTAGGGTCAATGATTAGTTTAGTTTGAACCGGACTCCTAGCATCAAATGTGGAGGCACTCTGGTTGAATTCAAAGTGCAACCGAGAATCAACCTTCTTTGTGGCAAAAAACTCGAGAGCCTTGTCTTTTAATTTGACCACCTTCTCCATGTATGCAATCCAATGTTTTCTCGGAGTAGATACACATTGTATTCCAACGAATGTGCATTCAAAACCCAACATTATGTCTTCCCTCCAACTCAACTGCATCACTTGGGTCTATCCAATTGAAATCAATCATCACTTTTTCCAAAATCACTTGGTTTCATGGTTGTTCCCCGCAGATAGAAAGGTGGTCCCCTCAGGTTGGGTTACTAGAGAACTCATTCGCCTAGCTCCAGATGACCTTGTACTAGGTCTAGGACCTATAATTTGTCCTTGTGTGGAGTAGATCTGGCTTCCTTCTTCCTTTCAAGGCTTTCGAGATGCTTGTCAAGGACCCAGTATGATAACATGCACCCGCCAAGCTCCTGCTGTCTGAATCTTGTGAGTGACGGCATTATTAAACACCACCATTAACTGATCAACTGTTCTTGGTTACACCAACTAATTAGTTATGCATAATTCTGCTTTTGAACCCCATTTGTGAAGGCACTCATGATATTACTATTGGAGAGGCATGGTGTGGTATTAACCGGGATCCTAAAGTGTTTCACAAAATCCGAAAGTCTCTCGTTTAGGTATTGCCTGATGTTCTTGAATTCCTCATGTTGCATGTTTTGCATCGTCCTCTATGGCGAACACTTGTATCAATCCCCAAGTGAAATCATCCCAAGTATTCATAGGCCATGGGATCTTGTTCCTGTGTCGTTTCAGCGCATTCCCCTTCAGACATGTTGGAAGGAGATTTTTCATGTGTCGAATCTCCGCCCATGATGTTTATGTTGGGAAACACGGAACGCAAAAAAAAATTCTAGCACATAACCAAGACCAATTATGCGGGAAGGAGAGGCAATAGATCATACCCTCGAAGATCGATATAGTGTAAGTATCGATGAACAGGTTGAACGAGCGTCGATCCATCCAACATAGAATTTTCTAGTCACGAGGAGATGTGTTATCCCACGGACGGCTCCAACAATCAAGTACTGCACACGCAGCACCTCCACGGTATCTACACACACTCACAAGAAGAACGACACCGCATCAAAGTGTGATCAAGCACATGGATGAAGCGGGAACGTGTAGATTAGATCTAAATGGAGGTAGAACTCGAACAACGCTCCGCAAGGTGATGAAGATCTCTGCGTGATGACGATGAGGACGATGGCACAGGAAGAAGTAAATCATCGAGGTGTCGGAGGAAAGGTGGCACCCGGTTGCGGCGGCGCGGCGATGGCGGGGCAGCGGCTAGGGCAGGAGTCTCCTTGGATTGTATGTCTAGGCCTTGCCCTTGACCCTCTTTAAATAGTAGTTTAGCCCCCTTCTCCAATAAGAGCAGGAGTAGGATTCGAGACCCGGAAGGACTCCTCCTTCTCTCTCTTCTCCAAACCGCCTATGGGAGGGGGAATCAGAGTCGAACTCTGACTCCCTCTCTCTATCGCTGGCCTAGGAGGGGTTGGGGTCCAACTCGGACCCCTCCCTCCCCCTCCCCCAGCGCGACCGGCCCTTGTGGGCCCCATACGGCCCAGGCCCATGGTGCCTTCTAGGTTTTTGGCCTTTATTAATTATTCCGATGTTAAGGGCCTTAATCCACCTATCACTAACATGTAGCACCTCTCACAATGGCGCTACGCTTCTTGGTGTACCACCCTTCTCGATGGCACTACCTAAAGTGCCATGTTGGCAAGGTGGTAGCGTACGTAAAGCGGTGCTACCATGTAGACGGTAGCTCCCCGTGACACGCGCTACCCAAAAGATCTAGATTTTAAAATATTTTTGGAAAAAGTTTATTTTTTGCTCAACTTTCACTGGAAGGTTATGTTTGTCGCATTGGATATGTAGCCTATTTAAATAACATGAACACACATGATGACTCCGAATTATGCACTGTGTGAAATAAGTGGACCTACAATTTGAAATACTATTATACAACTTTACAAGACGTGGGGCAAACAAAGTTCAATGTACCTCCATACATGCGACCTTCCAAGAAAATTCAGAAGTCATTCTTGATTAAACGGTGCAATAATACAAACAACAAGCACGAATACAAAAGGGATACTCGCATCCCTTATGTAAATTCCATTGCCAACTTGCTAAGGATTCGCCTATATCCATGTACCACATGATAAAGAAACGTATATTAATCAAATTTGCCGTCATACTGAATATTTTCCCATCGATAATCGGTGCTTCAAGTTGCTATTATCAAAAGGCCAATCTAGACCAACATGCCAACATGGATCCTATATTTTATTGCCTATGACCAAGTTAAGTGGCACATCGCTTTCCGTCATTGCACTAAATATTTCGAATTTTCAGAGGGAAACTGCAGGACATCGTCAGGCGATCTCCAACTTTAGGTAATTCAGTATATTCCGCCGTTGTATCATCCATGGCTTAATTTTAGGCATGGCAAGGAAAATACAAAAAAGATTCTGTTAGCATTTGTTCTCAACTTCTCATAGCTAAAAATAATTTTGGAATCTCCTGTGGATCTTAACGTCCATCAAACGGCTGTCAGTGCCGATTGAGCCATAAGAAATTTTCGGGTGAATAACAAAACATTTTACAAAAATTACATGTAGCACCTCCAAAGAAAAAAGTTTGATTAGATCATGTGAAACTATTGTAGATGCCCTTAATTATCACCGGTGTAGAGTTGCTCAAACTAATAACTGCCCCCATCTAAAAAAAAACTAATAACAGCCCCTTTGGCTTTCCCTCTCCACACCATCCATCCATTAAAATTAAGAAACAACTCCCAACACAATTAACCCTAAACTATCACATCAACTTGCTTACCCAACCACAAAGTAACGAAAGGATGCAAGTGTAACAACCTTGTAAACAAAATCAAATAGGAGTATTTAACTTGCAACCATCCACCTCTTTATCTTTCCCTTTTGACATATATAGCAACCATCCAAGACTAGAACTTTTTCGTTAATCCTAACCTCGCTCCTACCCCACTCTTCTGAATTCTTCCCAACAGAGAAAGCAATGCCGTGCACAGCAACAATACGGCCCTCGCCGCAGCAGCACAGCCGAATCGGCGGCGCCGGCCGCAAGGCCCTGGTGGCGCACGGCGCGGCGGTGCCCGGCGAGGTGGCGCGGTACCACGAGCACGCGGCCGGCGCGGGGCAGTGCTGCTCGGCCGTGGTGCAGGCGATCGCGGCCCCCGCGGAGGCGGTGTGGTCGGTGGTGCGGCGCTTCGACCGGCCGCAGGCGTACAAGCACTTCATCAAGAGCTGCCGCGTCGTGGACGGCGACGGCGGCGCGGTGGGGTCGGTGCGGGAGGTGCGCGTCGTGTCCGGCCTTCCCGGGACGTGCAGCCGCGAGCGCCTGGAGATCCTGGACGACGAGCGGCGCGTTCTCAGCTTCCGCATCGTGGGCGGCGAGCACCGGCTCGCCAACTACCGGTCCGTGACCACCGTAAACGAGGTGGCGTCGGCGGTGGCCGGGGCGCCGCCCGTGACGACCCTGGTGGTCGAGTCGTACGTGGTGGACGTGCCGGCGGGGAACACGAGCGAGGAGACGCGCATGTTCGTGGACACCATCGTGCGGTGCAACCTCCAGTCGCTGGCGCGCATGGCCGAGGAAGTCGCTCTGGCAGTGCCGCCCGTCAGTTGATACCCTGCGTCCCGGCAGCGGCGCGCAGGCCAGTAAGGTACCGTGCGTGTAACCGTAGTGGCGCGCATTGGGGGTGAAATGCTTGCACCCTGGATTATTAGCCATAGTTTTGTGCGACTTTTCTTTCTTTTTGGCTTTCTGTGTGTACACATGTTGTTTTGTGCAACTCATGCATGGTAACTTAACTAGGTGCTGGAATGTGCAGTTAATTTACTGATTGGACTACATATTACTCGAGCTTTGCATACTATGCCATACTGAATTGATCAGTTCTTGTACATATAAAAATCTGAAACAAATGAACATCATCGACGTTGCTCTATTTTTACTTGGTCGATCTTTGCGACTGACGCATAGAAACGCTAGCTCTTGGAGACGAACACTACCTCGACAGCGACCGGCGGGAAAAACTATTAAACAAATCACAACTAGCTTGCATTGCATGCGCCTCACCTAGACACCACACTGTGTACACCTCTTCGAAAGTCTCCCATTAATCTCTCAAATCAATCCTGAGAAATCTCGCGAGCCCCCACTTGCACCGCGCGAATACATTTCAAATAGACAAGTACAGTAGTGTTCAACAAAGTTTACAATCGAGAAGCTTTCGAGGAAAAAGCTGGAAGGAAAAACAAGGCCGGCCGACGGCCGTCCCCCCTTGTACGTACGGGAACTAACGCCTTTCCTTCCTTGGCCTCCGATCGAGATAATAAGGAGTACCGCCTCGCCGTGCATATGGGGCTGCTAGTCTTAGGGCAAGTTGCCTAAGGATACTCCATGCTGCGAGCTTTTGTTTTGGCAAGTTGCTGGATTTTTCTTCTCAAAGTCTTTCTGTTCGGATGCACGTTACGTAGAATCTGGTCGACCTCGAGAGCCTTCCGTCTAGAATTTGGCTGAGCTAACGCATGTCAGTGTCCCCGGTTTCTGGTTGTTAGCTAATCAGTGGCGTCATGAGCACTACAATACTTACATACATCAAACTGATTTAATCAATTCGCGATAATGGAAATTAATAACCCCAGTTTGTGCAAGAGCTATATTTATTTATTTTGCCGCCAATACTTACAGAAGTCGTATCGATCAAGCATGGAAGAACCAGTAAAAGGATGCCGATACGGGATACACGAGTTCTTATCAAGGATCTTACCCTTATTACGAGGGTTTGGTTCAAAGTTGAACCCTGGCGAGCAGACGGTCAAGGGTTTGGTTCAAAGCTGAACCCTGGTTTGGTTCAGCTAGGCATTTGATCAGTTCGCGACATAATGGAATTAATGACCCCAGTTTATTTGTGCAAGAGCTATAGTATGTATTTTGCCGCCAATAAACACACGATGGTTGGCGTAGCGTTACACAAGTCGCATATCGATCAAGATACAAGCATGGAAGAACCAGTAAAAGAACGCGTGCTGAGTTTTGACGTGATGCTTTGTCGGCCACTTCGGTAGTAGTGGAATATGCATGGATGCAAAAGTAGAAGAGAATCAAACACTACCTTGGAAATCGAAAGAGAAAGAGATGATGTATTTCCGGCCGGGATCTGGACGTTGGAGCTTTGGCGAGTGTGTGCCGACTGCCATGGCCTGGTAATTGTGTGGTAGAGGATGCATGCACGCCGACCGGAGTCACAGCAGTGCGGCTGCTTTGCCTCACTATGCTCGTTGGGACATGTCAAGTCCCGACCAATTCATCGTTCACATGCAAGAGGTGTTGGATGAACTGTAAATACACCTTGGAAACGTGGGTTTTGAAGTGCCTCCGGTGATAAGAAAGTGCGGGTTTTTTTCTCTCCTGGACTAGAGCGAGCCCTTGTTTACGAAAGTTCAAAAGAATGTTTGTATGTTTCTTCCAAAAAATACATCTAATTTATACTCCATCAGTTAAAAAATAAGTGTCACAAACATATGAAGATCCGCAACACATATTTCTAAACGAAGGAAGTACATTTTGTTGGTGGAACGATGACCTCTTCCTGGCCTCGGTTGCATGTTAATATAGGATGAGAAAATCCCCCATCGTGGCTAAAATTATGGAGCCCATTACATATTGACTAACCCCCCCCCCCCCCCCCCCCCCGATCTGACCCTTGGAAGGAATGGAAAGGTTGAGATTACGTCTAAATTCATTAAAGTTCTTGGTTGGTAAAGCCTCAGTGAAACCGTCCGCAATTTGATCCTTCCTGGAGATAAAGCGTATGTTAAGAAGTTTGCTAGTAACTCGTTCTTGAACAAAGTAAAAATCAATCTCAATGTGTTTAGTGCGGACGTGAAAAACGGGATTGGCGAATAGATACATGGCGTCAAGATTATCACACCACAAGCAAGGCTTGCCCTTGAGAGAAATACCGAGTTCTTTTATGAGAGCTTCGACCCAGATGAGTTCAGCAGTGGCATTTGCAAGAGCTTTGTATTCGGCTTCGGTGCTGGAGCGGGACACCGTGGCTTGTTTGTGAGCACTCCATGATATTAAATTAGGACCATAAAAAAATGCGAAACCTTCAGTGGAGCGTCTATCATAAAGAGTGGGACTTTTGGATACTAAAACCAATATGAAGAGTACCTTGTACATATCTAAGAATCCTCTTTGTTGTTGTCCAATGGGTTGTGGTGGGAGCATGGAGAAATTGACAGATTTTATTGTTGGAGAATGATATATCTGGGCGAGTCAGAGTCAGATACTGGAGACCACCCACAATATTTCTGTAACGAGTGCTATCTTCGGTGCCAAGTGGAGTACCCTTAGTTAAGGACAATTTATCCGAGCTAGACAGCGATGTAGGGCATGGTGTGCAACCAACCATAATAAGATCTTTGGCATATTTTTCTTGAGTTAAGTGTAGTCCATCTTGCGTATTGGTCACTTCAATCCCAAGGAAAAAAAATGCAAGGCACCAAGATCCTTGAGCGCAAAATCCATACTCAAGTCGCGCAAAAGAGCCGAGATAACACTATCTGAATAACTAGTCGCAATAATATCATCAACATAAATCAACATAAATATGGTGACACCCTACTTGTGATATATGAAGAGAGACATATATGCCTTGGAAGGAGTGAAGCCGAGAGTGATAAGTTTGGAAGTGAGTTTAGAGTACCATGTGTGAGGAGCTTGTTTGAGCCCATATAGTGCCTTGTCAAGTTTACACAAATAATGTGGAGTACGAGGGTCTTTAAAACAGGTGGTTGTTTCATATAGACCTTCTCTTCAGGAACACAATGTAAGAACGCATTCTTGACGTCAAGTTGTCGGAGACTCTATCCTTGAAAGACAGAGATAGCTAAGACAAGTCTGATAGTAGCAGTTTTGACAACTGAGCTAAATGTGTCTTCATAATTAGTGCCATAGGGTTGATTGAAGCCTTTTAAAACTAGCCTATCCGGCAATAATCCCATATGTATTTTTCTTGATACGGTACACCCATTTACAGTCAATAATATTTTTATTTGATCTTGGAGGAACTAGATGTCATGTATGAAGGGTTTCGCACCATAGTAAATCAAAAAATTTCTACGGATGCGAACGGGAAAGCCAAGATCTAATCTAGGAGATGCAAACAATGAGGGGGATTAGATGAGATCTTCACACCCTTGAAGATTCGCACAGCGGAACGTTCGTCGGAACGTGGGTGATTTAGTCGTACTCGCTTCTCCTCCTCGCGATCCGATCCGATCTAACACCGCAAGTGGCGATGCCTTCGAGAGATGCACACGTGCGGCACCTCGACGTCTCCTCCTTCCTCTGTCCAACAAGTATGGTGGAGATACGGATTGGATCTACAACGCGACGGCGTGGTGCAAGTGGTGGAGAGTTTCTGCAGCAGGGCTTCGCCTACGTGCAGTCGGGAGGGAGAGAGAGAGGAGGGCAGCAGGGCGGCTAGGGTTGTGGAGGAGGTGTGGGGGGAGGGTGCGCCCCAGCCCTCTATATATAGAGGGGTGGGCACCATCCCTAGCCCCTCCCCCAAGCCCTAGGCCGACGGCCAAGGAGGGAGGAGTGGGGGCAAGCCCCCCCCCTTCTAGAAGCTTTCCTAGGGTTTCCCCTTGGTTTGGCCGGCTGGGCCCTATGGGGCCTTTTGCCCCTGGCCCAATGTGTCCAGGGCACTCCCTCATAGGCCCATGCCCCCTCCCGGCAGGTGGGGCCACGTTGGTCCCACTCCGGAAGGTTCTAGAAGCTTCCGGTACAATACCGATTAACCCGAAACAATTCCGAACTCCAAAAACTGCATTGCCTTATATGAATCTTATTCTCCGGACCATTCCGGAACCTCTCGTGATGTCCCGGATCCCATCCGAGACTCCGAAAAAAAACTCATAAACCAATTATCCAATCTATCCTAGCGTCGAGACACGTTAAGTGTGTGACCCTTCGGGTTCGAGAATATGCAGACATGATCTTCTATCAATAATCAACAGCGGGGTCTGGAAACCCATATTGACTCCCACACATTCATCGATGATCATATCGGATGAACCACGATGCCAGGATTCAATCAATCCCATATATATATTCCCTTCGTCTCGCGATATTTTACTTGCCCGAGATTTGATCGTTGGTACCATCATACCTAGTTCAATCTCGTTCACAGCAAGTACTTTACTCGTTCCGTAATCCGATATCACTTTGTGATTAACTCCTTAACCACATGCTTGCAAGCGGTGTTGATATCGATTACCGAGTGGGCCCGAAGTATATCTCTCCGACTTGGGAGGGACAAATCCCATCTCGATACATACAACCTAACAGGTACTTTCCGATCACCAGAGAGACACCTTTATGATCACCCTCTCATAGGATGACGTTTGATGACCTCAAAGATTTCTTCCGATACCAGGGAGTTTTATTATCTCATGGTATAAGGAATACAATATTTGACATAATAAAAGCTTCGCAAAGATGAACACGATGACATGATCTAATTGCTTCGCTTAGTTTGGGTCTGTCCATCATATCATTCTCCCAATGATATGATCTCATTATCAATCGACAACTCATGTCTATGGTTAGGAAACCTTAACCATCATTAATCAATGAGCTAGTTCATAGAGGCATACTAGGGACACGGTGTTGTTAACAAACCACACAAGTATTAAAGTTTCCGCTTAATACAATTCTAGCATGGAATATAAACTTTATCATGAATAAGAATTATAATAATAACATCTTTATTATTGCCTCTAGGGCACAATTCCAATGTCTCCCACTTGCACTAGAGTCAATAATCTAGTTTACATTTGGCAACAATCTCACACCCATGGCACTAAGGTGCTGATCATGTTTTACACGTAGAAGAGGTTTAGTCAATGGATCTGCGACATTCAGATCTGTATGTACTTTGCTAATCTTCAGATCTCCATCTGCTATATAATCTCGGATTATATGAAACTTGCGGTTGATATGCTTGGTCTTTGGATGATATCTTGGTTCCTTAGCGAGTGCTATGGCACCAGTGTTGTCACACAATATCTCCAGTGGGTCCAATGCACTTGGAACCACGCCAAGCTCAGTGATGAAGTTCCTGATCCAAACTCCTTCACTTGATTCTTCTGCAGCAGCCATGTATTCCCCTTCTACTGCAGATCCCGCGATCACGCTTTGCTTGCAGCTTCTCCAGCTCACAGCTCCTCCATTCAAAATATAAACGTATCCTATCTGAGATTTAGAATCATCCTTGTCGGTGTCGAAACTAGCGTCGACGTAACCTTTTAGGACGAGTTGTTCATGACCTCCATAGACTAAGAACATTTCTTTAGTCCTATTTAGGTAATTTAGGATGTTCTTCACGGCTGTCCAGTGTTCCACTCCTGGATCACTTTGATATCTGTTCGTCAAACTAAGAGCATTGGACACATCCGGTCTAGTACACAGCATGGCATACATGATAGAACCTATGTCCGAGGCATAAGGCACTTTGATCATAGCTTCTCTATCATTTACCATAGCTGGACACTGAGCCTTGCTCAATATCTTACCTGACAACATAGGCACTGAACCTTTCTTTGTCTTATCCATTCTGAACCTTTTCAGAACTTTGTCTAGGTATGTACTCTGGCTTAAAGCTATCAGGCGTCTTTGTCTATCTCTATAGATTTTGATGCCCAATATATAAGCAGCTTCACCTAGGTCTTTCATTGAAAAACACTTGTTCAAATAACTCTTCACATCGTTAAGCATGTTAATGTCATTTCCAATAATCAATATGTTATCCACATATAGTACCAGAAATGTCACCGAGATCCCACTCACTTTCTTGTAGATACAAGCTTCGTCGCAATTTGGAACAAATCCAAAGCTCTTGATCACTTGATCAAAACGAAGGTTCCAACTCCGAGATGCTTGCTTCAGTCCATAAATGGAACGTTGAAGTTTGCACACTTTATCAGCATCCTTAGGATCGACAAAACCTTCGGGTTGCATCATATACAACTCTTCATCAATGTTTCCATTGAGGAACGCAGTATTGACATCCATCTGCCATATTTCATTATCATGAAACGCAGCAATTGCTAATAAAATCCGAATGGACTTAAACATCGCTATGGGAGAGAAAGTCTCATCGTAGTCAACACCTTGAACTTGTCGAAAACCTTTTGCGACAAGTCGTGCTTTAGAGATGGTAACATTACCATCCGCGTCTGTTTTCTTCTTGAAGATCCATTTGCACTCAACGGCCTTTCGGTCGCTAGGAGGGTCTACCAAAGTCTATACTTGGTTTTCGCTCATGGATCCCAATTCGGATTTCATGGCCTCTAGCCATTTCTCAGAGTCTGGGCTCATCATCGCTTCCTCATAGTTCGTAGGTTCACTGCCTTCTACCAACAATACAATCAAGACAGGGTTGCCGTACCACTCAGGAGGGGCACCGACCTTGTCGACCTGCGACGTTCAGTAGCAGCATCGTCCGAAGCTTCATGATCCTTGTCATTAGCTTCCTCTATTCTTGGTGCAGGCGGCACTGGAACAATTTCAGGTGCTGCGCTACTCTCCAACTCAAGAGAAGGTTCAACAACCTCGTCTAGATCTACTTTCCTCCCACTCACTTCTTTCGAGAGAAACTCCTTCTCAAGAAAGGAACCGTTCTTTGCGACAAACACTTTGCCTTCGGTTCTGTGATAAAAGGTATACCCAATAGTTTCCTTAGGGTATCCTATGAAGACGCACTTCTCCGCTTTGGGTTCGAGCTTGTCCGGCATCAACTTCTTGACGTAAGCTTCGCATCCCCAAACTTTAAGAAACGACAACTTAGGTTTAGCACCAAACCACAGTTCATACGGTGTCGTCTCAACGGATTTAGATTGTGCCCTATTTAAAGTGAATGCAGCGGTTTCTAATGCATAACCCCAAAATGATAACGGCAAATCAGTAAGAGACATCATCGATCAGACCATATCTAATAGGGTTCGATTCCGGCGTTCAGACACACCATTGCGCTGTGGTGTTCCGGGTGGCGTGAGTTGCGAAACGATTCTGCTTGCTTTAAGATGCGTGAGAAAATCATAACTCAAATATTCACCTCCACGATCGGATCGTAGAAACTTAATTTTTCTGTTACGATGGTTCTCCACTTCATTCTGAAATTCCTTGAACTTTTCAAATGTTTCAGATTTATGTTTCATTAAATAGATATACCCATATCTACTTAAGTCATCGGTAAAAGTGAGAAAATAGCGATATCCACCGCGCGTCGAAACACTCATCGGTCCGCATACATCGGTATGTATGATTTCCAACAAGTCCGTTGCTCGCTCCATCATTCCGGAGAACGGGGTTTTGATCATCTTGCCCATGAGGCATGGTTCGCATGTGTCAAATGATTCAAAATCAAGAGACTCCAAAAGTCCATCAGAAAGGAGTTTCTTCATGCGCTTTACACCAATATGACCTAGACGACAGTGCCACAAATAAGTAGTATTATCACTATCTACTTTGCATCTCTTAGCCTCAATGTTATGGATGTGTGTTTCATACCTTTCAAGATTCGGAAGAAATAAACCATTCACAACAGGTGCATGACCATAAAAGATGTTACTCATATAAATAGAACAACCATTATTCTCCGATTTAAATGAATAACCGTCTTGCAATAAACACGATCCAGAAATAATGTTCATGTTCAACGCACGCACATAATAACACTTATTAAGGTTTAAAACTAATCCCGAAGGTAAAACTAAGGAGAGCGTGCCGACGGCCATCACATCAACTCTTGATCCGTTGCCAACGCGCATCGTCACCTCATCCCTCGCAAGCCGCCGTCTATTCCGTAGCTCCTGTTTCGAGTTACAAATATTAGCAACTGAACCAGTATCAAATACCCAGGCACTAAAACGAGGGCTAGTAAGGAAAACATCAATAACATGTATATAAAATATACTTTTGATGGTGCCATCCTTCTTGTCCGCTAAGTACTTCGGACAGTTGCGCTTCCAGTGACCCTTGTCCTTGCAATAGAAGCACTCAGTGTCTGGCTTGGGTCCAGACTTGAGCTTCTTCTCAGCAGGGGCAACGCGCTTGCCGCCTCCTTTCTTGAAGGGCTTCTTTGCACCCTTACCTTTCTTGAAGGTGGGGGGATTGTTGACCATCAACACATGATTATCCTTTTTGATGTCCACCTCCGCAGCCTTCAGCTTTGCGAAGAGCTCGGTAATCGTATCAGTGGAACCAATCTGATTGTGAGTCACTACAAAACTTTTGTAGCTAGGAGGAAGTGATTGCTGAACCCTGTCAATCTTGAGCTCCTCTGGAATCTTGCAGTCCAGTTGCTCAAGGCGTTGAGTGTAGCCCGACATATTTATGGCGTGCTCACTAACGGAACTCCCTTCCTCCATCTTGCAGTTAAAGAATTTCTCAGAGATCTCATATCTCTCAGAACGGGCCTGAGTCTGAAACATAGTTTTCAGCTCCTCAAGAATCTCAAAGGGCCCGGGATAGTCTTCAAAATGATTTTGAAGATCCGATTCCATAGCAAACAACATGGTGCTCTTAATCACACCATAATCATCTTTGCACGACTGATAGACATCTTTCTCATCAGCCGGCGCATCTACAATAGGGGCGTCACCTAGCGCATTTTCAAGGACATAGTCCTTTTGACCGCCAGAGAGAATGATTCTCTGATTGCGGAACCAGTTGGTGAAGTTAGACCCATTGTTTCTAAGCTTTTCCTTCTCAGCAAAAACGTTGAAGTTGAAGTTGGACTTAGCCATTTGATCTACAATATTTGCAAGTACAAATTAGACTATGTTCATGATAACTAGTTCAACTTTTAATCAAATTACTAGATGAACTCCCACTAAATTCAAGATCCCTCAAGTTGTTTAGTGAACACGATCCACATTCACCACACCTAATCCGATCTTCACGAGAAGAGATGTGGCTTCAATGGTGGACAACGAAGTGTCGATCATATCATTCATATGACTCATACTTAAACTTTCGGTTCATGTGTTTCGAGGCCATGTCTGTACATGCTAGGCTCGTCAAGTCAAACTCAAGTATTTCCGCGTGTGCAAAACTAGCTTGCACCCGTTGTATGTGAACGTAGAGTCTATAGCACCCGATCATCACGTGATGCTTGGACACGACGAACTTTCGCAACGGTGCATACATAGGGAGAACACAGTTTTATCTTGATCTTTAAGTGAGGAATCATCTTATAATGCTACCGTCGCGATCTAAGCATAATAAGATACATAAAAGGATAAACATCACATGCATATAACTTTATGTGACATGGTATAGCCAATCTTCGCGCAATGATCTCCATCTTGTGCGTGCCGGCATGATCTCCATCACTCCACCATGATTGCCTCCACCACGAATAGCAACTACTACTATTGCTAAATACTTAGCGATAAAGTGAAACTATTACATGGCGTATAAGAAGTTGACACACATGTCATACACAATTATAAAGACAACCATATGGCTCCTGTCGGTTGTGTACTCATCGACATGCAAGTCTTGAAACATTATAAAACATGATTATTGCATACAACATACACATAACATCTTGGGCCATACCATATCACAGAAAACACTCCCTGCAAAAACAAGTTAGACGCCTCTACTTTGTTGTTGCATGTTTTACGTGGCTTATGGGAGTAGCAAGCTAAGAACGATTCTTATCTACGGAAAGCCACAACGGTGATATTATGGTTGCCAAACTCCGGTGTAAATCCCATGACAACTATAGTGAGAGAAACTGGCATCCACCAGCCGCATGTGTGGAACAAGCCACACGTCAAGTGCGGAGCCGGTCTCGCGAACGACGTCGCGTAAGATTGGCCTGGACCGCTTCAATCTCACTATATCGTGTCATAAGAATAACACAAACAAGAGGCTTGCAACATAAAACATCAACGCCCGCAACAACCATGTTGCGTTCTACTCGTGAAACACATCTACGCATAGATCTAGCTCTGATACCACTGAAGGGTTTCGCATCATAGTAAATCAAAAAATTTCTACGGATGCGAACGGGAAAGCCAAGATCTAATCTAGGAGATGCAAAAAACGAGGGGGATTAGATGAGATATTCATACCCTTGAAGATTCGCACAGCGGAACGTTCGTCGAAACGTGGGTGATGTAGTCGTACTCGCTTCTCCTCCTCGCAATCCGATCCGATCTAACACCGCAAGTGGCGATGCCTCCGAGAGATGCACACGTGCGGCACCTCGATGTCTCCTCCTTCCTCGGTCCAGAAAGTATGGTGGAGAGACGGATTGGATCTACAATGCAACGGCGCGGTGCAAGTGGTGGAGAGTTTCTGCAGCATGGCTTCGCCTACGTGCAGTCGAGAGGGAGAGAGAGAGAGGAGGGCAGCAGGGCGGCTAGGGTTGTGGAGGAGGTGTGGGGGGAGGGTGCGCCCCAGCCCTCTATATATATAGGGGTGGGCGCCAGCCCTAGCCCCTCCCCCAAGCCCTAGGCCGGCGGCCAAGGAGGGAGGAGTGGGGGGCAAGTTCCCCCCTTCTAGAAGCTTTCCTAGGGTTTCCCCTTGGTTTGGCTGGCTGGGCCCTATGGGGCCTTGTGCCCCTGGAACAATGCGGCCAGGGCACTCCCTCATAGGCCCATGCCCCCTCCAGGCAGGTGGGGCCACGTTGGTCCCCCTCCGGAAGGTTCTAGAAGCTTCCGGTACAATACCGATTAACCCGAAACAATTCCGAACTCCAAAAACTGCATTGCCTTATATGAATCTTATTCTCCGGACCATTCCGGAACCTCTCGTGATGTCCCGGATCCCATCCGAGACTCCGAAAAAAAACTCATAAACCAATTATCCAATCTATCCTAGCGTCGAGACACATTAAGTGTGTGACCCTTCGGGTTCGAGAATATGCAGACATGATCTTCTATCAATAATCAACAGCGGGGTCTGGAAACCCATATTGACTCCCACACATTCATCGATGATCATATTGGATGAACCATGATGCCAGGATTCAATCAATCCCATATATATATTCCCTTCGTCTCGCGATATTTTACTTGCCCGAGATTTGATCGTCGGTACCATCATACCTAGTTCAATCTCGTTCACAGCAAGTACTTTACTCGTTCCGTAATCTGATATCACTTTGTGATTAACTCCTTAACCACATGCTTGCAAGCGGTGTTGATATCGATTACCGAGTGGGCCCGAAGTATATCTCTCCGACTTGGGAGGGACAAATCCCATCTCGATACATACAACCCAACAAGTACTTTCCGATCACCTAAGAGACACCTTTATGATCACCCTCTCATAGGATGACGTTTGATGACCTCAAAGCTTTCTTCCGATACCAGGGAGTTGTATTATCTCATGGTATAAGGAATACAATATTTGACATAATAAAAGCTTCGCAAAGATGAACACGATGACACGATCTAATTGCTTCACTTAGTTTGGGTCTGTCCATCATATCATTCTCCCAATGATATGATCTCATTATCAATCGACAACTCATGTTTATGGTTAGGAAACCTTAACCATCATTAATCAATGATCTAGTCCATAGAGGCATACTAGGGCACAGTGTTGTTCACAAACCACACAAGTATTAAAGTTTCCGCTTAATACAATTCCAGCATGGAATATAAACTTTATCATGAACAAGAATTATAATAATAACATCTTTATTATTGCCTCTAGGGCATAATTCCAACAATGTATTGTTTTAAATGAGTGCATTATACTCCTCTTGCATAGCTCCCTTCCAATTTTCATTTTCCAGTGCCTCGGATAGTTTGCAAGGTTCTCCTGTGGATGTGAACATGCCATAGGGAATGGTGCCAATAGTGTAAATTTTCGGATTGTGTATATCTTTTTGTAGATGAGTATGTCCTTCGAGTGCGGGAGGTGGTGCAGGTTGTGGTGGAGCAGAAGATCCTGAGACAGCAAAATCTGAGGTACTCCCTCTGTTTCGGTTTACAAGTCCTACGCGTATATCTAGGTTATCAATTTGACCTATATAATTTGAATTATATAATATAAAAATTATATCATTGGAAAATATAAAGTCTAAAGTTTCCGATGATATATTTTTTGTAATATATACATCATACTAAGTTGCTCAATTTGGCGACATAGAACTACGTGCAGGACTTGTAAACCGAAACGGAGGGAGTACTCAGATCTGGGACATAGGATCGTGTGGCCGGTCGAGTGGATGCGTCTAGTGTTGAGGGCGATGCTTGAAGATCCCGAGGGCTCGTCCCTGGATGTCCCTGCTGCTAAGGTGGCGTTGTAGGATTGGGGAGACGACGCGTCCCTGACTGGGAATAGCTGGCACGGCGCGGGCCGCGATGTAGAGGGTGGCCCCAACATGGAGATGGAAGGGCGGTGGGACCTAGTCCCGCACCAGCTGGGGTGACGTAGGACTACGGGCAGGTAACGTCGATCCCGCACGCTGACCGCGAATGATTGGTGTCGATCCTGGGGAAGATATTTCCGCGCGATCCTAGGGCAATTGCGGTGGCAGGGCAGGAGAATCTGATCCAGAATCCGTGGTGTTGCTGTTTGTTTCCATAGGACTCATATTTAGTCTGTTTGAGGTGATTTCTTCACTGTTTTGGCTGATATCTTTAGCATTGGACTACTGAGTTGATGCAGAATATTCTCCAATGTTCTCAGGTACCTGAGTATGGTTAGTGGCAAGGACAAAATCTATGTGATCATGATTAGTCATATCCTCAATAGTAGGTGTTCTTCTGGGAACGTAGTGTGGAAGAAGAATTTCTTGGCTAAGGCAAGTACATGCATTGGGGTGTAGGGAGGAAAAGGGAAAAATGTTTTTATCAAATACGACACCACGAGAAATATAGACTCTCCCAGTGGTCACATCTAGACACTTGACGCCTTTTTGTAGAGGACTATAGCCAATGAAAATGCATTGTTTGGAGCGAAGTGAAAGTTTATGCTTGTTGTAGGAGCAAAGATTGGGACAACAGGCACAACCAAAAATACAAAGAGATTCATAATTAGGCTTTGTTTCAAGAAGTTTTTTCATGGGTGTTTGAAAATTGAGTCTTTCTAGGGAGCATGTTAATGAGAAAAGTGGCGGTTAAAAAAGCTTTATCCAAAACTTTGAGAGGCATGGATACATTGGCAAGTAATGATATACCAACCTCAACTATATGGCGGTGTTTCCGTTTTATGGAGCCATTTTTTGGTGAGCATGAGGACATGAGACATGATGGGTTATGACTACTTTTTGAAAGAATAAATGGAGTTTCTCATGTTCACCACCCCAGTCGGTTTATATTGTTATAATTTTGCGACCAAATTTTTGCTCAAAAAATTATTAGAAGTTTAAAAAGGCTTGATAAACATCAGAGCGTTTCTTAAGCAAATAGATCCATGAGAATTTGCTAAAATCATCAATGAAACTAACATAGTATGAGTGTTTACCAATAAAGGGAGTAGTAGACCCCCAAACATCAGAGAATATTTGTTCCAAAGGTACAGTGGAACACTAGTAGAAATAGGATAAGGTAGTTGGTGGATCTTGGCTTGTTGACATGGATCGCACACATATGGATTTATTTCAAGCAAATAAGCAAGATTATTATTCTGGAGGATTTGTTGAACGATGAAGGAGGATGTGTGTCCTAGACGGCGATGCCATGTGGATGGCGATGGCTTGTGGTTGATGAAGGCATGCTTATTCGGCTCCATGGATGAATGCACAAGAGGATATATTCCACCATGACATGGTCCTCTAAACATTATTTGCTTCATGGCCCGATCCTTAATCAAAAATAAAGATAGATGAATTTCAACGAAAGCATTGTTCTCAAGAGAAATTTTATGAGCAGATAATAAACTTTTGGAAGCATTGGGAACATGTAAGATATTTTGAAGACGAAGGGAACTATGAGGAGTATGAATAATCAATTGAACAACATGTTTTATTACCATACCTTGACCACTTGCGGTGTGGATTTGATCATGTCCATTTTACTGCTCATGTGTAGTCAACTTGATCAATTCACCGGTAAGATGAGTTGTGGCACCCGAATCTATGTACCAATTGGTATCAACACCATATAAAGCACCTTTGTCACCTGTTTGGGAGTCATCATCATGATCATCATCACCATAGCGCCACCAGCATTCACTTGCAGGGTGCCCATATTTTTTGCAAATTTGGAGTGGCGCCCCGCAAAAACCACTACTAGAAAATCGCGTTGTTTTGTGCATTGCATCATCATGACCGCATGCTCATGTCATTATGCCACGTTGCATTTGAGCATCGTCATCAACATGCATGGTTTTTGTCTAAACTATTTTCGAAACGCCTAGTTTTGTTTTCTAAATATCCCCGTCTTTAATTCAAATCAAAAACACCGGGCTTGTCCGGAATATTTGTTTGGTCTATCAACGGTTTGCAAAAGCCCTGTTTTAAATAAATAAAATATTTAATTATTTTTAGGGGCAGCCGAACCAGGCCGATCCGACCCAGTCGGCCACCCCAGTACAAAACCAGCCTACCCAAAATCTTGTCCTACCCAATCCAAGTCTACCCACCCTGCCTCCACCTCACCCCGGCCAACCACGGCACGACACGTCACCCTGCCCCAATCCCCATCCAACCAAACACTGCCACCTCACCAGAAATCCCACTCCCACCGACACCCCTGAACCCCACCTCCCCCGCATCGAACAACCCCCACTCTCCCTGCCTCGTCCCCAACCTCCATCCCGATGCCACCACCGCGTACACCCCGCCCTCTCGCGCTTCCTCGGCCGCAACCCGCGAGAGCGCCTCCGCCGCTAGGCTCGCCCAGCGCCGCTGCGCGCCCCTCGATGCCCTCGTCCGCTCCGGTCGTTGTCTAGCCCGGCCCCAAGCTCCCCTACACCGCCAGCGAACGCCGTCTCTGGTCCTGCTCGCCGGCCGCTGCCCCAGGGCTCCTCCTCGCCGAGCAAGGCCCGGGTCCCCCGTCACCGCGCCTCCCTCCGCGAGCCAGCCGCCGCCGCGGCGGTTCCCCTCGCCTCCACCCCCTCCGGCCGTCGCCCCGGAGCCGGCGTCGCCGCGTGACCCCGCCGCCGGCGCGCCCTCCCCGCTCGCATCTCGCCTTGCGTCGCCGTCGCCTGGCTAGGCCGCCGCCGCCGCGCCCGGCGCTCGCCACCTCCGCTCCGGCCGGGCCCGGTCCTCTCCGTCACCACCAACCCCGCCGCCATCGGCCTCCTCCACCACCCTGCCGCCGGCGCCTCCCTTCGCAGGCCGCCGCTGGAGCCAGGGCTCCCTCCTGGCCTCCTCGACCCCGCGCGGGCCGCCGTCCCTCTCGCCGCGGGAGCCCTCCGTCTTGCCTCACGCCTCCTTCCTCTATCTCCGAGCTCCGCTGCGTGCTTCCCCTCGTCTCCGGCCGCCCTTGATCCATGTTGCCGCCATGGATCCTCCCCTCTTTCGAGCCACGCAGCACTCGCCGACTCTCTGCTGCCCTCTCGGCCCATCGCTCGAGCCCGTCCTTGCCTCTGCAAGCGTGTGGTCTTTTCTCTGCTACTCTACGCCCATGCTTTGTTGGCCTTCTCTGCTTGGCCTCGTCTGGCCCAAGCCCTGATAGGAGCTGCCCCTGCCATATGCTTTTGTGCTTCTGCTCAAGATTCAGTCGGGATGTACCCATGTGTGCCATGGGGTTCTGCTTGTGTTCCCTATGGCCAGTCTTGATGCACCCCAAGTTCGCCAACGACCATCGGCGCCGGACCCGATGTCCGCCAAGATCGCCACCGGAACAACAAGCACTTCACCGCGGAACGTCAAGTCCTTCTTCCCGGATGCGACAAGATCGTCTCCCGGACGCCATGACCGTCTACACGGACCCGAAGACCACCGGTACCCGATTCACTCAAGTCCGCCATCGACGACGAGGTCGACCGCTTGTAACCAAGTTCTCCGTCCCGACACGCTAAACTCTCCACCTTGAATCCGAACCTCACCGTTCCCGTCGAACCCTGTCGAACCCCGGAACCAAGATCTTCGACCCTAATGTGTGACCCCTTTCTCGAGCCCTATTTTTATAAATGTAATATCAAATTGTTGCATATTAAATTGTCATACTCGCATGCATATTTGTGTGGGTTGGGGGCATTATGCCGAGTCACCTTATAATTAAATATGAGATCCATATGCGGGCAAATCTAGTCGTATATTGGTCCCATTTAAATTGGCGTAACGAACCGGTGCTATATTTTGCCATGTTAATACCACATTTAAAATGCGGGGTATCTCAACAACCAGAACCATATATTAATTGTCGGGACCCCGGTTCCGCTTAATATTGCCTAATTGCATCGCACAATTCGCCATGTCATACATCATGCATGCATCATGCCCGATCTTTTGTCGTAGTATTAAATAGTGCATCCGGTGTTTATTCTAGTGTTTTGCTTCTTCGCGGATAAGGCCGTTGAGTTGATGTGAGCTTCGCCCCGATCTTCGGATGAACCTTCGGCAATGTTTTCAGGCGAGCATCTCCCCCTTTCTACCTATCTTACTTTTATAGTATTTATTCCCTCCTGTTGATCTATTGCTATCTGTGTTGCGATGCTCTAGTTTTCGTACCCGTGTTATCCCTTGTAGCCTCATATTGCCTTGGACACCTCTTATTACCTGTTGTTTGGTAGATAGTTGGACTCGCGCGTCGTAGTCGCTTGCTCAAGTGCTGTTGCGTGTCGTCAAGTACCACAGTGTTGGAGTTTTGCCGTGTGTTTAATGTTGGAGATGATCATGGCTTTAATTATCGTTTAATTCAATTATCGTTTAATAACTAAAATTGAAGTAGGTAAATGCAGAGGCACAGGTGGGCAATAGATGTTATTTGGTTGTTAACCGTCCACTTGTGTCCCGTAGGACCCCGAGTACTTGATACCTGTTCCTTGAATATTCGCGCTATCCACATCCGGGAGGATTATGGGACCCCCCCTGAGCCAGAGCTTGATTCATTCTTATTTCTTGGGGCCACAAACTAGTTTGAGGTTTTATTTACTATCCTGTACTTATGCCATGCTTTACTGCTTTATTTACGATTGTGCGAGGAGCACCTGTACTGTTTAGATCGTGACCCGTTTACGCGGTATCGACAAGCCCAGTCACACTTTCGGGTTCCCAGTCGTTTACAGTCGGCCCCACAAACCTTGAGTCCGTCTCGAAGTCAGCTAACTTCGTTGCAGGTATACTTAATGGGGTGGCCCCCTGAAATATTTCTGAATCTGGTGATTGCTTTGTCGTGAAGGCCTCGTTGGGTTTTGATTTCGTTTTTCCGAGGTTGATCGAGTGTGTGTTGCTATTTGTGCACCCCTGCAGGGTAAAACTTTCTGAAAGCCGTGTCCGCGGTTATGGACGACTTGGAGCACAGTATCTCGATCATAGACAACTATAACTAAAGTAGTGCTATAAATTTGACTTTATAATGACTATTAATCAGCTTCACTATAATGGAATGGCTAAATAAAATTGCCAACAATTGCTTGTTTGGGTTGTCGCTTGCTACCATTGTACCTGACTAGTAAATATTGCAACTATAACGGAATCGCTAAATAAAAGTACCAACAACTGCTGGGTTTTGGGGATATCTCATGCTAACTGTATCTGACTAGTAAGTGTCGCAACTACAACGGAATGGTTAACTAAAACTGGCCACTGCTTATTATATCAGGATGACTCATGCTATCTATATTTGACTAGTAATTGCCGCCACTATAACAGAATAAATAAAACTGCCAACTGTGTGAGTTCCTCGGTTGACTTCCTCGTTTGGTCTCGAGGGGGAAATACCAGGATGGGTATGCTTGGTGATAGTATCAGGTTGGTTCCGAACAGGTCTTTCTTATCCCTCTCTGATAGCCGACCGTTGTATCGGGTCTCTATAGGTTGTTTAGTGCATGCTGCCGCTGCCGCTTCAGTCCACCATACCTATGTAGGCGAGGACCACCGAATTCTAGCCTCGCCGTGTACTGGCCTCAGTACTGACTCTCCTCTTTTTTTTCTTTGCCCTTCGTCGGCACCCCTTTTGTTTTAGCAGGTTTCGACGTCGTTAGCAGGGTTACCCTTCCGGCTTGGCCTGGGCAGGGTTATGGACGCCATTGGTTATTCTTTAGGGCTCTTAGCCCCATTTGCATCTTGTCCGTAGCTGGACGCTCTATCGTTTTCAAGGTGATTTGGATCTTTGTTCTGTATATCTGTATTCTTGACTCATGGAGTCGTGTTGTATATATATATCTGTTCTGTGGGTCCCATCGAGGACTGTTGTGTAATGTTATTACTTCGTTTTCCACCCGCACGCAAGTGCCTGGTGGGCACCTTTGAATCGCTTCTATGCGGGTTTGGCGGGAAGCGCTGAAACTTGCATAGGGCCGATTCTGAGGGTGTTACATTTGGCACGTGATGTCTTGATGTGGAGAAGGAACACGATTTCCACGTTCGCTCCCATGGCCTCCTTTGGGTTGAGTACATCGGCGAGCATCTTGGCCATCCATGCGCCAAGGAGGGCGCCCTTGTTGTTGATGGCATTGTCCACCACCACCACCACCGTGACCTCCATGGCCACCTCCTTGGTGATGGAGATATCCACCACCCCCACCGTGTCCGGGGCAGTACCCTCCACAACCACCACCTCGATGAACCGCATCATTAGCCGAGGAAGTGAATGGGGCAGCTACCTCCTCAGATTCATTAATCATCTTTTGAGATAGTTGTAGGCGAGGAGCTGGTTGCATACATCAGCACATGTGGTGGAGGTATTTGCATTAATAGCAGTAACATGACCATTGTACTCACCATGTATCCCGACGAGGATGAATTCCTTCAGTTCCTCATCTGAGTCAATTTTCCCCACCGAGGCAAGTTCGGTGGCGAAGGATTTCTTCTTGTTGATGTAGTCGGTGGCGGAGAGCTCGCGTTTCATGGTGTTGATGAGAGCATCACATAGCATCCCCACCCGCACCTTGGTTTTGACAGAGAATTTTTCATTGATGGCGGCCCAAATCTCGGCAGTGTGTTCAAGGCCAAGAACATTAGCGATCAGATCAGGGGAGATGGACTTGATGAGGTAACTGACGAGTTGTTGATCTCGTGTGATCCAGGCCCCATAGGCCGGATTTCGTACATGAACCTTCTTCTTCTCGGATTCCTCGACTTCCAAGGTCTTCAGAGGCGCGAGGTCGGAGCCATCAAGCAGCCCCATGGCCTGTGAACCGCCGGCAGCACTTGTGACTTCCAATAGAGGAAGTTCGCCAGCTGATACATTGGAAACGTATCTATAATTTTTGATGATACATGCTTGTTTAGTATCTACTTTGCTTTACTTGTCTACACTTTGAGGTACTTTTTACATGTTTTCTGGTACTAACCTACTAACAAGTTGCAACACTGCCAGATGCCTGTTTTCTGTTGTTTTTGGTTTCAGAAAAGTTAGTAAAGAAATATTCTCGGAATTGGACGTGACAAACGTCAAAGTCAATTACTTTCCGTGGGGAATAAGAAGTCCAGAGGGGAGACGAGGAAGCGGGACAGGGCAGCCAGACCCCCACCCCCCAGGCACGGCCAGGGGTGGGCCCGCGCCTGGCTAGGTTTTGGCCCCCCTGGTCGCCTCCTCGGCCTCCCCCTTCGCCTATAAGAAGCCCCCGATGCATAAACCCTAAGCACCCGATCATATCTCCACGAAACCGTCTGTAGCCGCTGCCACCATCGTCCCAAGATCAGGGGGATCTGAAGTTCTTCCCGGCACCCTACTGGAGGGGAGATCATCCCGGAGGCCTTCTCTCCGGTATGATGCGTGAGTAATTCCACCTTGGACTATGGGTCCATGTAGTAGCTAGATGGTTGTATCTCCTCCTTTGTGCTTTCATGTATAGATCTTGTGAGCTCCGTTCATGATCAAGATCTAATCTATTTGTAATCATGCATGTAGTGTTTGCGGGGATCTGATGGATATTGAGATTATTACGTTGGTTTGATTAATGGTTTTGTCTTTATGATTCTATCATGTCTGTGTTGTTTGTGATCTTGCATGCTCTCCGTTGTTAGTAGCTATCTTGGCCAAGTAGTTGCTAGTGACTCCAAGATGGGGTATTTATGCTCCATAGTGGGTTCATGCCTCTAGTTTCCAAGGGAAGTGACAGAAATCTCTTCGGTTGTAGATGTGTTGTTGCCACTAGGGAGAAAACAACGGTCTCTTGTTCATGGAACATGTATCCTGTTTACCTTACACACTTTGCTTAAAGCAGTTAACTGTTGCTTGCAACTTAATACTAGAGGGGGTTCGGATGATAACCTGAAGGTGGACTTCTAGTCATAGATGCAGTTGGATGGCGGTCTATGTATCTTGTTGTATTGCCCAATCGAATCTCATAGGATCTTTCTCACTAGTAATTGCATTGTTATGCCTTGCTCAGTTCCTGTCAATTGCCCTGCTGTAATTTTTTTATCCTTCATGCCATGTTTTTTATCTAAGGAGAGCACCTCTAGTGAACTATGGACCCCCGGTCCAATCTTTACCATTGATACATCTTCCACTGTTACCTGTTTACTTACTGCAAACCATTACCTTCCACACCATACGTTTAATCCTTTGTTACAGCAATCGGTGAGATTAACAACCTCACTGTTAGTTGGGAAAAAGTCTTCAGTTTGTGTTGTGTAGGTCGACGCGTTGCTTGCAACACCTGTGTGATGTTTCCTTCCTCCTACTGGTTCGATAACCTCGGTGTCAACTGAGGGAAGACTTGCTGCTGTGCTGCTTCACACCTTGCTCTTGGGGTTCCCAACAGGCTCCACATCAACTGAGCCATGAACAAGTTTTCTGGCGCCGTTGCCGGGGAGGCTAAGGACGTCTTCACTAGGGGAGTCCTTCAGTTCCTTTCTCTTTACTTTGTTTTTAGTTTGCTTTGTTTCTTTTTCTTGGTTTTGTTTGCCTCTTTTTAAAAAACCCAAAAAATTAGTCTAGTTTGGTTTGCTTTCTTTATTCAAACACACACAAAAATTAGTTCCTCCTCTAGTTGCTGGTCGGTTATTGCTTTGCTTAGTCATGCTTTCGATCAATGGATGGTTTCTTTGAAACTAGTTCTTATTGGCAAGGTGGGTTCACGGAAGAACAAAACTATTATTATAAGGAACACTGTTTGTCACAAAAAGGGAAACACTTATGGGAACAAATTGATAAGTTGAATACTATTGCTAGAGACGTGTGCTCTACTTATAATGTTACTTATTGCTTTGATAAATCTTGTTGCTGTAGGAGGTATAAACACATTACTTTCCAATGTGAGTATAATGATAATGTTACCATATCCTCTTATGTTAAAGGAAATTATGACTTTTATGATGTGGAACAAATTGAATAATTTATTGTCTTCAAGGATGCATTTGAACTTGCCACTTTGCTTGAAAATACTAATGATGCACCTTATAAACATGAGGTTATTTAGATACTTAAGTTTTGCTTTGATAATTACAAGGAAGAAAATGGCTATATTCTTGAATATTTTAATAGGTGTTTTCTACAAATGGAAGAGACTAATGCCTTGCAGGAGCCTATGGAAGAAGAAATTGTTGAAACTGAAAGCTCATTAGATGAAAAAGAGGAAGAGAGTGATGAACAAAAGGAGGAAGAATGGATCTACCCATGCCTGCCTTCTAATGAGAGTAACTCTTTACCCCTTATATTATTTGATTGTCCCCATGCTTACCAAAGGGGGATGAATGTTATGTTCCTGTGGGTCCTTTTGAATATCTACTTTAGGTAAAACCTGTGAAGGTTTTAATCCCACTATTTTTGAGCTTGATAGAAATTATGTGTTTGTAGATCATGAAAAACATGCTTTATGTGATAGCTATATTGTTGAGTTTATTCATGAGGCTACTGAAAATTATTATGAGAGAGTAAAATATGGTTGTAGAAGTTTTCATGGTACTAAAACACCTCTCTTTGTGCTGAAAGTTTTGAAGTTACTCTTGTTTTCTCTTCCTATGCATGTCACTTTGTTCTTTGTGAACTTATTTGTGTACAAGATTCCTATGCATAGGAAGTGGTTTAGACTTAAAGGTGTTTTGAATTTGCTTCTTGATGCTCTATTTTACTTCAACTCATAGTTCTTATGAGAGCATCTTCTCAAGCTATCAAGCCTAACTTAAAGGCATTAAAGAAAAGTACTTGTTGGGAGATAACCCAAGAGTTTCCTTGAGTCTTGAAAGTTATTACTTCTGTAATGACCCATCCTTATCCTTTTTGTTTGTTTTTTGTGCCAAGAATAACCTCTAATACGAGGGAAGTAAGATTTGGGGAGTTGCTGTCCCGAAACAGATTTCTATCCTCCACCAAAAAAAATCGTGAGGAGGCTCTATAACTCGGATTGAGCTAAAACATTATGAGTAAATCCCCCAGTATGTTAGATAACTTTCGTTAGTTCAACACTTTTTGATTTGAGAAACATAAGATGTTCGAAAAAATTCGTTTCTACCTGCTGGTCTGTTTTGACAGATTTCTGCCATTATTTGCATTTGCTTCTTATTGATTCCTTTTTGAGTTCTCTTCAGGTAAATTGAGACTTTTGAAGGAGTTAATACAGTATCTTGTGTTTTGATTGAAAAGCCTTGCTGTTCCAAAGCTTTGCCAAAGGTCTAATATCTTTTTAATAAGCTAATGTTGCTAATGAAGATTGTGTGAAGTTTTGTATGAAGGAAATATTTCAGGTGTAGAGAGAGAATAGTGCAATGAGATGAAGAATGGACAAAAGCTCAATCTTGGGGATGACACCATGGTGTCACTCCAAGAAATATCCAAGAGGTACAAGCGTCAAGGCTTGGGGATGCCCAAGCCATCCCCTTCTTCATCAATAAAAAGTTCAGGTCTGTCTAGACACTTCGTTTTTATTGTTTGATGCATAATTGTGTTGTTCTTGGAGCGTCTTAGTTTTAGTTTGATTTGCTTAGTTTGTTTAGTTTGCTTTAGTAGTTTGGACCCCCGTTCTCGCTGTGTTGTTTTGCAAATAAGTTTGCTTGGTGTTTGGAAAGGAGTAGTAAGTTCTTGCTTGAAGTGCAAGAGGAGCTTGCATTGACTGTGACTTAGACTTTAGCATGACATGCTAGGTGTTGTTTTAGCATTATGCTTAGTGATTATTGTTGTAGCATGTCTTGTTCCAAACAATTGGGATTGCTTAGTGTGCCTTGAACAAATTATGCGTTATTTTAGCATGCAAAGGCATAGTATTGTGGTATTCTCCTTTGATGTTTTTGCTTGGGTTGACTTGGCACATTCTCACACCATGTTATGACTATGACAAGTCACCATTAGCCTCTATGATCATTTAGTCCTTGACTTGTAGTACCACTCTTTGCTTTGATTAGTTTGCTTTATTGCATTGCATAATTTTGGCCATTATTGCTCTCTTAGTTGGTTGCTCCCAGTATTTTGCTAGCCTCCACTTGTATGAGTAAGTTCTACTCATGCTTCCAACTCCCAAGAAACCAAGTTATTCCAAAGTGTCCACTATAAACTCCTATGCATGGTGTGTTACACCATTCCAAGTATATTCTTGTTTTCAGCTATCTTCCAATTAAAAACTATTTTGTTATGTGAAAACTTAGTGATTAAAGCCCTCACGAACTTGATGGCACACTTTAGATTCTTTGACCCTAATAAGGTTGAACCATTGTGACAACTTTGTTGTATATGCTTGCACTTATAAGTTGGAATTAGCAGAACCATGCTGTCACGGGGAACGTTTTCAACATTGCACTTGTACTTTGTACTCAGTTGATATCATGCTATTTTGTCTATGGATGTCACCGGTGTGAAATAAAGAGGGAACTTGTAAGTCCATGGAGTTTGTATCCTATGTTATAAAAACGCCTGGGCCACTAGCCTAAGCCATGCCTAATCATGGTGGAAACTTGTAGCATCACCATAATGAGCTATCTATGAAGCATTCTCAATAAAAATCTATGCATATGGTAAATAAAAAGATTGCTGATATGCTCATTGTCTGCTTGCCTTGTCATTTTGGTTATAGGAAAGCTCCTGTACCATGTGCAAGGGGTACCCTATTGGCAGTTCTCAATGATATGCAAATACTTATAGTGACAAGAACTTACCTGGACCCAAAGTTTAGTATGCATGGGGTGTGGCCCTCGTATTCAAGGGACTTGAGATTGCCAACTTATACTTCGTCAAGCATATACTCCATCTTTGCCACTTTAACCTTAACCACTTCAAGATGCTTATGATAAGGGCAATGAGGGCTGAAAGCTAACAAGTACCATAATTTTTAGAAGCTCTTTTTGAAACTTGTAATCCCTGCTTCCTTTACAAAAAGGCCTTTTTTCCACCATTATTTGAGTCTCCACCTTCTACCTTTAGGCACCATTAAGAGAGCATAGTTGTCATTCTGTGTGCAGTGTTCCTAAGCTTACTGATTGATGCATATTGTGATATTACTTGTTCTTGTGCTATTTGTTTCTAGTCACCCTTGTGAATTTTGAAGGTGTCTTATGCATCTATATTGCTACTCTATGAGGGACAAGGCGATTGCCACTATGCTATGTTTTCTGTATGTGAAACAAACAAACATTTTTCAATGCATGTTATTCATGATCTTTGTTTGTAGCTTGTCATGTTGCAGGCATAGTTACTTTGTCCTATTGTTAGAACTCCATCTTTCATGCACATGTTTAGAGTTCTTTGATCCCAGCTTTCAATGCTTGCAAATGGTTGGATCTTTGTGAGGATGCATATCACCTCAAAAATTATTCTTTTTATCACTTACCTACTCAAGGACGAGCAGGAGTTAAGCTTGGGGATGCTGATATGTTAGAAACGTATCTATAATTTTTGACGCTCCATGTTTTTTTAGTATCTACTTTGCTTTACTTGTCTACACTTTGAGGTGCTTTTTACATGTTTTCTGATACTAACCTACTAACAAGTTGCAATAGTGTTAGTTGCTTGTTTTCTACTGTTTTTGGTTTCAGAAAAGTTAGTAAAGAAATATTCTCGGAATTGGACGGGACAAACATCAAAGTAAATTACTTTCCATGGGGAACAAGAAGTCTAGAGGGGAGACGAGGAAGCGGGCCAGGGCAGCCAGACCCCCCCAGGCGCGGCCAGGGGTGGGCCCCGCCTAGCTAGGGTTTGGCCCCCCTGGTCACCTCCTCGGCCACCCCCTTCACCTATAAGAAGCCCCCGATGTAGAAACCCTAAGCACCCGATCAAATCTCCACGAAACCGTGTGTAGCCGCCGCCACCACTTCCCTAGATCGGGGGGATCTGAAGTTCTTCCTGGCACCCTGTCGGAGGGGAGATCATCCCGGAGGCCCTCTCTCCGGTATGATGCGTGAGTAGTTCCACCTTGGACTATGGGTCCATGTAGTATCTAGATGGTTGTATCTCCTCCTTTATGCTTTCATGTATAGATCTTGTGAGCTCCGTTCATGATCAAGATCTAATCTATTTGTAATCATGCATGTTGTGTTTGCGGGGATCCGATGGATATTGAGATTATTATGTTGGTTTGATTAATGGTTTTGTCTTTATGATTCTATCATGTCTGTGTTGTTTGTGATCTTGCATGCTCTCCGTTGTTAGTAGCTATCTTGGCCAAGTAGTTGCTAGTGACTCCAAGAGGGGGTATTTATGCTCGATAGTGGGTTAATGCCTCTAGTTTCCAAGAGAAGTGACAGAAATCTCTTCAGTTGTAGATGTGTTGTTTCCACTAGGGAGAAAACAACGGTCTCTTGTTCATGGAACATGTGGCATGTTTACCTTACACACTTTGCTTAAAGTAGTTGTCTGTTGCTTGCAACTTAATACTAGAGGGGGTTCGGTTGATAACCTGAAGGTGGACTTCTAGTCATTGATGCAGTTGGATGGCGGTCTATGTATCTTATTGTATTGCCCAATCGAATCTCATAGGATCTTTTTGCCTAGTAATTGCATTGTTATTTCTTGCTCAATTTCTGTCAATTGCACTGCTGTAATTTGTTTACCCTTCATGCCATGTTGTTTATCTAAGGAGAGCACCTCTAGTGAACTATGGACCCCGGTCCAATCTTTACCATTGATACATCTTCCATTGTTACTTGTTTACTTACTGCAAACCATTACCTTCCACACCATACGTTTAATCCTTTGTTACAGCTACCGGTGAGATTGACAACCTCACTGTTAGTTGGAGCAAAGTCTTCAGTTTGTGTTGTGCAGGTCTCTGTGTTGCTTGCAACACCTATGTGACGTTTCCTTCCTCCTATTGGTTCGATAACCTCGGTCTCAACTGAGGGAAGACTTGCTGCTGTGCTGCTTCACACCTTGCTCTTGGGGTTCCCAACAGGCTCCACATCAACTGAGCCATCACCAACATGAGTTTCTTCGTCGGGGGAGCCCCGAGGGCCGCCTCTAGGGAGGAAGTTGTCTTAGTCATTGTGGGTGGGTGGGTGGGATCGATGCGATCGGTATGAAGAGGATCGATCGATCCGGGGTTGCTTGTTTTGTCGGTGTGAGAGACGGCATGGAAGAGGTGCTCTGATTACCATGTTGGTGGAACGATGACCTCTCCCTGGCCTCAGTTGCGTGTTAATATAGGATGGTAAAAGCCCCCATTGTGGCTAAATTACAGGAGAGTAAAAAGTAAGTAGACAAGGCCATAATTGTGGTGTACTACACCTTCAATTATGGATCCCATTACATATTGACTAAAACAGAATATTGACTAACACATTTTATAATTCACTATAAGTGTGCTAGATTTGAAAATAAATAAAGTGACCTATACATAAAACAAGTGATGTTCTTAAGGTAAGAAAATTGCAAGAAGATTGCACTTAATCTTTACCACACTCTAGCTAGTCTATTTTTTGACAAGCATGCAACCGCTCATGATGTTTGCTATCCATCTGATCGATGAATGTGTGATTGATATTTAGACAATTATGTAGAAATGGATGTAGGACTGAGCTATGACCCCAATTCATAGTTTACTTGATATCAAGTTCGGTTATCAATTATGCTTTGAATTTGAAAATTTTGAATTATGGCACATATGAAATTCAAATTCAAATTTTTAATTTGAATCATGGAACATATGAATTAAATGTAAATACCCTAGGAAAGGTACGGTGGTGTGGCATATAAAAAAGGGCCCACATTCCTTAGGGCATCTCCAGCGGGCCGACGCTAACCGGCACCACATCTGGTTCGATTCTGTCTAGATGCGTCGGACCGCGGAGAAAAAATAGGTCGCGTTCCGGCCTGTCTGGACGGAGCACCCAGCGGCTCAACCCATTTTGACCGTCCCTCCCGCTGTCAAGGCTTGACGACCTCTCGCTAATGACGATGGGACGCCACCAACCACCGTCGGTGGCTTCCCGCGCATCCATTCTTTCTTGCCTACTGTTTCTTGCACGCGCGTCGTGGCCGTTTCCCGCGCCCGGCCGGCTGTTTCCTGCCCTAGACATTGTCTATAAAATACGGTCACCGATCGGCGATGAACACCAAACCTTAGCACCACCAAGCACCACCAATCGCCAGTCGTGCCTCGCCAGAAGATCGCAACCTAGACGATGCTCAGGCAGATGTGCCGCAAGATCCGAGGAGGACGTGGAGCTACAAGCCATCGCTATGGCCCGTACTTCGCGGAGTAGGAGGTGAACAACTTCGAGCGCGAGGGCACCATGGTATGTGAAGTCGGCCATATAGCATCTGCCTTCGGAACTAGAGAGAGGGAACTACCATTTGGACGTGTATGGGAGTATGGCCGGTGCTATTTTGTGATTGCAAGCATTGGCTTATAAACAACACAATCAAAGGGGGATTACGGGAGATTCACTAAGCTCGTAACAATATTCATGGAGAAACCCTTAATTGTGGTGGTCTGTTGAAGTGATTTTCTCACATGCATCACAGTGGTTATTTTGAGGTGATCTCATCACATGACTCGCTGAACTGGCTTCCTCACGAGACTTGATGCTGAACATCTTATTATGGAGCCCTCTCCACACATATCAAGAAAAAAGATATAGATTATCCTGATCATGAATAATTTTCATATGTTAGTGGTGTATCATGCATCACCGAGAACATTTAAGCTTTATTGAGTTCCAACACCAAACCCAACGCTCTTGTTACTTGTTTACTTTACTTTACTTGCTTTCATCACTTTCTTGCACACAAACAAAATACCTTTTAAATACCCTTTTATTTGATATCAAAGACAACTTACAAGTATATTTTTGTATATAGCGACGAGGGGCATAAAGAGCTTAACCAAATAGCTCTCTATGGTTCGAGTCTCTTATTTTGAAACTTGCTACAATTGATCTGTGTACTTGTAGTCATCAGAGGACCATGTGGTGGATGCCGCCGAGGTGGCAACTACATAGGCTTTCGTCGATGACGAGGGCGACGAGGAGGAGGAGGTCGACAGCGGCGGCGTGGGAAGGAGGGCTAAGTCGTCGAGGTCGTGCATGCAAAATAATTTTAGTTTGCTAACTATGGTGTTGGTACTGCACCTATAATTAGTACATGCATCCCAAGCTGTACCAGCAACCCATGCAAGTAGAAAAATTTAATTGTATTTGGTTATACATTTGATTACTAGTTATACAAATGAGTTTTCTTTGTTATATCTTTTTGTCTCGAGATCTGCCACTGTCTTCTTAAGATTCTGCTCGTAGCTTAACTTATACGTGTGTGAAACAAATGGAGAGGAACTTTGGAGAAGGTTGTCTAACCACATATATCTCATTGTGTTCGTTCTATCCACTCGGAAAGTGCGGTGCCAGGCGCTACACCAACCAGGCCTTCTTCCGGCGCAGCATCATTGACACGGAGGAGGGACCTTGCACCACACCTCTCGCCAGTCTCCCTCTCCCACACTGTCCTCCGACTCCGACAAGGAGTATGTCTTTCCGGACGAGTACGAGCCCTCAACCGACGAGTCGGAGGGGAAAGTGGCCGTGCCCAGGGATTTCGTCGTGAGTGACGAAGTGGAGGAGAGCGCGATTGGCGATTCTGATGCATAGCTCCGAGCGAGCTCACGGGGCGGAGCATACGCGCGTCCGCGAGGTTGCGCTCTACAATGTGATGCTTGTGCACACAAAGCACCGAGAAAGAGCAGGAGCTCGCGACGCGCCGTGTGAAGCAAGAGATCGTCGACCTCGCCTTCGACTCTGACCGAGCTCACCGACCATGTCGCTGCCGCGCTCTTGGCCCCGTGAGGTTTCCTGTGGTCTAATTTTTGGGAATTAGGGTTAGGGTTAGCGGCAAAAGCAGATCATCTTTTGATTTCGCAGTCCTACGTGAAAACCTTAATGATCCAATGTACGATCTATGTGCAGTTCATGTATGAATTTTGCCGCGAAGGCAGCTTTGGCAAAATTTTAAAATCTTCAGTTCTTAGTTCGAATCGTAGCCAGGGCGTGATGTACCAATTAGTCACCGGTCAAAATCAGATAGCGTGGTCTGTAAAAGATTAGCCAGCTTTCGTGTGCGTTCCCAGCCTTTGAAGCTTCGTCGTGTGTCGTAGTGTCCTTCTTGTGGTTCGAAATAACCGGGTGGAATCGCTGTCTGTACTCTAGCTACTGCTGGGCTACTGGCCAAAGGAACTGTCCTTGCTTCGTACGTAATCGATGTTGGCCGTGAACTCTCCCTCTGCCCTAGGATAACAATAAGAAGATTAATTTTCCAATCGTGTTAGTTGGCGCCCAAACAGACACCTGTATTGCATCTGCAGCTATTCTTTGCGGCAGCGCCACGCCGCTAGTCGCGCGACGCTCCAAACCGCTCACACTTCTTCTCACGTTGATTCTGCTTCATCGAGGTCACGGACTCACAGGATCCGTCCGAGGGAGCACCGAGTTGGCCATTTCTCCGTGTCAAGAACACGCGAGCGGTGGACAGGCGGATCGTACTGAGCACCGGCGAAGATGGCGACGGCGCCGGCGGCACAGGAAGACGACGGCCGTGCCCCTGGCGGGCTCGTCTGCGTGACTGGAGGCAGCGGCTTCATCGGCTCGTGGCTCGTCCGCCGCCTCCTCGACCGCGGCTACACCGTCCACGCCACCGTCAAGAACCTCCGTAACATGATCCTACGATCTTCTCCTCCATCCAAACCACTACCTCGAGCCATTCGATCTCGCGAGTCCTTGAACTGGTTGCTCTTCATCTTGCTGTCTCTTGCAGAGGACGACGGGGAGACGAAACACCTGCGAGCCATGGACGGCGCGGACGCGCGGCTCCGGCTGTTCCAGATGGACCTCCTCGACCCCGCTTCCGTCAGGCCGGCCGTAGAGGGCGTCCAGGGCGTCTTCCACCTGGCCTCCCCTGTGATCCTGCAGCCCGCACACGATCCCGAGGCAATTCTCCGACACTTGGTGGCGGTCGTCCCATGGCACATCCATACCCTTCCAGAGAGAGCCAATACTGATTCTGGTGTGCGATCGATGCAGAACGAGCTTCTGCAGCCAGCGGTTGATGGCACGCTGAACGTCCTCCGCGCCGCGAGAGACTGCAGCGTCAGGCGTGTTGTGCTGGTGTCGTCGCAGGTCGCCATGGTGCCCAATCCTGCCTGGCCCGCCGACAAGGTCATCGACGAGGACTCCTGGGCCGACGTCGAGATCCTCAAGAAACTTCAGGTACAATAGATGGTGCCAACGCTGACAGCATCCAGTTTAAAACTTTAAATAGAGTTTTGGAGTTAAGCACTAAATTCTAAAATCCTCTGTTTTGGGAGGCAGCTTTGGTACAACGTATCCAAAACCCTGGCAGAGAAGGCTGCGTGGGACTTCGCCGCAGGGGAGGAAGGACTGCAGCTGGTCGTGCTGAATCCAGCCTTGGTGCTGGGCCCAACGTTGACCCCGGCGGCCACTCCTAGTCTCCGTGTGCTGATGCAGCTTCTGGGAGGTCAGCCATTTACAGCATTCAGGGTCTTGCAGTTTTGTAGCAATTCTGCACTTGGTCATCTGTTGAGTTGCAGTGCATAAATGCCTATTTGCGTATCCAGGCCAGAGGCTTGACATGGAACCCTACTACGTGGGCTGCGTGGATGTCAGAGATGTGGCACAGTCCCTGCTACTGCTCTACGAGAACCCCTCGGCGCAGGGACGCCACTTGTGCCTCGAGTCCACTGAACGTCTCGTTGATTTCCTCGAGAAACTTGCAAATCTTTACCCTGAATTCCCCGTTCACAGGTGATATATACGTCTATTGGCAACATCGATCACCTCTCCATTGGATTGGATGCAGTGTTGTAATGTTAACTCATCTCTTCCCTTCGTGTCAGGATCAAGGAGGACAAGCAAGACTGGGTGGTGCGATCAAAGGTTGCCTCCAAGAAGTTGATTGATTTGGGTGTTCGCTTCACTCCTTTTGACAAAACCATCAGGGACACCGTGGACTGCTTGAGGAGCAAAGGGGAAATCTAAGTATATGCTTCTGTCTACGCCAGGTTTGGAAAACTGTTGCAGGGAAGTTCTTGTGCTGAATAAACTGCCGTGTTGCATAAACATGTGGATAGACATGTATCCATGATCACAGTAATGTATGTTTTCCATTGCCTTTTTTTATTGGTGGCCTACTTGAACTGGAAAGTGGAAGGTGAAAAAAAAAATTGAAGAAGGAATCAAAGCATCACCATAAAGCAACTACAAGAAAAGCTAAAAACAAGTATTGACAAAAAGAAGAGCAAAGAAAAGAAATGGTAACAAATGAAGTGCAGATCTGATCTCTCATGGGCCATCCCTTTGACATGCATCCTCTTTACTTTGTTTTACTCGATAACAAAAATAATGTGCATCATCACCTTCTAGTTCGTAGGTAGGGATCTCCAATTAAAAGTCGTTTGCATCTTATGATCGAGTAAGAAAACTTAGGAGAGCGAATTCCAATTTTACCGTGCATTTTGCCATTTCTATGCTAACTATGCCATTTAGCAAGTTTTTATCCGAGCCACCCCATTTAGTTACAAATACACACTAGTAAGTGGGAAAAACTTTGTGGTGATTTCATCCATCTTAAACCTCCGTGGATGAAGTCACCACAAAATTTTTCGGCAATGGGCGCGTGGCTCAAATTTATCCTTCTCACCTCTTGCTCTAACTTACCTTTCTCATCTCTTGGGAGATTTGAAATGAGCGCGACCATAGTCTTCCACAAAAAACATGTGCCGCTCCTTGTAGTCCTAGATAGATTTAAACGCAACAAGCCAAGAGCTTTGGTGAATTCATGCTGCGAGACTAGCTTGTATGCATAGCTTGGACCTTTTATTTTTTGCAAAGTTTCTCCTTAATTAATAGATTGGGGCAAAGATTTTGTATACTGCGAGAGTAGCTCGTGCTAGTGTCGGTAGTCGTCGCTAGGTGGTTCATTGGCCTATTTGTAATTTTTATTATTTTTATGCATTTTTTACCGTTGATGATTATTAATAGACTTGTGAAATTTCGCAAAAAAAAAAATGGATTTTACCCCGTTTCAAAAAAATGTTGCACTCCTGTTTTTTTAAGAAAAAAGTACTAGGAAAGATTCAAAGCTAGATCACTTGATGCCCAAAAAATTTTTTGTGGATAACTTTATCTTAGAAACTTCTTCCCCGCGCAACCTGGGAGAAAGGGTCACCGCTCCAACAAAGGCTACCCTACTCCCAGTAGAGTAGATCAAGAGCATCTCCTCCCCCCTCTCCTACCCTCTTCCAAAGAAAAGCATCTCTCGCGCATAGATGCATTCGCCCACACTTTTTTTTCGAAAAGAGATGCATACACACGCCTACCTAGGTAGCCTCGATCTTAATCATAGTGGATTTCCTCCATCGCCATGGCCTCCGAGCCTCTTCTTCGATTCCTTATCCCGTTCGTCGTGCTGTTTTGTCTCTCCACGGCATGCGCTGCTCGGAGAGTCTCCGTCTCCGTATACTACGAGGCGATGTGCCCGTTCTGCTCCGGCTACGTCGTGAACGACCTTGCCAGGATCTTCCAGAACGGCCTCTCCTCCATTGTCGACCTCCGCCTCGTCCCTTTCGGCAATGGGCGCGTCTCACCCGACGGATCCATGACATGCCAGGTCTGCTTGCCATCGTAGCCTCATGTCCTTAATTACGAGTACCTTTTTCTGAATGTCTCCTCGGAGTATTTACCTTTGCTAGTTTCTTAATTATGCAGCATGGGCAGGATGAATGCCGGCTCAACGCCATAGAAGCTTGCGTGATCAGACTATGGCCTGATGCGGTAATGCCTATCCACGAATATACCCTGTACTATCAGTATCCTGTAACTTATGTTTCAGTGTGTGATTATTCAATTGTGTACAGTAGTACTGTCGCTCAGATCAACTGAATTTAAGGCAGTATGCTTTATTCTGAATACAGGAACACCATTTCCCTTTCATATACTGCGTCGAGCATTTATCTCTGATTCAGAAATGGGGCGCCTGGGAGTCTTGCTTCCACGAAACTGGTCTGGCCTCTCAGCCTGTCATAGACTGCTATAACTCAGGAACCGGCAGGCAGGTCAGTCAAATCTCTGTGTTTGGCCGGTTGCAGTTGGTAATGCCTTATAATCATCTGATAAGAGACAGATTGAATTTGCAGCTTGAACTCCAGAACGCTGCAGAGACGCTTGCTCTCCAGCCCCCTCATCAGTTTGTACCTTGGGTGGTCGTCAATGGGAGACCCCTTGGCGATGTAAGTCGCAGAATGTTTCCATCTCAAAACAGCAGCACGTTCAGGTTTCCGCAAAATATATTGGTCTTAATCTTGCGTTTCGTGTCATCCCCCAAGGATTACACCAATTTCGAGGCCTACATTTGCAGGGCCTATGACGGCGAACTTCCGGCGGCGTGCAGGGGGAAGCACCTGGCAGTCGCTCAACGCACAAAAGCAAGCCAAGGAGACAAGGTTTGCTCCGTTAGCAGAGCTCTAGACACATTCTAAACTCGATTTGTGCTGCATTTCTGCTGGCTTACTCTGCAGTTAGTTGGGTACTGAAAGAATTTTTCTGCATTTGCTCAACAAGAATTTTCTTTCACTCTATGGAAGTCACCTTGCTTGTAGTTTCTGTTCCGCACATTTCACCTCTGACTATTACATTCAGAGCCATGGCTGATTGGTTTGGTTTTCATGTTCTTATGATACAGAGGAATCCACGAGGGCTGGCCACTGCACTTGCCTTATGCATTGCGCTGTGGTTCTGAAGCGCCACTGTCAAGATCAAGCCAAAATTTTCAGAGGCAGATCAGGCTAGCTAGCACAGTAAACTACTAACAAATAGCAACTAGTACCGTACCAGAAGAGGAATTGTACATCACTTAAAGTTTTTTTTTCTATTTTTAGTCAGCAAAAAAATGGAAGAACCTCTCCTTTTTTAAACCTGGATGTAACTGAAAACATTTGTTCGTAGAGTCAGAGTGGAACAGCTCATCAGTAACACTAGGAATTCACTGGAGTTATAGCAAACCTTGTCTCCCACAGTTTTTTTCCCTAGCGGCTTTCTTTGTCCCACAGTTTTTCGAAACAGAGACAGATTACTCTGACTCGATTAATTACTCTAAAGCAATAGTTGTCTATATAATTGGAGGTGAGCGTAGAGCAAACCAAGATCGCTACATGTCAACTGTGTTGTGCTGACGTGCGTTCCTCCCCCGGCTCCCCCTCCAACACGCGTCCCTCCGCCAACCGGCAACTACAACATTAATCTAACTCGAAGCCGAGCACATGCTCCGTCAGTTGCTAAATAGACAATCTTTTTCTTCTTCCCTTTCGATTGCTTGGTATGACCACTAGTTTTACTGATATCTATGTGTTCGAAATTGAACAAATTGAAAATATACATTAGCTTTGTGTAGTGGTGGGGTTATTGAGTTCCAATGTACACCTACTATGCACATGAGCAAGATGGATGATTCAATTGGAGTCAAGGAAGGTATCTCTCTAGATATGTCTTTAGATCAATCTGAGTAGTTTGATCATCTTGATGGCACCGGGAATGAATATGAGGATGACTTTGATATTTCCCAATCATCGAACAAAGCAAGGCAATAATATTACACAAAACGATGAAGGTGAAGTTTTGGCGAAGGCATTTGAGAGTGTCACACTTGATGTGACCAACATAAATGATCAAACTTGTGGAAACTATTGGAAGCGCACCAGGATGTACATACCATTGATTTGTAAGCGTACCATCGAGTTGGACACTCAAGTCCCTCAGTAGACGATAGATTTTGATCCATGAGAGTTGCAATCGGTGGTCGGATCGTTTGGAGCAAGTGAAGATGATGTCCCCTTGTGGTGTCACAGTTAATGAATGTGTGGGTGTTCTTGTCAATTTTTTCCACTATATATTTATAAAATTGTGGATAGTTTTTCTCACGAAACCATCTACAAAATTGAATATTGCAGGACAAGATCCATCAAGAGAGGCACAAGAAAATGCCGAGTCAAAAGGCAAAACCATAAGTGGAAGACGAGGAATAGTGAAGCTCCATTGAAGATCCCGGGGTCAAGTACCTCGACCTCTCCACAGAATGAAGACAATGATGATGATGGTTGTAATAAAGATGATAGTAGTCATACTCTAGGGCAAGCAAGGGTCGACCGAAAGGAAAGAAGAGGGCGTAGGAGAAGCTCAAGAGATATGAGGAGCTTGTAGTTACGATGGACAAGTTGATGAGTTGATGAATGCAAGGAAAGAGAATATGGACTTAGTAGGGAAGAAGCAACATGCTACGCCAACCGGTGAAAAGAATGAGGGAGAAGGTTTGAGGCAGAGAAGCACAATACCAATTTTGAGGTACTTAACCAGATGAGGCAAGAGGTGATGGCCAAGGAGAATCGGATCATGGTGGTGGATCCAAATGGATAGTTGGGAAGACAAAGAGCAAGCTGAGAGTTTAGGAAAGCGAATATCTTGGCATCAATGACCCAATGGAGCTGCACAAACTTGGGAAGATGGAGTCATTCTGCTGGCGATGTGTGATACACAACCCCTGCTGCTTGCGGTGAACCCAAGGATAGTTTCAATTAACAGATATACAGCAGAAATAAAAAAATGCGCACATGCACAGGTGACAGAAGGATTTACGTGAAAAAATATCCTCAAGGTGAGGAGAAAAAACCACGGGTGTGGACCAATCCGGTCCACGCGAGCTTCACTATGAGCAACCTGGGTACATAGTCTTATCTAAAACATCTAGAGATATACAACACACTCAGCATGTTGCCAATCGGTAACAACAACTACTACTACTACTTGAGAGAAAGATTACAGCAAGACAGACAATCTCAGTTTCTATTATCTTCGGTAATCAGCAAACTGCTCTTAAACCGCATATCCAATCAACACCAAATTTGGTAGACAAGCTGACATACGAGTACCCAACATACATGCCAAATTTTAGACCAATCAGACACTATCTGCTTGCCCAAACTGTTCGTCTATCAAAACTATTCTGTGTTGAAACTACAGCAGCCCAAACTGACTAAACCGCTTTCAATATGATGCTACACTGATCCAAATATCAAACCAGCTAACCAGATCGAAGTACTAAAAGCAAGAAACAAACTCACCAAGTTTGGAGCCGATCCAAGCACGTTTGAGCCTCCAAACACCAGCTTAAAGACAGACCGATCAAATCTCAGATATCTGGACAGAAATCACCTCTTCTTCTTCTTCTTCTTCTTCTTCTTCTTCTTCTTCTTCTTCTTCTTCTTCTTCTTCTTCTTCTTCTTCCTCTCTTCCCACTAGGTTGTGGTGTTCTTGTGTTCCCTCGCCCTCTCTCTTGCTCAAATCACACTCTGATTGAGTGTCTAGGTTTTTTTTCCACTCCTCTCTCAACAAGCACCTCAGCCGTTGGATATGAACATCGATCAACAGTTAAAACGTGTTAAACTTTCACGGGTTGATATTGGACTACCAACGCACCTCCATATGGAGAGACATGGTCCAACACTTTGTGTTGGAGCTATGTGGATGATGTTGCTTTTGATTGTTCTATGTTGTGTTCATATATTTGGACCATAAAATATGTTCCAATTTGAATTTTGCAACTTTGCCACAAATGCATTTGAAATGTTGTTGAATTATGTGATGCGGAATAGTGAAAATTTTGAACTATATTAATGTGAAATTGTAGTGATCTGGAGAAAGCAAACGGTTTCATATGCTCTAAAATGGTTTTGAAGGAGGTTTATCCTAGAATTGCTCTAAGCTCGACCTCGTTTCTTCATCGGTATCAAATACAGTCGACTCTCAGGCATCGACATGCAAAAAATGTCAGCAACAAACAAAGCCGACTAGACCAATCACCTTCCTCACTTTACTGGAAGTCCGGAACTAACCCGCGCACGGAGCATCGGCATTGCCCACACCTTCTTCCTCGGCCACGGCAGCCGTCGCCGCGTTCCTCCTTGTACCCCGCCCCTCCCTGCCCAGGTTCTGTATCCCCCGCTTCCCGCTCTCGTACGGGGAGCAGAAATGGCCATCTCCTCCGCCCTCTCCTTCCTCTCCGATCGCAAGCGCCCCATCGTGATTTCCGTCGCGCTATTCATTCTCCTCTCCTCCCTCTTCCTCCTCCTGAGCCCTGCCCCTTCCGCCCTCCCCTTCTTCTTCTCCCCCATCTCACGCTTCTCCTCCTCCTCGTTCCCCTCGGTCGTTGCTTCCGCACCGCCCCAAACCCCAATTCCGGTCTCTGCCGATGCGCTTCCAACCGAAACCCCAGTGGCAGTGGGCATATCTGACGGGAGCAGCAACGGCTCCGCCGATCTGACCCGAGCAGACACAGCCGCCTCCGCCAGTAAAGCGGCCGCCACTGCTCTCCTACAAGACCACAGCACGCCACTCCCTGCAGCTGCGGTAGAAGTGACTGCATCGGTCGACACAAAAGAGATCTCCACTGGCGTCTCGGGCGGAGGTGTTGCAGAGGGGCGAGGCGGCGGCGGGGGCGGGGTCGAGGAAGAACAGGTGGAGCTGCCGTCGTGGAAATTGTGCGCGGTGGGGAAGCGGGTCGAGCCCGCGGATTACATACCGTGCCTGGACAATGTGAAGGTGGTGAATGCGCTCAAGTCGATACGGCACATGGAGCACCGGGAGCGGCACTGCCCCACGGAGCCGCGGCCAAGGTGCCTGGTGCCGCTCCCCGCGGGGTACCGACTTCCTCTGCCGTGGCCGCGCAGCCGTAATATGGTGAGGATACCTGCTTGTCTTCTTCGGTAAGCGAGGAAGCGATTTTCCTGCTTGTTTGTTCATTCAACAATATAGTAGTACTAGTACTACTCTAACATCAATAATGTGTGCTCTTATGCTCTGATTAAGAGGCAGCGATTGTGCGGTGTGGTTTGCTAGAGCTTGCTCCCGTATTTCCACAATATAGTAGTAATTTAATATTGCTAGTGTGTGCTCGTATGCTCTGATCAAGAGCTAGTGTTGTGCTGTGTCGCTCTCTAGTGCGTTGATGATCATAGGCCGACATGTGCACATTTAAAAATCCTCCAAACACAATTAACCTGTGCAGAAATTGGTTCATCTCATTTCCTTTTTGGATTTACCAGACCCATCAGCACAATAGTACCTGGAGAGCCTCATAGAGAACTCTGTTAGGATTGCACCTTTGTACTCTAGTCTTTTTATACTGTTTCACGGTTAGTTTCAGGTTGGAAGTGGTATATATCCTCGTGGTAGTACCTATGTAACACCCTTTTTAATCAGTTCAATGTGGGCCCCTTTGCCCCATATAGTTATATGTGTATCCGCTAGACTAGATGAGATTGGTGGGTGTATGCTGATGCCATTTTCTGAAAATACACCCTCAGCCACCAATGCTTCAGAAGTTCACGCTTGCAATAAGCTAGAGTGTGTTTTATATTACCACGGTTTGTAACCTTGTGATATCTATTCCCTTTGCAAATTTCAGATCTGGTATAACAATGTTCCTCACCCAAAACTAGTGGAATACAAGAAAGACCAGAACTGGGTTAAAAAGTCTGGTAATTATTTTGTTTTCCCTGGAGGTGGGACTCAATTTAAAGCAGGTGTGGCCAGATACATTCGATTCATTGAACAGGTGATATTATCTTGTGCCCTTTCCATACTTTTGAAGTCGTTAATTTTCATAGGACTTGCGTAACATTTATGATGATGAATCTATTTATGTGCATTTGTGGTGTAATTTTTAACTTGAAAAACTCAACAGCCTAGGACCTAAATCTGTTGTTTTGGTGATATTTTTCTAAGATTAACATCAAAGACCTGGGAGGTGGCTATTCGGCTCACGGGTGCATTTGCACCCATTGTGTGAAAATATATTTCGAAATGTCAAAAAAATAAAAAAAATGTCTACATATACATCCGAACATTTTATGTCCGTTCACAAGTTTTTGGGATGAAATAACATTCTACATGTCCCGTACAAAAAAGACAAAAAATGTCCTGTGAATAGTCGTACTCAAGTGACATTTTTTGTCTTTTTTATACATGACACATAAAATGTTCTTTCATCCCGAAAACTTGTGAACGAACATCAAATGTTTGAATATATATGTAGACATTGTTTTTCAATTTTTTGACATTTTAAAATATGTTTTCTCACAATGGGTGCAAATGCACCCGTGAGCCAAAAGGGATTTCCCCAAAAACCTGGTGCATTCCTATGATAATCGGTGCCACTTGGCATTTTATGGCTCCAGCATTGCTACTATAATAGTGTAACTTGTTTTATTTGCCATAACTCACAGCCTGCAGTCATATTGTTTCAATAGATCATGCCACAAATTAAATGGGGAACTCATACAAGAACTGTGCTGGATGTTGGATCTGGCGTTGCTAGCTTTGGTGGATACTTGCTTGACAGGAATGTCATTACTATGTCTTTTGCCCCAAAAGATGAGCATGAGGCTCAGATACAGTTTGCTCTAGAGCGGGGAATTCCGGCATTGTTGGCTGTGATTGGAACACAAAAGCTTCCCTTCCCTGATAACGCATTTGATGTGATCCATTGTGCAAGGTGTAGGGTCCACTGGTATGCTGATGGCAAGTACTTTGAACCATTCCTGTTATTATATTTATAGTTCTGCTCCAATTGATATTTAGCTATGGCTCGCTATTCTTTGGGGAACAGAATCTGTTCCTAGGGCCAAAGGGATCCATGTTTTGATTTTGTGTAATTCAAAATGTTTGTGGATGAAGAACATGCTAAAGTATGTGCAGATGCAACTTTTGGACTAATATACGATGATATGCGTACTGTACAAAAATACAAAATTTAATACACATCTTATGTAATTTAAGTCTGTTTACACCATTTTTGCATTGCAAATATGAGCATTATTCTGCATTTTCATATAACCGAGCCATTCTAACGTGTTCTAAATATCTGATCTCTTGTATAATTTCGAAGTGCTCAAACGAAAATGCCATATGATCCCAGGAGCATAAAGTCCACTTCTTTTGTTCTCCTTGCTTTTTTTAGTTGTACAAAGATTTTTAGTCACAGTTTTACTAATCTGGGGCATATAGGTGGGAAACCACTGCTGGAGCTCAATAGAGTACTCAGGCCTGGAGGATATTACATCTGGTCTGCAACACCTGTCTATCGACGTGGCAAGAGAGATGAAGATGACTGGAATGGTTAGTAAGATCTATCTTTTCCCACCACAATGATTTTTATCAACGAAAAATTTCAGCCTAACATTAGTGTCTCAAAAGAATTATGCATGCTTACTGAACTGGCAAGGTATGCATAAGATTTTATTGTGACCTTATATTATCCTGCATATACTTCCGTTTGATTATCAACATGCAAAACCGTTTTCTGCAGGCTAGTTAAGAACATAAATCCAACAAAAATAATTATGGACAAACTATGTTCATTATGCTTAAACAATTACAGAATCATTTTCCAGTTAGATAAGTTGTAACACTTTCTCAAAAATTGGTTTCCACTAATGTTAATATAACAGGTTATCGTTACTACATAGAATTTAGGATTTTTGTCCTTAGGAAAACATCCCTGTGTATTTTGCATCCATCCTATGATTTGTGAATCAACCTCTTCTTGCTAATTGAACGTGTTCAACTTCTGGCAGCGATGGTTACTCTGACCAAATCGATCTGCTGGAGGACAGTTGTAAAATCGAAGGATGTTAATAAGATTGGTGTTGTTATTTACCAAAAGCCGACCTCAAACTCTTGCTACATTGAGAGGAGAAATAATGAACCGCCTCTATGCTCTAGGAGGGATGGCCATTCTCCTTGGTAATTTTCTTCACATCATGCCCTTTGGTTCCTTTAATGTCACATACAGTTCAGGCTTGTAACTGGTGCTGATCATATAGTCACAGTGATTGGGACCACTCTGTTTGGACTGGTTTCTGCACTGTTTGGGCATATATGACTTGTGCCATCTAAACTTAGTTGGCTATGGAAACATAGCCATCGGGGTAATATTTATAGTATGGTTCTCTTATGCCAGATATACTGATGTTCTAATTATCCTATTCAGGTATACTCCTCTCGATAGCTGCCTCCTGTTGCCTGATGTGTCAAGTTCAGGTGAAGGAAACAGTTGGCCCATTTCCTGGCCTGAAAGGCTTAAGATCAGATATTCAACTACATCTGACAATTTTTCTACTCAGTTTTCTCAAGAAAAAATTGATTCTGATACAAAGCACTGGAATGGGCTTGTTTCAGAAGTCTATTCCAGTGACTTGGCAGTTGATTGGTCTAGTATTCGCAATGTTATGGATATGAATGCTGGCTTTGGAGGGTAAGGCAAAAATCAGTTTGTTATATGCAGTAGACTTATTTATTACTCCCTCCGTTCCATAATTCTTGCCATAGTTTTAGTTCAAATTTGAACTACAATCACAACCAGAATTATGGAACAGAGTATTTCTCAAGTCATGGCAATATATTTCAAATTTAGTGCTTCTGCTTGATACCATTTAGGTTGTTTGTTTCATTGCCTGAATACTGTTAATTATTTTAGTTGGTTTATGTCGTGACTATTTTAGTTTGTTGATGTACTGGACCCAGCACTTACCATTCCTTCTTAAGTATAGCCTTTGGTTGTTAAGACAGGAACATACTGTTGTTTAATTGTTCTAACCAACTTTAACAAAGGTTATCCAGTTGGTCTGCTGAAGTTAATGGTCTATCTTGACACATATGACATGTTTATATGATTCTTAATTTCCTTTGGCCAATATCACATTTGCTTCAAGTATGTTTTTGTTTTCATGGTTCCTTATTTTACTTAAAGTACTGATTAGCTTGATGCTTTGTTTCATGGTAAGATATTTATGAAGTTGATTTTTAAAACAGATTTGCAGCATCACTCATCGATCGACCTTTATGGGTAATGAACGTTGTACCCTTTGATCATCCAGATACCTTGCCTATCATTTTCAACAGAGGCTTGATTGGTGTATATCATGACTGGTGTGAATCTTTCAATACATATCCACGCACCTATGATCTTCTTCACATGAACTATCTCCTTCAGAGCCTGACAAATAGGTAAATTCGCTTGTCTTGTGTCTCAAAGAACTGGTACTGCACATTATAACATTCTCTTCGATACTAATGAAACCAAGCAAGCTTATACGTCTATGCTTTTATTTTAGGTGTGATATCATTGAAATAGCAGTGGAAATTGACAGGATACTTAGACCTGGGAGATGGTTTGTGTTGCAAGACAATATAGAAATGATTAGAAAGATGGACCCAGTTCTTCGCTCTCTGCATTACAAGACTGCTATTATGAAGCGGCAATTTCTTGTTGCTAGAAAGGGTTTCTGGCGCCCTGACAGTACAAGTTCTTAGTCATGATGATTCCTGCTTCTCCTTCAGAAGATTGGTAAACCTCTTACTGTACATGTTGTTAGTGGCGGTGATTCCTGCTTCTCCTTGAGATGATTGATACACAAAGCGCTCTGACAGTAGAGGTTCTTAATCGTGGTGATTCCTGCTTCTCCTTGAGATGATTGGTAAACAGAAGTGGCGCACCTATTCTTGGAATTATGATTGCATTGATTCTTTGTGTAACACATATGAAACTCCTCAGCCCCCATATAGTTTGTTGATCTTTCTCTTGGTTGTTTGCAGTTAGTGCGATTTCTCCTTTCATTTTTTCGAGCAAAAATTTGTTTTGACAGAATCTAAGCCTATGCCTATAGGAATAGGAAATAGCTTAGTACTAACAAGTTTGTGGGTGCTGCAACAGAAGCATGTCTTGTAGTTGTGGACTATGCTTCAGTGATTTTGTATTTCAGCAATAAATTGCATGTGTTATCTCAAAATATTTTCTCCATTTAATGTATAAGGCCTATAGTTTTAGCAAGTGGAGTACTGTTTTGTGAAAGATCCAGTAAATGCTGCTTTTTCTTCCAATTAAGCAGATAAAAATATTATGATCTGACTTATCAGAAAGAGACAAAAAGGCCAAAAGGAACGAAAGAACATGAAAACTGTTATACCGGGGTCTGGGGTATTTGGAGGCAGTACCGGGGCTGGCGAAAAATATTCCCCCAAGTCCCTCCCTAGTTGGTCCTGTGGGCGAGAGGAGGGTACCCTAGCCACCGCCTCTAGGCCCCTTCCTCCTACCCCCTCCCTTCCCTCGAAGGCCGGGCGCTAGCGGGGCCTCATCTTCCCCCTCGCGCGGGGCTCGCGACGCAAGCCTGCAGCTTGGGCCTGGGCGGTGTGCTGGACTAGGGGCGCGTCGGTGTGGCTCTCCGGCGGTGGCGTGGCGACCTGTGGTGGTGGGGCGGATCCTTGTCGGCAGCCGGTGAGGCGGCAGGCGGCGGTGGGCTAGATCCTAGCGGCTGGAAGCGGTGCGGCGGGGCACGGATTGTTCCTTGGCAGCCATGGAGGAACTTGGACGGTGGTGGTGCAGCTCCGGTTGGTCGGCGACGGCGATGGGTGGCCATAGCGGTTGATATGTTCGTTGGGAATCTTCTACCCCAGATCTAGGCCCTTTCGGGCCTGATCTAGGTCTAGCGGGTCCTGGCTAGATCTCTGACGCTTGTGTGCACTTCCCTGGGTTCGAAGGTGGTCCTTTGGAGTTGCGGAGATCTCGATCGGCATGTCGTGGCATTTGCAAGGATGGCGCCCCCCACCGGTGCTGGAGGTGGCTAGGTTGGGTTGGTTGACAAGCACATGGATAGTGGGCGGTGGAGCTGGCCTGCATGGGTTTCAGAGGTTCCTAGCATGGGAACCCTCCCCCTAGCCATGATGTGGCTGGGGTGTCGGGTCCAGGCCATGGGCCTAGATCCGGCGTCTGCCTAGCAGTCCTGTGCTTCGGGTTCTGCGGGCTTGACCAGCAGACGATGTCCTGCTAGTTAAGCACCCGCTATCCAAGAGCTAGTTTGCTAACTCGGACCTCCCTGGTCCATCCCGGTGGATTGCCATCGTGGTGTCTGCCGTGTCATGGGTGGGAGATCTTGGATGCCGGGCCTCGGAAGGTGGACTGCACGGGCGATTCTACAGCGAGCGTCGTTGCGGTGGTGATGGTCTCTTTCTTCGGTCATGTGGATGGCGAGGAGCCGACGGTGGGGGATCCTGGTGTTAGCGCCCAGATCGCTTATCGAAGGCCTAACTCAGGGAGAACGAGAGCGAGGCGTAGGTTTTTCCGGGCAAAAGCTTGGCGCTTCGGCGGCAATGCTTGCAGGTGTTGTCACCCTCTTGGGGGCGTCGTTGTGGCCACCTTCTCCCCGCTAGGGCTCCGGGTGAAAACCCTTGACCGTTGCGGTCTCGATGGCGGCGGCGCGGTGCGTCGTTACGCTCTTGGGGTGTGTGTGTGTGTGTGTGGGGGGGGGGGGGGGGGGGGGGTGTTGTGGAGCCCTGATCCCCTCGGTCTCGGTTCGGTGTCTTCGGTGGCAAGTTTTGGTCTTTCATGTTTTTCTTGTTTATCTTGATTTGCTTTTGTAAGGGGGTCTCTCCATCACCTTGTATAGATTGGCCGTTGTGGTTTTATTTATAAAACGGGGCGAAAGCCTATTTCAAGAAGAGGCAGTAAGACTCCGCATCTCCAAGGTTCTTCTAAGAACAGGCAAGATCTTGCCACTGAACTCCATCCAAACTTCCCAGGACGCTAGGGGCAGTAGAGATTTGAACATTTTATGCCTTTGATATACTTGCTCAGGGCGTATCGGTGATCACTAGTTACATGTGAATATGTGATTGGTCCTAGTAATCGAAGGCAAAGACGCGGGCTCTGTTGCTTCACACCCGCGCTCAGAGTGGCAGCTTGCAGGAGTAAGTCTTGGGCTCTCCCACGAAGGAGGTGGTCGTTGAATCGTTGATGCGGTCAGATGGACCAAGAGACGTTGTAGACTAAAGAAGGGCCTCTAGGGAGAGCTCCGGCCCGACCCTGGTGACGTTGTGTGGTTTCATTGCTTGCATAGAGGAGATGGGGACAGCCTTCGTGCCAGCATGCTGGTAGCATTTGCACCGAGTGCCTTGGGCTCTCAGTTCCCGCTGGGAACTTGCATCCAGCGACCTCACCGTTAACTCACTATAGTGATCGTGGATGATCTATAGGGGCTAGCGTTCCTCGCCTTGCCATAGCACCAGGCGAGGCTAGGCGGGAGGCTGCAAGGGCGCTCGCCAACATCGTCGCGACGACGCGACCATCGCTGGCACCACCCCAAGTTTGCACTATCCTAGATCTAGGGTGGACCAGTGTTGGGTTCAGGGCGGGTTGTTGATGTTGTGGACACCGGGTTGCCCGATTTTCACGGATTTGTTGGTTTTGAGGGGGATTCGAGGGGGACGCGAAGAACATAAAGAACAAATAAAAAAACACGCACACGCGGAGATAAATAGCGAAAAAAAAACGTAGAACTGATCCCGACAATAAACTCCCAACGGAGCAACCTCCGGAACTCGAAAGACAAAGCAACAATCTCTCTAATTTGAACCGATTCCTTCTTATCGGCCAGTCCACCGTTCGAATAGAACCCTGGCAAGGAAGAATAGTAACCATCAATAGAACACTATGAAAGATTGTCACTACTAGAACCTTGATAGTAAAGATTGACACATGCATACTAGAATCCACAGTACGGGGAAATAGTACTTTGCCGTTGAAGAAATGGCATGGAAAAACTGTCAATACAACAGCAAATGCTCTGTCGTGAGTGCGCAACACATGGCAACGAAGACGACGACAAAGAATCATAATCATCTCCAAGTGACTTCCACACAAGAGGGAAATGATCAAAGATCTCTCTAATTCATCACCGCATTCTAGGGTTTCTATGAGGAGGTGGAGACATATATAGCCCAACCACTTAAATAAGGGTAGTTTAGGCATAAACAAGAAGTTCTAGACGAATTCGGGTGTTACCTTGATTGAGGCCCAACTCAGAGCTCGCATGCCCATTATGCAGGACGGAGACTCTGGTGCATGTATGCCCGAGATTCTGGGATGGACGGAGACTCCAGTGTTATTGGCGGAGACTCCAGTCTGGGATCGTGATGTTAGGGTTTCCGATCGGTCTCCGCGTCATTCCGATCTACGGTACTGCAGGGTGTCACCACTAGCTTTGCGAGTCAGGAAGAGGAGGGTCGGAGACTCCGGTGTAGCAGGGTCAAAGACTTCAGTGTAGACATGGTGGGGAATCTGGTTTATGGAGGGTGGAGACTCTGGTCCTAGAGTTGCTGCTTATTCCTCCTTCTCTTATGCTTTTTGCTTGGGGGTCTTGGCTCCTTGGGCGTCCTTTGCATATCCTCTTGGCATCATGATCATGGGTATGGACCTAGTCATAAGATGGGCATTTGGCTCAAATAGCATTCCATTCAAATGAGGATTAAAGGACGACAAGTGATGGAAGGAATTCACCTTAGGTGCATTTGTTGGACTAGCATGACTTAGATGGCTTGGTTCAATGAGTGGAATGGTGATGACCATATGATGAGCTGCATCATCTCCCCCTCTTGAATAAGAGTCGTCCTCGACTCTAACTTCTCATCACCATGTATAGGAGGAGATATTCCCTTGGCCTTTAACTTGTATGAGGTTGGATCTCCGGGGCCAAAGCCTTGTTCATTGTTGTCGAAGAGCTTGTAGTCTTTATTGTTGTCATAGTGTGGTGGAAGATCTCAATGTGGGGACCTTGTAGTTGATTTCCTATCTTGAGTACCTTGCAAAACTGATAACTAAGAGAGATGATTCATGATTGTATTATGAGTTGTTAGCATGGGTCACACTCAAATAACTCATCTCACTTTTGGTGGCATTTGACGTGGCACTCTTTGTTTTTTTACTCAACTTTGGCTTGTGGCTCTTGCTCACTTTAAGGTGGTTCACTTGCTCACCACTCATCTCACATGGATCATTCTCTTTTTGCATCTTTGGTAGGCTTATTGCATTGGGGGCAATGATTAATCTTGGTGCCATGGGTCATAGCACAAATGTGTTGTTGTTCCACTTGAAGTAATAGTGGTTGGCTCAACCATCATGTATAGCTCCTCTATCAAATTTCCATGGACTTCCAAGAAGCATGTGACAAATCATCATGGGCACTACATCACATTCGACGGTGTATTCATAGGGACCAATCTTCAAAAAGACTTGGACTTTGAATTTTCTCTTGAAGGTTCCGTTGTCACTAAGACATTTGACATGATAAGGATGGGGATGCTTAATATACTCCAACTTGAGTTTTTTTCAAAGTTCTTCACTTACCAAATTATGATAACTTCCACCATCTATAATCAAAAAGGGTGACAAAAACCTATGACTTCGCAAACATGGTGGAGATAAACGGGGTTAACACAACTATAGGGATAAGCTATGAACAAAGGGTCCTAACAAAGACTAATGCTCGATGTCGTGCCAACACAAGGAGAGACCATAAATATTTTTCCAAAAGTACAGAAGCAACGGATTTGTGCACTTGCCTTGTTCTTTCTACTCTCGTGCTTACAAGCTTTGATACTCTACTAGATATTGGGAGACACTCTTTTTGTTTTTATTTTATTTTGTCTTTTTACTATTTCCCCCTTTGTTTACTTTCCAAACTGACTTAGATTTTGCTTAGCACACTCTCACTATTAAGAACAAGCGCACAATGCTTCAGCAAACATAAGAAATATACGCTCGGTAGAATAGGTAACACACAAAGGAAGAGAGGGTTAATAAGGTGGTGCAAGTTATACCTTCAATATGCTTTGTTGACGAGCTTGCAAGCAGGAGTGATTGGGTTCCGTAGGGGTTCGTAGCATGGAAAACAAAAAATTTCTACCGCATGCACATAAACAAGCCAAGATCTATCTACTAGATTGTAGCAAGAAGTCGATAGAATCACTCACCCTCGAAGATTCCAAAGCGGTTAACGAGAGCAGATTCTCGTGGGTGATGTAGTCGTACACTTGCCGATCTCATGATCGCATAGACGATCCTTCTGGCGCTGCATTCCGGCAGCGCTTCCGCAGTCGGTCACACGTTCGGTACTCGATGAAGACCTTCCTCTCCCTTGTTCCAGCAGGCAACGGAGGTTGTAGTTCTCTCCTCACGATTCCGGCAGCACGACGGCGTGGTGTCAGAAGTAGAGGGAAGATCCCGCAGGGCTTCGCCTAAGCCGGTGCGAGTTATGGTGGATTAGGGTTTCTCGGTGATCTAGGGTTTAGAAGTCTGGGAGGAGGAGGAGGTGTCGGCGGTGGCTAGGGCGGCGGCGATGGACCGACGGCAACGAGCAGTAGCGGCGGCGCGGCGGCGGCTTGGGCGCGGTGGCGGCGGCTCAGGTGTGGGGAGGGCTTGGCTCTTGTGGTGTTGGGGCAGCACTCCCCCTCTATTTATGAGAGGGAGGGGCAGCCTTGGGAGGGTGGGTTTGAATCCAAACCCAAACCCAAGTTGGATTGAGAGAAGGACTTGTTTCTTCTTCCACTAGGAAACCATTGTTCCAGTTTGACTTTTCAAACTTCCCATTTGACTTTCAATTTAGAGCTTTAATTCTCTATTGCAAATGCCCACACCAAGTGACCTAGGATATGATCCAATCATTTCACTTATCCATGACACATTCATGGACCATCCCCTTCCGGTCCGGTGAACCTTCTAGACCCTTCTAGAACCTCTCCGATGAAACCATCGGAAACTTTCCCGAACTCCGAAATCGGACTTTCCTTATATGAATCTTATTCTCCGGACCATTTCAGGTCTCCTCGTGATATCACGGATCCCATCCGAGTCTCCGAACAACATTCGGTATCCCTATTAACATTCCATATCTACTAAACAACATCGAATCCTTAAGTGTGTCTCCCTACGGTTCGTGAATTATGCGGACATGATCGAGACACTTCTCCGATCAATAACCAATAGAGGAATATGGAAATTTATATGGATCCCACATATTTCTACGATTACTTTGCGATCGAATGAACCACTTACATACGATACCAATTTCCCTTTGTCTCACTATAGTTTACTTATCCGAGGTTTTGATCATCGGTATCTCTGCATACCTAGTTCAACCTCGTTACCGATAAGTACTCTTTTCTCGTTCCCGTGATATGTGATCCCTTGTGAGCCAGTCATATGCTTGCAAGCTAATTGGATGACATTCCACCGAGAGGGCCCAGAGTATATCTATCCATCATATGGATGGACAAATCCCATTCTTGATCCATGTGCCTCAACCCATACTTTCCTAACAATCAATGCCACCTTTATAGCCACCCAGTTATGGTGTGGCGTTTAATGTCATCAAAGTATCCTTCCGGTGATGGTGATTAGCATGATCTCGTGGTCGAAAGAATTAGGTTACTATGTATCAGAAAGCTTATAGCAAACGAACTATTGAAATGACTTGATCTTAATGCTATGCTTATCTATAGGAGTATGTCCATCATATCATTCTCCGTCCTGTTGTTAACAACATCTCAATGCTCATGATCGATAAACCACGATCATCTATTAACCAACAAGCTAGTATTACAAAGAGGCTTTATTAGGGACTCTAATTTAGTTTACAAATCACACAAGTATTAATGTTTCCAGTTTAATATTGTCATAGCATGAATGTAAATATTTATCATAAACACAAAGATATAATAATAACCACTTTTATTATTGCCTCTAGGGCATATCTCCAACAGTCTCCCACTTGCACTAGAGTCAACTAATCTAGATTACATGGTAATATACCGAACACCCATGTCGGTTTGGTGTTGTTCATGTTTTGCCCTCGGGAGAGGTTTAGTCAATGGATCCGCCACATTCAGATCTGTGTGTACTTTGCAAATCTTTATGTCACCATCTTGGACATTCTCTCGAATAGCGTGAAAACGTAGCTTGATGTGCTTCAGCTTCTTGTGTGACCTTGGTTCTTGCGCATTGGCTATGGCGCCCATGTTATCACAGTAGATAGACATTGGGTCCAGCGCACTTGGAACCACACCGAGCTCTGTAATGAACTCCTTCATCCATATCGCCTCTTTTGAAGCCTCTGAAGCAGCTATGTATTCCGATTCAGTTGAAGATCTCGCCACAACGCTTTGCTTTGCACTCCTCCAGCTAACTGCTGCACCATTCAAAGTAAATACGTATCCAGATTGAGATTTAGAATCATCCGGATCGGTGTTCCAACTAGTATCGGTGTAACCATTAACAACGATCTGTTCATCACCTCCATAAGAAAGAACCATATCCTTAGTTCTTCTCAAGTACTTAAGGATGTTTTTGACCGCTGTCCAATGATCCACTGCTGGATCACTTTGACATCTGCTAGTGAAACTAACAGCATATGCAATGTCGGGTCTAGTACATAGCATGGCATACATAAGAGATCCTATGGCTAAGGCATAGGGAGTCTTACTCATCCTTTCTCTATCTTCTGCCGTTGCAGGACTTTGAGTTTTACTCAAGGTTGTATTGGGAAACATGGGCAAGAACCCTTTCTTGATATCTTCCATTCCAAACCTCTTTAGAACTTTGTCCAAATATGTACTCTGTAACAATGATATTAGGCGTCTCGATCTATCTCTATAAATCTTTATGCCTAATATGTAAGCTGCTTCGCCAAGATCTTTCATTGAAAAACTATTATTCAAATAATCCTTGACACTATTAAGAAGGTCTACATCATTCCCAATCAACAATATGTCATCTACATATAGTATTAAGAATGCTACTGAGCTCCCACTCACTTTCTTGTAAATACAAGCTTCTCCATAAGTTTGTATAAAACCAAAGCTTTTGATTACCTTATCAAAACGTTGATTCCAACTTCGGGATGCTTGCTTCAATCCATATATGGACCGTTGAAGTTTGCATACCTTGTTAGCATCTTTAGGATCGACAAAACCTTTGGGTTGCATCATATACAACTCTTCATAAATGTCTCCATTGAGGAACGCCGTTTTGACATCCATCTGCCATATCTCATAATCATAATATGCAGCGATTGCTAACATAATCCTCACAGACTTTAGCTTCGTACTGGTGAGAAAGTCTCATCGTAGTCAACTCCTTGAATTTGTCGAAACCCTTTTGCGACAAGTCGAGCTTTATAGACAGTAACATTACCATCAACATTTGTTTTCTTCTTGCAAATCCATTTATTCTCGACAGTCTTCCGGCCATCCGGTAAGTCCACCAAAGTCCATACTTGGTTTTCGTACATGGATCCAATCTCAGATTTCATGGCTTCTTGCCATTTATTGGAATCTGGGCTCATCATCGCTTCCTCATATGTCGCATGGGTCATCGGTGTTGTCCACCAATATGACACTCATAACGGGATCATACCAATCAGGAGTGGTACGGGTTCTCGTCGACCTGCGAGGTTCCGTAGTAACTTCAACTGAAGTTTCATGATCAACATCATTAGCTTCCTCTCTTATTGGTGTAGACGCCACAGGAACTACTTCCGGTGCTGCGCTACTCGCAAGTTCGAGAGAAGGTTCAACAACCTCGTCGAGTTCTACTTTCCTTCCAGACACTTCTTTCGAGAGAAACTCCTTCTCTAGAAAGGATCCATTCTTGGCAACGAAGATTTTGCCTTCGGATCTATGATAGAAGGTATACCCAATAGTTTCCTTCGGGTATCCTATGAAGGCGCATTTTTCCGCTTCGGGTTCAAGATTGTCGGGCTGTATATTCTTTACATAAGCTTCGCAACCCCAAACTTTAAGGAACAACAATTTAGGTTTCTTCCCAAACCACAATTCATACGGTGTCGTTTCAACGGATTTAGATGGTGCCCTATTTAAAGTGAATGCGGCTGTTTCTAATGCATAACCCCAAAATGATAGCGGTCAATCTGTAAGTGACATCATAGAACGAACCATATCTAAGAGAGTTCGATTACGACGTTCGGACACACCAAAGCTCTATGGTGTTCCCGGCGGTGTCAATTGTGAAAGTATTCCGCATTTCTTCAAATGCTCGCCAAACTCGTAACTTAGATATTCACCTCCACAATCAGATCATAGAAATTTAATATTCTTGTTACGTTGATTCTCTACCTCACTTTGAAATTCCTTAAACTTCTCGAAAGTTTCAGACTTATGTTTCATGAAATAGATATACCCATATCTACTCAAGTCATCCGTTAAGGTAAGAACATAACGATAACCACCGCGTGATGCTACACTCATTGGGCCACATACATCGGTATGTATGATTTCCAATAAGTCCGTAGCTCGCTCCATCATACCAGAAAATGGAGTCTTAGTCATTTTACCCATCCGACATGCTTCACATCTTTCAAGTGATTCAAGAAGTCCATCGGAATGGAGTTTCTTCATACGCTTCACTCCAATATGACCAAGACGACATTGCCACATATAGGTCGAGTTATCACTCAATTTCAAACGTTTAGCTTCAATGTTATTAATGTGTGTATTTCCACAATCGAGATTCAATAAGAATAGACCATCTATAAAAGGTGCATGTGCATAAAACATATTACTCATATAAATCAAACAACCATTATTCTCGGACTTAAACAAGTAACCGTCTCGCAATAAACATGATCTAGATATAATGTTTATGCTCAACGCATGCACCAAATAACAATTATTTAAGTATAAAACTAATCCTGATGGTAGATGAAGAGGTAGCGTGCCGACCGCGATCACATCAACCTTTGATCCATTTCCTACGCGCATCGTCACCTCGTTCTTCGCTAGCTTCCGTTTATTCTGCAGCACCTGTTTCGAGTTACAAATATGAGCAACCGAACCAGTATCAAATACCCATGCACTACTATGAGTACTAGTGAGATACACATCAATAACATGTATATCGGATATACCTTTCTTCTTGATGTTGCCGTTCTTCAAATCCGCCAAGTACTTAGGGCAATTCCGCTTCCAGTGACCTTCTCCCTTGCAGTAAAAGCACTCAGTATCAGGCTTAGGCACAGCCTTGGTCTTCTTCGCCGGCGCGGTAACTTTCTTACCGCCCTTCTTGAAGTTTCCCTTTTTTCTTAGACTTGCCTTGCTTCTTGAATTTTGTGGTCTTATTGACCAACAACACTTGGTGCTCTTTCTTGATCTCCACTTCTGCAGACTTCAACATGGAGAAGAGTTCTGGCAACGACTTGTCCATGTTTTGCATATTGTAGTTCATCACAAAGTTCTTATAACTTGGTGGTAGTGATTGGAGGACACGATGAATCCCCAAAGCATTAGGAATCACTATACCCAAGATTTGAAGCTTGCTCGCGTGCCCAGACATCTTAAGCACGTGCTCATTGACGGAGCTGCCCTCTTCCATCTTGAAGTTAAAGAATTTTTCAGAAGCCTCATAACTCTCAACTGCCGCGTGAGCCTCAAATATCATTTTGAGTGCACGGACAATATCATGTGGGTCATGATTCTCAAACCTTTTCTGAAGCTCCGATTCCAAACCATACAAGATAGCACACTGAACTGTGGAGTACTGATTCTTCCGAGCGAGGAAAACATTCTTTACCTCATCGCTAGCATTAGCTGCAGGCGGGTCACCCAGCGGTGCATCCAGCACATATGTCAAATTACCAGCATTGAGGACAATTCTCAAATTGCGGAACCAATCCGCGAAGTTGCTTCCATTGTTTTCAACTTTTCTTTCTCTAGAAACGCATTAAAATTGATGGTAGGGGATGCCATTGATCTACAACATATTTGCAATAGTTTAGACTAAGTTTATGACAAATTGAGTTCTAATTAATAGTTAAATTAATCTAGGTGAACTCCCACTCAAAACAATATCCCTCAAATTGTTTTAGTGATCACACGAACCAAATCCACCACATCAAAACCGATCATCACGAGAGTTGATGTAGCTTCAATGACGAACAATCAACATGTTCATCATATCTAATATATGAATCATGCTTTACCTTTCGGTGATCCGTGTTCGGAGACCATGTCTGTACATGCTAGGCTCGTCAAGATCAAACCTTAGCTTCCGCATGAGCAAATCTGGCTTGCTCACGTTGTATACACTCGCAGAATCTAACACACCCGATCATCACGTGGTGCTTCGAAACAACGACCTTTAGCAACAGTGCTTACTAAGGATGAACACTTTAAAACTTGAAATTTTGTGCTTGAGGGATCATCTTATAATGCTACCGTCGCAAAGTAAGCAATACAAGATGCATAAAGGATTAACATCACATGCAATTCATAATATGTGATATGATGTGGCCTTTCTTCTTGTGCTTCTGATCTCCATCTTCAAGCCCGAACATGATCTCCATCATCATCGGTATGGCGTCAAGGTCAATGGCGCTGTTTCATGGTTGTCGTCCACCAGCTTCAACTATTACAACTACTTTGAATAGACACGCAGGTCTTAAAGGAATTTAAAAAACAACCACATGGCTCCTGCCGGTTGCCAACTTACAATAAGGAACATTGCATACATCATATATAATCATAATCATGGCCATATCACATCACAGCACACCCCTGCAAAACAAATTTAGACGCCTCTAATTTTCTTTGCATATTTTACGTGGTTTGGGGATTTCAATAAGTGTCGTTCTAACTTACGAACAAGAACCACAACGTTGATGCTTGAACTATCAAGTGCCTGTTATAAATTGAATCTATACTATGATGGGAGAGACAGACACCCGCAAAGCCACTTATGCAATACAAGTTGCATGTTGAGCAAGTCTCATGAACGATGTCATGTAAGGTTAGCCCGGGCCACTTCATCCCACAATACCGCAAGATGCAAAGTACACAAAAAGCAATTGATAATAAAATCACCACCGCCCATAATGACCATTGTGTTCAACTCGTGCAACAGATCTACATATAGACACGACTCTGATACCACTGTAGGGGTTCGTAGCATGGAAAACAAAAAAATTCTACCGCATGCACACAAACAAGCCAAGATCTATCTACTAGATTGTAGCAACAAGTCGATAGAATCACTCACCCTCGAAGATTCCAAAGCGGTTAACAAGAGCAGATTCTCGTGGGTGATGTAGTCGTACACTTGCCGATCTCAAGATCGCGTAGACGATCCTTCCAGCGCTGCATTCCGGCAGCACTTCTACAGTCGGTCACACGTTCGGTACTCGATGAAGACCTTCCTCTACCTTGTTCCAGCAGGCAGCGGAGGTTGTAGTTCTCTCCTCGATTCCGGTAGCATGACGGCGTGGTGTCGGAAGTAGAGGGAAGATCCCGCAGGACTTCGCCTAAGCCGGTGCGAGTTATGGTGGATTAGGGTTTCCCGGAGATCTAGGGTTTAGAAGTCCGGGAGGAGGAGGTGTCGGCGGCGGCTAGGGCGGCGCGGCGGCGGCTCAGGTGTGGGGAGGGCTTGGCTCTTATGGTCTTGGGGCAGCCCTCTCCCTCTATTTATGAGAGGGAGGGGCAGCCTTAGGAGGGGTGGGTTTGAATCCAAACCCAAATCCAAGTTGGATTGAGAGAAGGACTTGTTTCTTCTTCCACTAGGAAACCATTGTTCCAGATTGACTTTCAAACTTCCCATTTGACTTTTAATTTAGAGATTTAATTCTCTCTTGCAAATGCCCACACCAAGTGACCTAGGATATGATCCAATCATTCCACTTATCCATGACACATTCATGGACCATTCCCCTTCCGGTCCGGTGAACCTTCTAGACCCTCCTAGAACCTCTCCGATGAAACCATCGGAAACTTTCCCGAACTCCGAAATCGGATTCCTTATATGAATCTTATTCTTCGGACCATTCCGGATCTCCTCGTGATATCCCGGATCCCATCCGAGTCTCCGAACAACATTCGGTATCCCTATTAACATTCCATATCTACTAAACAACATCGAATCCTTAAGTGTGTCTCCCTACGGTTGGTGAATTATGAGGACATGATCGAGACACTTCTCCGATCAATAACCAATAGAGGAATCTGGAAATTCATATGGATCCCACATATTTCTACGATTACTTTGCGATCGAATGAACCACTTACAGACGATGCCAATTTCCCTTTGTCTCACGATAGTTTACTTATTCGAGGTTTTGATCGTCGGTATCTCTGCATACCTAGTTCAACCTTGTTACCGATAAGTACTCTTTTCTCGTTCCCGTGATATGTGATCCCTTATGAGCCAGTCACATGCTTGCAAGATAATTGGATGACATTCCACCGAGAGGGCCTAGAGTATATCTATCTGTCATACGGATGGACAAATCTCATTCTTGACCCATGTGCCTCAACCCATACTTTCCGAACACTCAATGCCACGTTTATAGCCACCCAGTTACGGTGTGGCGTTTGATGTCATCAAAGTATCCTTCCGGTGATGGTGATTAGCATGATCTCATGGTCGAAGAAATTAGGTTACTATGTATCAGAAAGCTTATAGCAAACGAACTATTGAAATGACTTGATCCTAATTCTACGCTTAACTATAGGAGTATGTCCATCATATCATTCTCCTAATGATATGATCCTGTTGTTAACAACATCTCAATGCTCATGATCGGGAAACCACGATCATCTATTAACCAACAAGCTAGTATTACAAAGAGGCTTTACTAGGGACTCTAATTTAGTTTACAAATCACACATGTATTAATGTTTCCAGTTTAATACTATCATAGCATGAATGTAAACATTTATCATAAACACAAAGATATAATAATAACCACTTCTATTATTGCCTCTAGGGCATATGTCCAACATGTTCCGTGGTGTTGATTTCGAGTGCGGATGATGTTCCATAAGTTTTTGTTAGATCACAGACACACACACATACACACGAAACACAAACGTCAAAATATGTTAGCCAAACAAAAATGAGACAAAACCGGTTTAGGGAGGTCAGAGACTCTGTAAAGTGGAGGCCAAAGATTTGTGGGGAGGGGGAGAGACTCCTGGGTTGATTGGTCGGACACTCTTCTGTTGAGGCTCGCAAGATGTTCTTCTTCCTGGCAGAAATCTAGGCCTCCAAGCCTTAAATCCAGGGGAAATTGGCCAAATTGGGCTAGGGAAAACGTAGGAAAAGGTAGAACAAGTCGAAAGACAAGTTTTTATGGACCAAAACCATAATCAACTCACCGAAACGAGAGATTGATCCAAATAAATTTGGGGCTATATATTTGAAATTTTGCAAAAAAAAATCGGGGATAGATGTGGGGGTCGAATCTATGGCAACCTAGGCTCTTGATACCATATGTTGTGGACATTGGGTTGCCCGATCTTCATCGATTTGTGAGTTTTGAGGGGGATTCGAGGGGGAAGGTGGAGAACATGATGAAGAAAACACACACACACACACACAGAGAGAGAGAGAGAGAGAGAGAGAGAGAGAGAGAGAGAGAGAGAGAGAGAGAGAGAGAGAGAGAGAGAGAGAGAGAGAGAGAGAGAGAGAGAGAGAGAGAGAGAGAGAGAGAGAGAGAGAGAGAGAGAGAGAGAGAGAGAGAGAGATACATGTAGATAAATAGTGAAGCAAACCTGTATATTCGATCACGACAATAAACCTCCAATGGAAAAACCTCCTAAACTCGAAAGACAAGCCAACAATCACTCTAATTGAAACATGGCAATGCTTCCTTATGCGCCAAAACAAGCCAACAGTCACTGGTAGCCGCTTTTCTTGGGCGGCAATGCCTCGCCCGATCGGACGATGGCATCGCTTTTGTGTCTGCCGTCGTCTCTACCACACCCGTTGTCGCTCCCGCAGATCATGATCGTACCCCCTAGGACACGGCAGTAATGGCCCCTCCTTATTGCAGTTCGAGATATCTGCCGCAGACGTTTTAGCTTGTTTCTAGTCCGACTAGTAGGCCTAATTATTTTATGTTGAACGAGGACTTAGCATAATTATGTGTTATATGAACCATGTTGAACTTCATGCAAAATTTCCATATATTAGAGTAAATAATAGCGCATGAAAGTTTCAGCTAATTCTGCTATCCACGTCGCCACGGTTCTTTTCGTTCGTGGGATGGACGCCGAGAAGGACACTCTACACCATCGTGACAGAGCCCGACTCTCCCGAAGAGACGAGGCCGCATCTCGGGATTCCGCTGTGGAGAGCTCGCGGCCTTTCGTGCATCGGACAGTAGAACGTCTGTTGTCTGCTAGGCCACGCGTCAGCGGCTGTGGGCGACAATGCTCTTGGTCCATGCGATGGGGCCCAATAGCACAGGAGAATGTCTCTTACATACAGTATCGATGTGCATGAAACATGGGTGATGCCATTCCTCGCCTCAGTGTTGCATGTACGACAGCGCGTGCATCGCAAGTTTTTGTTGCCAGTTCACCATAAACTTCTGGATTTTTCGCCAAATGGTGTGCCTCTGTGTCTAGCTTTTCGTGCGGATGGTCGTGGTATAAAATACTTTTCACGGTTTTTTTGCATGAGGAACATTAGCTAGCTACTGTCCTCCCCTTTTCTCCCACCTCAGCTCGACGCAACCCAGCCCCAACCTCCATTGTGTTTTGTTTCGTTCCCATTGTCTATCACACGCGCCACGTTAGTGACTAGACCCTATGGTTGCGCGGCGACCGCCAACGGGAGTGATCAGTAGCAACCAGCGGTGCGCTGCATGTCCCTCCGGTACACATGTGTGTAGGTCTGGGTCGCCAGCTCGCTTATGTCGAGGTATGTTTACTTCGATGCGCTTTCTTGTGTCGAGATAGGGCACGCGAGAAACCTAGGTCACATCGAGTAACACTGCTTCCAAATGTGGGTAGAGAGTGAGAGGTAGGTTTTTTTTATAGGGTTACGAGACATTATATAGAGGGGACATTCCACATTGGCGACGTGCTGTCCCGAGCAATCGTTTTCATAAAGTCACATTCGGGAACAGGCCTTACAATGAACCTATGGCAACATATTGCTAATGGATGCGAAACTTTCTCCATGGCCTACAACACGTGACTTTCTCCATGTCCTACAACGCGTGGCCCGCAGCGGAAAGGACTCGTTGGGCATGCACAATTTCGTTTAAACCACATAGTCGTTGTGGTTTCTAATGGAGGGTATCCTTTCCATCGCTTTGTACTAGTGTAGGTTCATGCATGCATAATACAACAACTATACATTACAAATGAAAATCTACAATGCCAAATTAAGCAAGGTAGCTTTAGCTCAATTTCTCCTTAATTCTACTAGGCAACAACCTGAGCTCATGTTGTCTCATTTCCTTTTGAGTAGATACCTAGAACGTTATTATAGGAAAAATAAATGTTAAAAAGGCAACCTCGCCAATGAATTATCTCTTAAGTGTTCTCTTTAAATTTAATGATTTTAGAGACATGCATGCATGAGATTGGGCTAGAAATTGGTTTTTCCTATGGTTTTGTGCAAGAAGTGTACCTTGAGCTAAGATACAACAACAACCTTTCTCCTTATTAAATATAGTTCCACATAAACATTTTACCTATGATACAAGAGACTCTCATTGTGAAAGGCTTATGTCACACGGATCAACCCCCTCATCCACGCATGTAAGGAGTTATTGTTAGAGAAAATAAGGAGGTAGACGCTAGAATTTAGAGGAGTTAATACTCCGACATTTGTTAGTCATAGTGGGAGTAACTTATACTAGTAATATGCATATATTACTGTCATGTGTTATTAATGAAGGGATTCAGAGCAGAAAACAATATTTTTTCATGACTAGCGCAACACCAAATGCCAGGATCTATCTAAAAGTAATGTTGTAATAGAGAGAGGTTTCAGTGACATGCCCTTGTAGACCGAAAGTGTTAACGTTTACGATGAACGTGGATGATATAGTCGAACAATGTAGCCGATCTCAAGGCCGCGTTGATCCTCGCACGACAATCTAGGTGCCACAACTGGCAACACCCCCGTGGTTTCACACACATACGATGCTCAACGACGACTCCCGGTCTCTCCGATCCAGCCAGGATTGCAGGATCTTATGGAACAGGGATCTAGCAAGCGCAACGACGTGCCGAAGATACCGTCGTCTCCCACGCGCATAGTTCTTCTTGGAACCGCAAGCACAAGAGTCAATAAGAGAGGGAGAGAGATATTCTCTAAGGAAAATGCCTTAGAAAATATTGAGTTGTTGTGTGTCTTTCCCTCCCAATATGACCCTCATTATATAGGTAAAGGAAAGGGACTCCACCATACCAAGTCCCGGGGTGGTACTAAAGGAGAGAGGAGGAGGCACCAAGGTGGGAGGCGAAGGATAGGTGGGTCCCACCCGTGTGCCAAGCCTTGGCCAGCTGGCGGCTAGGGTGCCCCCCACCACCTCGCGCGCCCCTTGCCCTAGGTAGCCGGCGACCCCTTGCTCTTCCATGGGGCGGCTAGCCCTATATGGGCAACTCCCTCTAGGAGTTGGCCCATTAAGGTGGGCTGACCCAATAAATTAATTGTAAATATTTATTTAATATTAATTCAAATAATTAATACTAAATACATATTTAATTCCATTTGACCCAAAAACCTTATGGATCACTCCGAACATCCTTCAAACTCTCATGGAACATTTCTGGCTTTCTCTTATCTTTTTTTCGGTGATCCCGATGATTCTAAAATGATCTCCAAGCATCGTAGAACCCTTAAGTGTGTTACCCTATGGTTCGGGAACATCACATACATGATCAAGACACTTCTCCAATCAATGGTCATCAGGGGGATCTAGATACCCATAATGACCCTTGTGCATTTCACTGTATCAATGTCGTTTGAACCATCAACGTCAAATCCAATTCCTTTTTTACTTCGATACCTGACTTGTCCGAGATCTGATCGACAATATCACTATACCTTATTTAATCTCGTTACCGACAAGTGCTTCTTAAGTCATTCACGTGATATTTCATCCCCATGACCTAGTCATACGATGCCCATCTTTGATGGATATAATCTCACCGAGTGGGCCTAGTGTATCTTCCCATCACCCGGGAGAACAAATCCGATCTCGATGCATACGCCTCAACCTATCCCATTGGAATACCTGAGAGACATCACTATGATCACCCTATAAAACGGTGTGACGGTTTGATGTAATCAAAACAGCCTCAGATCAAAGTGATTAGATATGATCTCACGGTCTAAGGAGTAGGTTACTACGCTTCTAATTATCGCAACAATGAACTATGTGACTTGATCGTATTGCAATACTTATGTTGGGTAAGCATGTTCATCATATCATTTACTAATGATATGACCTCACTGTCAATTGACATAAATGTCCATGATCATGAAACCTTGATCATCAGTTGACCAATGAACTAGTTGAATAGAGGCTACTAGGAACTTGTTTTGTTTACATATCACACGTGTACTAATGTTTCCGATTCATACGGTTTTAGCATGGTATAAAACTATTATGAACTAATGAAATTTGATAATAAACATCTTTTTATTATTTGCCTCTAGGGCATATTTCCAATAATTACCTCCATATTGGGTGATGACATATGTCTCGTACAATGCAAAGTCTCATTGTTAAGTTGTAGACTCGTTTTATCTTGGATGTGTAATGTTATGGTAATATAATATGTTGCCTAAAGACTCTCTTGCATCATTAATTGATATGTCATGTCACCAAAATCCTTACTCCCTTTGTCTGTGAATAAGTGTACATCTAACATTCAAATTTGTCCAAAAAGAGTGTACATATACATTATCAAGGAAGTTAATAAATGCAACTATCACCTTATAATCACTCCCCACTTTATCCTCCAATCTCCATTTTTCTTCTCCACCTCATCCTCCAATCCTCGTTCTCCTCTTTCATCTATATTTGTGAAGGCTCATAAAATAAGAGAGAACTAATTTGTCTAATATTTTTTAGATGTACACTTATTCATGGATGGAGCGAGTATGTGAAATTGCATGGTGTTGCGTGTTACTACCTAACTGTCACTATGAGTATAAAAAAATCTGGAAAAGCTCCTAGGCCCTATAACCATATAATAAGGCATATCATACTTAGAATGTTTCATTCTTTAGTTTGTAGAGTCATTATTTTTTGTGATGGGTTATGTTATGGTAATATATTTGTTACCACAATCATCTCCCCTATTAATTGCTCGCTACATCGATTTGTTGCCTACATGATATATATGTTACCACCTATTAGTGATCTTTATAATTATTGACACGCGTCTAGGCGACTCTAGCTGTGCTACCTGTTAAGCTATTTACGAGAAGGCTTACATAGTCACTGTTTACGTACAACTATGTGTGAACAAAACAAAGATAGACATGAGAAAGAAGCCTATGTAGATGTGACTAACAGTTAGTAAGATGGAGTATATATGAAATTAAATAGTACTTTGATTTGGTGATCTTTTTCCACGGATTGATAATGAAATAAAATAAGCAGGAAGATCTACCACCTATACGTAGGAAAGATATTCAGCCAATTGCATGCACCTTCCAACCACACAATGGATTAGTTTAACAAAAAAAGGCTAACCAGCTTAAAATTCTACTGGGTTGGCAACCACAAATCCATACTACTAAATTGATATGTTAACTGAGAACCATCATGATAGGTGTAGGGTCAGGTTGGTTGCCTCAACTTTAGGAACAGGAAAAATGTTTGTGCTTTTCTGCTCGATTGGGCACATCAGTATATATACCATATTTTATTCTTGATTTCTTGTGCAAAAGCTTTTGTTTCTTCCCCATAAAAAGCAGCATCTGCTATGTTCACACAAGATAGTTACACCAGCAGATTATGCACCCCTAAACATTATAACCAGAGGGGCATTTATATATAGTAATGTGTATACGTAGAATGTACATGCACTGCATATTTGCATCATAGCAGAGTTCATCCAACATATGTTAATTTATGAGTTACTAGCCACTGAAATGAAGCACAATATGACTCTCTGGTGATACAAGAGCAGCATATGAGCAGTGCCAAATTAAGTTTATGCCTTACAATTTTGTTGCTCATGTAGTCATGTTTAAGACAACCATAGAGATCAAGTAAACAATTTTAAGAAGCAGCGGAGCGTTATGATGGAATACATGTTGGCTTCGCACAGTTCACAGGCCGTTGCCTAACCACTAGTTTCAAAAAACACAACACAATCATGGTTCGAAAAAACACACACACAACACAATCATCATTGATGGAGAATCCAAGATGCCCTGTCACTGGGAATATAATTCTCCCGTACGCCGTATCAAAGAAAACGATTAATCAATCTAACATCGCATTCGCTGATTATAGTGAGTTCAACACACACACACTCAACAAGCAAGCTTTTATTATTAGAAGATAACTACTACTACACACGGTAAGGTCGACAGTAATTAGACATCGACGGCCCCCATTATATTGACGCGCCGATGAGCGAGGAAGAGAATGACTTCGCTTAGACATATACCACTGCTGGTGTACAGTTTGATTTGCAGGAAATTAATTAGGATACCAATAAGACTACCATGTAGTTAAGCCTTTGTCTGGCCCGGCCAATATATATACGCTTTGCAAGGCAGGAGCTATATATGTGCACAAGCACAATAATTTCAGACAAGGCCTGCCATTTCCTCCTAAGAGTTGAAAGCTCTCGAACAAGCACACAGGTCGTCGCATGTGACCGATCTAATAAGAAGAATCAATTAATTCAAGAAGAGAGACCGGCCGCGGCCGTCGATCGATGGCGCGGCGGGTCGACCAAAGGCTTCAAAGGCCAAGAAAGCTCTCGGGGTCGGGTACGATGGTGGCCGGCCAGGCATGTTGCCATGAACAGCAGCCGCTCTACAGTGGCGCGGCGAGGGAGACGACTGACGAGAGGATGGGGCCCCGTGCGCGCAAAGGACAAAGGAAGCGATTCATTGCATGGCTTTCCTCTTTGCTCACAGGCCAAGTAAGTACTCAACTGTAGATATGAGCAAAGCATCGCCCTCGCGTGGCCCACCGCCCCTTTGCTGGGAAAGAGAGCGAGAAAGGCTAGTTACCAGATGCTAATCAGCTGAAAATTGCTGAGCGTAGTACTAGATATATCCATATATTACTGTTCATCTTCTTCCTCGCATCGAATGCGCCATGGCTATTTAGATCTACCGGGAAAGAGGTCGTAAGGCAAACTCTATGTTGGATCTGCAAGGTTGACAAGGATAATTGTGCTTACTTGTGTGCTGCAATTGGAGAGAGAGAGAGAGAGAGAGAGATCACCATGAGTACCACGCCTACTGGCATGGCATGGGTCTCTGGCCATGCATGCAGAACCAAGCAGTTGCATGCGTGCGCCTCTCTGGCCAGCACGAATGGAGGGGTGGTAAGCGAGAGGACGACGGTAGTGAAGAAGGGCAGTGCACGTGTGGGTCAGAGAGAGACTGGATCGATGACGATGAGCGCCTGCCGTGCGTGCATGCGTCCCTCCATCGGTAGGCTACAGTGCCATCCAATCTTCCGGCCGGGGACCAGTGCAGCGATCTCCTCCCCCTCCCCCGCCCCTTTCTATTTAAAGGCCTCCCCCTCGCGCGTGCATGCCTAGACCTAAATCATCTCTCCACTCTCCTGTCCCTCTTCCTCTCTCTCGCCATTACAAACCACAAGAGCTCTTTCTGAATTCTGACAAAGGTTCCTGCAGCTGTGCGACCCGTGTGGGAAGAGGGAGTGGTCAAATGGGGGAGGGGGGTCTGTCAGAGCTAGAGATTGGCCGGTTGGGGAAGAAAGGCCGTCCGGGATACTGTAGCGCGCATGTGTGCCAGTCGAGTGACCGCGCACTCACATCAATGCTGTCCTAGCTTCTGCCTGTACCCCCTCTCCATTTGTACACTGTCAATTCTTCCTATCTATATATGCTTAAGAAGGAGAAAATAGAAACAAACCATTCACGCACCAGGTGCTTCTGCAAATTAAGCAAGAAATCGCATCAAACGGGCAGAATGGACGTGCAACTGTGTGCCTGTGCGTACATCGATTGCAGCATAGCTAATTAACAGTGTAAGCAAGAAATAAACAAATCTGCTTGATGAAAACGAGAGGAAGAGATTCACAGATGATCAAGCTGAAATACTAGCTAAGAAGCTATCAATAGGTTATATGATCTCACTACAAATTTCCAATTCTTTAGTTGCTAGGATGTGTTCGGGATCATGAACAATTAGCCGGACCGATTAATTCACTTCCCATACTACTCCAACGCCCCTGTACGTAATTTACACTTACATAATTAATCAGAATAAAATGGGGACAAGAAAATTTTAGGGGGTAATAGAATAGGCAACAAAGCATACCAAAGGGAAAGCTCAAATCTTGCTACGCCTATGCCGGAGTAACAAATTAATAGACAAGGTTTGCGAGTTTACTATACTCAAGAGATGCTCGGTGCAGTACCGCCACTGCCACCAGCCAGCTGCTCGGCCGACGCAGCTACAGCGCCACCGTCGGCGCTCCCCACGACGTCCCCGCCGACAGCTGCAGCGACAGACGATGAACTGGACGCCTCGGCGGCTTGCACGCGCTTGCGTTTCTTCTTCTCGTACGGGATCCCTCGCGCCTTGGCATGGGAGTCGCGCACCTCGCGGAGGTAGATCCGGACGGCCCGCGCGGCGAAGGGGTTGGACTCTGGCGCGCCGCCGCTCTCCTCGTAGGCCGCGCGCAGGCGGCCGATGAGAGCGTCGAGGGACCCCCACGCCTGGCGGAGCGGGCACGGGCACGGCCCCGGCGGGCTGCGCTGGCCGTAGTAGGCGCACCCGGCGGCGTGCACCTTGGTCTTGCCGAACTGGTCCAGGTACCTGAGGAACTCGATCACATGCGCGCCGCTGCAGCGCGCCAGCGTCAGCGGCGGCCGGTGGTTCCGCAGGTACTGCAGGAACGTGTTCCAGTCCCGGCGTTTCTGCGACTCGTACCTGCTCAGCTGGGCCGGGGGCTTCGGAGCCACGTCCGGTACGCTGGCACCGCCGGTGGAGGACGGGCCGGGGCCGGAGGAATCCATACTACAACGACCGGGGGAGCCTGCGAGCAAGCTACTTAGCTTGCTTGCGAGTGATCGCGGTGTGAGTGAGCGATCAGTTGACGCGCACCGGGCGGGGGTAAAGGAGATCTTTGGGTAGGCGATAGGGTGGGATGGAGATGGGAACGTTGGAAAGGGATGGGAGCGGGGAGGAAGAGAGCGACGGGGAGGAAGGTGAGGTGAATGTTAAGTGGAGCGGAGGTGCGAGGAACCGAGAGGATGATGCAAGCTACGCGTGCAATTCACGTGGTGACCCTGGGCCGTACGCCTGTATCTGTATGCCATGCTTGCCTATCTACCTATACAAGGTATCTCTCCTTGTGGCCTTGTGGGTAAGTAGTAATAAATAGAGAAATACTTCTACGCAAAAAAAATAGAGAAGTACCCCATGTTTCTAAATATAATTTTTTTCTTATAGCTCAAATTGAACTCACGAAACTTCTTGTATTTACAAACTGTAATAGTTATTAAAATTGTCCTAACATGGTAGTACAAATGTCATAAATAAGATACTACCTCTATAATATTATTTTGCGCTATATGGAGGTGATACCGTACAATAGTACCATATGTGTGCTACTTATGGTTGAGCTCGCTCTTTCTATCCATAGTGAGCTGATCCAAGAAACGACAAGAAGAACAAGTGCTCTAACCTTTCTATCACTAGGCTAATCACACCACTATCCGCTAAATTGATCACACGCATTCTCAAATATTGTTCCTTTCACATAAACTGGTCAAGTCTAGATAAAAAATAGAGAGATAATATGTATCTAAAAATAGTACTCAAACAAGATAGGATCAAAGTAGGTTGATTCATAAAATTAAACAATTGATCCACCATCGCAAATACATAAATATGATCATAATCATGTGGGTATCTCATACACTCCCTTCGTCCCGGTTTAAAGGACACATATTAGAAATCATGCAATCCCAAAATCTCCCCATCTCCTAGGCACATAAGCATTTAATTTTAGAGGAAGAGCCAATCAGAGGATTAGGAAGAGACAAATTAGCCCCAATCAAAGAAAACCTAGGTCCCAGTGATTTTCTATATGTGCCCTTTAAACTGGGATGGAGGGAGTAATATACAACAATAAAGCACATGGAGAGATTCATAAATATTACTACACACTCATAGTCTAGGGATGGAATAATCTCTACTCATCATAGGAGCACCAGTGGATTGGTGGTAGCAAAGAGTAATAGTGGAATTAATGCCTCATGGAGGATCAACGAAGATTGGATATGTGTTTTGTTTGGAGCCTTTTGTCTGGTTGTTGTGTAGATAAATGTCAAATTAAATATGATGAAAGCTTTAGGGTAGTACAAAAGCATCATGTTAAAGGTGATGGTGATATGGGAAAGGTGGGTTCCACTCATGCTTGGGCATGTGAGCCTTGATACAATCCCCCTTCCCCCCTCCAAAGTTAAGGGGGAGGGGCCCTTGAGGCTTGGTGATCCTTATTTAGAACTTCAAATATATTTTCCCATACTTTTATATGCTTATCAAAATAAGATCAAGAATATAAATCATTGTTGAAATACTCATATTGAAATCAAACATTCTTATAATGGTCGCTAATTTGCAAGGAGATCTCTATTACAAGTTGATGATGGCTATGGCTATGAAGGAGGTAGGAGATGGAGGTGATGAACTATGGTGGTGTGGATCTCCTTCAGTGTGTGATGGATGAGATCTGAATGGCGAATGTGTTCTGCGATGGCTGGAGGGTGCATCTCTCATCGAATGATCTCGCTTCCTTCACATAAGTAGTTCTGTTTGACCTAAGGAAGGCTCCTGCAGATGGCACTAGGCCATACGGGCGTGCCTCAACCGTACTGATACTCGTTATGTCTCCTAGAAATGCTTTTTCATCCCTGGTTGACTTGGCTGTGTTGGCAACGACATATTCTTTATTAATTGCTCCTGATTTCGCCATAAAAGTATGATTTCATGCACCTCACAAATTAAAAGAATGATTTGTATATGTTTACAATAATTAGTCATTAGTAGCAAGGCTAGAGAGGTATTTGGTCAATTTCTTGACTTAAAATAAGATCTAAACATGGATAAATGTAACATCCCAACATTAGAGCTTAGAAATAAGCTGAACCCAGATGTGTGCATTGCATTCATGCATAGAAAATCCGAATAATTTCCGTGCTTTTAAACAAAACTTGTCAAAGTGATTGAAGCTTCTCTCAACTTGATGGAATTAAAGTAGATCATCAAGTTAACTGCGATAAGTTTCAATATGACCTTTGCTAAAACCTTATGAGGTAAACATGATTTAATCTAAGGGTAGATCAAATATAATAAACTTTAAAACTTAATTCATTGCTTAATGATTGATATCTGATCCTTAAGGTATCATATCATAATATTCCTCACAACAACTTATGAATACCAAGTCAGATTATAACTCAAGTAATCAGAATGTAATGACTAATCCTAACCTATCTTATTCTTATCTATTCTTATTATGAGTATCATGGTAATACCTAACTTTAACTCTTTAGTGTGATTGAGTAGGAAAGAAACCAAGTCAAGATCATGCATCATGTATCTTTGTTTCCGTATCAATCCTTATGGAATCCTATCTCAATATGTGTTGTTCATAAATGTTGAGTAATCAACTATTGATTCACCAATTCTTAATCTATCAACTCTTGACCATATCATAACATACATTTAAGTGCCTATAAAGAAACAACTAAGAAGAGGTAAATAATAATGTTAGTTTTAGATATCATCTATATGATGAGAGGGATTAAAGAGAATCAAATCAACATGATAATTGATGGAGTTAAACTCACTCCTGAAGTGATAGAGGATTTATTGGAATATATAATTATATGGTAGTAAAGTAGATTACAAGGATGAATCCTGAAGATAGTTACCAGTAGTAATTCTATTGGATCAAGTGGGCATAGTCCATGAATAACAGCCCTTAATCCAAAAAGAGATACTAAGAAGATAATTTCAATACATTTGTAAAGTTGTATTGATGAAGCCTTGATTAGCCAACTGGAAACCTAGGCTATAAATGATTAAAGGATTATAATGATCATGCCTTATTCACCACGATTGAATACTTATATCATGTATAAGTGACATTGGTGGGTAGAACATGATTGAAACCCTAGTATAGATAAGTTATCATAGAATAGTCATTACAAGTCACATTAAAATAATGTGAGGTTGGAGTATGAGTGGAGTTTGAAGGAACTACTTGTTGGATTGGAGGTTATCAACAGTAGAGTAGTGGATATAACCAAGTATGGATATGAGAAAACTATGAAAGCTTTAGTGTCAAGTTCGTTGGATTTCTAAATGGATTTAGGAGAACAAAAGGTGGATAAGAATATTCTTGTGAAGTAAAGCTCATCAGGTTAACCATGACGATAGATAGGAAGAAGTAGTATATCTAGGAAAGGAATTCCTTAATTAGAAGTCCAGGATTGTGAATTATGGAAGATAGGTATTCTTGGTAAACACCCAACTTTAAATCTCAAACCAAACATAATATCCATTTCATGTTATTGATCCCTCATCTTATCTCCATACCACTTTATAGGAACATTTTCCTATCACAAATCACATAAGCACATCTTTATCATTTCCAATTGTCTTAACCATATGTGTTTAGGAGATATTTTTATCAATTCTTTTCCATAAAACATTTTAGTTAATAACTTTCTATTTTAAAAGGTGATATCATTAAAGATCACAAACGAAAGACAAAATGATTAGCTATTAAATCTTTACTCACATCAACAAAAGAATATAAGTAAATTAAGGACCCTAAACTCTAGGGTAAGCACTTACAATTCAAACCCTAACTTATATGTTAATCATAATAGAATATATACATTGCCATTTTTTTAATTAATGGGAGTAATATTAGCCATATTAATTTCCTTTGTATATCATGCATCAAATAATGGTATAGGACCATTATATAAAAATTTCCGTCCAAACTATGAGCTAACTAGAATTAAATTTTATAAACAAATAAGGAAATATCATGAAACCATGGTTTATTATTAGAAATATGATTAATAACAAAGTCTTCTACAAAACATTAAAAGGGGAATTATAAAAAGGAAATAAAGAAATATATAAAAAGAAAATATTTATCATTAAGATTTACAAAATAAATCTCAAACAATATTAATTGTTGCTGCAAATGTTTAGCAAATAAACTTTGTTAGAAAAAGTTCAAATTATAGATTAAATACAAATCTGAAAAGCAAAACAAAAAATAGAATAGGAAAAAAAATAAAAAACACTTCCAGGCCGTGGCCCTAGCAGCCAGCCCAGTTCGTTCTTTCCTCTGGCTGACAGGTGGGACCGAAGAGGGACCGCGGGTTTGTTTCAAAGTATCTCCAGGGGGTTTTCTACAAAATGAACATCATCGTCATCCTCACGCACACAAGCAGCTCGCTGGAGGAGTCCGCCGCCGCTCGATGCTGTCGTCATCGTCAGCCATGCGTCGAGATGCCCGCCGCCGTCCTAGAGGAGGATAAGAAGGCCACCGCAACATCCTGCCTCATCTCTATCCATATTCTCTCCTTATCCTCTCTATTTTGAATGGGGCCGAAACCCTAGCTCACCGGAAGGCCGTCGGTAGAGTTCGTCCTGGAGGCCGTGAAGTGGACGAGGAGAAGCGTCGTCGCTTGTAGACCATCTGAGAAGAACGTAGAGACTGGGGGAGTACGAGTTTGGGCGAATTTCATCATCTCGTTTCGTCGGTGTTCGTCGGAAATCTTGTTGGAGAGCTTGTCTCCGACCACGCCTGCCCTCGCCGACACCGCTACTGTAACCAGGGTGAGCGTACGCATCTCCCCATGCCCTTCAATCTCGTTCTCACGTCGTGTATCATCGTAGCGCCATAGTTCACCATCGGCCGCCGCAGTAGGTGGTCGCCGGAGTAGCTCCGGTGACTAAAAGTGAGCGGCGCGACCGCTATTCGCCTTCCCGAAGTGCATTGATTCGAACCATAGTCTTCATCTCCGCTAGAAGTCGCTGGATCTTCGTCTCCGTTCGCCGTCTGTGCGTCACCGGCGAGGTGACGTCATTGTGACATCATGCTCACATCACCATCTGCCTAGTCAGCATGTTTAACCTGGTCCTTGCCTAGGTGGCGTGTGACGTGGTCCATGGCCCATTTGTCATTGTCTGGGAGTAAAAATAAGACCGGTAACAAATGCATTTACTAACCTGAGAGATGATGTGGCCACTGGCCACTAGTCAGTGACTAGGGCTAGGTGTGGGTGTGGTGTAAAAAGCTTAGTGTCTGTTTAGGAAATAAATAAATGATATAAACCCAAATTTAAATATTCCAGAAATAAAATAAAATCATTAAATCTTATTAAATCAATAACTTTTGTTTTATAATTCAGAAAAATATGTATAATATGTGAAAAAATTTAGAAAAATAAAATCTATAACATTGAACTATTATCAAACATTATTATGATAGTTACTTAAATAATTATTATTTAATAAAAAAATTATAAGTAATAAAACTTTGATAATTCATATTTTAATAATGGTAAGTGTTAAAAATATAAATAAAATACCAAAAAACTTAGAAAAATAATAACTATAATTTAAAACAATAATCATGCCTTATTATTTCACTTAACTAAATATTTATTATTTATTAAGTAATTATAAAGTAATAAATATTATAAAAATCATATCTTGTTATTTATAAATCACACAAATAAATGTAATATATCAAAATGATCACAAAAATAATAAATACATGTCAAGAATATAATATTCCACTTCTGAGGTAAATAAAAATTTAAACCTACTTCCTGAACAAACAATTCCTATAAAGGTAAATAAAATTTACTAATATTCCTAAAATTAGCCAATTGAGCCTAATAAGTAATACTAGGCTTAAATATTAATAATATGAAGTTATAATGATTCAAAACATTGTAAATACAATTTTATGTAATTATCCTTCAACTATAGTGAATCCATAAGTAGTTAAGTAATATTATTTCTTTGTTTATAAACTATAACCACTCGTCTGTAAAAAGGTAAATGATACTTTTCCATTATAAAATCAACAAACCACTACACCAAGTAAAAGTATAACCATTCTTAAGTAACCTTAAGGAAACATTACCAGATACACAAGGTACAAATATCATAAGCATTACACTTTCAAACCATCCATGTTTTTAAAGTTAACCTTAGTCCACAAGTCTTTCAATATAAGACTAAAGAATTTGTTATATGTTTTATAGTTAACTTTGGCCTGTTATAATTAAGTTATAAAGCATATCAATTCCAATCTATTCAAGCAAACACAAACAACCTTGATCACATTTGATTAACCACAAAGATTGTATAGACCTTAGAAAAGGAATCTTTTCTTCAAAAGTTATTCGTTTTGCCACTTCAACCAACAAACCTTATAATAATATCTCCAACTATTAACAAATTAAATTCAAGGAATTCTCATTATAATCAACAGATGACAATTAATCACAATCACGTTGTTTCAAACTTTACTTGTATACTTAGGATTATAAACACTTAAATTCCTTATTAAGACCATTACTTGTAAAGTAAAATTTAAAGATAAACAATTATAATGTAAGCAATCTTGAGTAACATTTCACGTTGGTGTGTATCTCATTGCTTTATGTTATTATAATTACATATTGTTTCACACACTCACAAGCCCTAACAAGAAGCACAAGTGTGAAACTCAAATAAAAGTACAACACATTCTAAAGACATCATTCCCAGTATCCAAACCCTAGAACAACGCTATCCCCGAGATTCGCGTTTATAAAATGCATCACATTACTTATGCATAAAAGCATTTTGCTTCTTTAAACATTAGTCCTTACCGGACCAATGATGTTGATTTCAGATATTGGATCTTATATTGTCTTGAAGACCGTGAGTGCATATTATTGCAATCACAAAAGGCAAGTTCACACTTGCTCATGTCCTTTGGTTATTTTCTGTAAAGTATTTTACAAATCCAGTGTTGTCATCACCTGCATTTGAAAAAGATCAGAAAACACTATTTTCATAATAATATGATTATAGGTTATTTACCATGAGGTACTAACCTACTATGAAAGTTCCGGTGGTAAAGGAACATATTAATTAGGACTTAACAACCAATGTCACCAGTGATTCTTGCGCCGTATATTACGCGTTAACCATGAGATTTGGAATGGGACGGAGAAGTCAGTTGTATCCTTTTCCTCTTGTATGGAGGCAAGACGACCTTAACGTGACGTTGTGATTCCTTGTGCGGATGCAACATATGGGTGGGCACCCTTATGCCCCACACTTTTGGTGTCTAGATTATCTATGAATGGTGTTTAGGGATATAGTCCATTTAAATGGTACTCATCCGGACATCACCAGGTCATAGAGTCTTCGGGAACTCATCAGGGTTTTAGCCTGCCCGAAAGGGGGCTTAACGAAGGTGAGCCGGCCCCGAAGTATCGTGCAGACATATGAGGTCGCGGAGAGGGCAGTGATTGGATTGGATCACCTACTGAGCCCCACAACATGGAATTGTGGACGGGTATTGTGCAACAAGGATTTGATCTCTCATGGGTAAGGTAATGCACCTCTGTAGAGTGTAAGGACTGTAACTTGTTATTCCCTGTTCCGGGAAGGAGCTGCGAACTCTGCGGGAAAGGAGATCTATGAAAGTTCTGGTAAACCCGTGAAGGCTGACGGACATAGCTTTTAAGAATAAAAGCAACCTTTGAAGAAATGTTTACGAAAACCTGCATTTCCTACAACCTATGGTCTGTGGCTGTAGATATAGTGCATCAAATACTACTTTGCTAGTGAACTTGTTGAGTACGCTCGTACTCAAAGTATCTTCTTAACCCTTGCTAGATTCTGAAGCCAATACAGATGACGTCTATATCAAGTTATGCTCCAGGAATCATCATCAAAAGCTAAAGCTCTTCAATGAAGTCAAGAAAGTCAACATATACATCAAATCAAGTGAAGACGAAGTTATTGATTAGATAGGAATATAATCTCTAGCCATAGAACCTATTTCTGAAGCGTATTGCAATAGAAGCAATGCCAGACCCTTAGTTAGCATACTAGTCTAAATAGTATGATAGTATTTGAGTTGTTTATTTCTGATTCTTCTTTGTAAGAAGTTTCTTTCTCTCTCTTTAACCTAGAGTGTTCTCTGGATCTTGTGTATAGAGTGAGTTGTAACCGTTAGCCATGTATTGGACCTGCTGTGTTTCTGTTGTACCACTTTGAGGGATGTAATACTAGTGAACGGTGTTTTATTGGTGTTACATCAACAACTATAGTATACTACATCATGAAGTGGTATGCTGGGTCACCGCAATAAAGATGGCTATTTTCACAGCCATCAACAAGATAGTAATATGCATATACAAATACGTCAATATCACGACTAGCAGGCGCGCGCCCTCTAGGAAGCGCGCGTTTCTAGCCGCACGGCAGCCCGCCGCATGGCATGTGGAAGTTCACTCATGAGAATGACCTGTACTACCCCTAAGTTGGCTAGCTGGTCATGCCGTCCACGCGAGGAACTCTGGTTAGTTAGCCAGGCAATGCAAGCTATCTGCTCCCTAGTTGTTCACTGCGAACTAAGGTGGTTCCACACAGTACAACAAGGTAGTGTGTGGGCGGTGCACTACATTGCGATCTTACGCAGTGCAACACAGTACAACAAGGCAATGCACGAGAGGTGCACTACCAGGATACTGTGTTGTGCATTGCGACCGAAGGCACCATGTAGCGGACCAAAAGGTACCACAACTTATGCATCAAAGACAGTGCGAGAAAAAAGTTCGTCGAAGCATATCAACAATGGATCTAGTTTTGAAGATCTCGACTTGACTAGCACCTCTATGAAAATGGATATCGATTGGGATGCACCGTTTGAAAGATATCGTAGCTATCGTGTTCAAAAGGACTCATGACCCTCTATGTATCCACCATGTGTCGGACGGGGGAAGGCCGGGACAACGTATGAGGCACTCCGCGCCCACCACGTGGAGGCAGCAGCAGCGACGCAACGCGGTCTCCCAGGAGTGTGCCCTTTACTAGTCTTTTTTATACATCAACACATACTGAAAATTATAATCTCATATAAAAATCTCAATAAAACAAAATATCCACTATAAAAAATTACATATGTGATCATAATCATGTAGGACGTATCATATGGTTCTATTAACAATGATAGCATGTGTCAACACCCGGATTTTTAATCCCAGATGCCTGTTATGCCATACATCCCAATCCCAGGATTATCATTTTTGCGAGACATAACAGATTTGGATACCACAGTACATCATCCATTACAAACTATACATAAGGTCTTACACAAATAAGGATCTCTTGATCCAGTTCTAATACAACTTAAGCAGCGGAAATACGTAATAATAAAGGTAGCGTAGGCGAAGCTCCATCTTCGGGGTCACAGGCAATGCTGACGATGGGAGATGATCCTAGTTGTCGTAACCTTCCTGGGGTCCATCTTCCTGGTACTCCTCTTCATAGTCTGGCCACGGGAATAGCCAGGGACAAAGCCATGAGTACTCTTTAAGTACTCGCAAACTAATACTAACAAGTGAAGGGGTTTTTGTAGTAGGACACTAAGCTCTAGGGTTGTTTTGCAAAAAGCCAGATTTACCTCTACTAAGTTCAGAAGCAAAGAAAGACTAGTTGAAGTTTAGTAAAACCTAAGTGGGAACTTGAATTTCATATCACAACTCTGTTGTGGTTAAGTCAAAGTCTCAATTCATTTCACAAGTCATTTTGAAAACATCTGGCGGGGGAAGAGTATGGCCACTCCAACTGTCCATAACTGCGGACGCGGCTATTCGAATAGTTTGACACTCTGCAGATAATGTACACTTTCACCACAACATTCGATACATCCGTCAGGAACAAATCCTGAATTCACCATACTCAGTATGCGGATAATCAATCCTAACCTTTCGATTACACGCCCTAGTATAGGGACCTCTCCTGTGAGTTTGGCCTCCCAACCATGACCAACTGTCATCTTGGGTACTGCACAAGTTGACAATATTCACAAGGTAGCCTCACCTCAGACCTTGGCCGTGAGGGAACCCATACTAAAGTATATAAGTTTCCAGTCAAGCCCTACCCAGTTTTAGGGTATTGTGGTTGTACGGTAAAATTGGAATGGTATCGCATCCAGACAACCATCAGTTTTATAAAGGGCTAAGGCTCATGCCTCAACATTTTCATCACCAAAATCATCTGGTGTTCGAAAACACATGTCAAAACATCTCAGTAGAATGACTCATCATTCTAAGGTTTTCATAACCATTTTCCACCAAGTATTCCCATCTAAAGTTGATCAAGTTTTATACTTAGCACTAGCATCTACAAGTGGGGTGAGTACTAATGAAGGGTGGTAAACAAGTGGAGTTTTAACTAAGTACCATCTCATGCCTTAGGATGATATCAAGATTATCTAGCTTAGGCCAAATTTAATGCTCTTTATGCAACCTTCAATTATCTTCCTAGAATCTACAAGTCAATTAAGTAGACTCTAAGTAATAGCTTTGATAAAGAAATAAAGTATAAAGCTTGCAAGTAAAACTAGGATTGGGGTTATCAAGTGGGTATGATTGTAGGGTTTCGTAGCATGGAAAACAAAAAATTTGTACCGCATACAAACAAACAAGCCAAGGTCTATCTACTAGATTGTAGCAACGAGTCGATAGAATAACTCACCCTCGAAGATTCCAAAGTGTTTAACGAGAGCGGATTCTTGTGGGTGATGTAGTCGTACTCTTCCCGATCTCAAGATCGCGTAGACGATCCTTCCGGCACTGCGTTCTGGCAGCGCTCGCGCAGTCGGTCACACGTTCGGTACTCGACGAAGACCTTCCTCTCCCTTGTTCCAGCAGGCAGCGGAGGTTGTAGCACTCTCCTCGCGATTCCGGCAGCACAACGGCGTGGTACCGGAAGTAGAGGGGAGATCTCGCAGGGCTTCGCCTTAAGCCGGAGCGAGTATGGTGGAGTATGAGAGAGCCCTCGATGATATAGGGTTTAAACACGCCAAGGAGGGGGCTAGGCCGGCGGGTAGGGTTGCTAGGCGGCGATGGCGGTTTGCCCTAGGGCGGCGGCGGCGGCAGCAGGTGGCGGCGCCGGCGGCTTAGGGTTTGGAGGCGGGGATCTTGGGTGTCTAGGAGGGGAGCCCTGCCCCACCTTATATAGGTGGAGGGGCCGGCCGGCCAAGGGGAGGGGAGTCCCTCCCCAACTCGGCTTGGAGGTGGGCCGGCGGTGGAGGAGGGACTCCTCCCCAACTCGGTTTCCACCTCCTTCCCCACTTCCCAAAAATAGCCGTTTGACTTTCAAACTTGGCATTTGACTTTTCAAACTAGGATTTGAATAAACCCTCTATTTTGTTCAGCGATGACACCGAGTACATAATGCAATCATACCAACTTGATATAACACATTCATGTACCCTTCCCCTCCGGAGTGCCGGACATTCCGGAACCTTCTAGAACACTCCCGATGAAAACACCGGAACCATTCTCCAACTCCGAAACGAGACTTTCCTTATATGAATCTTATTCTCCGGACCATTCCGGATCTCCTCGTGATATCTCGAATCCCATTCCAGACTCCGAACAACATTCAGACTCTTTCTCATCATTCCATAACTACTCAAACAACGTCGAATCCTTAAGTGTGTCTCCCTACGGTTCGTGAATTACGCGGACATGATCGATACACTTCTCCGATCAATAACCAATAGAGGAATCTGGAAATTCATATGGCTCCCACATATTTCTACGATTACTTTGCGATCGAATGAACCACTTACATAGGATACCAATTTCCCTTTGTCTCACGATAGTTTACTCATCCGAGATTATGATCGTCGGTATCTCTGTATACCTAGTTCAACCTCGTTACCGATAAGTACTCTTTTCTTGTTCCCGTGATATGTGATCCCTTGTGAGCCAGTCACATGCTTGCAAGCTAATTGGATGACATTCCACCGTGAGGACCCAGAGTATATCTATCCGTCATATGGATGGACAAATCCCACTCTTGATCCATGTGTCTCAACCAATACTTTCCGAACACTCAATGCCACCTTTATAGCCACCCAGTTACGGTGTGGTGTTTGATGTCATCAAAGCATCCATCCGGTAAAGGTGATATGCATGATCTCATGGTCGAAGGAATTAGGTTACTATGTATCAGAAAGCATATAGCAATTGAACTATTAAAATGACTTTATCTTTATGCTACGCTTATCTATAGGAGTATGTCCACCATATCATTCTCCTAACGATATGATCTTGTTGTTAATAACATCTCAATGTTCATGATAGGGAAACCACAATCATCTATTAACCAACAAGCTAGTATTATAAAGAGGCTTTACTAGGGACTCTTATTTAATTTTACAAATCACACAAGTATTAATGTTTCCTTGTTAATACTATTATAGCATGAATGTAAACATTTATCATAAACACAAAGATATAATAATAACTACATTTATTATTGCCTCTAGGGCATATCTCCAACAGTCTCCCACTTGCACTAGAGTCATCTAATCTAGATTACATGGTAATATACCGAACACCCATGGCAGTTTGGTGCTGGTCATGTTTTGCCCTTGGGAGAGGTTAAGTCAACGGATCCGCCACATTCAGATCTGTGTGTACTTTGCAAATCTTTATGTCCCCATCTTGGACATGTTCTCGAATAGCGTGAAAATGCAGCTTGATATGATTCAGCTTCTTGTGTGACCTTGGTTCTTGCGCATTGGCTATGGCGCCCATGTTATCACAGTAGATAGGCATTGGGTCCAGCGCACTAGGAACCACACCCAGCTCTGTAATGAACTCTTTCATCCATATCGCTTCTTGTGAAGCCTCCGAAGCAGCCATGAATTCCGATTCAGTTGAAGATCTCACCACAACGCTTTGCTTTGCACTCCTCCAGCTTACTACTGCACCATTCAAAATAAATACGTATCCAGATTGTGATTTAGAATCATCCGGATAGGTGTTCCAACTAGCATCGGTGTAACCATTAACAACAAGCTGTTCATCACCTCCATAAGAAAGAACCATATCCTTAGTTCTTCTCAAGTACTTAAGGATGTTTTTGACCGCTGTCCAATGATCCACTCCTGGATCACTTTGATATCTGCTAGTTAAACTAACAGCATATGCAATGTCGGGTCTAGTACATAGCATGGCATACATTAGAGATCCTATGGCTGAGGCATAGGGAGTCTTACTCATCCTCTCTCTATCTTCTGCCGATGTCGGACTTTGAGTTTTACTCAAGGTCGTATTGGGCAACATGGGCAAGAACCCTTTCTTGCTATCTTCCATTCCAAACCTCTTTAGAACTTTGTCCAAATATGTACTTTGTGACAATGATATTTGGCGTCTTGATCTATCTCTATAAATCTTTATGCCTAATATGTAAGCTGCTTCGCCAAGATCTTTCATTGAAAAACTATTATTCAAATATTCCTTGACACTATTAAGAAGGTCTACATCATTCCCAATCAACAATATGTCATCTACATATAGTATTAAGAATGCTACAGAGCTCCCACTCACTTTCTTGTAAATACAAGCTTCTCCATAAGTTTGTATAAAACCAAAACTTTTGATTACCTTATCAAAACGTTGATTCCAACTTCGGGATGCTTTCTTCAATCCATAGATGGACCGTTGAAGTTTGCATACCTTGTTAGCATCTGTTTTCTTCTTCAAAATCCATTTATTCTCGACAGCCTTCCGGCCATCCGGTAAGTCCACCAAAGTCCATACTTGGTTTTCATACATGGATCCAATCTCGAATTTCATGGCTTCTTGCCATTTATTGGAATATGGGCTCATCATCGCTTCCTCATATGTCTCAGGGTCATCGGTGTTGTCCACCAACATGACACTCATAACGGGATCATACCAATCTGGAGTGGTACGAGTTCTCGTTGACCTGCGAGGCTCTGTAGCAACTTCAACCGAAGTTTCATGATCATCATCATTAGCTTCCTCTCTAACTGGTGCAGGCATCACAGGAACTTCTTCCGGTGCTGCGCTACTCGCAATTTAGAGAGAAGGTTCGACAACCTCGTTGAGTTCTACTTTCCTTCCAGTCACTTCTTTCGAGAGAAATTCCTTCTCTAGGAAGGATCCATTCTTGGCAACGAAGATTTTGCCTTCGGATCTATGATAGAAGGTATACCCAATAGTTTCCTTCGGGTATCCTATGAAGACGCATTTTTCCGCTTTGGGTTCAAGCTTGTCTGGCTGTAACTTCTTTACATAGGCTTCGCAACCCCAAACTTTAAGGAACGACAATCTAGGTTTCTTCCCAAACCATAATTCATAAGGTGTCGTTTCAACGGATTTAGATGGTGCCCTATTTAAAGTGAATGCGGCTGTTTCTAATGCATACCCCAAAATGATAGCGGTAAATCTGTAAGTGACATCATAGAACGAACCATATCTAAGAGAGTTCGATTACGACGTTCGGACACACCATTACGCTGTGGTGTTCCCGGCGGTGTCAATTGTGAAAGTATTCCGCATTTCTTCAAATGCTCGCCAAACTCGTAACTTAGATATTCACCTCCACGATCAGAACGTAGAAATTTAATCTTCTTGTTACGTTGATTCTCTACCTCACTTTGAAATTCCTTAAACTTCTCGAAAGTTTCGGAGTTATGTTTCATGGAATAGATATACCCATATCTACTCAAGTCATCCGTGAAGGTAAGAACATAACGATAACCACCGCGCGATGCTACACTCATTGGACCACACACATCGGTATGTATGATTTCCAATAAGTCCGTAGCTCGCTCCATCATACCAGAAAATGGAGTCTTAGTCATTTTACCCATCAGACATGCTTCACATCTATCAAGTGATTCAAAATCAAGTGATTCAAGAAGTCCATCGGAATGGAGTTTCTTCATACGCTTCACTCCAATGTGACCAAGACGACAGTGCCACATATAGGTCGAGTTATCGCTCGATTTCAAACGTTTATCCTCAATGTTATTAATATGTGTATTTCCACTATCGAGATTCAACAAGAATAGACCATTTATCAAAGGTGCATGTGCATAAAACATATTACTCATATAAATCGAACAACCATTATTCTCGGACTTAAACAAGTAACCGTCTCGCAATAAACAAGATCCTGATATAATGTTCATGCTTAACGCAGGCACCAAATAACAATTATTTAAGTATAAAACTAATCCCGATGGTAGATGAAGGGGTAGCGTGCCGACCGCGATCACATCAACCTTTGATCCGTTTCCCACGCGCATCATCACCTCGTTCTTCGCTAGCTTACGTTTATTCTGCAGCACCTGTTTCGAGTTACAAATATGAGCAACCGAACCAGTATCAAATACCCAGGCACTACTACGAGTACTAGTGAGATACACATCAAAAACATGTATATCAGATATACCTTTCTTCTTGATGTTGCCGTTCTTCAAATCCGCCAAGTACTTTGGGAAATTCCGCTTCAAGTGACCTTCTCCCTTGCAGGAAAAGCACTCAGTATCAGGCTTAGGTCCAGCCTTGGTCTTCTTCGTTGGCGTGGTAACTTTCTTACCACCCTTCTTGAAGTGTCCCTTCTGCTTAGACTTGCCTTTCTTGAATTTTTTGGTCTTATTGACCAACAACACTTGGTGCTCTTTCTTGATATCCACTTCTGCAGATTTCAACATGGCAAAGAGTTCTGGCAACGTCTTGTTCATGTTCTGCATGTTGTAGTTCATCACAAAGTTCTTGTAACTTGGTGGTAGTGATTGGAGGACGCGGTAAATCCCCAAAGCATTAGGAATCACTATACCCAAGCTTTGAAGTTTGTTTGCGTGCCCAGACATCTTAAGCACATGCTCACTGACGGAGCTGCCCTCTTCCATCTTGCAGTTAAAGAACTTTTTAGAAGCCTCATAGCTTTCAATTGCCGCATGAGTCTCAAAGATCAATTTAGGATCCTCGACAATATCATATGGGTCTGAATTCTCAAACCTTTTCTGAAGCTCCGATTCTAAACCATACAAGATAGCACACTGAACTGTGGAGTACTGAGTCTTCCGAGTGAGGTAAACATTCTTTACTTCATCGACAGCATCAGCTGCAGGGGGGTCACCCAGCGGTGCATCCAGCACATAGGTCAAATTACCAGCTGTGAGGACAATCCTCAAATTGCGGAACCAATCCGCGAAGTTGCTTCCATTGCTTTTCAACTTTTCTTTCTCTAGGAATGCATTAAAATTGATGGTAGGGGCTGCCATTGATCTACAGCATATTTGCAATAGTTTAGACTAAGTTTATGACAAATTGAGTTCAAATTAATAATAAAATTAATCTAGGTGAACTCCCACTCAAAACAATATCCCTCACATTGTTTTAGTGATCACACGAACCAAATCCACTACATCAACACCGATCATCACGAGAGTTGATGTAGTTTCAATGGCGAACAATCGACAAGTTCATCATATCTACTATATGATTCATGCTTTACCTTTCGGTGATCCGTGTTCCGAGACCATGTTTGTACATGCTAGGCTCGTCAAGATCAAACCTTAGTTTCCGCATGAGCAAATTTGGCTTGCTCACGTTGTATACACTTGCGGAATCTAACACACCCGATCATCACGTGGTGCTTCGAAACAACAAGCTTTAGCAACGGTGCTAACTAAGGGTGAACACTTTATGACTTGAAATTCATGTGCATGAGGGATCATCTTATAATGCTACCGTCGTCTACTAAGCAATACAAGATGCATAAAGGATTAACATCACATGCAATTCATAATATGTGATATGATATGGCCTTTCTTCTTTGTGCTTCCGATCTCCATCTTCTAGCACGAACATGATCTCCATCATCACCGGCATTGCATCAAGGTCAATGACGCTTCTCCATGGTTGTCGTCCACCGGCTTCAACTATTACAACTACTTTGAATAGACACGCGGGTCTTAACATAAAATAAAGACAACCATATGGCTCCTGCCGGTTGCCAACTTACAATAAGGAACATTGCATACATCAAATATAATCACAATCATGGCCATATCACATCACTGCACACCCCTGCAAAACAAAGTTAGACGCCTCTACTTTATTTGCATATTTTACGTGGTTTGGGGCTTTCAATAAGTGTCGTTCTAACTTACGAACATGAACCACAACATTGATACTAGTATTGTTAATCACTCGTTGTAAATTGGATCTTAACTATGCTAGGAGAAACAGGCACCCGCAAAGCCACTTATGAAATACAAGTTGCATGTCAAGCGTGGAGCAAGTCTCATGAACGATGTCATGTAAGGTTAGCCCGGGCCGCTTCATCCCAACATCCCGCAAGATGCAAAGTACACAAGAAGTAATCGACAATAAAAGCATCAACGCCCACAATGAACATTGTGTTATACTCGTGCAACAGATCTACATATAGACACGGCTCTGATACCACTGTAGGGTTTCGTAGCATGGAAAACAAAAAATTTCTACCGCATACAAACAAACAAGCCAAGATCTATCTACTAGATTGTAGCAACGAGTCGATAGAATAACTCACCCTTGAAGATTCCAAAGTGTTTAACAAGAGCGGATTCTCGTGGGTGATGTAGTCGTACTCTTCCCGATCTCAAGATCGCGTAGACGATCTTTCCGGCACTGCGTTCCGGCAGCGCTCCCGCAGTCGGTCACACGTTCGGTACTCGACGAAGACCTTACTCTCCCTTGTTCCAGCAGGCAGCGGAGGTTGTAGCACTCTCCTCGCGATTCCGGCAGCACAACGGCGTGGTACCGGAAGTAGAGGGGAGATCTCGCAGGGCTTCGCCTTAAGCCGGAGCGAGTATGGTGGAGTATGAGAGAGCCCTCGACGATCTAGGGTTTAGACACGCCGAGGAGGGGGCTAGGCCGGCGTCTAGGGTTGCTAGGCGGCGGCGGCGGTTTGCCCAAGGGCGGCGGCGGTAGCAGGTGGCGGCGCCGGCGGCTTAGGGTTTGGAGGCGGGGATCTTGTGTGTCTAGGAGGGGAGCCCTGCCCCTCCTTATATAGGTGGAGGGGCCGGCCGGCCAAGGGGAGGGGAGTCCCTCCCCAACTCGGCTTGGAGGTGGGCCGGCGGTGGAGGAGGGACTCCTCCCCAACTCGGTTTCCACCTCCTTCCCCACTTCCCAAAAATAGCCGTTTGACTTTCAAACTTGGCGTTTGACTTTTCAAACTAGGATTTGAATAAACCCTCTATTTTGTTCAGCGATGACACCGAGTACATAATGCAATCATACAAACTTGATATAACACATTCATGTACCCTTCCCCTCCGGAGTGCCGGACATTCCGGAACCTTCTAGAACATTCCCGATGAAAACACCGGAACCATTCTCCAACTCCGAAACGAGACTTTCCTTATATGAATCTTATTCTCTGGACCATTCCGGATCTCCTCGTGATATCCCGAATCGCATTCGAGACTCCGAACAACATTCAGACTCTTTCTCATCATTCCATAACTACTCAAACAACGTCGAATCCTTAAGTGTGTCTCCCTACGGTTCGTGAATTACGCGGACATGATCGAGACACTTCTCCGATCAATAACCAATAGAGGAATCTGTAAATTCATATGTCTCCCACAAATTTCTATGATTACTTTGCGATCGAATGAACCACTTACATACGATACCAATTTCCCTTTGTCTCACGATAGTTTACTCATCCGAGGTTATGATCGTCGGTATCTCTGTATACCTAGTTCAACCTCGTTACCGATAAGTACTCTTTTCTCGTTCCCGTGATATGTGATCCCTTGTGAGCCAGTCACATGCTTGCAAGCTAATTGGATGACATTCCACCGAGAGGGCCCAGAGTATATCTATCCGTCATATGGATGGACAAATCCCACTCTTGATCCATGTGTCTCAACCAATACTTTCCGAACACTCAATGCCACCTTTATAGCCACCCAGTTACAGTGTGGTATTTGATGTCATCAAAGCATCCATCCGTTAAAGGTGATATGCATGATCTCATGGTCGAAGGAATTAGGTTACTATGTATCGGAAAGCATATAGCAATTGAACTATTAAAATGACTTGATCTTTATGCTACGCTTATCTGTAGGAGTATGTCCACCATATCATTCTCCTAACGATATGATCTTGTTGTTAATAACATATCAATGTTCATGATAGGGAAACCACAATCATCTATTAACCAACAAGCTAGTATTATAAAGAGGCTTTACTAGGGACTCTTATTTAAGTTTACAAATCACACAAGTATTAATGTTTCCTTGTTAATACTATTATAGCATGAATGTAAACATTTATCATAAACACAAAGATATAATAATAACTACATTTATTATTGCCTCTAGGGCATATCTCCAACAATGATCACATATGCTTAAGGCATATAGTTGGCATGGTAACAAGCAAGTATTTGCTTGCATAGGCAAAGTATCTTGCAAGTGTTAGCTTGCTCAATCAACTAGTAGTATTAGGCTTGCATAGGTATCAGTATCAGCTTGCCTTGTGTAGAGAAGTGGTTGAAGTTCTCCTCAGCTTCTTCGTAGTATCCTCCTTCCTTCTCGTATCATTGGTCGGTACTAGCTTCTATGAATAAATACGAGGTACACAATCACCAAACAATGCTTAACTAATTTCAATCATCACACAATGGTGTTCTATAGATGATCTAGCATCATCACTAATATCACAAGAATAAAGCATTTGTCTTATTTATTCATTTGTTTAGAAAAGTAATTTCTACTCACTGAAAAACTACTTAAGATTTAATATTCTCCAACTAAAACATGGGATCATGTTGACACATGTCATCACCACATATTTCAGTACATGGGAATGTGATTTAAAGTGGTGTCACAATTTAATAAGGTTTAACCTTTTTATTTTAAATAATTAAAGTGACTAGAAATGCCTATGTGGCCTTCTTTTATTACTTGAACATTATTTCTGTAAGTAAACCCATATGTTTTTATATATTCTGAAAGGTATGATCAAATGTAATTTTTGAGAGTTGGAATCAACTCAAAAGCTATTATGGTTGAAATTTGAAAAATGTTTGAATGCAGAAAAGCTTTTGACTTGTTATTGTTACCAAGGTTGATATATAGATCCAAATGATTTGAATCCAACGATCTTGGATTAAGCATTTCAATATCTTTCTAACAAAATTGGTTTTATTCAATTTGGTTCACTGAATCGAGCTGGATTGATTTTTGAAACTAGGTACAGAACTGAGTTTGAATATAAATAGAAAAATCTAAATTCAAACGAGTGGGCTGCGCGGGAAGGGGTAATGGGCCGGCCCAGTGTCACTCCGCAGCGCGGGGCGCAGCTGACAGGGGGGTCTACTGGTCAGTGGCTCTTTAAACGCGAAGCGGTACGGGGCGGTGTGGTGCGCTGGATTAGAATGAAGATCGACGACTGAGGGTCATCGTCTACGATGAACATGTCACCGGCGAGCTCGAATCCTAGCAGCTCAGTGGGGGTCGTGGGAGGCTCACCGGGGCTCAGGCGAGGGTCGGCGATGGGGGCGAACGATGAAGTCAACGACGACGATTCTCCTGGCACCGGCAGCTTCTTCTGGGGCGGCTCCAATCGACGGCTTCCTTCTTCTCCAGCTACGGCGGGCTCCAGTGAAATTCCGGCGATGCGCTGCTCGCCTTTCTTCGGGAATGAGGTGGGGTGCTTCTGGGTGAGAGGGGAGTAGAATGGTGTGAAGAATTTGAGCGGGGGATGCCTCTATTTATAGTGGTGAGAGGGGACCAACAGGCGCAAGCTGATCTCATCGTGGTCGACGGCACAGAGTGCTATTGGCGTGGGCGACGGTAGGGGGCGGTGTTGCGCTCCCTGGCGAAGCTCAACAGCGTGGTGGTGAGGCGTGGGGCGGTGCTGATCGGTCAGAACACTGCGGTGCTCTACGCTGGTCTGACGGAAGTTTTGATGGCGCACATCGCGCGCGGTCCGCGCGGCGGTGAACGGGCGTGTCTGCGGGGTTGCTGGGGTGTTGGTGATCACGCGTGCACGCGGAGAGGGCGGCGCGCGGTCTGTGGGTGTGTGTCGAGGGTGACGCTCTGGCGCGCTCTCGGCATGCTCGCAGAGAGGCTTGGCATGGCTTGGGTGTGTGGTCCAGTGGCTGGCATTGCTCGAGGCTGGGACAGGGAGTAGCGGTGGGGTGCTAGCTAGCTCCCAGACAAGGTTGGCGAGGCTAGTGTGGCCTCTAGCTCGCCGGCGACAACGGGGTGGAAAGTTTGCTCTCGACATGCTCACCATTGATGGCTAGGCTTGCTTACAGTGCTGCTAGGGTTAGTTAAATGAGCTAGATGATCTACTAAGGACTAGTTGTAACCAGAGAGGGAACAAGTTAGGCCCAAAACACTGCTCAACATAGTGTTTTGATTTTGTTTGATTTGCATCTGCCACCTGTTTGATGAAATGGCCGCATTAACTTAAGTTCTGAATTTTGAAAAGATTTTTGGTGGGTGTGCTAGGCATGTACTGGGGAGTCTGTGGATGTTTGGGTTTTGAAAATTGAGTTGGTTTGAGTGTTTTTTGAAATAGTGGGATCTTCCCATATGAGATAGATTCAATTTTAAACTTAAACTAAGCATTTGAATGTTTTTGGATGATCACAAAGTGGGCCTTGATACCTTGTTATGAGTACTATAAAGGGGTGCAAAGATCCATACATGTTTTTGTTAAGTTCTGAAAGATAGGGATAGCCAAAGTAGGCATGGGAGTTAAATTTGCCAAAGTGACCATTCACTTAATTTGTTTGTTTTGACTTGTTTGTCTTTGGGAAAAGTTTGGGGATTGGTTAGGTGATATTTATTTCACCTAAGAATCATTTTACAAGCAAATAAACACATAATCATGGCAATTCAAAAGAATCCAAATTTCAATACACACACATATGAATGCTTTCATACTTTTAATTGGAAAAGTTTTTGTTAACCCTAATTTTGTTGATTAGAGTTTGATGATCCATGCTTAGTATTTTTGGGATGTTACAAACCTTACCCCCTTAAACAAAATCTCATCTCGAGATTTGAAAAAGGACGAAAAAGATTGCCTAGGATTTGAAGAGATCGGGAAACTCGGTCCTGATGTGATCTTCGCGCTCCTAGGTAGCTTCTTCTTCTGTGTGGTTGCTCCACTGAATCTTGAGAAACTTGATGCTCCGGGTTCTGGTAGTTCTGAAAGCTTCTTCCAAAATACGGATGGGTACTTCAGGATAGGTCAGGTCATCGTTGATTTCTATGGTCCGGTGATCAATATTCTTGAACACTTCAGTCTTCTCTGGAACTACGAGGCACTTACGAAGTAATGAGATATGGAACACATTGTGCACGGCTGACATCTCTTCGGGTAGTTCCAATTGATACGACACTTCTCCTCGACGGTTCAGAATCTTGAAGGGTCCGATATATCTGGGGGCTAACTTTCCCTTGAGCTGGAAACGTTGCATTCCTTTCAATGGCGACACTTTCAGATACACAAAATCTCCGATGGTAAAGGCGAGGTATCGACGTCTCTTGTCGGCGTAACTCTTCTGTCTTTACTGGGCGGTCTTGATGTGCTCATGAATAATGTGAACTTTCTCTTCTGCTTCTCGTAGGATGCCGGGTCCGAAAATCTGACTCTCTCCTACTTCTAACCAGTTCAAAGGGGTGCGACACTTCCTTCCATACATGAATTCGAATGGGGCCATTTGCAAACTAGCATGGTAACTGTTGTTGTATGAAAATTATGCGAAAGGTAGACAGTCTTCCCATTTAGATCAATATTCTAACACACATGCTCTTAGCATATCTTCGAGTATTTGATTTATCGCTTCGTTTGTCCGTCGGTCTGAGGGTGATAAGCTATGTTGAAATCTAGTCTGGTTCCTAAACCTTCTTGGACTTTCTTCCAGAATCTCGAGGTAAACTGAGTTCCTCGATCCGATACAATGTTCTTGGGAACTCCGTGCAAACTGACGATTCTAGCGATGTATAACTCCGCTAGCTTCGAACTCTGATAGGTGGTCTTGACTGGTAAGAAATGGGCGACTTTGGACAATCTGTCCACTATGACCCAGATAGAGTCATTTCCCCTACTAGAAGTAGGCAATCCGGTGATAAAGTCCATTCCAACGGAATCCCATTTCCATTTCGGAATCTACAATGGTTGCAACAATCCAGCAGGTCTTTGATGTCCCGCCTTGACTCTCTGACATATATCACACTTGGCGATATAGATTCCGATTTCTCTCTTCATCTTATGCCACCAAAAATGTTCTTTCAAGTCTTGATACATCTTCGTTCCTCCTGGATGGATAGAATAAATAGTATCATGAGCTTCTTTCAGAATTACTTCTTTCAACTCAGAATCTGCTGGTACACAAAGGTGTCCTTTGTACCACAGAACTCCTTCTTCGTCTTCGGTGAATCCGGGTACTTTGCATGTACCGATACGACGCTTGATTCCGTCGATACTAGCATTTCTTTTCTGCGCCTCCTTGATCTGGATGATCAAAGTGGGTTAAAGTTCTATGCTAGCCAAAAATCCTTCACTCACTAATTACATTCGGAAATCTTCCATCTCTTTGTGCAAGCTTGGTTGCTCCTTTAAAATCATGGAGTTCAAGCGGCACGGCAATATGCTAAGGGCATCTGCTACCACGTTGGCTTTACCAGGGTGGTAGTGAATGTCCAGGTCGTAATCCTTGATTAGCTCAATCCATCTTCTCTGCCTCATATTCAGCTCCTTCTGAGTGAATATATACTTCAGGCTCTTGTGATCCGAATAAATCTCACAGCGATTTCCCATCAGGTAATGCCTCCATGTCTTCAGGGCTAGAACTACGGCTGCGAGTTCGAGGTCATGGGATGGGTAATTTTTCTCATGTTGTTTCAATTGTCGAGATAGATAAGATATAACTTTGCCTTTCTTGCATTAGCACACATCCGAGACCGATCTTGGATGCATCACAATATACGTCAAAGGGCTTCGTGATATCCGGCATGATTAAGATTGGGGCTGAAATCAATCTTCTCTTGAGTTCTTGAAAACTTGCTTCACATTTGTCCGTCCATTCAAACTTCTTGTCCTTCTTCAGCAATTGGGTCATGGGTCTGGCGAAATTCGAGAATCCTTCTACGAACTTGCGGTAGTATCCCGCCAATCCGAGAAATGCATGAACTTGGGTTTGTGTGGTTGGGGCTTGCCAATCTTCGACATCTTTTACCTTTGCAGGGTCAACGGAAATTCCTCCGGCTGATACAATGTGGCCGAGTAATCCTACCTCCTGTAACCAAAATTCACATTTGCTAAACTTGGCATACAACTGATGCTCTCTAAGGGTTCCAAGAATGGTCCTTAGGTGTAGCTCATGTTCTTCTTCTGATTTGGAATAAATTAGAATGTCATCGATGAAAACAACGACAAACTTATCCAGGAAGTCCATAAAAATCTTATTCATGAGATTCATGAAATAAGCGGGGGCATTGGTTAATCCAAAAGACATGACAGTATACTCGTAAAATCCATATCTGGTGGTAAAGGCAGTCTTGGGGATATCCTCTGCGTGAATCTTGAGTTGATGATAGCCAGTTCTAAGATCAATCTTAGAAAACACTTTGGCACCTATCAACTGATCAGACAAATCTTCTATCTTGGGCAATGGGTACTTGTTCTTGGTAGTGACATCATTCAACTTCCGATAATCCGTACACAGACGGTTACCTCCATCATTCTTGTCCACAAACAAGACATGTGATCTCCATGGTGACGCACTTGGTTGAATCAATCCAATTTCCAACATGGCATCCAGTTGCTTCTTCAGTTCTGCTAGTTCAGACGGGTTCATACTATATGGTATCTAGGCTATGGGTCCTGTTCCGAGGATTAGTTCAATGATAAACTCGATATCCCGATCTGGGGGCATACCGGGCAAAACATCTGGAAATACATCGGGGTATTCACAGACTATCCGGACTTGGTCAATGGTAGGTTGGGCTATACTCTTGTTTCACTTGAATTGATGAGGTAAGGTTTCAGATATATGCTCGACTGATATTCCGGTTGTACTGTTCATGGTTATGGCTTTCTTGGCACAGTCAATTAATCCTTTATGTTTGGCCATCCAATCCATTCCTAGTACTACTTCCAAACCTTTAGTTCCAAGTACTATAATATTAGCATAAAAATCTATGCCATGGATTTGGATAGGGACGCCTTTGCAAATTTGCCTAGCCTTGGTGGTTGAACCGGGGATTTGAACAATCATAACATGCTTCAGTTTGGTTGGTTGAATCTTACTAGTGCATGCAAATTCTTCGGTGACAAATGAGTGCGATGCACTAGAATCAAACAACACTCTAACAAGTACTAAATTAACAGAAAACATACCCAGCACGACGTCTGGCACTTCCTGAGCTTCTTCAGCATGCATGATAAAAAGACGGTCGTTGCGGTTGAGCGAGTTCCCTGGGGCAAACCTTCTTCCAGGCTGAACACGACGCTGCTGCTGCGCTGGGGCATTTTCATTGGGGGTTGCGGCATTCTTCTTGTTGGGGCACTCGTTGGAGTAGTGACCCTTATTTCCACAGTCATAACAAGTCACTTGCGACTTTTCCTTTGCTGCGACAGGCACAACATTGCTTCCAGTCCTCGGGGCAGTGTTGGTGTTGGCGGCAGCATTGTTGTTGTTGAACTTGGGTGGGGAACAGTTGAAATTGTTGGAGTTGCCGGGGTTGTTGTGATTTCCTCCGGGCCTTGGGTTTCCACGATTTGGATAAGTCAGACGGTTCATCAGGGGTCTGTTGGTTCTCGGGGCAAATCCTGGAGATGGGTTAGGGCGATACTTTGGGGTATGATGGGTTCCTGGCTGATGCATCATGCGACGCTTGCGGTTCTTGTTGGCTTGGTTGATCTTTCCTTCCATCTGGATGGCAGAGTCGACAAGGGATTCAATATCAGCAAAAGGGATATTGACCAACACAGTCTGCATCTCATCGTGCAGTCCATTCAAGAATCTCTCCTTCTTTTTGGCTTCAGTGTCGATCTCATCCCGGGCATACCTAGCTAATGACAAGAATTTGTCACGGTATTCCACTACGGTCATCCTTCCTTGCTTTAGTTCTCTGAATTCATCTCTCATTCTCTTGATCAAACCCGGTGGCACATGGGTTCTGCTGAACTTGACCTTGAATTCCTCCCAGGTCATCATCTGTCCTTCGGTCATTGCACGAACGCTGTTCCACCATGCTCTTGCATCTCTGGCTAGATAGTGGGTGGCGAACAGGACTTTGTCGTTAGCTTCCACTCCGGTGACTTCCAGGTTGTTTTCCATGGTTTGCAGCCAATCATCGGCGTCTAAGGGCTCTTCTGACTTAGTGAAAACGGGTGGGTTGGTATTCTGGAAATTCTTGAGCTTAGATCCATGGTTGTCCTGATTTCCGTGGCCTTGGTTGTTGTTGGCCATCTGAGCTATGTGCTGAAGGGTGGCTAAGTTGGCTTGACGTTCGGCTCTTTCAGCTTCGCGGTTAGAAACCAACATTCGCAGGATCTGCAACATCGGGTCCGGGGATGAACCACTTCCTCCGCGTGGCATCTGAAGATTGAGATAGATCATGAGAAAAGAGGGAAATTTCTAAGGTTTAGGGACTTTTGAAAGGTTTTTAAAGTTTGACTTAGATTTTCTAGCAACTTGCTTTTCATTCATTCATTCATAGCACACGATACAAACACACACCACAAAACAAGAAAAGCAGATGGTTTTAAGAACCATTTTGGAATCTACGATACAGTGGGACCGAATACAACTCACTATGCTAGTGCTCAAGTGCTACTACTCCTCGGAATCGGTGTAGTCATCATCCTCATCATCCTTATCGTCATCGATGAAGGCGAAATCATCCTCATCGTTGAAGAAGTCCATATCCTGATCCTCCAGAAAATCATCGTTATCGTTGAGATAGGAGTAGGGGTCTCCACGAAGATCCTCTTCGGCATTCTCCCTTTCCTCCAACTGCATGTCTCTCTAGTGGATGGTCTCCTCCAAATCCGAGATACTGTGGCGAAGACGGGCAATGATGCGCTCCTTCTTGTCCAGCTGACGGCTGCGAGACTTGCGGTCCTTCGCTAGCATGGCGATGGTCTGATCCTTCGTCTTGATGATGGCACACTTGTGGTTGGAGTAGTCACGGCAATTATCCAATTCCTGCTGACGATCATACATCATGAAGCTAAGGTGGTCCAACTGAGTCTTCAGCTCGGGGTGGTATGGGGCTTCCAGTGGTTGTCCCATAGCATCACGCCTTGGACAAAACTCAAAGCGAGTACCCTTGATCTGGTTGATACTCTTCCCACACAGACGGGCAAGAGCTTCCTGCATGGCCCTGGCAAGTCTATCGAGCCAGTTGTTCTCTCTTAAGGTGAACTGAATTCCCTGGCAGTGGGAGGCTCAATCTTTAGCCACTGCAGATCTTCTCCTCCTTGATCATTGAGCTGAGCTCCGAAGAACTCGGGGTGTGGACGCTCCAGAAGTTCCGAAAGCTGGTCCAAATCCCGCTCAAAGATAAGGTCTCCTCCATTCCCCAACTGATAAAACTTGTTGTACTTCACGTCCATCTATAAGAATATAGGATGAGTAAGTTAGTTGTAAGGTTCCCAACCTTTAATAAGGTAGAGATCCCTGTGTTTACAATGCTAGTCCCTGGATCAATAGCTAGCATCCTTATTTAAGATGTAATATCAAGAAACAAAGGTCATAATACAACTTTATAACCAGGAATAAAATAATTCATTACATCTTACATAGCTCATTTGGCTATCACATTACATTGCAGCAGAATATCTATAAAGCATGGAGTCCTTCAACTTCAAAGTGCCACAGACAAACATGTTGGTTGTAGTCTTGTAATCCTAATCAACATACTTCACTACCATAAAAAAAACCTGCAATATAATAAGTTGCTGCCACAAGGGTCAATACATTTGAATTGTATTGGCAAGTTTCACTACTATGTAGAAATATGTGGATCCTATCAATACATGCATATTTGGCTAAGTAGGGTTTAGGCTCATTTGCAGAAAGCAATATAGTTTTATCCTATCTTTTCAATATATTTTTTTTTATATTTTGTCAAATCTTTCTGAACTCCTTGGAAAACTCCAAGTGCTTCAAATCCCTTGTTGTCACCATCAAGTTTTACTTTGAGAAATTGGAATGTCGAGATCTTTCATATCTTCAGGCCTTAGTTGCTCAGATTTATCCATAACCGGGGACACGACTAAGTACTTAGAATTTTGATCTTCTACAGAAGTTGTACACTTTACCCACATGACACAATCTCGTCTTGATGCCACCAGTGGCCACTGGATAAGTACTCACCAAGATGGAGTACTGGCAGATCGAGAATGTGACAAAGTCTTTCAATAGAAGTCCTCCCAATACACAATGCTAGCTTGTCAACCAGGCACCAATGTAGGGATAAATTTCCCTTACACAATTCTAGTTAACCTAAAGATGCCAATGCATGGTCTTCCACTATGTAGTTGACTAAGCCAGAGCCCATTTAGCATGTGGCTGTACACGGAAGCCACTGTACGAGAAACATGTTCAATCTCTAAGTCCCTAGGTGATTTTCTTCTAGTGCCCATCCAAAAAAGATAGCCATATAAACATGGTTCCCTTTGTTTCCACCTTGTCCAAAACTTGAGTATCCTTGTCCACCCAGGTGGTTCATTGATTACTTGTTTTATTATATAAAACATATATCTTTTCAACTCTTCATATAATCATATCATGTATCCCATCCCAAATATATAGCAGGGCTAAGCATACTACAACTATAATGTTTTCACTAAGGAATATATAAGGGTATCCTAATAGGATTTAGCATAGCATAAAATGTAGTAGTCCTTATCATGCATGTTACAAAAATCCACTAAGTGTAATGAAAAAGTAGGACATGGATGATAGTGTCACTTGCCTTTTTGGTAGAGAATGTTGTTCACTTCTTGATCTTGCAAATATCACACTCTTCTAATTTCACTACAATTCAATCAAGCAAACACAAATTCAACTAGCATTCAAACCATTTCTCACACATAAAATAACAAAAACAAGGTCATGCATGCAGGCATTCAAAAGATAGTTTTATTTGCAAAAGTGGTTTCTACTAGGATCTAAACATTATAAAGTTCAAAGTGGTTATTTACTAAAGTGGTAAAACCATTTGCAAAAGATTTTCCTTATAAACCATTTTTAAATCAAATCAATATTTTATGTGGTTGAAAATGCTTTTAGCAAAGCAATAATCTTTAAAGGGTTTCCCAAATATGTTTTTAATTCTCAAAACTTAGTGTTTAGGGTCAGAAGGTTTGAATCAAAACATTTCTCAAAGGCTTTACTCAAAAATCATTTCTAAACCATAAACAATATTTTTATTTGACTAGAAATGTGCTAATTCAAATATTTATTCCTTAATTTCACAAAATACATTTTAAATCCATAAGTTGGTTCCTATGGTCAGTAGGTTCACAACAAACCATTTTGCAAAGATTTCATCTCAAAAATATATCTAGAACAATTTTTATATTCAAAATATGCCTACACATGTTTCTACAAATTCAACCAATTTTCATGAAGCAAAACATTAAACAAAGTGCATGGTTGGGTAGGATTTGTCTTGCTGATTCCATTGATATAAAATTTGCAAAATTTTGACGTGTAGAACTAAAGTTATGAAATTTACAAAATTGAACAACAAATAGATCAAATCTGTTTTTATTAAAACAGACAGGGCCACGTGGCGTGTTGCTATTCGTCTATACCGCTTCGTGCGGATCGTGCAACGAGGGGCGTTAGATTTTAAACATATCGTGCGGCTCAGATGTCAACTTACCCCTTCGGGTTAAATTCTATCCTAGCCACTAGATCAAAATCGAGCGGTGCACAACACGCTTGCCATCGAGTGGCGGCGCTGGCGGCGGCAGGTGGCGGCAGCGTGTCCGGTGGCGGTGGTTTGGTGAATCTAGGAAGCGAGGAGAGGAACGGAGGGGCTCACCGGGTTCGCGGGGTCGTGGTGATGCTCAAGGTGAGGTCTGCTTGACGAGGGGCGCTCAGGAACGGAGGGGATTGCTCGCCGGAGTGTGCAGCGGCGTCGGGTGTCTCTGGACGTCGTCGGGGATGAGGCTTGAGAGCGAGCTAAGACAAACGGGGCATGCAGTTAGATGCGGGCGAGTGCGTAGATGATAGGAGCATCAACAGGAAGGCTCGGGGCGATCGGTGCTTACCAGGGGAGTTCGTCGGAGCAAAGGCAGACGCGGCGGTGCTCAGATGTTCGAGGTTGCCGATGTTCTGGAACGAGCGCGTGCGGGCGAGTGCTCAGATGGGCGGTCGGTGTTTACCAGGGGAGTTGGAGGTACTGGTGGATGCGCCTGGTGATGGCAAGTAAGCTTGCATGCAATGGGAGGCAAGGGGCGGCTGGTCGGCGCCGGAATTGGCCGAAAACGTTGTCGGAGACAGAGGTGGTGTGGTTCAAAATCAGAACAGCCCTGGTGCAGAGAGGCGCTGGCAAGTGAGGGGAAGAGATAGGGGAGAGGGGCGCTTATGTACGCGTGATCACGACGAGAAATAACTCAGTCATCAACGCGAATTAACGCCATTGATTCTCGGCAGAAAACGGCGAGGGGGACGTGGTCGCAGGGTTGAAGACGATGTGCTGGCGGTGGGTTCATGCCGTCAGCGAGAGAGAAGAAGAAATAGTGGGTCCTTGCGTTCAGTGACTGGGCGGGTTCAAGGTTGAGTGGAAAACGTTTCACTGCGGGGGGGGGGGGGGGGGGTTAGTTGGGCTGCGTGTGGGCTTGCTGGGCCTGTTGGCAGTGGGCTGGTTTGTTTCATTTTTTATACCAAATGTTTTTCCTTTTCTGTTTTGAATTTCCTGATTTGATTTTCATTCAAACAATTCAAACTCCAAATTAAATCAAACCACCACCAAACTTTGTGTTGATTTTAATTATGTTTAACATTATATTCCAAAGTCCAAAACAAAATAATTCTTTTATTCTTTTAGGATCTATTAATAATTAAATAAATAGACCTTAGTCTTTAATTCAAATAGAATTTAATTATTTAAAAACTCTATTTGAAATCTAAATAATACCAAAAACCTTTTCAGTAGGTTTCATTTGAAAACATAAAACACTTGGAATTCTTATTTAAAATACTTTAACAAGTTTTAGTGTTTATTTAAAAATGGGAAAAGCCTTTACTTAAATAAAATTTGGATATTAATAAATCCTCATGGTTTTATTTAAATAAACCTTTACTATTTTTATCAAAAAAATATTTTTTATTTCAAAAGCTTGGCCAAGATTAAATTTGACTCTTTAAAATAATCCTTATTTACATTTCTACCTTTGCTTTATAAAAACCATATCTTTTTATTTAAAGATCCAAAAATAGTGATTCCAACTATTATAAATTTATTTATTAATTGTTTATCTTTTTAAATCCCTTTAAGATTTTATTTGATCAAAAATAGGTCTTGATGTTTCCAATTGGAATCAAAAAGTTTCTTCTCCCCCTCAATTTAAACAAATTTTTAGTTTGTTTAATTATTTTTTACATTACAAAATTTGGAAAAATTTTGGGATGTGACATTAGTTGAGTGATCAAGTGTGTCAAATTTTAGGTATTTTGCAAGAGTTTTTGAGGAACATGATTTTTTTATGAAAGAATCAAGGTGATAAGAATGGGAATAAGCTTTTGTAAATATTTGCTTCCTTTGGTTTTGAAACTAAGTTTTTGATTCAAACGTCCAGTCTAACTAGGGTCTCATATGGTCAGGATGGCTCTGATACCAACTTGTCAACACCCGGATTTTTAATCCCACATGCCTGTTATGCCATACATCGCAATCCCAGGATTACCATTTTTGCGAGACATAACAGATTTGGATACCACAGTACATCATCCATTACAAACTATACATAAGGTCTTACACAAATAAGGATCTCATGATCCAGTTCTTAATACAACTTAAGCAGCGGAAATACGTAATAATAAAAGTAGCGTAGGCGAAGCTCCATCTTCGGGGTCACAAGCAATGGTGACGATGGGAGATGATCCTAGTTGTCGTAACCTTCCTGGGGTCCATCTTACTGGTAATCCTCTTCATAGTCTGGCCACAGGAATAGCCAGGGACAAAGCCATGAGTACTCTTTAAGTACTCGCAAACTAATACTAACAAGTGAAGGGGTTTTTGTAGTAGGACACTAAGCTCTAGGGTTGTTTTGCAAAAAGCCAGATTTACATCTGGCGGGAACTTGAAGTTTAGTAACACCTAAGTGGGAACTTGAATTTCATATCACAACTCTGTTGTGGTCAATTCAAAGTCTCAATTCATTTCACAAGTCATTTTGAAAACATCTGGCGGGGGAACAGTATGGCCACTCCAACTGTCCATAACCGCGGACGCGGCTATTCGAATAGTTTGACACTCTGCAGATACTGTACACTTTCACCACAACATTCGATACATCAGTCAGGAACAAATCCTGAATTCACCATACTCAGTATGTGAATAATCAATCCTAACCTTTCGATTACACGCCCTAGTATAGGGACCTCTCCTGTGAGTTTGGCCTCCCAACCATGACCAACTGTCATCTTAGGTACTACACAGGTGGACAATCTTCACAAGGTAGCCTCACCTCAGACCTTGGCCGTGAGGGAACCCATACTAAAGTATATAAGTTTCCAGTCAAGCCCTACCCAGTTTTTGGGTATTGTGGTTGTACGGTAAAATTGGAATGGTATTGCATCCAGACAACCATCAGTTTTATAAAGGGCTAAGGCTCATGCCTCAACATTTTCATCACCAAAATCATCTGGTGTTCGAAAACACATGTCAAAACATCTCAGTAGAATGACTCATCATTCTAAGGTTTTCATAACCATTTTCCACCAAGTATTCCCATCTAAAGTTGATCAAGTTTTATACTTAGCACTAGCATCTACAAGTGGGGGTGAGTACTAATGAAGGGTGGTAAACAAGTGGAGTTTTAACTAAGTACCATCTCATGCCTTAGGATGACATCAAGATTATCTAGCTTAGGCCAAATTTAATGCTCTTTATGCAACCTTCAATTATCTTCCTAGAATCTACAAGTCAATTAAGTAGACTCTAAGTAATAGCTTTGATAAAGAAATAAAGTATAAAGCTTGCAAGTAAAACTAGGATTCGGGTTATCAAGTGGGTATGATCACATATGCTTAAGGCATATAGTTGGCATGGTAACAAGCAAGTATTTGCTTGCATAGGTAAAGTATCTTACAAGTCTTAGCTTGCTCAATCAACTAGTAGTATTAGGCTTGCATACGTATCAGTATCAGCTTGCCTTGTGCAGAGCAGTGGTTGAAATTCTCCTCGGCTTCTTCTTCGTAGTATCCTCCTTCCTCCTCGTATCATTGGTCGGTACTAGCTTCTATGAAAAAATACAAGGTACACAATCACTAAACAATACTTAACTACTTTCAATCATCACACAATGGTGTTCTATAGATGATCTAGCATCATCACTAATATCACAAGAATAAAGCATTTGTCTTATTTATTCATTTGTTTAGAAAAGTACTTTCTACTCACTGAAAAACTACTTAAGATTTAATATTCTCCAACTCAAACATGGGATCATGTTGACACATGTCATCACCACATATTTCAGTACATGGGAATGTGATTTAAAGTGGTGTCACAATTTAATAAGGTTTAACCTTTTTATTTTAAATAATTAAAGTGACTAGAAATTCCTATGTGGCCTTCTTTTATTACTTGAACATTATTTCTGTAAGTATACCCATATGTTTTTATATATTCTGAAAGGTATGATCAAATGAGATTTTTGAGAGTTGGAATCAACTCAAAAGCTATTATGGTTGAAATTTGAAAAATGTTTGAATGCAGAAAAGCTTCTGACTTGTTATTTTTACCAAGGTTTATATATTGATCCAAATGATTTGAATCCAACGATCTTGGATTAAGCATTTCAATATCTTTCTAACAAAATTGGTTTTATTCAATTTGGTTCCCTGAATCGAGCTGGGTTGATTTTTGAAACTAGGTACAGAACTGAGTTTGAATATAAATAGAAAAAGCTAAATTCAAACGAGTGGGCTGCGCGGGAAGGGGTAATGGGCCGGCCCAGTGTCACTCCGCAGCGCGGGGCGCAGCTGACAGGGGGGTCTACTGGTCAGTGGCTCTTTAAACGCGAAGCGGTACGGGGCGATGTGGTGCGCTGGATTAGAATGAAGATCGACGGCTGAGGGTCATCGTCGACGATGAACATGTCACCGGCGAGCTCGAACCCTAGCGGCTCAGTGGGGGTCGTGGGAGGATCACCGGGGCTCAAGCGAGGGTCGGCGATGGGGGCGAACGATGAAGTCGACGACGGCAATTCTCCTGGCACCGGCAGCTTCTTCTGGGGCGGCTCCAATCGACGGCTTCCTTCTTCTCCAGCAGCGGTGGGCTCCGGTGAAATTCTGGCGATGCGCTGCTCGCCTTTCTCCAGGAATGAGGTGGGGTGCTTCTGGGTGAGAGGGGGGTAGAATGGTGTGAAGAATTCGAGCGGGGGATGCCTCTATTTATAGTGGCGAGAGGGGATCAACAGGCGCAAGCTAAGCTCGTCGTGGTCGACGGCACAGAGTGCTATCGGCGTGGGCGACGGTAGGGGGCGGTGATGTGCTTCCTGGCAAAGCTCAACGGCATGGTGGCAAGGCGTGGGGCGGTGCTGATCGGTCGGAACGCTGCTGTGCTCTGCACTGGTCCGACGGAAGTTTTGATGGCGCAAAGTGAGCGTGGTCCGCGCGGCGGCGAACGGGCATGTTTGCGGGGTTGCGGCGAACGCGCGGCGGCGAACGCTGTTGTGATCACGCGTGCACGCGGCGAGGGCGTCGCGCGGTCTGTGGGCGTGTGTCGAGGGTGATGCGCTGGCGCGCTCTCGGCATGCTCGCAAAGAGGCTTGGCATGGCTTAGGCGTGTGGTCCAGTGGCTGGCATTGCTCGAGGCTAGGACAGGGAGTGGTAGTGGGGTTCTAGCTAGCTCCCAGACAAGGTTGGCGATGCTAGTGTTGCCTCTAGCTCGCCGGCGACAACGGGGTGGCAAGTTTGCTCTCGACATGCTGACCATTGATGGCTAGGCTTGCTTACAGTGTTGCTAGGGTTAGTTAAATGAGCTAGATGATCTACTAAGGACTATTTGTAACCAGAGAGGGAACAAGTTAGGCCCAAAACACTGCTCAACATAGTGTTTTGATTTTTTTTGATTTGCATCTGCCACCTGTTTGATGAAATGGCCGCATGAACTTAAGTTTTGAATTTTGAAAATATTTTTGGTGGGTGTGCTAGGCATGTACTGGGGAGTCTGTGGATGCTTGGGTTTTGAAAATTGAGTTGGTTTGAGTGGTTTTTGAAATAGTGGGATCTTCCCATATGAGATAGATTCAATTTTAAACTGTCATTTAAACTAAGCATTTGAATGTTTTTGGATGATCACAAAGTGGGCCTTGATACCTTGTTATGATTACTATCAAGGGGTGCAAAGATCCATACATGTTTCTGTTAAGTTCTGAAAGTTAGGGATAACCAAACTAGGCATGGCAGTTAAATTGGCCAAAGTGACCATTCACTTAATTTGTTTGTTTTGACGTGTTTGTCTTTGGGAAAAGTTTGGGGATTGGTTAGGTGATGTTTATTTCACCTAAGAATCATTTTACAAGCAAAGAAACACATAATCATGGCAATTCAAAAGAATCCAAATTTCAATACACACACATATGAATGCTTTCATACTTTTAATTGGAAAAGTTTTTGTTAACCCTAATTTTGTTGATTAGAGTTTGATGATCCATGCTTAGTATTTTTGGGATGTTACAGCATGAGAGAGAGAGATACTACCATGAACCCATAGTCCGGATACGGTCTACCTATTCATAAAGGATACGATATTGATGAAGTTAAAGTAGGTATGGTAGAGATGCAACCTGGGGAGACTTCGGTAGCATTTCTTCTCCAATCATCGAACTCCTACCTCTATTTCTCTATTTTGTATGTTTTGCCTCCCCATCGCCTCTCTTTTGCGAAATCTCCGAGGGGATCATATATAGTTGTTTTTACACCACGAGGAGTCTAGGGACACAAAGATAGAAGACATCGAGGGCTAGGTGGGCCCTGCGGCACGGCAAGCCTATGTGGCACTTTGTGGGTCCCATTGTTGGCGCTTTGTCAACGTGGAGCGCTTCTTCGGGAAACCCCAAGAGCAAGGTATGATGCAGCACAGCAGCAAGTTTTCCCTCAATAAGAAACTGAGGTTATCAAACCAGTAGGAGGAAGGAAACGTCTCAAAGGTGTTGCAAGCAACATGGAAACCTGCACAACACAAACTCAAGACTTTGCCCCAAATAATAGTGAGGTTGTCAATCTCACCGGTTGCTGTAATAAAGGATTAACTGTATGGTGTGGAAGGTGATGATGGTTTGCAACAAGTAAACAGTAACAGTGGAAGATGTATCAATGGTAAATATTGGATCGGGTCCATAGTTCACTAGAGGTGTTCTCCTTAGATAAACAAACATGGCATATGCTGGGTAAAAAAAATATAGCAGGGCAATTGACAGGACTGAGAAAGGCATAACAATGCAATACTAGACAAAAAGATCTTATGAGATTCGATTGGGCAATACAACAATATACATAGACCGCCATCCAACTGCATCTATGACTAGAAGTCCACCTTTGGGTTATCATCCGAACCCCCTCCAGTATTAAGTTGCAAGCAACAGACAACTGCTTTAGGCAAAGTGTGTAAGGTAAACAATCCACTTGTTCCATGAACAAGAGACCGTTGTTTTCTCCCTAGTGGCAATAGCACATCTACAACCGTAAAGATTTTTGTCACTTCCGTTGATTAAGTAGAGGCATGAACCCACTATCGAATATAAATACCCCCTCTTGGATTCACTAGCAACTACTTGGCCAAGATAGCTACTAACAACGAAGAGCATGCAAGATCACAAACAACACAGACATGATAGAATCAAATAGACAAAATCATTAATCAATCTTACATAGTAATCTCAATATCCATCGGATCCCTGCAAACACAACATGCATGGTTACAAATAGATGAGGTCTTGATCATGAACGGAGCTCACAAGATCTAGATATGAAAGCACAAGGAGGAGATACAACCATCTAGCTACTACATGGACCCGTAGTCCAAGGTAGAACTACTCACGCTTCATACCGGAGGCTGGCATGATGAAGAAGAAGGCCTCCTGGATGATCTCCCCTCCGGCAGGGTGCCGGGAAGATCTTCAGATCCCCCTGATCTAGGGACGATGGTGGCGGCGGCTAGAGATGGTTTCGTGGAATATTGATCAGGTGCTTAGGGTTTAGGCATCGGGGGCTTCTTATAGGCGAAGAGGCGAGGTTGGGAGGCGGTCAGGGGGCCATACCCTTCTAAGGCATGGGCCCACTCTAGTCCACGCCTAGGGAGTGTGGCCGCCCTGTGCCCCCCCCCCCCCCCCCCCGTCTCTACTCTTGACTCCGTGTTCTCTTCGGTGAAATATTGACTTTGTCTTTTGTCCCATCCAATTCTTAGAATATTTCCTTACTAGCTTTTCTAGAACCAAAAACAGCAGAAAACAGGCAACTGGCACTGTGTGCGGTGACCCAGCATACCACTGCATGATGTAGTACACTATAGTCGTTGACATAACACTAATGAAACACCATTCACTAGTATTACATCCCTCAGAGTGGTACAACAGAAACACAGCAGGTCCAAGACATGACTATAGGTTACAAGTCAACTCTTTGCACAAGATCTAGAGAACACTCTAGGTTAAAGAGAGAGAAAGAAACTTCTTACAAAGAAGAAATAGAAATAAATAACTCAAAAACTATCATACTATTAAGACTAGTATCTTAACTAATGGTTTAGCATTGCTGCTATTGCAATACACTACAGAAATAGGTTCTATGGCTAGAGGTTATATTCCTATCTAATCAATAACTTCGTCTTCACTTGAGTTGATGTATATGTTGACTTCCTTGACTTCATTGAAGAACTTTAGATTCTGGTGATAATTCCTGGATAATAACTTGATGTATACATCGTCTGTACTGGTTTTAGAACCTAGCAAGGGTTAAGAAGATCTTTGAGTACGAGCGTACTCAGCAAGTTCACTAGAAAATGAGTGTTTGATACACTATAACTACAGCCACAGACCATAGGTCGTAGGCAATCCAATTTTTCGTAAACATTTCTTCAAAGTTTGCTTTTATTCTGAAAAACTATGTCTGTCGGCCTTCACGGGTTTACCAGAACTTTCACGGAGTTCCTTTCCCGCCGCGTTCGCAGCTCCTTCCCGGAACAGGGAGTACAAGTTACAGTTTTTACACTCTGCAAAGGTGCATCACTTTACCCATGAGAGATCTTAGCTTTGTTGCACATCCGAATTGCAGGTTCGTTCACACTTCCTTGGTGTGAGGCCCAGACTAAGATCCAAGCCAATCACTGCCTCCTCCGTGACCCCGCATGTCTCCTTGGTGTACGCTAGCCCACCTATTGAATTACGGCAATTGGCAGTACAAACCGTTCAGATGCCGGAACTATCGTGGGACGTTGAGGGCTCCCACCCATATGCTGCATATCCTCTACGAATTACCATATAATATGCATGCTACGAGTGATAACATCCATGACCCGCACATCCAGCTCCATGCGAGAGGGAAAGATACAGCTGACTTCTCCGTCCCATTCCAAATCTCATGGTCAACACGTGATATACGGTGCAAGAATCACTGGCGACATTGGTTGTTAAGTCCTAGATAATATGTTCCTTTACCACCGGAACTCTTATAGTAGGTTATTACCTCATGGTAAATAACCTATAAATACATTATTATGAAAATAGTGTTTTCTGACCTTTTTCAAATGCAGGTGATGACAACATTGTATTTGTAAAATACTTTATAGAAAAATAATTAAAGGACATGAGCAAGTGCGAACTTGCCTTTTGTGATTGCAAGATTATGCACTCACAGTCTTCAAGACAATATAAAATATCCAATATCTGAAATCATCATCATTGGTCTGGTAAGGACTAATGTTTAAATAAGCAAGATGCTTTTATGCATAAGCAATGTAATCCAAGTTGATAAACGTGAATCCCGAGGATAACGTTGTTCTAGGGTTTGGATACTGGAAAGGGTTTCCTTGGAATGTGTTGCCCTTTTAGATTAAGTTTCACACACGTTCTTCTTATTAAGGCCTATGAGTGTGTGTGAAACAACATGTAATTATAATATCATAAAACAATGAGATACACAATTGTGGAATGCTACTCAAAGACTACTTATATAAGAATGGACTTATCTTCAAATTTTACCTTACAAGTAATGGCATTTATAAAGAACTTAAGTATTAACAATCTTATTTATACAAGTAAAGTATAAAGTAATGTGATTGTGATTAGTTGTCATCTGATGTTTGAAGTGGCAAAAATAATAACATTTGAAGAAAAGAATTCTTTTCTAAGGTCTAAACAATCTTTGTGGTTAAGTAAATGTGATTGATGTTGTTTGTGTTTGAATAGTTTGGACTTGAGATGCTTTATAGCTTAATTATAAGATACCAAACTTAAGTATAAAACATATAACAAGGTTTTAGCATTATATTTAAAGTCTGGTAGACTAAAGTTATATTTAAAACATAGATGGATTTTAGGTGTTATACTTATACCTTGTTCACTTCATAATGTTTCTTTAAAGTTACTTAAGAAGGGTATTACTTTTACTTGGTAGTGGTTTCTTTACATTATAAATGTATAAAGGGATTTACCTCCCTATAAGGGTGTGGTTAAGGTTTGTGAATAAGTAAACAATATTATTTACTACTTATGAACTCACTTATAGTGTTTTGATTTTTTTATGAACTTGTGGTTAATATAAAGAATGGGTTTTATCTTATTACAATTATTCTTGGAGGTTTTATATTAAATAAGAATACTATTATAAAATAATCTACATTAATGGTTGAGAGATAATTTAATAAAATTGTATCTAAAGTGTGTTAATTCATTTTGATTTCATACTACCAATATTTAAGACTAATACTATTTATTAGACTCAATTGACTAATTTTTAGAATTATTAGCAAATTTTATTTACCTTTATATGGATTGTTAATTAAGGAAATAGCTTTAAATTCAAATTATTAAAGTGTTTAACTTTTTATTTAACTTAAAAGTATAATATTATATTTTTAACATATAGGTATTATTTTTGTGCTAATTTTGGTATATTACATTTATTTTTATGATTTATAAATAATAAGATATGGTTTTTACAATACTTATTATTTTATAAAGACTTAATAAATAATAGATATTTAATTAAGAGGAATAATAATGCATGATTATAGTTTTTTAACTCTAATTCTTATTTTTCTCAGATTTTTGGTATTTTATTTATATTTTTAACATTTACCATTATGAAAATATTAATTATCAAAGTTTTATTACTTATAAAACTTTTATTAAATAATATTTATTTAAATAATCATCATAATAATATTTGATAATGCTTTTAAGTTGTAGATTTTATTTTTCTGAAATTTTTCATATATTAGACATATTTTCTGAATTACAAAACAAAAGTTATTGATTTTATAAGATTGAATCATTTTATGAATTTTTTTAATTAAATAACTCAATGTGTTTATTAGGTAATGTTGGTGTCAGCATGAAATGAAGGGTTTTTCTCACCAGAGCCTATCCTACCCCCAGTCACTGATTGGTGGGGTCTATGCCACGTCATATCTATAGATTTAATTTATCACAGAAACATTTAAACAAAATAAATAGGGTTATTGCATCATGCTGATGTCAGGCCGACGTCATCAATGGTGCTCACGCTTAGATCGATGCTCGATCCACCGATTCTGAGCGCGCCTGAATGCGTGGTTGTGGGGGTTAGAAAGAGGGCGTCGCAGGGAGCAAGATGATGGCGGCGCCGCCCTGAAATGGTCACTGGTGACGGCGGTGCAACGACGGCGAGCGACTGCGGCGTCGGGCTCTCGCGGGGAGGAAGATACAGAGGGCTCGGGGCGGCCGGAGACGGCGGGTCTCAACGGCGCCAGTGAGCTCTAGAGTTAGGGTTTGCGCGCTGGAGAAGAGGGAAGAGGAAATGACGTGCTAGGGTTCGTCCTTGGCGAGGCAGAGGGTTTTGTAGACGACGGTGGGCGGCGGCACGAATCCTGGCACACGCCGGCACGGCGGAGCTCGACAGTGATCTGCTTGCTCGATCCGTCGGTGAGGAAGACAATGGGGAAAGAGACAACGAAGGGGTACATGCCAGTGTCGGGCCGCACTTGGGCCAGATGGGCTGCATTTGGCTACTCATGAGCGATGGATAAAATAGTGAGGATGTGGGCCGTGGCCAGATTTGTTGTTTCTTCTGTTTTTTCCTGATTCTGTCCCTTTTATAAATTCTGTTTTGTTTTTAGCCTTGAAGTTGCACAAAGGATTTGAGTTTTCTTTGTAGAATTAATTTGTTAAACAATTGCAGCAATAATGAATGTATTTAAAGTCATTTTGTGAACTTTTATTATATATTGTTTAGAGTTTCTTTATTTTCTTTATATAGACACTTTTCCTATTACTATTTATGAGGGCCTTTAATATGAATTTAATTTGAAACAATTCATAAACTTATTATAGAATGTATTACTAATAACTAATGAGATTGTATTCTCATTGGTACATAATATTAGGGCAACCTTTATAATTAGGGATCCTTCATAAGTATTTGATACATAAAGTTCTAAGTACTAATAGGGTTAATATTATTCCTATGAATTTAGGGAATAGCAATATAAATAATTTATTTTAACTAACTTAAGAGTTAAAGATATGAAATTATAAATGTCTACCATGAATTATGGGAGTTTTAATATCTTCATATCCCTTGATAATTGTGAATAAAGATGAATGGTTAAAATATATTATCTTTCTGTTAAAGATTTTGAATGATATCACCATTTAGAATTAAGTAGTGGGATTGTTTCTAGGCTAACTTATGAGAAGGAATTGATAAAGATAGTTATTAAGCACCTATGATAATGATGGTTGAAAATAACAAAGATGTGCTTAAGTGAGTTGATATAGGAAATATTCCTATTAACCATTGTGGACATAAGATGATAAATCAATCATTTGATATGGATATTAGGTTTGGTTATAGAATTAGGTTTGCATGTTTACCAAGAAGTCCTACCTTCCATATTTCATAATTCTTGCCTTCTACTTAAAGAATTCCTTTCCTAGATATTCTACTTCTTCATATCCATCATCATGTGTTAACATGATGAGCTTTACTTCACATAAATATTCTTATCCACCCTTTATTCTTCTAAACCCATTAATAAATCCAATGAGCTTGACACTAAAGCTTTACATAATCTTCACTTATCCATACTTGGTTATATCATCTACTCTACTGCTGATAATGTCCACTCTAACAAATGTTTACAGATACTTTCATTCATGCTCTTCCTTTATCATCCTTCACTAATATCACTTCAATAGATGTATACATCAAATCCTACTTCACCTCAAGTGCTAGTATTTCCAAAGAGGAAAATGCTACTTCTTTAATCCAATGTTGCTCTAACATCATCTTAATCATACTATCTTGTCTCTACTTAACTCTAGTAACAAATACTCCAACCTCACATTATATTAATGTGACCTGTAATGGCTAACCTAGGATAACATATCTATAGTAGGTTTCAATCATGTTTTATCCACCAATGTCACTTATACATGATATAAGCATTCAATCTTGGTGAGTAAAGCATGATCATTATAATTATTTGATCCTTTATGGTTTAGGTTTCCAGTTTGCTAATCAAGGCTTCATCAATACAGTATTACAGTTGTATTGAAATTATCTTCTTAGTATCTCTATTGGATTAAGGAATGTTATTCATGGACTATGCTTACTTAATCTAATAGGATTACTCCTTGGTATATATCTTCAGGATTCATCCTTATAATCTTCTTTGTCACCATACAATTATAGGTTCCATATAATGTTTCTATCATTTCAGGAGTGAGTTAACTCCATAAATTACCATATGGATCTTATTCTATTCCAACACTCCCATCCTATAGATGACACCTAGAAGTAGCATTACTATTTACCTCTTCTTACTTCTTATCTAAAGGACTGAAGTGAATGCTATGATAAGGACAAGAGTTGATAGGTTAGGAATTGATAGGTTTAAGAATTGGTGAATCAATAGTTGATTACTCAATATTGATGAATAACAAATATAAGGATAGGATTCAATAAGGATTGATATGGAAAGAAAGATATATGGTGCATGATCTTGACTTGGTTTCTTTCCTACTCAATCACACTAAAAGGGTTAAGATTTGGTATTACCATGATACTCATGGTATAAGTAGATGAGATTAAGATATATCAAGAATTAGTTGTTACCTTCTTATTACTTAAGTTATATTTATAATTTAGTATGCATGGGTTGTGTAATGAATACTAGGATATGATTACTTGAGGATCAAATATAATCCATTAAGTCATGTATTAGGGTTTAACTCTTATTACATTTGATCTATCCTTAGATCAAATCATGTTTACCCAAAAATAAGGTTTTAGCAAAGGTCATATTGAAACTTATCGCAGTCAACTTGATGATCTACTTCAATTCCATCCAGTTAAGAGAAGCTTCAATCACTTTGACAAGTTTTTTATTCAAAAGCGCAAAAAATATTCAGATTTTCTATGCATGAATGCAATGCACACATCTGTGTTCAGCTTATTTCTAAACTCTAATGCTGGGATGTTACAGACTCCCCCCCTTAAAATAAACTTCGTCCTCGAAGTTCGTACACTCTTTCGTTTCAGAATGAGGAATTCTCCTGTATTGGTTACGATATGTCTCAACTCCATGGTAACCTCAAATGGAAATAGTTATATTATTCCATATCAAGATCCTTTCCTTGAATTCTGACCGTACTTGGCAATCTCCAACTGGTTGTCACCAATATTCCAAAGTTCCTTTCACTTTACTCCCTTAGGGATATGTCCTTATTATGAACTTCTTAAATTGGGGTCTCTTCTTTAATTTATTATTCTTATTAGATATCCTAATCCCACTCCTTAACTTGATCATCAATCTTCCTTATTATACTATGTAAGGTCTAGGAAGTCTCGCTAAAATAGGTTTTAAATTTTATTAGTAAATAGTGTGGTCAAAAGACTAATCTTTGATTTGTTATTGTATGAGTTGTACTGGTAATTCTTCCCAATATTGGTTTGGAACACATTTAGTCCATACCCATTGGAATTTCTTGTTCCTCTACACATGTCCAATTGGATATGTTTTATTCCCTTTTTAAAGGGTCACTTAAGAGTTGTTTCCTCTAGACTTAGTCTATTAAGATTAATCTATTTTATCACCCCTGAGCTTTTGTCTTGCCAAGCTTTAGATAATGTTTTCATTATTACCTTAAGTACTTCTTCAACTTCCATTTATTGATTGCCTCAAGGTTTGAGTATTACTACCTTGAAATAAATTCCGATCTTTAATTCAGACATACTTCTGAAAGTACTCGTATATTAGTGGCTTCTTTTAATATTATGAAAATAAGCTTAATGTTATCATAAGTTAGTACTTCTTCTTCAACCTTTACTTGGAATTCGGATAACAGTACTTCCGTTTACTATTTACTCTCCCCTTAGGGTTTACTAATGGTCTCTAAACTGTCTTATAAAGTATTTCTTGATTTTATAAATAGGATATTGGTCCCTATCCAGCTTATACTCTGCCTAGTTAGGGTCTTATGAAATATTATATGGTGTATCCACATAATTGTGGATCTCCGAAGTGAATCTTTCAGCATTATTTGTCTTACTATTTGGACATTTTTGCTTTGATAGGTCAATTTTCACGAAGAGTCTCGAAAGACGATCGCTTAAGTTTTATACTCCTTTAGGTCTTACTTAGCTTAGGACAAGTTTTATGCTCTTTATGCAACCTTTAAAATGATCCGGTTCACTATGTCAACCAACACCGGCTACGGACAGGATACCAACTGTGGATCAAATACCAGTTGCGGATCATCCTAGGTTGTAAGTATTACCCTACGGCTTCCAACATCCTTATGGCATTCTCTCTGAATTGTCAGAGCTTGGATACCACTTTGGTTCCAAATCTTATTCTTTGTACTAATTCATGATACTTCCATGAACTTGGTACAATTACTTTATTAACTTCTTAGCAACATTACCTACTTTGGGTGAATTTAAATTCATCTCTTCTTGTTGCTCCATATAATTCCTACATTAATCTTCCTTCTCATAGCTGGCTAAGAATGATATGAGCTTAATCCATCCTCCAAATTGCGTTGATAATCCTTCAACTTTGCTTCATTCTTCATGTATGTCTTCATCTTAGCCTTTGAAAATCGTCACTCCCTTACATGAATTCCCATTCCTATCTAGGTCTATAACATCAAGTAGTAACTGGATGTTACAACATGCATTTGCACATCAAGTCAAACTTTATGTACAGATCTAGTCAATCAAGAAGATCCAAGAAGGACAAGTAAATCCAAATGTAGTACATATAACACACAATATTCTAAGCCTAGAATATAGTATTTGAGTATAATATCTCTAAAATTCAGGCTTAGTTATGAAGTATATGACACCTCCTCATATAGGTTTACATTGTGATACTTAGCACATAGGGTCAAACTATTCTTTATCTCAATATTTACCCAAATTTCTCATTTGCAACAGATAATCTTAAGCAAAGTGGTCTCAACTTGGTTTTAACTAAACTTTTGTCTCACTTATGGAATGAATAGCTATAACCATCCTTCCTTAATTAATAAACTATACTCACATGATCTCTCTAAATGACTAATAAGATTCTATATGCTAACTTAAACCAAAGATTATTAGAAATTTTCAGCACCCTAAACTTCTATCATAGCTCTACGAGGGTATTTTCATACTTCTACTTACAGATAATTTACTAAGTACTTGTCATACTTACACTTACATCATGGTTTCAAAGTTAATCTCACCATGATCTTGTTATGTTTTACCTCTTTATCATGATTCAAGAGCTAATCTAACCATGATGACTTTGTTTCTCATTGTACTATCATTGATTCTTATCATAATTACTCCGTCACGGGGATTCTCAAGTGAATCCCACATGATTACTACCCATTATATCAACATTAAGACTACTTCCTTATGATGTCTTACACTTTATCCTGATCTACTGTGACCAATTAACTTTCCTACAGTATCTTGGTGGGTTATGTCTCCCTCAGAGGACACTAAAGAACACTATACTTGAGAAAAGATAAACAATTACTCCTAAGAAAGAATGACTTAAGCATATGACTTAGATGTGACAAGGTTATCCTCAAGTGGATACTCATCACAAGTCATAAGATCATTTGGTTTAGATAAGATGGCTCCTATAGTCACTATCCAACCTACAGATCTTCCTAAAAGGGTTTTAATCCTAAGGTCAAAGCATATGCTCTGATACCAATTGCGGTGACCCAGCATACCACTGCATGATGTAGTACACTATAGTCGTTGACATAACACTAATGAAACACTGTTCACTAGTAATACATCCCTCAGAGTGGTACAACAGAAACACAGCAGGTCCAAGACATGACTATAGGTTACAACTCAACTCTTTACACAAGATCCAGAGAACACTCTAGGTTTAAGAGCGAGAAAGAAACTTCTTACAAAGAAGAATCAGAAATAAACAACTCAAAAACTATCATACTATTAAGACTAGTATCTTAACTAATAGTCTGGCATTGCTACTATTGCAATACACTACAGAAATAGGTTTTATGGCTAGAGGTTATATTCCTATCTAATCAGTAACTCTGTCTTCACTTGAGTTGATGTATATGTTGACTTCCTTGACTTCATTGAAGAACTTTAGATTCTGGTGATAATTCCTGGAGCATAACTAGATGTATACATCGTCTGTACTGTCTTTAGAACCTAGCAAGGGTTAAGAAGATACTTTGAGTACGAGCGTACTCAACAAGTTCACTAGAAAACGAGTGTTTGATTCACTATAACTACAGCCAGAAACCATAGGTCGTAGGCAATGCAATTTTTCGTAAACATTTCTTCAAAGGTTGCTTTTATTCTGAAAAACTATGTCCGTCAGCCTTCACGGGTTTACCAGAACTTTCACGGAGTTCCTTTCCTGCCGCGTTCGCAGCTCCTTCCCGGAACAGGGAGTAACAAATTACAGTTTTTACACTCTGCAGAGGTGCGTCACTTTACCCATGAGAGATCTTAGCTTTGTTGCACATCGATTTGCAGGTTCGTTCACACTTCCTTTGTGTAATCACTGCCTCCTCCGCGTTCCCGCATGTCTCCTTGGTGTACGCCAGCCCACCTATTGAATTACGGCAATTGGCACTACAGACCGTTCAGATTCCGGAACTATCGTGGGACGTTGAGGGCTCCCACCCATATGCTGCATATCCTCTACGAATTACCATATAATATGCACGCTACGAGTGATAACAGCCATGACCCGCACATCCGGCTCCATGCGAGAGGGAAAAGATAGAGCTGACTTCTCCGTCCCATTTAAAATCTCATGGTCAACGTGTGATATACGACGCAAGAATCACTGGCGACATTGGTTGTTAAGTCCTAGATAATATGTTCCTTTACCACCAGAACTCTTATAGTAGGTTATTACCTCATGGTAAATAACCTATAATCACATTATTATGAAAATAGTGTTTTCTGACCTTTTTCAAATGCAGGTGATGACAACATTGGATTTGTAAAAAACTTTATAGAAAATAATCAAAGGAAATGAGCAAGTGTGAACTTGCCTTTTGTGATTGCAAGATTATGCACTCACGGTCTTCAAGACAATATAAAAGATCCAATATCTGAAATCAGCATCATTGGTCCGGTAAGGACTAATGTTTAAAGAAGGAAGATGATTTTATGCATAAGCAATGTAATGGAAGTTGATAAACATGAATCCCGAGGATAACGTTGTTCTAGGGTTTTGATACTGGAAAGGGTTTCCTTGGAATGTGTTACCCTTTTAGATTAAGTTTCACACATGTGCTTCTTATTAAGGCTTGTGAGTGTGTGTGAAACACCATGTCATTATAATATCATAAAACAATGAGATACACAATTGTGGAATGCTACTCAAAGACTACTTATATAAGAATGGCCTTATCTTCAAATTTTACCTTACAAGTAATGGCATTTATAAAGAACTTAAGTATTAACAATCTTATTTATACAAGTAAAGTATAAAGTAATGTGATTGTGATTAGTTGTCATCTGATGTTTGAAGTGGCAAAAAGAATAACATTTTAAGAAAAGAATTCTTTTCAAAGGTCTAAACAATATTTGTGGTTAAGTAAATGTGATTGATGTAGTTTGTGTTTGAATAGTTTGGACTTGAGATGCTTTATAGCTTAATTATAAGAGAACAAAGTTAAGTATAAAGCACATAACAAGGTTTTAGCATTATATTTAAAGTCTGGTAGACTAAAGTTATATTTAAAACATAGATGGATTTTAGGTGTTATACTTATACCTTGTTTACTTCATAATGTTTCTTTAAAGTTACTTAAGAAGCGCATTACTTTTACTTGGTAGTGGTTTCTTTACATTATAAATGTATAAAGGGATTTACCTCCCTATAAGGGTGTGGTTAAGGTTTGTGAATAAGTAAACAATATTATTTACTACTTGTGAACTCACTTATAGTGTTTTGATTTGTTTATAAACTTGTGGTTAATATAAAGAATGGGTTTTATCTTATTACAATTATTCTTGGAGGTTTTATATTAAATAAGAATCCTTTTATAAAATAATCTACATTAATGGTTGAGAGATAATTTAATAAAATTGTATTTAAAGTGTGTTAATTCATTTTGATTTCATACTACCAATATTTAAGACTAATACTATTTATTAGACTCAATTGACTAATTTTTAGAATTATTAGCAAATTTTATTTACCTTTATATGGATTGTTAATTAAGGAAATAGCTTTAAATTCAAATTATTAAAGTTTTTAACTTTTTATTTAACTTAAAAGTAGAATATTATATTTTTAACATATAGGTATTATTTTTGTGCTAATTTTGGTATATTACATTTATTTTTATGATTTATAAATAATAAGATATGATTTTTACAATACTTATTGTTTCATAAAGACTTAATAAATAATAGATATTTAATTAAGAGGAATAATAATGCATGATTATAGTTTTTTTACTCTAATTCTTATTTTTCTAAGATTTTTGGTAGTTTATTTATATTTTTAACATTTACCATTATTAAAATATTAATTATCAAAGTTTTATTACTTATAAAACTTTTATTAAATAATATTTATTTAAATAATCATCATAATAATATTTGATAATGCTTTTAAGTTGTATATTTTATTTTTCTGAAATTTTTCATATATTAAACATATTTTTCTGAATTACAAAACAAAAGTTATTGATTTTATAAGATTAAATCATTTTATGAAGTTTTTTAATTAAATAACTAAATGTGTTTATTAGGTAATGCTGGTGTCAGCATGAAATGAAGTGTTTTTCTCACCAGAGCCTATCCTACCCCCAGTCACTGACTGGTGGGGTCTATGCCACGTCATATCTATAGTTTTAATTTATCACAGAAACATTTAAACAAAATAAATAGGGTTATTGCATCATGCTGATGTTAGGCCGACGTCAGCAATGGTGCTCACCCTCAGATCGATGCTCGATCCACCGATTCTGAGCGCGCCTGAATGTGTGGTTGTGGGGGTTAGAAAGAGGGCGTCGCAGGGAGCAAGATGGTGGCGGCGCCGCCCTGAAATGGTCACCGGGAACGGCGGTGCAACGACGGCGAGCGGCGGCGGTGTCGGGCTCTCGTGGGGAGGAGGATCCAGAGGGAGAGAGAGAAAGCGGAAAGGTGCTTGAGCACCGGTGGCTCACCAGGAGCATGACGGTGGTAGTGGCAAGGCGAGCACGGGAGACGCCAGAATCGAGGGAGGAAGCGGCGGCCGGAGCTCGGGAAGGCGGTGTCCTTGTCGACGATTGGGAGCTCCTCGCGTCGATTCGTTTTGCGAGGATGCTCACCGCGGCGAGGCGAAGCTTCCAGGAGCCATGGCGAGGCTCGGGGCGGCAGGATACGGCGGGGCTCAACGGCGCCAGTGAGCTCTAGAGTTAGGGTTTTCGTGCTGGACAAGAGGGGAGAGGAAATAACGTGCTAGGGTTCGTCCTTGGCGAGGCAGAGGGTTTTGTAGACGACGGCAGGTGGCGGAACGAATCCTGGCGCACCCCGGCGCGGCGGAGCTCGACATCGAGCTGCTTGCTCGATCTGTCGGCGAGGAAGACGATGGGGAAAGAGACAACGAAGGGGTACGGGCCAGTGTCGGGCCGCACTTGGGCCAGATGGGCTGCCTTTGGCTGCTCGTGAGCGATGGATAAAATAGTGAGGATGTGGGCCGTGGGCCAGATTTGTTGTTTCTTCTGTTTTTTCCTGATTCTATCCCTTTTCTAAATTCTGTTTTGTTTTTAGCCTTGAATTTGCACAAAGGATTTGAGTTTTCTTTGTAGAATTAATTTGTTCAATAATTGCAGCAATAATGAATGTATTTAAAGTCATTTTATGAACTTTTATTATATATTGTTTAGAGTTTCTTTATTTTCTTTATATAGACACTTTTCACATTACTATTTATGAGGGCCTTAAATATGAATTTAATTTTACAAAAATTCATAAAGTTATTATAGAATGTATTACTACTAACTAATGAGATTTTATTCTCATTGGTACATAATATTAGGGCAACCTTTATATTTAGTGATCCTTCATAAGTATTTGATACATAAAGTTCTAAGTACTAATAGGGTTAATATTATTCCTATGAATTTAGGGAATAGCAATATAAATAATTTATTATTACTAACTTAAGAGTTAAAGGTTTGAGATTATAAATGTCTACCAAGAATTATGGGAGTTTTAATATCTTTATATCCCTTGATAATTGTGAATAAAGATGAATGGTTAAAATATATTATCTTTCTGTTAAAGATTTTGAATAATATTACCATTTAGAATTAAGTAGTGGGATTGTTTTCTAGGCTAACTTATGAGAAGGAATTGATAAAGATAGTTCTTAAGCACCTATGATAATGATGGTTGAAAATAACAAAGATGTGCTTAAGTGATTTCATATAGGAAATATTCCTATTAACCATTGTGGACATAAGATGATAAATCAATCATTTGATATGGATATTAGGTTTGGTTATAGAATTAGGTTTGCATGTTTACCAAGAAGTCCTACCTTACATGTTTCATAATTCTTGCCTTCTACTTAAAGAATTCCTTTCCTAGATATTCTACTTCTTCATATCCATCATCATGTGTTAACATGATGAGCTTTACTTCACATAAATATTCTTATCCACCCTTTATTCTTTAAACCCATTGATAAATCCAATGAGCTTGACACTAAAGCTTTACATAATCTTCACTTATCCAGACTTGGTTATATCATCTACTCTACTGCTGATAATGTCCACTCTAACAAATGTTTACAGATACTTCCATTCATGCTCTTCCTTTATCATCCTTCACTAATATCACTTCAATAGATGTATACATCAAATCCTACTTCACCTCAAGTGCTAGTATTTCCAAAGAGGAAAATACTACTTCTTTAATCCAATGTTGCTCTAACATCATCTTAATCATACTATCTTGTCTCTACTTAACTCTAGTAACAAATACTCCAACCTCACATTATATTAATGTGACCTGTAATGGCTAACCTAGGATAACATATCTATACTAGGTTTCAATCATGTTTTATCCACCAATGTCACTTATACATGATATAAGCATTCAATCTTGGTGAGTAAGGCATGATCATTATAATTCTTTGATCTTTTATGGTTTAGGTTTCCAGTTGGCTAATCAAGGCTTCATCAATACAGTATTACAGTTGTATTGAAATTATCTTCTTAGTATCTTTATTGGATTAAGTAATGCTATTCATGGACTAAGCTTACTTAATCCAACAGGATTACTCCTTGGTATATATCTTCAGGATTCATCCTTATAATCTTCTTTATAACCATACAATTATAGGTTCCATATAATTTTTCTATCATTTCAGGAGTGAGTTGACTCCATCAATTACCATATGGATCTTATTCTATTCCAACACTCCCATCCTATAGATGACACCTAGAAGTAGCATTACTATTTACCTCTTCTTACTTCTTATCTAAAGGACTGAAGTGAATGCTATGATAAGGACAAGAGTTGATAGGTCAGGAATTGATAGGTTTAAGAATTGGTGAATCAATAGTTGATTACTCAATATTGATGAACAACAAATATAAGGATAGGATTCAATAAGGATTGATATGGAAAGAAAGATATATGGTGCATGATCTTGACTTGGTTTCTTTCCTACTCAATCACACTAAAAGGGTTAAGATTAGGTATTACCATGATACTCATGGTATAAGTAGATGAGATTAAGATAGATCAAGAATTAGTTGCTACCTTCTTATTACTTAAGTTATATTTATAACTTAGTATTCATGGGTTGTGTAATGAATACTAGGATATGATTACTTGAGGATCACATATAATCCATTAAGTCATGTATTATGGTTTAACTCTTATTACATTTGATCTATCCTTAGATCAAATCACGTTTACCCAAAAATAAGGTTTTAGCAAAGGTCATATTCAAACTTATCGCAGTAAACTTGATGATCTACTTCAATTCCATCCAGTTAAGAGAAGTTTCAATCACTTTGACAAGTTTTTTATTCAAAAGCGCGAAAATTATTCAGATTTTCTATGCATGAATGCAATGCACACATCTGTGTTCAGCTTATTTCTAAGCTCTAATTCTGGGATGTTACACTGTGGCAACTTGTTAATAGGTTAGTACCATAAAACATATAAAAACACCTCAAAGTGTGGACAAAGCAAAGCAAAGTAGATACTAAACAATTATGGAACATCAAAAATTATAGATACGTTTTCGATGTATCATCCATCTTGGGCCTCATGCTAACTCTCGTTAGGTCCAAATACTCTGGATCTTCACCTTGATGAAAAACTTTCGTATAAGAAGTCACGTCATTTTGAGTTTATGAAGGTCCCTGATAGTCAAATATACACAAAACATGGTTTTCCTCACATATAGTGTTATAACCCAATAAAATGGGGTCTTTCGGAAAATCACCAAAATCAATGTAAAACATGGAAATAATAGTAAATAAGATGCAAGTATGTTGGAATGTGTCACAATAAAATACAAAGTTCATGGATGCATATTCCATGCATCAGTATCTCTAGGCTTAACCTATGCTCGTCCTCAAGCATAAAGGTGATAAATAATCATGGACTTTGGAGTTTGTTGTGAAAATATACATAGTTATATTCATGATCCTTTCTAGTAAAATTATAACAAATTATTGATAAGCAATCACAATATGAAGTAGGAACTAACATAAACATCAATTATGCATAAGAATTGAATTACTAAGCACTACATTACTCTATCAAATTAGTATTGACAATGAAGCAAAACTTTTGTTGTGTAAGTGCAAGATATGTGTGTGATTGATAAGCAAGCTTATGTATTGAAAATTATTCTTAACTTGAGTCTTAGAATAGAATCTAAATGCCTTTGTATTTTTGACTTAGAAAGAAGTAGAAAGTCCCTTCATAGAGGGAAGCGGATATTAACACATATGCAAACATTTAACTTCCAAATAGCATTACTTAAGGGCATGCTTAGCAAATAGTTTATCGCACTAAATAACAACAAAAATCTTCCATGCTAACATTATTTAGAGTTTTGAGAGTGTCTCCCATATTTAGGCCCCATCCCCTCTTTTGTCATCTCGACCTCTCAAGGAGTTTTTACCTTTTTCATTCGTTCATTTATTTTTAGACTAGGCACTCTCTTGCAAATTTAAGATAAAGCACATTATGCATTCTCATCATTTTTAGCACGAGGGGGATTCGTTTAGCAGAAAAGATTAAGACTCAACTTCACTGCTTCTCTATATATGTAAGCATAGACAAAAGCACAAACATTAGGAATATAAATAAATAGCATATGAGAAATTTACATGGAATGGAAATGGAAGACATATATATGTAGATATGATGGACACACATATGAAAACAACTTTGACTCAAGGATCTTGGATGTACAAGAACTATACAATCAATTATTAGTATGTGAAAGTATAGCAAAAGGAAGAAATTTGACCACTAATAAACAACGCAACAATATCCATGCCATAGCCTATTTCCTATAGCACAATAAAAATCACAATGATAAATAAAAGAGGTAAATAAAAGCTAGTACTCCTGCCATCTCGAAATAGATGTCAAAGATTTTGTCTAGATTCGCATGTATCTAGACGCGTTTTAGTATATAGGTACATGCAAATTTGGACAAATCTCCATCATATATTTGGAGATGGAGGGAGTACTACATATGAATATTTTAGAATATTATACGCCGCCTGCCCCCCGCAAAAAATATGCTGCCATGTAGCCGCTCGGCCACTGCTGAACTCCACCGGCTTCCATAGCGTGCGGTAGTGCGCCTCCGTCCACTTCGTTGTCGAGCTCACCATCGATGGCTACCGCGACTGGATCGGCATGTTTCGGATGAAGGAGGAGGTCACGCACGTGTATGACCTAGCCGTGTGGCGGCATGGCTCGCCGAGATCGTACCTCAACTTCGATGATGCCGCCAACCTACAGGATGCCGAGTTCATCGCCAACCTATAAAAGACGTCCATTCTCAGCCCCGAGGATGAGCCAAAGTAGCGTTGTGCGTCGTGGCATCTCGCCTCACGCGAGACCGACGATGCCTGGAGGAAGAGGTACGCGGAGGTGCATGCCTAGGAGGTGCGTGCAGAGGAGTCCTTCTACGATGCGAGGGATGATGCAGAAGCGGAGGAGAAGAAGAAGGCCGCCATGGGCAATGCCGGTCCGTCAACAGTGAAGAAGGGCGACTTGAGCTCCGATTTTGAGTGGTATAGCGACTCTAGCTCCGAGTTGAACTTGGAGTAGTAGTTGCTATGTAGTAGTATGAAATAAATCGGTGTTTGTAGCAATGTAGTAGATGTAATCGAAGTTTCAACTATGCTTGAAACCAATGTTTGAATGTAAATTTTCTCTATTTTTGTCCATCTGCTACATAGTAGGTGCCTAAAATACATCATCTAGAAAACCAAAAACCTTCTTCGCGCCCTAAAATGCCAACATGGCCGCCCTGTAACTTTTTTGGCCTGACCTAAAATACATCATCCATTAGAGATGCTCTTATAGCCATATAGTTAGGCTTTGTATATTTGCTTTTAGGATGAGCACGATCATGATAGAAATGATTCTTTTTAATTGCTCCACAATTCTTCCTTGGAAAGTGATCCATGCACTTCTTATGTGGGAACTGAAACTTCACATTCCTATCCTTTGAATCAATGATAGAACATGTAGTTCTAAAAAAGGTCTACCAAGTATTATAGGACTAGCGTAATTACCCTCCATGTCCATGCAATTAAATCCATGGGTAAAAAAGTCATATGCAACTCAATCATAACATTATTACCTATACCTAAAGCATGTTTAGTAGAATTATCGTCAAGTAACAGATCAATGTTGTATTTTTATCATAGGACCTGTATCAAGTGATGCATATAAACTTTTTGATATTGTATAAACACTATACCCTAAATCAAGTATAGCATGTAACATAACCTTGCCAATAGTATTTTGTATCTTTGGAACCCATACACACCTAGGCTTAGGTGGTATTATAGCTTATTTGTTGTATCTATCAAATTTTTTAAGACATAATTAGCCATATGAGATCGAAAACCTACTTGATGAACATTAATAGAGGGATCGCTAGCAATTTTTTGCAAGATAGATAAATGTCCATGCAAGTTACATTTATCAAGATCAAGTAAAGGCTCGGTTATAACATCACTAAGCATTTTAATTTCCTCTACTTTCTTTTCATAATCATTTCCGTGCACTTTTACTACCATAATAGTTTCTTTTTCTTTCTCACAAGTAGATAGAGCCTCTAGTTTCATAAGAAATGGTACCAAAAGATCACTATAAGTCAACAATTCATTGCACTTTTCCACAAAAGTATTAGAGATGCTCACTTTAATAACAATAGAATTCATGCCAATAGTGTGAGGAACTTGTGGCTTTCCTATGGTCATACTTAAAAGAGTAGCTTGATTATTAGCAAGTTCAGAAATCGCCTTATCTAAATTGGTTGTTTGTTGATGCAACCGTTTAATTTCAGAGCTAATAGATGCCATAGATTTATTTAGTTCATCTAACATAGAAGCATGGCTGGCCACCTGTTCAGCATTTTTTTTTAGTTCATGTTGCTTCTCCACCATATAATCATTTATATGTAGAGTGGGTGTTGGTTTCCACCTATTTCGACTCATATTTACAAATCCATGCTACCCTAAGAGGGTTGCAGCCGAGAATTTCCTAATCGAAAATGCGTTGGAATTGAGATTACATTTCTCTTGCATGTGGTTGCAACTAAGAAAATTTTGGTTGCGGCATGGGTCTCAGGCTCTCTGCTGAGATTTTTTCCCAGCTATTCGGGTTGCAACTGATATTTTTACTAAAATTTTATTTAACTGCACATGAGTTCCAAGGGAAATATAGTACTAAAATCTTCTACTCCCTCCGTTTAGAAATATAAAATGTTTTAGGTTTATGAATAAGATGTATCTAGACACCTTTTAGTGTCTAGATTTGTTTGAACCTATACACTAAAAGGTGTCTAGATACATCTCCTTCACAAATCTAAAACATCTTATATTTCTAAACGGAGAGAGTAGTTGCCAATGGTTTGTAACTGAGATTTTACTCGGAGTTATCTCGTTGCATATGGGCTGTAACTGAACTCTTTTCTATTTGCACATTTGTTACAACTAAGATTTTCCCAAGTTGCAGGTTGGTTGCAGATGATTTAAAAAAAATTACGCACTACCAATTCTATTGTGTCACCCAATTGAAAAATTCTATAGTCAATTTTTGCTGCTCGTTCCTGTCTTCACATTTGCAAAGAAAAAGTCCGCTTGCAGATCCTAGTATCAACACTATACTTAAAGCCCACCAACTAGAAGGCCCGAACTGATCCAGAAGAGGCCCCACTACAAAATATTGTGAGCATGCGACTGAGAACTAGTCAGGTCGATCTGGTCGGAGCTAAAGAAAATAGGCTTATCTAAAAAAAAGGCTGAAAAACAACATTCGACTGAGAGCTAGTCACGTCCATAAAATATTTCAAGGAACAAATTCATACTTCCTTCATTTAAAAATATAAAATGTTTTATTAGATTTATAAATTAAATGTATCTAAACACCTTTTAGTACGTAGATTTATTTAAACCTATATATTAAAAAATGTTTAGATATAATTGTTTTACTAATCTAAAACATCTTATATTTCCAAAACGGAGGAAGTAATATTCTAGATGAGGGGGAGTATATTCTAGATAGTCTTGCCACATTGGAAAAACTCCAGATCTGCAAGGGGGGGCGTGTAGGCCGAGCTTGCCGAATAGACAGCCGACGGCGTTCACTTCCATTCCACCTTGTGAGCGATGTCAGGAGAAAGCGCAACAGTCTGCAGAATGTTTTTTTTTTGCACAACGGAACGCCCCAGAAGGGGCTGGAGCCTTTCATTAATTATCTCAGAGGGTGTACAAGGAAAATACAGAAGACCCCATCAAAACAGCAAATAACGCATGGGTCCCTCACATTTGTAGATAGGACCTTGCTAAAAAATCGATCCTTGCAATCTAGTCCTATCTCTTTCCCGCTGTGGAGCAGAGGAAGCCGAGCGCTGCAGCCGAGGTCGGAGGAGGGGACGAGACCACTTGTCTCCGGCCCACTGAAATCCTCAGCGCCCAACTCCGAAGGGGGCCTCCGAGTGGAGGTTGACTTAGTGTCGGAGCTCACCGGCTTCGAATAGGCCGCATCGGCCATGAGGATCGGCGTCTTCATGGGCGCCGTTGAAGTGCTCCAGAGAGGATAGGCTCCTGCGCTCCTATGCCGACCTGGCCAGAAGCTGGCTCCACTCCCTTGTTCCCCCATCCCCACCGCGGAGATCAAAGAGAAGAGGGGAAGCAGAGCAAGCAGCGAATCCAGAGCGGCAGTGGCGCGCCAGCATCGAAGCAGAGAAAACGGCTCACCTTCGAACCCTAGGAACCTGCCACGGACCAGGGGAGGTGGGCGTAGATGATGGCGATGACGACGAGCCGGGGCAAAGCACCGCTTATTGAAAGAGGCTCCACCAGATCTGCCTTCAAAGCCGAGCTTACACCATGGGAGCTTCTTTGTCAGCAGTGGTGGTGACCGTCTAGCACCGCGGCGGAGCACCAGACCAGCACGCCTCTGAAGGAAGGGAGGACGGCCTTATTGTCGGAGATGCCATACTCCAGCCTTCTCCCAAGCCACTGCTTTTGCCACCAAAGCAGGGCAGCGAGGACGGCGGGGCCATGGACGCACCGAGCTCGGCCGATGGAGCTCGGCGGCCTACTCCCAGACGGCACTAGGGCACAAGATCTACAAAAACTAAACCTAGATCCTACTCTACTGAAGCCAGCGCCTTTCTTCAGCCTCCACCGGCCGGCATCGCCGCCGGAGGGAGCATCAGATTGGCCTGGAGGCGGTGGGTCGACTCTCAAGGGGAGGAAGGGTGTGGAAGACGCGAGAGGAGGGAGGAGTGGGCACCGCAGAATGTCAACTAGGTTCAGAAAAGAACAGGGATGCAGAGGGGGCTTAAGGCGATCGGTGAGAGCCTCTGCAACACTCATAGATCTCATAGCTCGCATGTCAACGGCAGAATTCGTATTGGCATCTCCGCACTACAAAACGCGCTCGCTTGGCGTAGGCTAAAATGCCTTCGGCGTAGCCTTCTCGGCGAAGGTGTCCCTCGGCGAAGCACACACAAGTCGTCGGCGTATCGAAATATCATCGGCGTACGCTGCGCCGACGGCTTTGCCCTCAGCGTAGCGGCCATCGGCACAGCCTGTCGTTCGGTTGCAAAAACATTTTTTAAAAAAAAAATTATTTTTTATATTTTCTTTTATTTATCTTTTCCTCAATTTCTTTTATCTTTGAATTCTTTGACTCATTAATCTCTCACTTTGAACATTTTTAACACTAGCTACACTTAATATTTTTTAAATTTGCAGTCTTGGTCAAACTTCCCAGACGGTCACTCATCCTAAAACTACTCCAGCTCCAGCACGCTTAACTTTCTCGTTTCTTAAAAATCTATTTCCGCAAAGTAATTCATACATTGTTGTCAATACTATGACATTAATCTTATTAACTCTTATATCATCATGTCACATGTTTGTATTTTTTGAAATTACAAACAACTATTTAAGTAAATATTAATGAATAAGTAAAAATATTATTAAATTCAAATAAAAATATAATATTTTTACTTTTTTGTATTTTCTATTTAATATGGAATAATTAATATCTTTAAATCTGTAAATCGAAATTCGACAAATAATATGTCTAAATTGATCAGAAAAATGAGAGGAATCCAAATATGATATCCACATCAACTAATAACAAACCCTCCATTTTTGAATTAGCTATTTGGTGGTTGTTTTAGAAAATCCCTTTTTTGCGTTCGGGAAATGAAAAATGGATTTTTGGTGCGATGAAAAGGAAAACTTGCATTGGATATTTGATAAAATAGCATATTGTGAACCTAAAAATGATTTTTGTAAAAAAACATGAGTATCGGATCATGTACCTGTAGCTCATATCTGAACCACTTCCTATCGATTCGGCAGGAATTTATCTTTTTTACCAGAGGTGGACGGAAAGGTTTCAGATCCCCTGTTGGGACATTGTCCATATAAGGTGGTCTAGTGTTTTTTTTAAATATGGTGGTAGCATTTTGAATTATCCATTTGGTGGTTGCTTAACAAAACCGTCTGTTTTTTGTGCTCGGAAAATAGGAAATGGCTTTTTGGTGCGATGAAAAGGAAAACTTTCTCCTGCAACATTTTTCGCCATCCCATGGTGCACGTGTATGCACAATATGGGCACATTATCACAAACTATGCCTTGATTCTAGCCATAACATTGGTCATTTGACCGAAAGCCAAGAAACCTCGAATGAGATAGGTCATTTGTGAAGGTTTTTTTGAGACATAATCAATATACCAAGTTTGATATTTTTCCTTCTAACCATGTCACATAATATAACACCACGCGAAGGTTTTGCATTGTTTTGATCGTTTTTGAATTTTTTATGTCTGTTTTAAACTATCGTCAAACTTTGTCGAACAGCGGGCATGAAGATTCTTAGCTCGGGGCCGAGCCTCGCTAAACTTGCATTGGATCTTTTATAAAGTAGCATATTGTGAACCTAAAAATTATTTTTGTAAAAAAACATAAGCATCGGATCATGTACCTGTAGTTCATATCTGACCCACTTTCTACCGATTCGGCAGGAATTTGTCTTTTTACCAGAGGTGGACGGAAAGGTTTCAGATCCCCCTGTTAGGACATTGTACATATAATGTGGTCTAGTATTTTTGTAAAATGTGGTGGTAGTATTTTTAATTAGCCATTTGGTGGTTGTTTCGCAAAACCGTCCGTTTTTGTGCTCGAAAAATAGGAAATGGCTTTTTGGCGCGATGAAAAGGAAAACTTTCTTATGCAACATTGTTCGCCATCCCATGATGCACGTGTATGCACAATATGGGCACATTATCACAAACTATGTATTGATTCTAGCCATAACATTGTGAAAGGATAGAGATGTCGCCTAGAGGGGTGAATAGACAATTTCAAAACTATTACGGTTTTGGCTTGATAAAATGTGGAATTAAACTAATGTTTATTTTACAAGCACAAACCTAATTACACTAGACTCAACTAAGTGCACCAATAACAAATTAAGCTAAGCAAGATAGCACAAGATAAATATACCACAAGTGATAAGCAAGATATAAGTACTTCAAGCTCGATGGCTACCACAAGGAAAGTAAGCTCAGATATAGAGATAACTGAGGCACACGGAGAAGAATATGTATTCCCGTGTTCACCACCTTTGGGAAGGGGGATACGTCACGTTGGAGAGGTGTGAGGTTCCACGAAGGATTCCTCACGCGCCACAAAGGCTCACATTCTTCTCCGAGTCTATCCCACGAAGGAATAGGCCATTTCCTTATGGCTAGATTTTTTCCACTCCGGAGATGGAAAGCTCCACAACCACTTCACAAGATCCACGAAGAAGAAGCCCGGGTCTCTTCACAATATTCCATGAAGAGGACACCGCGGTACCAACCGCCAAGCCAACTAGGAGGTCACCCTCCAAGAGTAACAAGCTCACAGTCTCTCACTCGAACAAATCGTAATGGAGAGCTCAACACTTATGCAAGAATGCAAAGCAAGAACACCAAGGGTGCTCAAATCCTTCACTCTCAAATCCCACCAAAGCAACAAGTTCTAGGGAGGAATTAGAGAGGAAGAACAATGGTGGAAACCAACAAATGACTCCAAGATGTAGATCCAATGGGTTCCCCTCACTTAGAGGAGGAATTGATTCGTGGGGATTGTAGATCTAGATCTCCTCTTCCAAAGTCCTCAAAAAGATACAAGAATCATAGGAGGGAAGGGAGAGGAAGAAATCTCAAAGAGGTCAACAATGGAGGTCAAAAACGTGCTCAAGAGCCTTAGAACTTTGGGGAAGAAGCCCCATTTTATATCCCTTCAAAGGGGATGACCGTAGGAAGCAAGATGCGTTGGGCGAACATGTTCCGGTGACGAAACCGGCGCCACCGGATCATCCACCGGAATTTCCGGTCAAAATCGGAAGTTCTCGTAAAAACCGAAACAACATACAGAAAAGTTTGTCGGCGGATTGCCGGAAATTTCCGGCGGTCGCCGGAATTTCCGGTCACAGACTCGGTCCGCCGGAATTCCCGCCGGAATTACGCTGGAACCAAACAGGGCACACAAAAACGACGATAACTTTTGCGTCTGGACTCCGATTTCGATGATCTTGGACTTGTTTTGACAAGGACAACAAGCCCTACAAGATGGTGCAGAGAAAAATCATAGTCCCGAAAGAAGGATAGAACCAAATAAAGAAAGGTAAGAAGCCTCCATACACGAAGAACCGATAAAACCTTCAAACTCGAAAACGCCATAGAAGATGCATACGAATTCCGTTTTCGATGAACTTGGGCTTGTTGAAGAGCTAGAAACAAGCTCAAGAACCTCACATGGAGAAACACCAAGAAGCAACAAAATAGGAAGATGCAAAGTATGCAAAGGATTGAGCTCCCTATGACGATGTGATCAAGTTACCCAACCGAAAGCCCCTCTTAATAGTGCGGCTATGTATCCTATAACCCGGTCTCCCAACAACCACCTTGAGACCGGTAAAATGAAAACCTAGCAAGGCCATACCTTTGCCTTGCGCATCCCGCTTGATCTTTATGACACACTTCACTCTCCATCCAAGCCGGAATGCATCACTTGATCATTGTTGCTTCGTGAAGGCTCCTTGAACTTACCCTTCTCAAACTTGATGACGATCACCACTTGATGTCATCCTCTCATGGGATATATAAGATCTTCACTTTTGAAGCATAACCATGGAAATATACCTATCCAATATAGAAAACGCAAAGGCACATATATAATGGGTTAGTTCATGATACATAATTGACAAGGCTTACCATACCACAAGATCATGTGGTACATTCTTTATGCTTCATGTGTTGACCAACTTGAAATCACTCTTTACTCTTTGTATAGGTCAACCATGTATCTTATCATGCTCCATCTCAATATATTGAGGTATATAAAAAACTCTTAATTTGATTACATGCTCTAAATCTTAGTCAATCATAGATCAACTAATGAGGCTATCATGACACCGTCTTAGAGCTATATCTTGAATTCTTCTATTGAGATCACACTCTCAAGATCTTGATCATTTCATATTCTTCTCTTCAACTCGATGATCTTGATGCCAATACTCAAGGTATATCTTTATCTTCATGGCATCCATACTTGAATCCAACACATAGACTACAAGCATGACCTATGGAATATTCCTTCATATAAAAAATCAATGAAAACATTAGTCCATAGGGATTGTCACCAAACACCAAAATCACACATAGGGGCAATTACTCTTTCAATCTCCCCCATTTTGGTAATTGATGACAATCACAACAAGAGGGTTTATATAATGAATATTAGAAACAAGTACGCAGCTTATCCGAGAATAAGTTGTGTACAATAGGTTGCATTTGATATGTTCAAGTAACACAAAGCTACTAGAACATATCAAAACTGATTCTACTTACACAAACTACAACTAATGTAAGATATGTGAGTAGAACCAACATATATAGAGCAAACTCCCCCATAATATATGCATGTGTGATGAACTTGAATTTCATTGCATACATTATCAATAATAAACTTTGGGAGAGTTTACACTATATATACAACCATGCAAAACCTAATAAAGATGAAATGCATGAAAGGCAAACACTTAAGAACAAACCAATCTTAAGTATAAAACCATTTCCCTTAAACCCTCTAAACTTCTCCCCCATTGACAACAAGTGCCAAAATGGATGACAAAGATAGAAGGCCAACATAGTATGAGTTCATCCCAAGGTGTGCATTTCTCATAATTTGAGTGAAATCAAATGCACGTATCCAATGATGAATATTTGGAGGAAATCAAGCTATATTGAGGATCAAAGATTGCTATAAGGATAAAACAGTGAAGAAACTTCAACGAATAAAGCAAGCAATCCAATGATCCAAAAAAATAAATGGACAAATAATGCTCTAAATGAAATAAGGAAGCTCCCCAAGGTTCGTGCATAAATTTTAATTACTGTATTTGAATACAATATGCACAAACATGGAATCCTCACTCTCTCTATATTATTTAGAACACAACCAAGATACAAGGAGTAGATATAAATAAATACACTTGTAAAGACAAGCTTAAGTGCATATATAGCCCATGGCTCTATTTCTCTTATGGTATATCAATGAACTTCACCAAAGAAAAAATGAAAACCTCAAAAACATCACAACTAACACTAAGGGAACAAATGCTAGTTGGGATACTTTGAGAAAGGCAACAAGTAGCAAAAGGAAGGATTCAAAGTAATTTCAACAATATTGCACATGAGAGTACCTTAAGGAATTGATATGCAATAAATTGCTAGAAGGCATATTTGGAATTGGTGAATCATGAACATGATTTTATATACTCCCCATTATATGCATCATCTCAAATTACTCACATAAGCAATAAGGGTAAATAAGTCTTTCAAAGATCCTTGCAAGAACCGCAACATTTACAAACGGATAAATTCATGCGAAGATGCAACCTACAAGAGATTGGATGAATGAATAGTATGCATGAATAAGATACTTGTTACTGAGATAGAAATGGTATGATGTAGTAGATAAGAATTTTTCGATCATCCTAGCTTGGCTCCAATTATCATGTCGTGACAACACTTTACTTATAGACGAGACAAGAATCCAATGCATCTCCAATGTACTTAAAACAACATTCAAGTACATCTTGGTCCCCAAACTTATTGGGTCCAAAGTGGTTAGACTAACCACAACACATAGGACACACTCCATAAAAATATGTACATATTTAGAGATGAAATTTGAATTTCATGCAAATCTTAGCCGTTTAAGGATTTGATGGACTATACCCTATATATTAGATCAAAGAAAGCAAACACATGGAGACTTTCAATATCCAAAGAAGATATAATTTGGAAAAACACCAAAATATTTAAGAAGGCATACAAGGTGTGACAAAACACATTTGTTGGCCAAACTATATCAAAGAATCAAATCAACACAATATTTTTTCAACAAAGTTCAACCAATGAACTAAGCAAAAACTATTGAGCAAAAATATGAAATAAAAACAAAAATACTCAACGATTTATCTCATTCAAGCAAATAAAATAGAGAAGAAAGAATGAGATAACAAACTCCCAAAAGAGAAAGGTTTCAACAAATAAACCAAACACTTAACACTTTTCACAATGGCACAAGGTTTCGAGAAGAAAAGGTTTGTCTTCCACTAAAACACATTTTATAATAATCAAAAACATCATCAAAGAGAAGTTAAAAAACCAAGGAAGAAAATGGGAGCCACAACAATTTTTTGTAAAGAAAATAAGGCAATCAGAGGTGAAATCCAAGGTGAAGATGATCTATAAATGCTACCACACAGAAGTATATCAATTGTCGAAGACAATGAGTGTATTGGAATTGATTTCCGATGGTATATTGCACGGATATTAAAGATAAATCTTCACAAAAAAACATAGGATAGGAACAAAAAGATTAAGCACTATGCAAAGATAGATATTCTTGATAGCTTCAATCTAGTCACATAATCATGCAAAGCACTGATTAGAATAACTTGAAGCAAATGGTCTCCCAAAAAGATATAGAGATATGTATTTGAGGAAGACCGAATTAAAATTTTATTGCTCAAACAAAGACCAAAAAAGACGAGCAATAAAATCTTCTAACAAAAATAGGACCTTGTTTGAGCCAACATGCCACCTAGAAACAAGATAATCAACAATATAAACTCTAACTGGCACTACCTCATGTGTTCACATTTCCTAGGATTGTGATATGCAAAAGTAGCATATTACTCCCCCATAATGTGTTATTCATTTTTTCTTAATAAGAGGCAAAGCAACCTCAACTAGAGAGAATTAATTGACATTTAGAATTTTAATTTCTCATGAGTATGACACACCACATAGTGACTAGATAAGCTTGCGGTATCAATACTGAGTGGTAGTACTCATGTTCACACATTTTAAGGTTTGAGAGATGCGAGGCATTTCACTCCCCCAAAATGGTATGTTCCATTAACCACTCGAAAAGAGCCAAATAATATACCATCAAGGTGCATTAGAGGCTCCAAGCAAAACACACGAGTAAATGATGTGCCAAACACCTATACATACTTGAATACACAAAATAATCAAGCATGAGGTACACCAAATACAAACACATACTTGGTACAAAACCAAAACATGTAAAGGGGGCAAGTAACATAAAAAATAAATGAGTTAAGTATAAGTTACCGCGAAGAGGCACATTGGATATAAGATAGGGAGATGATAATACTTATGACTTGGCTTGATAAAATATAATATATGAAGATCACTTAATTCTTCATGAGTTAGCCAAGTCTCCAATTCCCTCCATAAACACCTATTGATCAAGTTTGAGCTTGTTGGTCCCCAACAAAGTTGGGTCCTAAGAGGTTAGTCACAATAGGCTTGGCAACCCAAATGGTTCTTTTCTTGACACCACTTTTAGTTCCAACAAACTTGGCAAACACATTTCCATCCTTATCCTTCCTAAGAGAATAATCATCATCAATAATGATAGGGTTAGATAAGGTACTGTTTGAACATGAAGAGGCAAAGTGCCCCTTCACATGACATATGTAGCAACAAGTGCTCCCCTTTCTCTTCTTCCTTGATTTCTTGGCTTGGGGAGCATTATCTTGATTCTTCTTCGGAAGTGGCCTAACTTCAACTTGGGCTTGACCTTGTACTTGTGGCTGCTTCCCTTGTTGCTTCTGACTCAATTGCTTTTTCTTCAATGGACAAGATCTTACATGATGTCCTTCAACCTTGAACTTGAAGCAAATAATCTTGGCCGAATTATTGACTTGGTTTTGGCCCTTATTATTGTTTCTCTTGGACTTGTTCTTGTTATTGGAGTTGAATCCAAGTCCACTTTTATCATTAGGGGATTTTTGCACACTCAAAATATTATCGAGTGTGGATTTCCCTTCATGACTCTTTTCCAAGTCATTCCTCAATGAAGTGACTTGGGCCTTGATCTCTTTGATTTCCTCTACATGGTTAGTAGAAATACAAGTACTTGAGTAAGTAGAAGCTTCATTGTTAGAGCAACAAGGCAAAGCAAGTAATCCAAAATAAGGTTTATCAATAGTATGGCTAGATGGATTACTAGGACTAGCACATGGCAAAATAGCATTTTGAGTAGAAGTTGTGCTAATGTCCAAGAGAGGCTCACAAGATGTTACATTGGTAATACTTGCCTCACGAGCTAACATTAGCCCATCATGGGAGATTAGAAGATCATTATGAGAGCCCGAGAGCTTTTCATGACTTTCTTCCAATTTTCTATACTTGCTAGTTAGCAACTAAAGTTGAGCCCTTAGCTCAACGTTCTCCTTTAGGGTAGATGCTTCACAAGAAGTAGAGTTAGTAGCACAAGCATCATTAATAGAATTTTCCTTTTCAAGATTATAAGATTTAATTTTTTGTGTGAGGAGACAATTAGTGTGCTTATCCTTGGCAAGCTCTTGCTTAAGGAGATTAAATCTTCGACTCCCATCATCAAGTTGGAAATCCAACTCCTCTATGGTTCCCATTTGTTTAGTTATGGTGTCCATAACATGTTTGAGACAAGTAACGGCCTTATTATTACCACGAAGAGAGGTACACAAAAAAGTCAACTCAAGCAAGAGAGCACTAGTATCCTCATCAATGTCATAATCACTATCATCATTATAATTACTATTATATTTAGAAGATATATTGGGATCCAAAGTAGGAGATACCTTTGATCCTCTTGCCATAAGGCACATGTGAGCACGGGAGGATGAAGATGAGGATATTATTGAATCTTCATTCATGATCATGTCTTGCTCCATAGAATGTTTGATTTCCTCTACATTGTTAGATAAACAACTAGATGAAATATAAGCATTTTGTTCATGGGAACAAGGCAAATCAAGCATATCATCACCACTAGTACTCAAATAATTTCTAGATGATATACAAGGACTAGCAACAAAAGGGGATATAACATTATTGTTGCAAGAAGTGCTTAAGTCCAAAGAAGAAACATTGCAATGGGATAGAGATGAAGGATCATCATTAGCGAGCACAATATCAACATTGCAATTCCCAACACCACTCACCATATATTTACCTTGTGTCTTGCCACATGTTGGTGAAGTGGGTGAGGATGAGAACTCATCGCGGCCGGAGGTGGAAGCAACTTGGAGCTCTTCATGATGTGAAGGAAAAGAGATCTCCTCAGAGAAACCACCGACAATATTAGAAATGGAACCACCAAATATTTCTTTAAGCTTGGTCCACTTCTCATGAGATGACTTGCGCTTTACAATCGTCAAGAACAAATTAACTGTGCGGCTCAAAGAGAAAATAATCTCATTAGATACTTGAGCTTCGAGATGTAAATTTTTCTCATCCGCTAAAGATAGATTTTGAGGATCCATCAGAGGAGAAAAACCTATATATATAAATCGCTCAATATTTGGACACAAGGTCCTAAGATTACAAAGCAAGCAATTTCTCCACAAAGCATAATTTATGCCATCAAAGATAATTGTGTCATTGTGCACTATACTCCTAGCCGACATATTTACACTCTAGGCGGTGAATCCTAAACAAGGAGAGACCTTGCTCTGATACCAATTGAAAGGATAGAGATATCGCCTAGAGGGGGTGAATAGGCAATTTCAAAACTATTACGGTTTTGGCTTGATAGAATGCGGAATTAAACTAACGTTTATTTTATAAGGACAAAACTAATTACATTAGGTTCAACTAAGTGCACCAACAACAAATTAAGCTAATCAAGATAGCACAAGATAAATATACCACAAGTGATAAGCAAGATATAAGTACGTCAAGCTCGATGGCTATCACAAGGAAAGTAAGCTCGGATATAGATATAACCGAGACACGCGGAGACGAAGATGTATTCCCGTGTTCACCACCTTTCCAAAGGGGGTTACGTCACGTTGGAGAGGTGTGAGGTTCCACGAAGGATTCCTCACGCGCCACAAAGGCTCACCTTCTTCTCTGAGTCTATCCCACGAAGGAATAGGCCCTTTCCTTATGGCTAGCTTTTCCTCCACTCCGGAGATGGCAAGCTCCACAACCACTTCACAAGCTCCACAAGGAGAAGCCCGGGTCTCTTCACAATCTTCCACGAAGAGGACACCGCGGTACCAACCGCCAAGCTAACTAGGAGGTCACACTCCAAGAGTAACAAGCTCACGGTCTCTCACTCGAACAAATCGTAATGGAGAGCTCAACACTTATGCAAGAATTCAAAGCAAGAATACCAAGGGTGCTCAAATCCTTCACTCTCAAATCCCACCAAAGCAACAAGTTCTAGGGAGGAATTAGAGAGGAAGAACAATGGTGGAAACCACCAAATGACTCCAAGATCTAGATCCAATGGGTTCCCCTCACTTAGAGGAGGAATTGATTGGTGGGGATTGTAGATCTAGATCTCCTCTTCCAAAGCCCTCAAAAAGATGCATGAATAATAGGAGGGAAGGGAGAGGAAGAAAGCTTAAAGAGGTCAACAATGGAGGTCAAAAACGTGCTCAAGAGCCTTAGAACTTTGGGGAAGAAGCCCCCCTTTTATACCCCTTCAAGGGGGATGACCATTGGAAGCAAGCTGCGCTGGGCGAACATGTTCCGGCGACGAAACCGGTGCCACCGGATCATCCGCCGGAATTTCCGATCAAAACCAGAAGTTTCGGTACAAACCGAAACAGCATACAGAACAGTTTTTCGGTGGATTGCCAGAAATTTCCGGCGGTCGACGGAATTTCCTTCCACAGACTCGGTCCGCTGGAATTCCCGCCGGAATTCCGCTGGAACCAGACAGGGCACAAAAAAACGGCGATAACTTTTGTGTCCGGACTCCGATTTCGATGATCTTGGGCTTGTTTTGACGAGGACAACAAGCCCTACAAGATGGTGCAGAGAAACATCATAGTACCGAAATAAGGATAGAACCAAATAAAGAAAGGTAAGAAGCCTCCCTACACGAAGAACCGATAAAACCTTCAAACTCGAAAACGCCATAGAAGATGCATACAAATTCCGTTTTCGATGAACTTGGGCTTGTTGAAGATCTAGAAGCAAGCTAAAGAACCTCACATGGAGAAACACCAAGAAGCAACAAAATAGGAAGATGCAAAGTATGTAGGAGATATGCCCTAGAGGCAATAATAAATGTAGTTATTATTATATCTTTGTGTTTATGATAATTGTTTGCATTCATGCTATAATAGTATTAACAAGGAAACATTGATACTTGTGTGATTTGTAAACTTAATTTGAAGTCCCTAGTATAGCCTCTATACATCACTAGCTTGTTAGTTGATAAATGATTGTGGTTTCCCTATCATGAACATTGAGATGTTATCAACAACAAGATCATATCATTAGGAGAATGATATGGTGGACATACTCCTATAGATAAGCGTAGCATAAAGATCAAGTCATTTCAATAGTTCAATTGCTATATGCTTTCTGATACATAGTAACCTAATTCCTTCGACCATGAGATCATGCATATCACCTTTACCGGATGGATTCTTTGATGACATCAAACACCACACCGTAACTGGGTGGATATAAAGGTGGCATTGAGTGTTTGAAAAGTATTGGTTGAGACACATGGATCAAGAGTGGGATTTGTCCATCCATATGACGGATAGATATACTCTGGGCCCTCTCGGTGGAATGTCATCCAATTAGCTTGCAAGCATGTGACTGGATCACAAGGGATCACATATCACAGGAACGAGAAAAGAGTACTTATCGGTAACGAGGTTGAACTAGGTATGCAGAGATACCGACGATCATAACCTCGGATAAGTAAACTATCGTGAGACAAAGGGAAATTGGTATCGTATGTAAGTGGTTCATTCGATCGCAGAGTAATCGTAGAAATATGTGGGATCCATATGAATTTCCAGATTCCTCTGTTGGTTATTGTTCGGAGAAGTGTCTCGATCATGTCCGCATAATTCACGAACCGTAGGGAGACACACTTAAGGATTCGACGTTGTTTGAGTAGTTATGGTAGTATGAGAAAGAGACCGAATGTTGTTCGGAGTCTCGGATGGGATCCGGGATATCACGAGGTGATCCGTAATGGTCCGGAGAATAAGATTCATATAAGGAAAGTCCCGTTTCGGAGTTCGGGAATGATTCCGGTGTTTTCATCGGGAATGTTCTAGAAGGTTCCGGAATGTCCGGCACTCCGGAGGGGAAGGGGTACATGAGTGTGTCATTGCAAGTTGGAATGATTGCATCATGTACTAAGTGTATTCGATGTCCAAAATAAAGGGTTTATTCAAATCCTAAATTGAAAAGTCAAACGGCTAGTTTGAAAGTCAAACGGCAAGTTTTGGAAAGTGGAAAAGAGGAGGGAGTGTGAAACCGAGTTGGGGAGGGAATCCTCCTCCCCAAGCCGGCGCACCACCCAAGCCGAGTTGGGGAGGGACTCCCCTCCCTCCCCTTGGCCGCCGGCCCCTCCACCTATATAAGGAGGGGCAGGGCTCCCTCCTCTAGACACACAAGTCCCTCACCTCAAACCCTAGAAGCCGCAGCCCTCCATAGCCGCCGCCACCACCTAGGGTTTTGCCCTATCCGCCGACTTGGGGTCCCCGGAACCCTGGCCGCCGGCTCTAGCCCCTCCTCCTTGGTGTGTCTAAACCCTAGGTCGCCGAGGATCTCTCTCATACTCCACCATACTCGCTCCGGCTTAAGGAGAAGCCCTGCGAGATCTCCCCTCTACTTCCGGTACCACGCCGTTGTGCTGCCGAAATCTTGAGGAGAGTGCTACAACCTCCGCTGCCTGCTGGAACAAGGGAGAGGAAGGTCTTCGTCGAGTACCGAACGTGTGACCGACTGCGGGAGCGCTGCCGGAACGCAGCGCCAGAAGGATCGTCTACGCGATCTTGAGATCGGGAAGAGTACGACTACATCACCCACGAGAATCCTCTCTCGTTAAACACTTTGGAATCTTCGAGGGTAAGTTATTCCATCGACTCGTTTCTACAATCTAGTAGATAGATCTTGGCTTGTTTGTTTGTATGCGATAGAAAATTTTTGTTTTCCATGCTACGAAACCCTACAGTGGTATCAGAGCCGTGTCTATATGTAGATCTGTTGCACGAGTAGAACACAATGGTCATTGTGGGCGTTGATGCTTTTATTGTCGATTGCTTCTTGTGTACTTTGCATCTTGTGGTATGTTGGGATGAAGCGGCCCGGGCTAACCTTACATGACATCGTTCATGAGACTTGCTCCATGCTTGACATGCAACTTGTATTGCATAAGTGGCTTTGCGGGTGCCTGTTTCTCCTAGCATAGTTAAGATCCAATTTACAACGGGTGATTAACAATACTAGTATCAATGTTGTGGTTCATGTTCGTAAGTTAGAGCGACACTTATTGAAAGCCCCAAACCACGTAAAACATGCAAAGAAAGTAGAGGCGTCTAACTTTGTTTTGCAGGGGTGTGCAGTGATGTGATATGGCCATGATTGTGATTATATTTGATGTATGCAATGTTCCTTATTGTAAGTTGGCAACCGACAGGAGCCATATGGTTGTCTTTAATTTATGTTAAGACCCGCGTGTCTATTCAAAGTAGTTGTAATAGTTGAAGCCGGTAGACGACAACCATGGAGAGGCGTCATTGACCTTGATGCAATGCCAGTGATGATGGAGATCATGTTCGTGCTAGAAGATGGAGATCGGAAGCACAAAGAAGAAAGGCCATATCATATCACATATTATGAATTGCATGTGATGTTAATCCTTTATGCATCTTGTATTGCTTAGTAGACGACGGTAGCATTATAAGATGATCCCTCATGCACATGAATTTCAAGTCATAAAGTGTTCACCCTTAGTTAGCACCGTTGCTAAAGCTTGTTGTTTCGAAGCACCACGTGATGATCGGGTGTGTTAGATTCCGCAAGTGTATACAACGTGAGCAAGCCAGATTTGCTCATGCGGAAACTAAGGTTTGATCTTGACGAGCCTAGCATGTACAGACATGGTCTCGGAACACGGATCACCGAAAGGTAAAGCATGAATCATATAGTAGATATGATGAACATGTCGATTGTTCGCCATTGAAACTATATCAACTCTCGTGATGATCGGTGTTGATGTAGTGGATTTGGTTCGTGTGATCACTAAAACAATGTGAGGGATGTTGTTTTGAGTGGGAGTTCACCTAGATTAACTTTATTAATTAATTTGAACTCAATTTGTCATAAACTTAGTCTAAACTATTGCAAATATGTTGTAGATCAATGGCAGCCCCTACCATCAATTTTAATGCGTTCCTAGAGAAAGAAAAGTTGAAAAACAATGGAAGCAACTTCGCGGATTGGTTCCGCAATTTGAGGATTGTCCTCACAGCTGGTAATTTGAACTATGTGCTGGATGCACCGCTGGGTGACCCACCTGCAGCTGATGCTTCCGATGAAGTAAAGAATGTTTACCTCGCGCGGAAGAATCAATACTCCATAGTTTAGTGTGCTATCTTGTATGGTTTGGAATCGGAGCTTTAGAAAAGGTTTGAAGATTCAGACCCATATGATATTGTCGAGGATCTCAAATTGATTTTTGAGACTCATGCGGCAATTGAAATCTATGAGGCTTCTGAAAAGTTCTTTAACTGCAAGATGGAAGAGGGCAGCTCCGTCAGTGAGCATGTGCTTAAGATGTCTGGGCATGCAAACAAACTTAAAAGCTTGGGTATAGTGATTCCTAATGCTTTGGGGATTTACCGTGTCCTCCAATCACTACCACCAAGTTACAAGAACTTTGTGATGAACTACAACATGTAGAACATGAACAAGACGTTGCCAGAACTCTTTGCCATGTTGAAATCTGCAGAAGTGGATATCAAGAAAGAGCACCAAGTGTTGTTGGTCAATAAGACCACCAAATTCAAGAAAGGCAAGTCTAAGCAGAAGGGAGACTTCAAGAAGGGTGGTAAGAAAGTTACCACGCCGAAGAAGAAAACCAAGGCTGGACCTAAGCCTGATACTGAGTGCTTTTACTGCAAGGGAGAAGGTAACTGGAAGCGGAATTGCCCAAAGTACTTGGCGGATTTGAAGAACGGCAACATCAAGAAGAAAGGTATATCTGATATACATGTTATTGATGTGTATCTCACTAGTACTCGTAGTAGTGCCTGGGTATTTGATACTGGTTCGGTTGCTCATATTTGTAACTCGAAACAGGTGCTGCAGAATAAACGGAAGCTAGCTAAGAACGAGGTGACGATGCGCGTGGGAAATGGATCAAAGGTTGATGTGATCGCGGTCGGCACGCTACCCCTTCATCTACCATCGGGATTAGTTTTTAAATAATTGTTATTTGGTGCCTGCGTTAAGCATGAACATTATATCAGGATCTTGTTTATTGCGAGACGGTTACTTGTTTAAGTCCGAGAATAATGGTTGTTCGATTTATATGAGTAATATGTTTTATGCACATGCACCTTTGATAGATGGTCTATTCTTATTGAATCTCGATAGTGGAAATACACATATCAACAACATTGAGGCTAAACGTTTGAAATCAAGCGATAATTCGACCTATATGTGGCACTGTCGTCTTGGTCACATTGGAGTGAAACGTATGAAGAAACTCCATTCCGATGGACTTCTTGAATCACTTGATTTTGAATCACTTGAAAGATGCGAAGCATGTCTGATGGGAAAAATGACTAAGACTCCATTTTCTGGTATGATGGAGCGAGCTACAGACTTATTGGAAATCATACATACCGATGTATGTGGTCCAATGAGTGTAGCATCGCGCGGTGGTTATCGTTATGTTCTTACCTTCACGGATGACTTGAGTAGATATGGGTATATCTATTTCATGAAACATAAGTCCGAAACTTTCGAGAAGTTTAAGGAGTTTCAAAGTGAGGTAGAGAATCAACGTAACAAGAAGATTAAATTTCTATGTTCTGATCGTGGAGGTGAATATATAAGTTACGAGTTTGGCGAGCATTTGAAGAAATGCGGAATACTTTCACAATTGACACCGCCGGGAACACCACAGCGTAATGGTGTATCCGAACGTCGTAATCGAACTCTCTTAGATATGGTTCGTTCTATGATGTCACTTACAGATTTACCGCTATCATTTTGGGGTTATGCATTAGAAACAGCCGCATTCACTTTAAATAGGGCACCGTCTAAATCCGTTGAAACGACACCGTATGAATTATGGTTTGGGAAGAAACCTAGATTGTCGTTCCTTAAAGTTTGGGGTTGCGAAGCCTATGTAAAGAAGTTACAGCCGGACAAGCTTGAACCCAAAGCGGAAAAATGCGTCTTCATAGGATACCCGAAGGAAACTATTGGGTATACCTTCTATCACAGATTCGAAGGCAAAATCTTCGTTGCTAAGAATGGATCCTTTCTAGAGAAGGAATTTCTCTCGAAAGAAGTGACTGGAAGGAAAGTAGAACTCGACGAGGTTGTCGAACCTTCTCTCGAAATTGCGAGTAGTGTAGCACCGGAAGAAGTTCCTGTGGTGCCTGCACCAATAAGAGAGGAAGCTAATGATGATGATCATGAAACTTCGGTTGAAGTTGCTACAGAGCCTCGGAGGTCAACGAGAACTCGTACCACTCCAGATTGGTATGATCCCGTTATGAGTGTCATGTTGGTGGACAACACCGATGACCCCGAGACATATGAGGAAGCGATGATGAGCCCAGATTCCAATAAATGGCAAGAAGCTATGAAATCCGAGATTGGATCCATGTACGAAAACCAAGTGTGGACTTTGGTGGACTTACCGGATGGCCGGAAGGGTGTCGAGAACAAATGGATCTTCAAGAAGAAAACAGATGCTGATGGTAATGTTACTGTCTATAAAGCTCGACTTGTCGCAAAAGGGTTTCGACAAATTCAAGGAGTTGACTACGATGAGACTTTCTCACCGGTAGCGAAGCTAAAATCTGTGAGGATTATGTTAGCAATCGTTGCACATTATGATTATGAGATATGGCAGATGGATGTCAAAACAGCATTCCTCAATGGAGACATTGATGAAGAGTTGTATATGATGCAACCCAAAGGTTTTGTCGATCCTAAAGATGCTAACAAGGTATGTAAACTTCAACGGTCCATCTATGGATTGAAGCAAGCATCCCGAAGTTGGAATCAACGTTTTGATAAGGTAATCAAAAGTTTTGGTTTTATACAAACTTATGGAGAAGCTTGTATTTACAAGAAAGTGAGTGGGAGCTCTGTAGCATTCTTAATACTATATGTGGATGACATATTGTTGATTGGGAATGATGTAGACCTTCTTAATAGTGTCAAGGAATATTTGAATAATAGTTTTTCAATGAAGGATCTTGGCGAAGCAGCTTACATATTAGGCATAAAGATTTACAGAGATAGATCGAAACGCCTAATATCATTGTCACAGAGTACATATTTGGACAAAGTTCTAAAGAGGTTTGGAATGGAAGATAGCAAGAAAGGGTTCTTGCCCATGTTGCCCAATACGACCTTGAGTAAAACTCAAAGTCCGACATCGGCAGAAGATAGAGAAAGGATGAGTAAGACTCCCTATGCCTCAGCCATAGGATCTCTAATGTATGCCAAGCTATGTACTAGACCCGACATTGCATATGCTATTAGTTTGACTAGCAGATATCAAAGTGATCCAGGAGTGGATCATTGGATAGTGGTCAAAAACATCCTTAAGTACTTGAGAAGAACTAAGGATATGGTTCTTTCTTATGGAGGTGATGAACAGCTCGTTGTTAATGGTTACACCGATGCTAGTTGGAACACCGATCCGGATGATTCTAAATCACAATCCGGATACGTATTTATTTTGAATGGTGCAGCAGTTAGCTGGAGGAGTGCAAAGCAAAGCGTTGTGGCGAGATCTTCAACTGAATCGGAATACATGGCTGCTTCGGAGGCTTCACAAGAAGCGATATGGATGAAAGAGTTCATTACAGAGCTGGGTGTGGTTCCTAGTGCGCTGGACCCAATGTCTATCTACTGTGATAACATGGGTGCCATAGCCAATGCGCAAGAACCAAGGTCACACAAGAAGCTGAAGCACATCAAGCTACGTTTTCATGCTATTCGAGAACATATCCAAGATGGGGATATAAAGATTTGCAAAGTACACACAGATCTGAATGTGGCGGATCCGTTGACTAAACCTCTCCCGAGGGCAAAACATGACCAGCACCAAACTGCCATGGGTGTTCGGTATATTACCATGTAATCTAGATTAGATGACTCTAGTGCAAGTGGGAGACTGTTGGAGATATGCCCTAGAGGCAATAATAAATGTAGTTATTATTATATCTTTGTGTTTATGATAATTGTTTGCATTCATGCTATAATAGTATTAACAAGGAAACATTGATACTTGTGTGATTTGTAAACTTAATTTGAAGTCCCTAGTATAGCCTCTATACATCACTAGCTTGTTGGTTGATAAATGATTGTGGTTTCCCTATCATGAACATTGAGATGTTATCAACAACAAGATCATATCATTAGGAGAATGATATGGTGGACATACTCCTATAGATAAGCGTAGCATAAAGATCAAGTCATTTCAATAGTTCAATTGCTATATGCTTTCTGATACATAGTAACCTAATTCCTTCGACCATGAGATCATGCATATCACCTTTACCGGATGGATGCTTTGATGACATCAAACACCACACCGTAACTGGGTGGCTATAAAGGTGGCATTGAGTGTTCGGAAAGTATTGGTTGAGACACATGGATCAAGAGTGGGATTTGTCCATCCATATGACGGATAGATATACTCTGGGCCCTCTCGGTGGAATGTCATCCAATTAGCTTGCAAGCATGTGACTGTATCGCAAGGGATCACATATCACGGGAACGAGAAAAGAGTACTTATCGGTAATGAGGTTGAACTAGGTATGCAGAGATACCGACGATCATAACCTCGGATAAGTAAACTATCGTGAGACAAAGGGAAATTGGTATCGTATGTAAGTGGTTCATTCGATTGCAAAGTAATCGTAGAAATATGTGGGAGCCATATGAATTTCCAGATTCCTCTTTGGTTATTGTTCGGAGAAGTGTCTCGATCATGTCCGCATAATTCACGAACCATAGGGAGACACACTTAAGGATTCGACGTTGTTTGAGTAGTTATGGTAGTATGAGAAAGAGACCGAATGTTGTTCGGAGTCTTGGATGGGATCCGGGATATCACGAGGTGATCCGGAATGGTCCGGAGAATAAGATTCATATAAGGAAAGTCCCGTTTCGGAGTTCGGGAATGATTCCGGTGTTTTCATCGGGAATGTTCTAGAAGGTTCCGGAATGTTCGGCACTCCGGAGGGGAAGGGGTACATGGGTGTGTCATTGCAAGTTGGAATGATTGCATCATGTACTAAGTGTATTCGCTGTCCAAAATAAAGGGTTTATTCAAATCCTAAATTGAAAAGTCAAACGGCTAGTTTGAAAGTCAAACGGCAAGTTTTGGAAAGTGGAAAAGAGGAGGGAGTGTGAAACCGAGTTGGGGAGGGAGTCCTCCTCCCCAAGCCGGCGCACCACCCAAGCCGAGTTGGGGAGGGACTCCCCTCCCTCCCCTTGGCCGCCGGCCCCTCCACCTATATAAGGAGGGGCAGGGCTCCCTCCTCTAGACACACAAGTCCGTCACCTCAAACCCTAGAAGCCGCAGCCCTCCATACCCGCCGCCACCAGCTAGGGTTTTGCCCTAGCCGCCGACTTGGGGTCCCCGGAACCCTGGTTGCCGGCTCTAGCCCCTCCTCCTTGGTGTGTCTAAACCCTAGATCGCCGAGGAGCTCTCTCATACTCCACCATACTCGCTCCGGCTTAAGGCGAAGCCCTGCGAGATCTCCCCTCTACTTCCGGTACCACGCCGTTGTGCTGCCGGAATCTTGAGGAGAGTGCTACAACCTCTGCTTCCTGCTAGAACAAGGGAGAGGAAGGTCTTCGTCGAGTACCGAACGTGTGACCGACTGCGGGAGCGCTGCCGGAACGCAGCGCCGGAAGGATCGTCTACGCGATCTTGAGATCGGGAAGAGTACGACTACATCACCCACGAGAATCCGCTCTTGTTAAACACTTTGGAATCTTCAAGGGTAAGTTATTCCATCGACTCGTTGCTACAATCTAGTAGATAGATCTTGGCTTGTTTGTTTGTATGCGATAGAAATTTTTTGTTTTCCATGCTACGAAACCCTACAAAGTATGCAAAGGATTGAGCTCCCTATGACGATGTGATCAAGTTACCCAACCGAAAGCCCCTCTTAATAGTGCGGCTATGTATCCTATAACCCGGTCTCCCAACAACCACCTTGAGACCGGTAAAAGGAAAACCTAGCAAGGCCATACCTTTGCCTTGCGCATCCCGCTTGATCTTGATGACAACACTTCAATCTCCATCCAAGCCGGAATGCATCACTTGATCATTGTTGCTTCGTGAAGGCTCCTTGAACTTGCCCTTCTCAACCTTGATGACGATCACCACTTGATGTCATCCTCTCATGGGATATATAAGTGACGAGGTTTAATCTCGTCAATGCCCATTGTTATGGACTTGGGTTTTGGAGAAGATGGGGATGCTGGAGATCGTGGAACGGTTAACAGACAAGCAACCAGGGGACACGAGATTTACCCAGGTTCAGGCCCCCGGAGGGAAAACCCTACTCCTGCTTGTCTACTCTTGATTACGGCGGAACCGAAGGTTATAGGGTGCGCAGATTCGATCTGGCGTGAAGGTGCGTATGCGGAAGTATGAGTCGAGAGATCTAGGATTTGCCCTCCTGGCCTTTATATAGACTTAGGCAGGTCCCGGGCATAGTCCTACTCGGTTACAAGTTCTAGGGTTTTACCCCTTTGAATTTCCTATCTATGCTAGTCTTGCTCTCCAAGGATCCGAAGGCGTCATGGGCCTTGGCCACCCGAAAATCTTCATGGGCCAGCGTATGTCTGCTGTGGTCCTTCCTTGGGCTGGACCAGGTATGCTGAAGTCACGTACCCGTAGGGTATAACCATGTCAGTAGCCCCTGAGTGATCAGTCGAATCGTAGATTCGGCTGAGGACTCTTCAATCCTTCGGGTGCAACTAGGTGTTAACAATATATGTGTGTAGGGATTGTTGATGCGTGTGCCTGACTCACCCGACGGATCAGGGTCAGTTAACTGTCTTAGGACGAAACAACACGATCTTCTTCAGGTTCGAGTCCCTCAACTCGGACCTAGAACATATGCTGGCGTAATTCGACTCAGGCCGCGGAGGACTTATAGGAGTGGAATTCTAGTGATTTTAATTGATGTACCCAACACGTCCGTCGGGATTTTTCATCGCACCTGCTGGCACGGATTCATACTAGTAGAGCGCAGTCGGGTGCGTTGCCAGGCCACCAGATGATATCTGTAGGTCTTATCTTTGCGTCACAGACGCAGCATCCTAACATTTGTCACCGCAGAGGTGTTTCGGGTGGCCAAGGAGATTGTCGCTCACTCAGCGTTTTGCTGGGGCAGAGTTGCCAAAAAGTTTTTGCGTGCTGATCCGAAAGATCGCAGTCGAAGATTTCATAGGGTGCGCGACCAGCGCTCCCTATGGGAGTAGCCCCCGAGTGTCTGTTCGAGTCGTAGACTCGAGCAGAGACTTTAATTCAAGCATTGTTCAGTTGTTAAGTCCATAGGACTCAAAAAAATTTGGATGCTTAAATCCATCCTCCCTATGGGAGTAGCCCCCGAGTCCGTAGTGGAGTCGTAGACTCGACGTAGGACTCGAAGAAATACTTTGTCGTTATTCATCTTTCGGGTGCACGGCCAGCGCTCCTGATAGGAGTAGCCCCCGAGTATTTAGTCGAATCGAAGATTCGAGTGAGTACTCTTAGCATTGGAGCCGAAGAATTTGTAGTTGGTGCTAGTATAGCTTTTTGATGACATCAGTGCTGACGATCAATGACCTCAAGCGTCTGCTACGCCAGAGATGACTTGACTGGACGAACGTGGGTCCCACTTGCTGACTTTGAATTGACCGGTCACGCGCGGCATGGAGATAATTATGGCGTCTCCTCGATTTCCGCGCGTAGTGGACGGCGTGGTAACGACGGTTCGTTATGATGCTGACACGTGTACGGTCAGATGTGCCGTTGCGTTAGGTCTTCTGGATGGACGGCTGCCTGCATCGTCTTCGCTGTTATAATCATTGGGGAAAGCCGCGGTTTGTTTTCACCGCATCAGTTCTTGTTTTCACTGCCTCCTTGTGCTCTAGCGATTCTTGCTGCGCGCTGGTATTTCCTTCCACATTTCCATCGCTGTTTCTGCGATTTCACCACTGGCGCCGCCGTAGCGCCATGGGGAAACCAAAGAAGTCGTCATCTGCAGTTGGGACCAGCGCCGTCGAAGTAAAGAAGAGCACCACCGCTACCCGTGTCACCGATGGTGGCTGGCGGCGATCAGAGACGCGGGAGAGCGATCTCCGCAAGCTTCGGGAGCGGGGCCTGATCTCGCAGGATAGGGAGGCCGTCAAACTCCCCGGCAATGAGGTAATCCCCCGTCCCCCATCTGGGTATCGGGTTATGTTTCTCGCCTTCGTTATGCGTGGGTTTTCTTTTCCAGTCCACAACTTCCTCCGTGGACTGCTCTTCTTCTATGGGATTCAGCTTCATCATCTGTCTCCCAATTCTCTTCTCCACATTGCTTGTTTTATCACGTTTTGCGAGTGCTGGCTTGGCATTGAGCCGCACTTTGGCCTCTTCCGGAATCTCTATTCCGTGAAGAGGAAATCTGGTTCGGATGGTGTGTATCCCATTGGGGGTTGCATTATCTCCCTTAGTCCCAATCTTCTCTTCTTTTCTTTTTCCATGTCCGAATCTGTCCAGTACTGGCGGAGGCAATGGTTTTATATCCGCGACTCCGTAGTGCCCGGGCAAGATTTTGGTCTTGTTCCCTTTGACCCCTCCCAAATGATTGAGAAGAAAAGGTCTTGGAAAAACAAAATCTTGGACGGTGAGGTGGCGGAGATAGAGGCCCTTTACCGTCGGGTGGAGGATCTCCAGCTGATTCCGGAGAAGGAGGTGAATGGTGTGGACATCATCCGGACGTTTCTTGAACGTCGGGTGCAGCCTCTCCAAGCGAGGGCGCACCCGATGTTTCTTTATTCCGGGCGCCGTGATCCGACGAGGGTTTCGACTGAGAAAATCTCCGAGGGGGATCTTGACAGGGCCCTTCGCGCGCTGCTGAAGTTCAAGGCCGGAGAAGAAATCCCAGGGAAATCGCTAACTCCTCCATTTTCTTCGACGTTGGCCGTACCGCAGGTGTAGATTTGTGCACGTAGTGCTTTTTTGTCGGCTGTGTATTTATTTTCTTTGTTTGCTAACAAAGTTCCTTCTGATTTTGCAGAGCTTCAAAGTGCCGGGAATGGTACCGCCATTGCCCGAAAAGTATCCGAATGCCCCGGATAATGAAGTAGTTGAGTCCGTGTCCGAGCTGCCGTCGGCGCGATCTCCAGCGGAGGATGCTGACGAGTCGAGTGAGGACCATACGCGCAAACGATCATGGAGCTCCAGCGAGTCTTCGGATGCCTCGACTCCTCCGACTCCCAGAAACCCTCTGGGCCTTGAGCGCCATAGTGACGGTCATAGAGGTTCTTCCTCTCCCCTTCCTGCCATTCCTGTGCGGGTTGTAGCGCCGCACCCGCCAGCGAAGCGGAAGAAGGAAGAAAAGAAGGAGGAGAAGAAGGAAGAGAAGAAAGAGGAGAAGAGGGCTCAAAGGACTCCTCCTGTCTTCGACCTGAGCTCACTGGGCTCGTAAGTTTCTTGTTGTACTCCAGTTCTTGTTCCTTCATGATTTTTGCACTTGTGCTGATTGGTTCGTATGCAGGCATTCCTCACACGATTCCTCCAGTGATGGTGCGTGGTAAATGATGGGGGATTCAAAAATTGTGTCTCCTCCTCCTCAGACGGTGGCGACTTCGGGTGGCGCGGCTCCGGATCCTTCGTCGCAGGAGGTGCAGGTGGTTGCGCCTCAGAATTTCGCAGGCGGGCCTTCGGAGTCGCCATCAGAGCATGTAAGTTTTTCTGCTTCATGTCACGGGGGGAGCCCCCGAGTGTCTTCGTGTGCGAATTTTGTTTTTACTCCTTTGTGTTGGGCGTAGCCCCCAAGTCCTTTTCTTACTACTATTTCTTTTCCTTCAGCCTTTTGTGCAGGAGGCCAAGCGGCTGGTGCAGGAGCGCTTGGCGCTGGAAGCGAACCTTCGGCAGCTTCAAGGTACCTATCTGCCTTTTTTCGTTTATTCCGGTCCTGCTTTCTGACGTTTCTTGTTTTGAATGCAGAGGAGCATAATATTTCTCTCCGTGAGGTCGATGCTCTCAAGAAGAGCCTTGGTCAATCGGAGCAGAAGGCCGAAGCCGCCGTTGGCGTGAAAGAACGCCTCGAGCTAGAGCTGACTAAGGCAGCCTAAGCGAAGGAGCGTCTGCAGCAGGAGGCCGCGGATCGTGAGGAGCAGCTGGCCACCGTTGCGGCTGCTCGTGAAAGAGAGGTGGCGGCGAAGCTCATGGCTGCTGCCAAGGCTATTTCGGGTGAGTGCTTGTTTCTTCATGCCTCGTGTCTTCTTCTGTGCTGCTTTTCTTCATATCTTCCTTCTTATTTTTTGTCTCAGATGTCGCAGGCATCGAGTTCGACTGTGGTGCTCTAGAGCACAGGAGTGCTCTAGATGATGCTACTGCGGCGGTCGAAGACCGCTGCAGCACCGTCGCCAGCTCCCTTGCCAAGGCGAAGGAGGTCCTTGGCCGCTTCTACAAGGAGCTTGTTCCTAAGGGTGCGGCCCTCGATGATGTGGATGCTCTGGCGGAGGCTCTGTCAGCCGAAGCGCCTGCGGCGTACAAGCGCAAGCAGAAGGGCATCGGCGCGTCCGTCGGGCTGGCGATGGCCTTGGCGGCTGGAGCGGAGCTGGATCTGCCCCAGATCACCTCCCGAATGCCGACGACCGCAGATGGATCCGAGGTAGCCTTTGCTGCCTACTCTGCTCGCTGCAAGCGATATGAGCCCAAGCTCATTGATTTGCTGTCTGAGTATGCACTGCGGCAGCAGGGCGGGGCCAAAGCTAGGCAGTCTGGCTCCGAGGCGACTCAGGGTGCCGCGTCCTAGGCATTGTAGACGTAGGGTAGTTTGTAGTCTACTTTTCTTGTAAATATCTTGAAGAACACTATCCTTGTGCAGTAGTGGCCTTATATGTTTAATGAATTCTTCTGAGTTGTGCTCTATCATTGTCTGAAATCTGTTTGTCCCTTTCTTTTTCTGCTGCTCTAGGTTCCTTCGGGTGCTGACCCTGTTGACACTCCGTCCGCAATGCCGCTGCGACCATCTTTGGATGATTCCTTGCAACTCACTTTTCTTCGGGATCATGTGCGTAGTCTGGAGAGGGAGTTGATCGGGTTACGCGGTCATGCCGACGTTTGGAAGTCCAAGGCAGATCGTGATGCAGCCAGAGAGGAGTACTTGATGGCGGAACTGGTTCGGCTGTCCGAGCAGCTGCAATGTAAGTTGTTCTTTGGTTCGAGCTGTAGCTCAGTTCTTCGGATGGGCCTGTTGGCCTTACTCTTGTTTTATGCGATTGTCGCAGGTGCGAACCTTGCTCCAAGGGAAGAAAAGGAGTGTGTCGCTGTTCGGGTCAATTGCTTGACTCAATAGGACATGGAGGTCGGCGGCTTCTTCTGGATGGATCGTGATCGCGCCATGGTTCTGGCGACGGTGCAGGATCGTGTTCATCAAGTTTCGCGGGTGCTCCGCCAAGTGCAGACATCGCTTGCCTCGGTGTTGCACGTCATGTTCCCTTTGGATGCCGTACCGACAAGCCTTGCGGGTCTTCTGTCGAAGTTTCGGAACGTGAGCAATGTCAAGGAGTTGGTGCGGCAACAGCTTGTCACAGGAGTGAAGGCTGCTTTGTCTCTTATGAGGCTGCACCGGCCTGACGTGGATTTGGCTGTTGTGGCCGCTGGGCCACCTCTTCGCTCTGATGGTGGTGAGTGGGACATGCGCCCGCATTACGCAGCTGTAAGGCAGTATGCCGAACAGGTCGTAGATTTGTTTGAGCAGCGTGCTCAGGTTATTCTTCAGAATAGGTAGAACCTGAAAAAAGAGATAGATGTAAAATTTGTATATTTCGGCTGGGCGTGTTGTGCCCTTTGTTGTAAAGGTTTGTTTGTTGTGAGCACGCAGTGCTTTGATTGAGTACGTGTCATTTTCGTTTGCCTGACGTTGTCAGCTACTCAGGTGTACACGTTTGATCCTCAGTCGATGAAATCGTGAGGTGGGGGGAGCCCCCGAGTGCGTTTGTAGCATGTAGTAAAGTTGCAAAAATAGCGAACTGAAGTTTTGGGGCGAGACACTTAGCTTTATTTATATCGTAATGGAGGAGGTACATTGTTCGGCTGAGTAGCCTTGGCTGAAAGCCTTATTGAAAGTAAAGGGGTAGGTAGCTAGGGATAGAATCGTCGCAGGTGCACGATGTTCCATGGGTTGGAGTATGCGACTGCAGACTCCACGTGCTTGAGGCGATAGGCGCCACCTGGGATGACTTCGGTGATGACGTAGGGTCCTTCCCGTGGTGACTCGAATTTATTCGGTCGCTTTTGCTTGAGTCGCAAGACGAGGTCTCCTTCGACGAAGGACCTTGGGCGCAGCCGGCGGCTGTGGTACTTGCGGAGACTCTGCTGGTACACCGCTGATCGAGCTGCTGATATATCCCGTGCTTCGTCGAGTGTGTCGACAGCGTCTTCGAGTGCAATCGTGGATTCGGCTTCGCTATAAGCGACGACCCGTGAGGCCTGGTGGCGTACTTCGGCTGGTAGCACGGCCTCGGCTCCGTGTACCATGAAGAACGGTGTGTAGCCGGTGGAGCTGTTTGGCGTAGTCCGTAAGCTCCACGGGACGGATGGTAGCTCTTTCGTCCAGGCTCCAGCTTTTTGTTCGAGTGAACTCATGAGGCGTTTCTTGATGCCGGCGCCGATTAGGCCGTTGGCCTTTTCCACTTGCCCGTTCGTTTGCGGGTGTGCCACTGAGGCGTACGTGATGTTGATCCCAAGGCCTTCGCAGAAGTCCTGGAATTCCTCGGAGATGAAGTTCGATCCGTTGTCGGTGATGATGTTGTGCGGTACGCCGAACCTGTAGACAATGGACTCGAAGAACTTGACGGCAGTTTTGCCTTTCTGGTTGGTGACCGGCATGGCCTCGATCCACTTGGTGAATTTGTCGACTGCAACCAGGAGGAAGACGTGTCCCCCTTTCGAGGATTTTGGCAGTTTGCCGATCATGTCGAGGCCCCATTGAGCAAAAGGCCAGGCTATGGGTATGGGTCTGAGCTCGGACCCAGGTGCGTGCGGTTTGTCGGCGAACTGTTGGCATCCGTTGCATCTTCGGACGATGTCCTTTGCGTCGCTCATGGCCGTTGGCCAGTAGAATCCTGCTCTTAGAGCTTTTGTGACAAGGGAGCGGCTGCCTGCGTGATGGCCGCAGATGCCCTCGTGGATGTCTTGGAGGATTGCTTTCCCATCACCGATGATGATGCACCTTTGTAGTACACCGGTAATACTGCGCTTGTATAGCTCGCCGTTGATGATGGTGAAGGCTTTTGACCGACGAGATATGCGTCGGGCATCTGTCGGGCTGTCAGGCAGTTCTCCATTTAACAAGAATTGGAGGTATGGGCGCGTCCAGGTTTCTTCGACTTCCATGACCTGCATTAGGTTGACTATGGCTACCTCTGTGTCCAGTTTTTTGGGTCCTTCGTGTCCTTCTGGTAGCGTAGCTCCCGAGTGTTCTGCTTCTTCGGGTGATCCCTTGGGAAATTTTCGCTTGATGGATGGTACGCAGATCTATTCGAGGAACACACCTGGTGGCACCTTTGCGCAAGTGGAGCCGATGTTGGCGAGTCTGTCGGCTTCCTCGTTGCTTTCTCTTCCAACGTGTCGAAGCTCGCAGCCGTCGAATTCTCCTTCGAGTGCGTTGTAGAGCGCGCGGTACGCAATCATGTTTTCGGCGTGTGCGTCGCACTCATTCATCGTCTGCTGGACGATGAGGTTGGAGTCACCGTAGGTTACCAGGCGCGTTGCGCCGCATATCTTTGTCATCCTCATGCCGTGGATGAGGGCTTCGTATTCGGCCTCGTTGTTGGAGGCTCGGAATTTCATCCGGAGGACGTACTTCATCTTGTCGCCTTGCGGGGAGGTCAGTATGACCCCTGCTCCCGCTCCAGCTTCTCTCTTGGAGCCATCGAAGTGCATCGTCCATGACTGCGACATATCTGGGGTGTCTGGCAGCTGCAGCTCCATCCAATGTACCAGGAACTCCGGAAGGACTTGAGATTTGATTGCGAGTCGCTTCTCGTAGACGATGTCCAAGGGTGATAGCTCGATGCCCCACAGGGCCACCCGTCCTGTGGCCTCTGGATTATTTAGGATGCTGTTCAGGGGTGCCTCGTTGACGACCATCACTTGGTGTTCCTGGAAGTAATGGCTCAGCCGTCGAGCCTTCATGAACACGCCGTAGGCTAGCTTCTAGTAGTGAGGGTACCTCTGCTTTGTTGGTGTCAGTACCTCGCTGAGGTACTAAATTGGGCGCTGGACCCCGTGGGTCTTGCCTTCTTCGGGTCGTTCGACAACGAGTACGGTGCTGACCACCTGGTGTGTGGCTGCTATGTACAGCAGTAGAGGCTCACGCTCCTTTGGCGTGACCAAGACAGGCGAGGTGGAGAGAAGCCGCTTGAGGCTTTCGAATGTGTCGTTGGCTTCCGGCGTCCACTCGAATTTGTCTGCTTTGCATAGCAGCTGGTAGAATGGTAGGGCCTTCTCGCCCATGCGGCTGATGAACCTGATTAGCGCCGCTACTCGTCCTGCGAGCTGCTGGACGCCTTTGAGGTTTTTCGGCTTCTCCATCGTCATGATGGCTCTGATTTTCTTCGGGTTCGCCTCGATCCCTCATTGAGAGATGAAGTACCCGAGCAGCTGACCCGATGGGACGCAGAAGGTGCACTTTTCGGGATTGAGCTTGATCCTGTAGCGATCAAGGTTGTCGAACGTCTCGCGGAGATCGTCGATAAGTGTCCTTGCCTCTTTGGTTTTTATTACTATGTCGTCGACATAGACTTGGACGTTGCGACCGATCTGGTCCTTGAGGCAGGCCTGCATGCATCGCTGGTACGTGGCACCCGCGTTCTTTAGCCCGAAGGGCATTGTGTTGTAACAGAATACTCCGAACGGTGTGATAAACGCCGTTTTCTCCTGATCTTCGACTTTGAGTCGAATCTGGTTATAGCCTGAGTAGGCATCGAGAAAGGAGAGTTTCTCGCAACCTGCAGTCGAATCGATGATTTGGTCGATCCGAGGAAGAGGGAAGTGGTCCTTTGGGCAGTGCTTGTTTAGTGACGTGAAGTCCACGCACATCCGCAGGATGTCCGTGTCCTTCTTTGGGACCATCATTGTGTTTGCAAGCCACTCGCTTTCCTTGATTTCCCTGATAAAGTCTGCAGCGAGCAGTCTATTGATTTCCATGCCGATAGCTTCGGCTCGTGGCTCCGACAGTCTCCGGATGGACTGCTTGGCTGGCTTGGTGTCTGGAAAGACATTGAGTGCGTGCTCGGCGAATTCCCTGGGAACTCCTGGCATGTCCGCAGGACACCAGGCGAAGATTTCCCAGCGCTCACGGAGGAATTCGACGAGCGCGCCTTCCTATGTGGAGCTGAGGTCGTTGGCGATCATGGCGGTCTTGGAGGCATCCGTCGGAAGGACCTGTACTTTCTTGGTGTTGACGGTGGAGTCGAAGGACATGTTCGGTGCGTTCTGCCTTGTGACTGGGGGTACCCCATTGTCCGTCACCTCACGGAGCCTTACAAGCTCGTCTTGCATGCCGAAAGACTGGGAGATTTTGTTGAAATCCCTGTCGCATTGGTCCGATCGAGTGAAGCTCCCGTGGACTGTAATGACGCCCCTTGGTCCTGGCATCTTGAGTAGTAGGTATGCGTAGTGTGGTACGGCCAGGAACCGTGCGAATACTACACGCCCCAGGATGGTGTGGTATTGCGACGGCCAGTCCACCACTTCAAATTCGAGTCGCTCCTGCCGAAAGTTGTCCGGCTTCCCGAAGATGACGTCGAGCCCTATTTTGCCCAGGGGGAATATGCCCTTCCCTGGGACAATGTCGTGGAACGTTGTGTCTGACTGTTCCAGGCTGCATTGCGGGATCCGCATTGCTGCTAGAGTGCTTGCGAACATTAGGTTGATGCCGCTGCCGCCGTCCATGAAGACGCGACTCATCTCGAAGCCTCCGATCTGCGCCTCCAGCACCAGGGCAGCATGACCTGGGCGAGGGATCTGGCAAGGGTTATCCGCGCGAGTGAATGTGATGCAGGACTCCGATCCGCTGAGGTACTCAGGGATTGCAGGCGGAGTTGCCACGGCCAAGTTGATTTGTCGGGTGATTTTCTTGTGCACCCTATTTGTGGGGCGTCCCTTCTGGATCATATTTAGTGCTCCTTTTGGTGGGGGGTACCCGATCCCGGCGTTGTTCTGTGCTGGTGCGACTGGTTGGTTTGGGCCTCCGATAGGCGGCGGTGGAGGAGCTCCGTGTGCTACTTCACCTGGTGCAGGTGCGTTTCCGAACACAGGGATTGGGGCTTTTTGCCTCATCTGCACCATGCTTTCGCTGAGTTTCTGGAACTCACGACAGTCCTTGAGCATGTGGCTGGCTTTCTTTTTGCCATCCTGTTTGTCGATGTAGAAGTGGATGGTGCATGGACCCGAAAGTTTGTCGAATGCTGAGGGTCCGTTGTCGCGGTCGCGGCGTTGCCACGATTGTGCTGGGCGTCCGTTGTCGCGGAAGTTTCCGCCGTGGTATCCTCCGCTGTTGCGGCTGTTGTCGTTGCGACGGTCGGCGTAGCCGGCCGCGACCATGTCGGGTCCGTCGCGGTCCTCGTAGACGCGTGATCTCCTCTTGCTGCGGCGTTCTCGCCTTCGGCCGTAGTCGTCCTCTTCATCTGATTGTGCTCGGTGAATGCAATCTTCGCCGTCAGCCCACCTGTTGGCGATGTCCATGAGGTGGTCGAGTGTCTTGGGCTTGACGCGCCCAAGTTCCTCCTTGAAATCTTGGCGTTTGACGCCGTCTCTGAAGGCGTCGATGGCCCTCTCTTCGGAGATATGTGCTGCGGAGTTCTTGGTGGTAGACCAGCATAATATGTACGAGCGAATAGATTCCCCCGTTCTCTGAGTGCAGGCTCGCAACTCTTCGATTGAGGCGGGCCTCTTGCTGGTGCCCTTGAAATTTCGGATAAAGCTGTAAGCTAGCTCCTCCCAACTTTGGATGGATCCTGATGATAGGCTGCTGAGCCAGACCCGCGCCGCGCCTGTCAGCTGCAGCTGGAGGCATTGCATGGCGGTTTCTTTGTTACCACCGTGCAGCTTGACGGATGACAGATGGTCGTTGAGCCAAGATTTTGGATCTTGCGTGCCGTTGAACTTCGGAGTATCCGAAGGAAGCTTGAAATTGCGTGGCATCTGTGTTCGCCGAACAGATATGCTGAAGCATCGAGCTTCGCAGAGTTCTCCTTCATCTTCATCCATCTCGGACTCGGACGAGCATGCGCGTTTGGCGCGTGGTTTGTCGATTTTGCGTTGTGTAAGCGCGTCTCTGGCGTCGTAGTCGCGTTTATGGCGATGCGAGCTCTTCTTCCTTCGAGGAAGGTCGTGTTCCTCTTCCTCTTCGGATGAAGGGGTGGGGCTCCGGTCGCGTCTGGCCGGAGCTTTCTTCTTCGGCTCCGCATGAGCGTCTTCGTGGAGCACAGCTCTGACGAGTACGCTGAGTCCGGTGAGTCCGGTGAGTCCGAGTCCGAGTCCGAGTCGGGTCCCCCTCCGGAGGTGGGTGGGCCGCGAGATACGCAGTGGCTGCCATGATCGCAGCTTGCGGTGTCTTCGGGATGATGTTGCCGTCGGCATCCATATCCATGAACGATGTGTGGAGAGTTCGGGTCACATCACGGCGTTCCCTGGGATCCATGTTCTCCACCCGAGAGCGGTGTTTGTTTCCCTGGTTTCCGTTTGTGCTAGAGCCGGGTGCCATGGCGGAGAGCGCAGCTCGTCGCGCGCTGGACTCAGAGGCTGCTTGCTTGCGTTTGTCGAGCGTCTCCTGCATCTTGACTTGCTTCTTGTGCTCCTCGATGAGGAGGTAGTGGTATGCCATCAGTAGATCACGTGGGGAGTCCATAGGCAGGACTATGTCGCCTGCGATGGCACGGCGTGCCTGGACCCATCCTTCTTTGCTAAGTTGGATGAGGTGGCCGTTGTTTTCCCCGTTGGGTGGGGGGACTGGCTTCTTCTGTTTCCGCCGTTTTCGCCGTTTCTGTCCTGCGGGTTGGGGTTCGTGTTGGGCGGCGGGTTAGGCGTTTGCTGCTCCTGGATGACTGCGGTGCATTGGTAGCGCTCGTAGATCGGTCCGCTGCTGCCGCAGCTTTCGGATCCGGAACCATAGGTCCCTTCATCCGAAGGTGGATCGCATAGATCGGAGTTGTAGCTATCGCTGTCGTAGAAATCATCTGTCGATGGTGATGTGCGCAACACGAGGTGTGGAGCCCACGGGGCGGACCTGATTGATGGCACGGGCACCCGCTCAGGAAGGCGGAGGGTGCCAGTTTGTCCCACCTGGAAGCAGAAGCTCCCGAACAAAATTTCGAGTCCGTCGCCTACGGGCTCGAAATCCTTCATGGTGGCTGGCGAGTGGGCGGTGAAGTCGAAAGCGCCGAAGAGGAGGTGATTCTCCGTCGCCGCGGAGTTGTAGATCGATCGGGTCGGGACCGTCACGATCGCACAATCAGCAGCCCCGATCACCACAGATGGCGCCAATTGACGAGGTTTAATCTCGTCAATGCCCATTGTTATGGACTTGGGTTTTGGAGGAGATGGGGATGCTGGAGATCGTGGAACGGTTAACAGACAAGCAACCAGGGGACACGAGATTTACCCAGGTTCAGGCCCCCGGAGGGAAAACCCTACTCCTGCTTGTCTGCTCTTGATTACGACGGAACCGAAGGTTACAGGGTGCGCAGATTCGATCTGGCGTGAAGGTGCGTATGCGGAAGTATGAGTCGAGAGATCTAGGACGTGCCCTCCTGGACTTTATATAGACTTAGGAAGGTCCCGGGCATAGTCCTAGTCGGTTACAAGTTCTAGGGTTTTACCCCTTTGAATTTCCTATCTATGCTAGTCTTGCTCTCCAAGGATCCGAAGGCTTCATGGGCCTTGGCCACCCGAAAATCTTCATGGGCCAGCGTATGTCTGCCGTGGGCCTTCCTTGGGCTGGACCAGGTATGCTGAAGTCACGTACCCGTAGGGTATAACCATGTCAATAAGATCTTCACTTTTGAAGCATAACCATGGAAATATACCTATCCAATATAGAAAACGCAAAGACACATATATAATGGGTTAGTTCATGATACATAATTGACGAGGCTTATCATACCACAAGATCATGTGGTACATTCTTTATGCTTCGTGTGTTGACCAACTTTAAATCACTCTTTACTCTTTGTATAGGTCAACCATGTATCTTATCATGCTCCATCTCAATATCTTGAGGTATATAAAAAACTCTTAATTTGATTACATGCTCTAAATCTTAGTCAATCATAGATCAACTAATGAGGCTATCATGACACCGTCTTAGAGCTATATCTTGAATTTTTCTATTGAGATCACACTCTCAAGATCTTGATCATTTCATATTCTTCTCTTCAACTCGATGATCTTGATGCCAATACTCAAGGTATATATTTATCTTCATGGCATCCATACTTGAATCCAACACATAGACTACAAGCATGACCTATGGAATATTCCTTCATATAAAACTCAATAAAAACATTAGTCCATAGGGATTGTCATTAATCACCAAAACCACACATAGGGGCAATTACTCTTTCACATTGGTCATTTGACCCAGAAGCCAAGAAACCTCGAATGAGATAGGTCATTTTGTGAAGGTTTTTTGAGACATAATCAATATAGCAAGTTTGATATTTTTCCTTCTAACTATGTCACATAATATAACACCACGTGAAGGTTTCACATTGTTTCGATCGTTTTTGAATTTTTTATGCCTATTTTAAACTATCGTCAAACTTTGTCGAACGACGGGCATGAAGATTCTTAGCTCGGGGACGAGCCTCTCTAAACTTGCATTGGATATTTTATGAAATAGCATATTGTGAACCCAAAAATGATTTAAAAAAAAACATAAGCATCGGATCATGTACCTGTAGTTCATATCTGACCCACTTCCTACCGATTTAGCAGGAATTTGTCTTTTCTACCAGAGGTGGACGGAAAGGTTTCAGATCCCCCTGTTAGGACATTGTACATATAAGATGGTCTAGTATTTTTGTAAAATATGGTGGTAGCATTTTGAATTAGCCATTTGGTGGTTGCTTCACAAAATCGTCCGTTTTTTGTGCTCAGAAAATAGGAAATAGATTTTTGGTGCGATGAAAAGGAAAACTTCCTCCTGCAACATCGTTTGCCATCCCATGATGCACGTGTATGCATAATATGGGCACATTATCACAAACTATGCCGTGATTCTAGTCATAACATTGGTCATTTGACCCGAAAGCCAAGAAACCTCGAATGAGATAGGTCATTTTGTGAAGGTTTTTTTGAGACATAATCAATATATCAAGTTTGATATTCTTCCTTCTAACTATGTCACATAATATAACACCATGCGAATATTTCGCATTGTTTCGATCGTATTTAATTTTTTTATGCCTGTTTTAAACTATCGTCAAACTTTGTCGAACAGCGGGCAGGAAGATTCTTAGCTCGGTGCCGAGCCTCGATAAACTTGCATAGGATCTTTGATAAAATAGCATATTATGAACCTAAAAATGATTATTGTAAAAGAACATGAGCATCGGATCATGTACATGTAGTTCATATCCGATCCACTTCCTACCGATTTAGCAGGAATTTGTCTTTTTTCACCAGAGATGGACGGAAAGGTTTCAGATCCCTGTTAGGACATTGTCCATATAAGGTGGTCTAGTATTTTTGTAAAGTATGGTGGTAGCATTTTGAATTAGCCATTTGGTGGTTGCTTCATAAAATCGTCCGTTTTTTTGCTCGGAAAATAGGAAATAGATTTTGGTGCGATGAAAAGGAAAACTTCCTCCTGCAACATTGTTCGTCATCCCATGATGCACGTGTATGCATAATATGGGTATATTATCACAAACTATGCCTTGATTCTAGCCATAACATTGGACATTTGACCCGAAAGCCAAAAAACCTCTAATGAGATAGGTCATTTTGTAAAGGGTTTTTTGAGACATAATCAATATACCAAGTTCGATATTTTTCCTTCTAACTATGTCACATAATTTAACGTCCACGAAGGTTTCGCATTGTTTCGATCGTTTTTGATTTTTTTATACCCGTTTTAAACTAAATATAATGTTTTATGTTTCACTTAGTTTTTATTTACAAATATGTAATATTTGAGCGTAGATAGATAGATTTTTTTTCTGCAAATTTTAATATATTATTGGATTTTTCCGAATTAGAATGATTTAGTTATGATTTTCAAAGTTTAATAAGGTAAAATAAAAAATAGCTACGCCGAGGAGCATAGGATATGTCGAGGGCAATTCTACGCCGACTGCTGCTTGGCGGGGCTGGCATGAACGATGGCTACGTCGACTGCCCCGATGTTTGGCCGTCGGCGTAGCGACCGGCCGTCGGCGTAGCTTCCTATTCCTGTAGTGCCGTCCTATGTTGGTTTATTTGAAAAAGTCGTAATAACGTTATTTAAATAACAAGACAGGAGTTTTTTTTTGCAGGTTATCCATATGACGGCGCACTGGATTCAACTATGGAATTTTCTTCTACCAGAGCATCAGCGACAAACCATGATCTCTGGGTGCATCCGTCTTGTGATGGTTACTACCGATTTTTTCAGCCAGGCTTCGTGGCGGTATTCTAGTAGATTGATAGAGGTCTAGCTGTTTTTTTGCTTTTCTCTCTTGTGAGAATGATTGGCGTTTGTACCAATCCTATCTGACTTATTATGTTTTATAAGACTTTTATATTCCTTACTGTTTGATCTTAATAAACGTTGTGTACATTTCGTTGGATGCAGAGGCCGGAGATTTCCCTCGTTTCGAAAAAAAAAAGCCGTCAACAGTAGATTGCAATGCGCGTCGAGAATCTTCTGATTGTATTCTCTAATCAGTTGCTTTTTGGGGGAAATTAGTTTAGACATAAAAACAGTATCCCATTGAGATTGCAATGCTTGATATCATTGTGACATTAGGCCTCCTCGAACAGGAAAACAGTACTCCGTATTCCGTTCGGACTAGTTATGGACATCATTGATACAAAATCGTTTCTCGCGGCAACGCACCACGTATCATCAAGTTAAACAGAATTCCTTCATTTTTCAAAAAAAAAAAAACAGACTTCCTTCTGGGTTGCAATGTGACAATGTGAGAACGGGGCATAGCTTGCTAGTATAGATCGTACCTACCCGCGATAACGACGCCTAGTTAATTGTTGTCACGAATATTTAACGAGTATAAGAACCAGGCCCTTTTACCAGCTGTTACATGCGCATGCGCTTCGCCGGCGGAGAGAGACACATGGATACGGAGAGGAAGGCGGGACAGGAGAGCGCGCACGCAGCAGCGAGGGATCAGAGCTAGTTTTACCCGATGTCGGCTCGGAGGTGCATTGCACTGACTCTGACACCCTGTGCGCGTGTTCATCGACAGTCGGGCTGGGCAAATGATTCGAAGCGACAAAATGACGAGCAACTACCACATTTGAGGCTGCGGTGTCGGCGAACTACCATATTTGCTCGTTTTGTCGAAAAACTGTCAACATTGGGATCAGTTGTCGACAGATAGCACTGATCGACTGTTTTAGAGGGGATAACCACGTTTCTGACCGGTTGGGCCTACACGTCAGGTCCACGTGGCACGGTGGCCGTTTGTACGTTTGACGGCCGTTAGGTATCGTCGGGCAGGGCTCAGGTCGTCAGTTCCTGCCATTCCACTCTCGCTCCCGCGCGGAACAGGAACATGACGACTCCTGGCGGCAGCGGCGGCCCGCCCGGCGACGACAACCGTACCGGCGGAGGCAGTGAAGGGTGAGCAAGACAGGGGCTATTCTACGAAGGAGGGGAGGAGCACCGCAACATCGACGCTGATCCAGAGCAGGTACTATTGCTAGAGCCACCGATGCCCTATGTGCCCGATTCGCAGAAAGCATGGTCATCGGCCGGGCAGACCTCCAGCGAAGATCCGCTCAGCCACTACGTCTCCGACGCCGGGTAAGCCGTTCTCTGCTCCTTCATCGCATCAAGTTTGACAGAGATCTCTGTTAGGCATGAAGGTTAAGAATTTAGGGTTTGAATAGTTGTTTAATGTAATGTAGGCAACGAGTTGAGGTTTGGGAGCTGTTTATTCAATTTGATGGTGTCAAATTTGTGCAAAAGACCCTAGAACGCTCTGATGTTAGATATCTGAATCTGTTGTCACTGATGGAGAAGGAAGGGTATGGCATTTGTGATTCAATGTACTATGTGAAAGAGGAAGGGGAGGGACTGGCAGGGTTAGATTTAATAGATAGTCAGGTTAAGGTGGATGATATGATTAGGAAATATGAGAGCAGAAATAAATTGGTGCTCACAGTGATGAGGGACAAGAGGAAACATGTTGTAGTTGTGTCCCCAATGAAGAGCAAGAGTACTATCAAATTTGTTGCCAAAGAATTTTTAAGGTACATTGATGTAGAGGCAGGGGAGGACCAGCCCATTCCATATCAAGTTCAGACACATGACAGTGTTTGCTACCAGCCCCTGCATACTGAAATTGGTGAGCACCTTGTGGATCAGCAGTTCAGTACACAGAATAGTGTTTTTCCTGATACTGTGCAAACTCAAACTGATGAGAACATATATGGTGGAGAAGTAGAGGATGGAGAGGAATCTGATCATAGCTACAGTTGGTTGGATGAAGGGCAGTATGATCCAGTTTCTCTAGAGGAGATGGGAAAGAAAGAAGAAGAGGAAATAAAGGCAAGACTTGCAGAGACGAAGAGGAAGAGAGAAGACCCACTACTACACTATGAGGGTGAGACAGATATTGAGGACATTTTTGTCAATGATGATGATGAAGATTGTGTAGACCAAATTCAAGAAGAGCAGCCTATGAAGAAGAAAGTGAAGAGGCTAGGTCCTACACTGAGATCATATTCTCAAGTAGAGATACCTGATATTCCTGACCGGGCTTCTTCTGACTGGGCTCCTTCTGATGATGAAGAGGATATGTGTTTCATGCAAGAGGAAGATGATGATGATGCATTTGAACCGCCTTCTTTTGTGCTTCCTAAAGGAAGGAAATCTAGAGCAAAGAAACAGAAAGAAAGGGTCTGGTATGATGAAAACAGAGCAAGTCCAGAGCGACGATACCTAACGGCCGTCAAACATGCAAACTGCCACCGTGCCACGTGGACCTGACGTGTAGGCCCAACTGGTCAGAAACGTGGTTATCCCCTCTAAAATAGCCGATCAGTGCTATCTGTCGACAACTGACCCCAATGTTGGCAGTTCTTCGACAAAACGAGCAAAGATGGTAGTTCACTGACACCGCCGCCTCAAATGTGGTAGTTGCTTGTCATTTTCTCATTCAAAGCGGACGGCTCCTCGGTCCACATGCCAGAGGTGCGCACACGCAATTGGATCCATTTTGCTACGTTTAGTTTGGCCTTGTTTGTTTAGGTCGAGGGCACGTCCAGCGGCATGCCCTACTCTCTTTACGTTCGGATGAATTTTTCTCCGGCCAATATTAATTGACTCTTAGATTTGAATAAATCTAGACACTATTTAGTATATAGATTCATTCAAATTTTGACAAATCAAAGTCAATTAATATGGATCGGAGGGAGTATATAAATACTTTCTAGTTTATCTAAATTATAATAAATTTGTGCCATCTATTTTAAAACAGAAGAAGTTGATTTTCTCCATAAATATTTATTAAAACAAACTAGAATTTACAAGGTACAACAAAAGGAGAAAAGACATAAATAATAACTAGCATCTCCCACACTCTTTCTCCTCATCGTCGCCTACCCTACTTGTTCTTGTCGTCGGTGTGTTAGTACCTGTACACATGGCTTCGTCGAAGACCTTGACGATGAGCATGTCGTGGCCATCATAATTGAAGACTAGAAAGTTCCCGACATGCGGGTCGTGCGTGCAGGCTAAATGCTTCTAGACGTGGTGGAGGTACATGCAATTAGATCCATTTTGCTTTTTTTTTACTGAAAAGGATATATATTAATATCGCAAAGATACCAATTACACGCAGGCTCTGCAACAACACATGGTCTAGCGGCTTTACGGATGTACACAGTCTTAAAAAATTACAAAAAAAAGTCGCTACAGATAACTATTCCTCCAAGCACAACACTGACAACATCAGAAATCCAACCACACCAATAGCAATGCCTTCACGAAGAAAACAGTACACAAGAGTCGTTATTGCCCGATCAAAGACTATAGGGTTTCACCCTAGAGAAAGTCCTCGCTCGCAAAACAATGCATTCAACAAGGCCATTGTCAGACACAACCAATTAAGGTCACACCTTGGATTTTCACCCTACAAGGTAAGACTAACTTCTCCTATGTTGTCTCCCCCCTCTCGAACAGTCGGTGTTGTGAGTCACAGATCACGCATCCAGTTACTCGTTACCACAAAGACACAAATCACCATTGATGCCCTCATGTTCCTGCTTTTCTGAAATTCTCCGCATCTGACTTTACCATGGATCGTCGAAGACATGACACATAGTGGTAAAAAATAGTAGAGCTCGCAATGCTCCCGTTGAAACTAAATGGCCATAAAAAACATGGGTACGCACGACCGAATACCTTCTAATCCGCCCATGGGAGTTCGCCGGCAGAGTCTTCCGAAACTCGACACTCCGGTCAGATTAACGAGGGCAGACATCAAGCAGATCTTCGCTTGGCGCAGGAGGAACTCTACGACCACTGTAATTATTCGCGAGACTCGCAGGCCCCTACGCCACCAGCCTCCTGCAGCACAAAAACAGCGGGCAAGGAAAGAATAGAAGGCTGAGATGTCGAAGGGATCGAGGACCCCCACAACCGAAGCCCAACCCGGGATCCTCCAACCCCGAACAAGGGACAAAGGTCTCAAATTGCAGTCAAGTGGCCCAGATCGCACACACCGGTGATTAGCGCCATCGCGGCGGCCACACCGGTAGCGCCATCGCCTCCATGTCGCCTCCCTCCGCTGGAGGCCTCAAGCCCCGACCCCTCCTAGGCTGTGCCGCCTTGCTTCCTCAATCCACGCCATGGCGCCTCCCGCGCGACGCGACCGAGCGCCCAACTCCGCCCACCGTCGTTTTGACCGGATGGGCGCCGCCACCATCGTCGGCGCCGACGGCAGCGGCGACCACACCTTCTAGATTGGCCAGGCCTAGAGGATGGAGGTGGAGGCGCCTCTGTAGCCGCTTGGGAGGGAGGCGACCCTGGAGGGTTAGGGTTAAGTCCCTTTCGCCCTCTATAAAAAAAGTAAGACGTTGTGGCGGACTAAAAAAGATAGGATCCATTTTGCTATGTTTAGATCGGTCCGCGGAGTTAATTTGGCCTTGTTTGTTTAGGTTGAGGGCACGCCCAGCGACATGACCTACTTCCTCTCTCTTTGAATGAATCTATATATAAACAGTGTCTAGATTTATGTAAATTTTGATAAATCTGTGGCATCTATTTTAAGACGGAGGGACTAGATTTTTTCCCATAAATATTCATTGAAATAAACTAGAATTTACAAGGTGCAATAAAAGGAGAAAAGACATAAATAATAACTAGCATCTTCCACACCGTCTCCCTCCTCATCGTCGCCTCCTTGTGAGTTAATTGCATAGAACTACCAGTTTTTAGGCAAAATTTCAGAAATCTACCAGTTTACGTTTTCGCAGCAAAAATCTACCACATTTGGCGTCCGTTTTCTCAAATCGCACTAAACTCGTTCTGATCGTGAATTGACACGAAAACTGACAAGGCTGGCCTACCCGTCAGGCTGACGTGACAGTGCGAGACTGTGTGCCGTCTGCCGTTTTGCACGTAGGTCCTCAAGTTTTGACAGAAAATTGCGCAGAAGTCCCTGGCACTATTAAAACCTTCATAACTTTTGAATACGAATTCAAATGGAAAAAGTTTAAATACGAAAAGTGCTCAGAATTGTTTGAATCTTTTTTTACAAACTTTATTTATTATTTATTATTTTATATAATTAATAATATGTCTAAATTTATTTAAAAAATCCAAGGAATCCATTTCTTATATTTATAATGCATGAATCATATATTACACACGGAAAGAGATATTACACACGGAGAGAGATATTACAAACTTGTGTTACTCGTCGTGGGCGTGCCCATGGCGCGGGCCATGTACGGCGAGTGGGCGCAGCAGCTGGTCGTGCAGCTCTCCGTGTTCCAGGCCATCGTCTGGCTCACGCTGCTCCTCTTCGTGCTCGAGGTCCGAAAGGCCGCCATCGGCATGTACGTCGACGTCGCCAAGCAGAGCGTCGTCGTCCACGATGCCATCCCGGAGTCGCCCGTCAAGGCCGACGTCGAGGCCGCGACCGGCGGAGGTGTCGGTGAGGCGGACAGCGTCGTGGCAGTGACCGTCGGAGGCAAGCCGTCGGTGTGGAGACTGGTGAAGACGGTGGCGCACAAGCTATCGCGGAACCCGAACACGTACGCCAGCTTCGTCGGCATCACCTGGGCATGTGTTGCCAACAGGTACGTACGCACTCCGACGTGTCGCTCACCATGCGCATGCGTACGTGCATGCTGATCGGATCGCCCTCTAACTAATGCTACCTCCACAACCCCTTTACTCAGTACTATATTCTTATAATGTCTCATCTCGCCCAAACCGACTTCGTCAACTTGTAACACAAGTTTGTAATATCTCTCTCCGTGTGTAATATCTCTCTCCGTGTGTAATATATGATTCATGCATTATAAATATAAGAAATGGATTCCTTGGATTTTTTTAATAAATTTAGACATATTATTTATATTATTTGGAGTTATATAGTTAAAGTTATGAATTTCCAAAGTTTTTGTATAATTAACAAAATATTTTTTATATTTTAATTATATAAAATAATAAATAAAGTTTGTAAAAAAAGATTCAAACAATTCTAAGCACTTTTCGTATTTAAACTTTTTTTATTTGAATTCGTATTCAAAAGTTATGAAGGTTTTAATAGTGCCAGGGACTTCTGCGCAATTTTCTGTCAAAACTTGAGGACCTACGTGTAAAACGGCAGACGACACACAGTCTCGCACTGTCACAGCCTGACGGGTGGGCCAGCCTTGTCCGTTTTCGTGTCAATTCTCGATCAGGACGAGTTTAGTGCGATTTGAGAAAACGGACGCCAAATGTGATAGATTTTTGCTACGAAAACGTAAACTGATAGATTTTCGAAATTTGTCTAGAAACTGGTAGTTCTATGCTATTAACTCCCTACTTTTCCTCATTCTCGTCGTCGGTGTGTTAGTACCTGTGACACATGGCTTTATCGAAGACCTTAACTATGAGCATGTCGTGGTCATCGTAGTTGAAGAGTTAGTTTCCGACATGCCGGTTGTGCGTGTGGGCTAACAGTTTCCAGAAGTGGTGAAGGTATATGTGGCCTCGTAAAGTCACTGCTTGTGAGCTTGTCCCAATAGTTTTGTAGATGGACACATGTAACTCGAAATCGGAGAGGTCCATAGCTCAGGCTGTAAGTGGTCACGCCCGTGGGTGTCCACTAGGTGACCACCTCTGTCCGCTTATTTATGCGGGACGCCGCTTGCTGTCCGCTTAATATGTTCTAATTAAGTGGCACCCGTTTTTCCCACTTAAGCCCATTAGTCACAGGTCAGTACATAGAAAACTCAGTTATGTTGTCACAGAGCAGTACAGAAAATAATTAGTACAGAGGTCCTTCAAAAAACTAGTACAGATGAAACAGTCATCCGAAATGACTAGAATTAGTCGAATATTACAAACATCAAGATCGGATATTAATACAATAAAAGTCCAGAACTACATGCTTCATAAATGCGCATCATCCATTTTGCTCCTCAATCAATAACAAACCCAGTTGAATCTGAAAAATCAAAATCAAGTGATCATCCACAAGAGCCTGTGCAAGGGCAGGTTAGTAGTTACCATTAGTAGCCTGTGCATGAGCAGGTGAGAGATCATGCAAAGGGACTTTGCTCAGAAAGCTACTACCTGATAACACAAACAGATTCAAGCATCAAGATCAAATAGCTGCATTACTTTGCACCCACGAATATGATATAATGAACAATGAAGTACCAGGTAAAGATTAGAATTGTTCATTTTTTTGTTGAATAGCGTATTGAGCATTAAAAAAACCAATCATACTACTAGAAAATTACAGCAACATGAAGAACATGGACTACAAACAATAAACTGGTCCTTGCAAGGCCATGTGAAAATATTCTACAAGTATGGTGGAGCAAAGTTACAAAGATTACTGTGTAAGCAGATTGATTAGTTGGTTACAACAGCATGAAGATACAAAAAGTGGAGTATGCAAAGAAACTTCTACCCCTGCTGTGTTTTCTTTTGTTATTATATCAAACGTGAAACCTGGACTATGCACAAAATTGTTTCAGTGACTTGACAGCATGATGCATTGATCGGCATATGCATTCGTGTGCTGAGATCACTAGAGTAAGTTTCTCTGTTAACCTGGTACCGCTGGTTTGCTGAAGCTACTGTTCTGAGATGTGTACGCGGGCGAGCAATAGCTGCCTTGCTTTGCCATATGACGAAGGTTTCCTGCATACATTGACCGGCATACAATATTTCAATTTACTAGCACGCAGCAAACTCCATGTCTTCTTCGCAATCTACCACTACTTATCTTACTAAGCATCAAAATGAGGTCAAGATTGGGGCGACGACTAGTCAATGTCTATGATTTTTCTTGCCATACACCAATACAACCATCAAATTCTGCTTATGCAAGTGGCAATATTGAAGATTTACCTTCTTCCCCTTCTTGTTGGATGAAGGCCGTGACCTAAGCACATCGCTAGTGTCCTACATCTTCACACGGACAACACCGACCTGTAGATCCTGCTCGAAATCGCCGTTCGCCTTGCCGCCTTGCCCCGTGGCCTGCAGATCCTGCAGCGTGATGCCGCTGCCGACGGGGAGAGTGGGCTGATGGAGGGAGCGAGTAGGCGGAGGAATCGGCAATGGCAGGATGGTTCTTGGGGGCATGGCGGACGCCTCCATCGAGGTGAAGGGAGGGGGCAAGTAGGGGGAAGAATGGGCGACGACGGGATGGTTCCTGGGGCATGGCTCCCGCCTCCATTGCAGTGCGAGGTGAAGGGAGGGGGCAGGGGGCAGGTGGCGAGAAGAGGGTGATGCGGTGCGGCGGTGGCGGTAGCGGACACACCGTTACTTTCCGTGAAACTTTCACCCGAGCCGTGGGTGTCCATTAAGCGAGTTAAGTGGTCTTGGGCTGACGGCGCCGTGGTCAGCCGTTTCCACTTACAGACTGATCCATAGCGAATGTCAGAGAAGATGACGACGAAGACGGTGATGCGCGATGGCCTCGACGACGAGTAGCTGCAGGGAAGGTATCCTCCGGAAGTAGTAGTAGTCTTTTCTTTATTCAAATACTCCCTCCGTTTTTTATTACTTCGTGTTCTAGGATTTTTCAAAGTCAAACTTTGTCAACTTTGATCAAGAATATAGAAAAATATATAAATATTCATTATTCCAAATGCATATATTATGGAAATATAACTTACAAAAATTCCAATACTATAATTTTTTTATCGTAGATATTTTAATTTTTTGCTAAATATTTGGTCAAACTTTGAAAAGTTTGACTTTGACTAAATCCAGAATACGATCTCATTATGAACGGAGGGAGTATGCTTTTTTAATGGGCAAAGCCTAATGTAATGTTTTACTTACACTGGGCACAAGCGGCCAACTGACGGACACCCGTGCGTCGTTTGAACCGACGCATCGTTGTCCAAATTTATTTCAAGCCGGATGCGTCTGTCCAATCCGTATGGGTCGTGCCGCTGGAAGGCCGTGCATGTCACGCACATTCGTGCGAACGCGTTCAGACATGCTCGGACAGGTTGGATCGACCCGATGAAGATGGTCTAAGGGCATCTCCATGGCTCTACCCATCTCGTCCGAGCGTGTACGAACTCGTCCGTGCGGACGCACGGGACGTGCACGGCGCCCTAGCGTCTAACCCATCCAGAAAAACGCGTCTGGCTCGATCCATCTGTGCATCTAATCTGGGAAATGGTTGTGTTGGTCGGACGCGCTTGGACAGCGCGCATGTCCTGCCTGTTGGTGCCTCTAGCCCACTCGTCAGCCACTGCGGCGTTGATTCAGACACGCGCAGTAGCACCGATTTAGACGCAACAGCAGCAGCGATTCAGAGGCGCTGCGGAAGGCTGACCGGCGGCAACCTGCGCCATCAATGGCTACAAGACGACAAACTGACTGGCTGGACACTTCAATGGCTGGACACTCTTCAATGTCGTCTCTTCGGTCTCCGTGCCAGCATCCGATGCCGGTCCTTTTTAACTGGCCGTCTGCGGCCATCTTCTCCCTACAGAACACCATCCTCTCCTCCTTCTTTTCGTTCTCCACTACCTATAGCTAGCCATGGCCGACGGCGCTGGATCGAGGGGAGGCCATGTAGTCATGGACGTCGAGGGAGGCGTGGAGGACGCGGCCAAATCACCACGCCCCCACGCTCTCTCTCAACATCGTCATCGCCTGAAGATTTCGACCCAGGCACCCAGTTCGTCGTGGCCATCCACCTCGGCATGCCGCGTGATAGGCTGCTCCTGCCCCGCGGGTTCGTGACACTAATCGACGACACTCCGCCCCCGCTTGTCATGCTACGTGCAAATGACTTCAGGACCAGCAGGTACCCGGTCGATCTGCAGTTCAACCACCTTGGCCAGATGTACCTTGACAACGGCTGGGAGTGCTTCGCCTGCTCACACCAGATCAAAGCGGGCACTATCCTCGTCTTAAAGTACGACGGTGAAGGAAAGTTTGGCGTCAGCGTCTTCGACCATACCATGTGTCGTCGCTGCTACCACTCTGACTCCTTCTCCGACTTCGACGAGTAGGCTAGGCTATGCGCGCGCCATGTATGATGTATCAATGTAGGCATTGGTCATTTGTAATGAAAATCTTTATTCGACCGGCAAATTACAAACAAGAGTACAACAGATCGCCTACGGGTCGACTGGCATTGGCCATTCTAGCTAGGCGTCGCCTACGAGTCGACAAGGCCTCATTCTACGCTGAGAAAGTGGTAGATCGCTTCATGCGTCTGCATCTCTTCTTTGGCTTGGGGAAGGCGGGCACGCAGGTACGCGTCGTCGGGATTGGCCCGTAATGCTTTGCGGATGTCGTCACACACTTCCATGAGCGCTAGATGTCGGCGGTGCTCCGACGGAAAGACGCGGTTCATCACCTCGAATGAGAAACGCTCGCTGGTGGTCCTATTGTAGTTGTAGTGAGAGCGTCGTGGCAACGGCGGGTTCAGCAATCACCACGGCCGCTCGGGCGCCTCTACTCTGTCGGCGTTGGGTTGGCACGGAGCTCGTCGGGTCGACGCTGGCAGCCAGACTTGGTGTTTTTTGTACTGTGGGTGGTGCGTGTCGGGTCGAAAATATCTCGACGACCTCCCATATTTATGGCTGCATTTGAACTCAGCGAGGAACGCCCAGAACACGCGGAAAGCGGCAGAAAAGAAAGGCGGGAGACGGCGTGGCAACGAAAAGCCAGTGAAAATACGTCGGCGTTGGCAATTGCCAAGCATAGACAGATATATCATACCGCTGGGCGCGATTGGTCGGACAGGCCAAACCACGGTCCGATCTAAACGGATGAAAATAGACTGTTTGGGACGACCAGGATGGATCGGGTCGCGTGGAGTTGCCCTAAGGAAATATGTTAGGTTTGTTGTGGAGCAAAAGAGATGCATCGTGGGATTGGAATGACGAGAAAAAAATCGAACGGTGGAATGACCAGATCGAACGGTGGGCGCAGATCAGGCGGACATGCGCTCCCTCCGCCGGACCGACGCCTAGCGTCGCACAAGTTCGGATAGCACCACCGCACAAGTTCGGATACCATGTATAGGCCTCTTGAGTCACACGTGAGTTTCGCGCGCCGTCGCTCTCTTCCGGTTGCACGTGCTGACTTCTCTCCGTCACACGTGAGAGGGGGTGTTGAAGTGTATAAGTGGATTGCACTAGCCCTTTCCATCAGTTCGGCTTTTGGTTGTGTTGGCTAGTGCATGAAGCTTGACAGTTTTTGGTTTTTAACTTTTAAGTAAACATAGTAGTATGATGGTATAAATCAAAAGCCAAAATAAAAAACACCTATTTAGGTATTTTTATGGCTTATATAAGCTAAAAGCCAAAGGCTATTTGGTAGGGCAGTGAGAGTGAGGCTGTACGGAAATATGTTTGGTTTGTGGAGCAAAAGAGATGCACCGTGGGAATGAAAAGAAAATATCGAACGGTGGAATGACCAGATCGAACGGTGGGCGCGGATCAGGCGCTCCCTCCGGCGGACCGCGCCTAGCGTCGCACAAGTTCGGATAGCACCACCGCAGTCAATAGCCGCCGAAACCCAGCCGCTGCTCGCTCACCTCTCGTCGGCCGTCCTCCTCTTGTGCAATGCTTCGTCTTCCCTCTCTCCTCCCCCTTAAACCCTCGCCCCCGACCACCGGCTTAAACCCCAGCTGGCGGAGCCACGGCCACCGCCCCAAACGCCTCCTCGCCTCGTCCACCCCGCCGCCACAAACTCCAAATCCAGCCACAGCTCCGAAACCCTTGAAGCCCGAACCCGGCGCCGGCGCCCAGAATCCCGAAGCCGGCACCGCCGACTTCCCCGCGACCAAGCCCCGCAAGCCACGTCGCGGTCGCCGAAGCGAGGCGGCGGCCGTGGAGGACTTCGTCCGTGGCCGCCTCGAGCAGGTCTTCGCCTCTATCCAGGAGCGCGACCCCGAGGTCCTGCAAGGCAAAGGCGAGATCCTGAAGCCAAAGGAGGAGGAGGAGCGAGTCGCGGATGAGGAAGAGCCCGGGGAGGAAGGTGGGGAACAGAAGACGGTGGTGGAGGAGGAGGACACGAGCTGGCCGCTGGACGCCGACGTCGGGTGGGGGATTCGGGCGTCAGAGTACTTCGACAAGCATTCGATTAAGAACGTGACGGTGGACGGCGTGGAGATCGATTGGGAAGGAGAGGTCGACCAGGGCTGGGTCAAGGAGATCAACTGCTTGGAGTGGGAGAGCTTTGCCTTCCACCCCAGCCCCCTCATTGTCCTGGTCTTCGAGCGCTACAGCCGGTAAAATCATTCATCCCTGTCTAGTTGTTAACCGTTGTGATTATGCCTGAATGGAGTAAGCTGAAATTCGTAGACTGACGCATAAATGGGCTTCAGTTATCCAGAATTATTGTGATGTTCAGTGTTGGCTCAGAGAAAATAAGTGTACCTGATTTATGGTTTATTAATACTGTAGTGTGCCTAATGTTGTGTTTTAGGGCGGCTGACAATTGGAGGTTTCTGCAAGAATTGGAAAAGGCTACTAAGGTATACTGGAACACAAAAGATCGGCTACCTCCACGGGTGCGTGAATCATACCATGGTTTGGTTACGATGTGATTAACTCTGGCAACGCTGTTCTGTTCTTTCTAACATCTCCTAGATATTATCATGTGTTTCAGACTGTTAAGATTGATATGAATATCGAGAGGGACTTGGCATCTGCACTTCAAGCAAAAGAATGCCCACAATTACTGTTCCTCAGAGGAAACAAGATGTTATACAGAGAAAAAGGTTAGCCCTCTTTACTGTAAGAGAAACAGTATCTGCTATTCTTATATGTTGGTGCTCATTCGACATATGCCAAGTTCAGTTACGAGGTTTATTTTTTCAGACGATTGATATGCCGCACCTTTTATTTGCTTTCTTAGTGGTGGGAATATCCACTGACTGTATCTGATTATCATTTCACCGATAAACATTTGCAGAGATAAGAACCGCTGATGAACTAGTTCAAATGATTGCCTATTTCTACTACAATGCAAAGAGGCCATCCTGTGTCAATCCTGAAGCTGTCGCTCCTTCATTCTAAGGTCCTTTATGCTAGTGCTGATATTGTGCCTTGTTCTGAACTTCTGTTCTCTTGTCACACTGTTATTACTTTTTGGTAAGTGTTGTATATCCAATTCTTAATTCTTTTGCCTCTTGAAATTGGAGTACTGCTGGTTGTTTTTTCTTGACATTTGATTCTATGAGACTATCTGATGCAGAAAAGTGCTATGAAGCTCATATCATTGAAGAAAAGGCTCCTAGTTTGATAATTCAGCTGGATCAGATGCCAAAGAGGACATTGTCGATGCCTATAGTGGAAATAGTAACTAGAAAAATCATCTCAACGGAGCAGTCTCAACTTGGGAAGGTGTGACCAAAACCGTGTATTAAAATATGCACGCAGTCCCTTTGTAGTCTAATATAGTCCTAGTATCTAACATGAAATTCGAAGTTTTCAGTTCTGATGTCCCAGATAGCAGTGTTGGGTGATAGCTTCATTTTCTAAATGGTTACATTATTGGGACGATTACAAATTCGGCTAGAAACATTTGAAGTGCCCCTTCCCTATTTGAAGAAGGAAAATGAAAAATTCGAACACATAATTGGTGTGCCTTTTAACTCTTCTGTTAGCTTTTACTAATAATCTGGAATGGAGAACTAAACAAAGTATACCTTCCATGCTCTTCAGTAAGAAATCTAGTGTCAACTTCAGCAAAGTAATTGATTAATTCGTTCTTCCGGGAGAAGGAAATATGTATCTGCGAAGTGGAGTATGAATATCGGGAAAATGGTTTCGGTGATGTTGGGGTTGGCGGCAGGGCCGGGGAGAAATCCCTGCGTGATGCTGGCGGGGGCGACGCCCGTGGGCGCCGTTACCTTCTTGGAGGCGTCGTCATGGCGCTGCCAGTGCTTCCACGCCTCGAACACCGGGGGAAACCCTAGACCCGACTTAAGGATCGGGCGGCGGCGGCACAGCCGTGTCGTTCCCTCCTTGGGGGGCGTCGCCTTGGTGGTTCTTGGAGTCCTCGGCACGCTAGTTGGAGTTTGGTCTTGGCTGCTGCCTAGAGCTTGGGGGGCTATGTACATCGTCGATGGCCCTTCCTCGTCGACGCCTCCTCCAGTCGGGCTCGGTCCCGCCGTTCGCTCGCCAACCTTAGGCGCTATGGGCGAACGGTGCGTTGGCCTGTGCCTTCCTTGAGTTGGATCGGTCTTGTGTAGTTCCTTTCTTCGGTTGTGACGCGGCCTAGAAGCTCGGTGTGCCATCCCCTCGCCATGTTTGGTTGGAGATGGTTCAAGGAGGGTCTTTGTCGTGTGGTTGGTGTGGTTGTGTTGTAGCCGTGTGGCGTTGTGTTTGTATCGTGTAGCCTTTTGGCGTTGTATCGGCCGTCTTGGCCTCTTCTTCTATGAATCCGATACATCTCCCAAGGTGTATCCTTGAACAAAAATATCGGGAAAATGGAAAAGTTAAAAATATATCAAAGTGAATGTAAAAAAAAAATCTGAAGTGAAGGCCAGAAAATAAAAGGACGACGCTTGAGCGATGTTATCTATAGTTCTTTCACTTGCAGATTACCTTTAAAAATAAAAAAATGCTTGCAAGTCTGTCTGAAGAGCTACACACACAAACAGAATAATCACTCTGTAACATGTACTACTGCAGTATTAACACGGTCTCTACAGATGCCCTCTGAATCAAAGCCGCAAAACACGAAACTGGACTGTCCTAGGAACACGATATGGACGAGGAAGACGACGACGCGATGCACAACTGCGCAGCAGCATCCGCCGCCTCATCGGCGCCGCCGCGGCTGCGCAGCAGCTGCGCGATGTCATCGTACCCCATCGTCTCGGCCATCTGGAGCGGCGTCGCGTCCCGCTTGGTCCTGGCATGGACGTCGGCGCCCATGTCGAGCAGCAGGTCCACGGCGTCGGCGCAGCCGCCTTCGACGGCCAGGTGCAGCGGCCTGTGCCCTCCCACGTCCTCGCACTCGACGTCCATGCAGCCGGACCCGGCGAGCAGGGCGATCGCGTCGCAGTGGCCTTTGATGGCGGCCACGTGCAGCGCCGTCAGGCCGTACTGGTCGCGGCCGCGGAGGCCCGTGCGCTTGCCGAGGAGGGACTCGAGGCTCTGGAGGTCGCCTCGCCTCGCCGCGGTCATGACCTGCTCCCACCGTTGCAGGATGTCCTCCACTTCTTTCTGTAATTAAACGGCAAAAGAGGCGTCGTTACATTCTTACAATAGATCTTGAGTGAAAAATATGAGCCGTATCATTTGTCTAATTGTATTGTACACTACTGTACATTCCAAGTAGACAACATATCGTGGCCGTACTCCTAGTATCGTTCACGAGGGCAACGACGCAAGTCACATAAGCCAAACTACTACACTACACTGGTGCATCACCCAGCTGGAACCATTGTCCTTCTGATTCCCGATCTGTTCAGTTCGTGACACAACCGGTCGAAATCTTAAAATTGTCTCAACTTGGATCCCAAACAAGATCACAACAGAAGGTTTACTGTAATGGCTGCTACCACGAATGCATTTTGGCCTGAAGCAAGTGTAAATAATCTTTCCAGTCCTGAAGTTACATGGCTGGGCAAAAAGACAAAGCGTACTTACATAGCCCTTCTCTCGCGCCACGTCCAGTGGAGTCCTCCCGCGCGCGTCGGCCGCGGCGGCGTCAGCGCCCATCTCCACGAGCTCCGCCACGACCTCCGCTTCCCCGGCCGCGGCTGCCACGTGCAGAGCCGTCCTGCCGTCCTTGTCACGCGCCTCCAGCGCATCCGGTCCCAGCCTCCTCACCTCTTCGCAGTCCCCCCTCACGGCAGCCGCGTGCAGCGGCGCCCACTGCTCGGCGTCGGGCACCGCCGCCGCCACGGGCTCGAGGACCGGCAGGAGGTGCGGCTGCCGGCGCAGGATGAGGCGCACGGCCGCGGTGTCCCCGCTGTCCGCGGCGAGGCGGAGCAGGTACGGCCCGCCGAAGAACACGCGCAGACGGATGGCGCCGGCGCCGGCGCCGGCGCTGCCGGGGATGGAGTCAAGGTGCGCGGCGGAGAGGGAGGAGAGGACGAGGAAGCGGTCGGCGCGGGAGCGCGGGAACGTCTGCGGGACGTGCGGCTGCGGGCGGAGCACGACGCGGATGGTCGCGGAGGAGAGCGGCTGCAGGGCGCCGCGCGGCGGGCTGACGAGGAACTTGAGCGGGGAGGAGGTCTGCACCTTGAAGGCGACCGGGAGGGACGGGTGCAGCGACCGGAGGCGGAGGTCGACGCGGCACTTGGAATTGGGCCTGAAGTCGATGACCACCTCCTCCTCGGCCACCTCCAGCAGCGGCTGCTCGGACGCCGGCGGTTCGGCGGCCGTGGTGGAGTTGGCGGCAACAGAGGCTGGTTTCGCAGCGGCCATCTCTCGGAAGTTTGGAACTTGGAATTGGAAGGCACAGCCTGCCTAGAACGCGAGGAGTAGAATGTGGCAATGGAACCGGATTACTGGAAGCACGGGATGGTGTCTGACTAGTGGCCACCTAGGATGGCGCTTTTGATCGCACGTTAGATGGGAAGACGATAGAATGTTGATTTTCTGTGCCAGTGTGGCATCTGAAATGGTCGATTCTTGGAACATATGGAGCAAATATGAGTGACGACATCGTGACCGGAGGTTGGGTAGTGAAAATGCCTCTGCAAGGTATGCCCTGAAATACGGCACCATTTTATGGGTTTAGCGCACAAAATTTAGTACTCCCTCCGTTTCAAATATAAGCAAATCAAAGTCATTTATTTTAGAATAGAGAAAGTACAAATTAGGGCTTGAGTTAGTTTTCGGATAGCATAAAATAGGCCATTAAACAAACATAATTTACCACATTTGGACATATAAACTTCTACATATTCAAACTGCAACATTTAGACATAAACTTTGACACATTAAAACTAGCTGCAACATTTGAACATAAACTTTGATACATTACAGTTAGCAACATTTGGACATAAACTTTGACATGCTAAAATTAACAAATTGTGACACATCAAAACTAACAAATTTTTACGCATTCAAACTGCCGCATGGCGAGGCGATGTTGCATCTCCTCTTCGCAAGACACGAAACGTATCTCAGGAGCTAGGAGAACTGCTTCTGCATGGCTCTCACATTTTGGAAAGTTGAGCTCCCGGCGCGGCCGGACCTTGATGACGCCCAGCACTGTCGTGAGACGCTTCGTTAGAAACCCCAAGAGCAAGGTGTGATGAGCACAGCAGCAAGTTTTCCCTCAGTAAGAAACCGAGGTTATCGAACCAGTAGGAGGAAGAAAACGTCTCAAAGGTGTTGCAAGCAATATAGAAACCTGCACAACACAAACTCAAGACTTTGCCCCAACAAATCAGTGAGGTTATCAAACTTACCGGTTTGCTGTAACAAAGGATTAAACGTATGATGTGGAAGGTAATGGTTTGCAGCAAGTAAACAAGTAACAGTGGAAGATGTATCAATGGTAAAGATTGGACCGGGATCCATAGTTCACTAGAGGTGCTCTCCTTAGATAAACAACATGGCATGAAGGGTAAACAAATTACAGCAGGGCAATTGACAGGAACTGAGCAAGGCATAACAATGCAATTACTAGTCAGAAAGATCCTATAAGATTCGATTGGGAAATACAACAAGATACATAGACCGCCATCCAACTGCATTTATGACTAGAAGTCTACCTTCATGTTATCAACCGAACCCCCTCCAGTATTAAGTTGCAAGCAACAGACAACTGCTTTAAGCAAAGTGTGTAAGGTAAACAGTCCATATGTTCCATGAACAAGAGACCGTTGTTTTCTCCCTAGTAGCAACAACACATCTACAACCGAAGAGATTATTGTCACTTCCCTTAGAAACTAGAGGCATGAACCCACTATCGAGCATAAATATTCCCTCTTGGAGTCACTAGCAACTACTTGGCCAAGATAGCTACTAACAATGGAGAGCATGCAAGATCACAAACAACACAGACATGATAGAATCATAAAGACAAAACCATTAATTAAACCAACATAATAATAACAATATCCATCGGATCCCCGCAAACATAACATGCATGATTACAAATAGATTAGATCTTGATCTTGAACGGAGCTCACAAGATCTATACATGAAAGCACAAGGAGGAGATACCACCATCTAGCTACTACATGGACCCATAGTCCAAGATGGAACTACTCACGCATCATACCGGAGAGAAGGCCTCCGGGATGATCTCCCCTCCGGCAGGGTGCCTGGAAGAACTTCAGATCCCCCCGATCTAGGGACGATGGTGGTGGCGGCTACAGAAGGTTTCGTGGAGTTTTGATCGGGTGCCTAGGGTTTCTGCATCGGGGGCTTCTTATAGGCGAATAGGCGAGGGTGGGAGGCGGCTAGAGGGCCCACACCCTACCCAGGCGCGGGGTGGGCCCACCCGCGCCTAGGGGTGTGGCGACCCTGGCTCGCCTCTCCGTCTCTCCTTTGGACTTCGTGTCGCCCACGGTAAAATATTGACTTTGGCTTTTGTCCCGTCCAATTCCGAGAATATTGATTTTCTGCCTTTTTTGGAACCAAAAACAGAAGAAAACAGTTAATTGGCACTGTGGCAACTTGTTAATAGGTTAGTCTAGAAAAGATATAAAAACACCTCAAAGTGTAGATAAAGCAAAGCAAAGTAGATACTAAACAAGCATGGAGCATAAAAAATTATAGATACGCTCCCGACGTATCAAGCATCCCCAAGCTTAACTCCTGCTCGTCCTCGAGTAGGTAAGTGATAAAAGAATAATTTTTGAGGTGACATGCACTGTCAAAACCAAGATCAAACCATTTGCAAGCATTGAAAGCTGGGATCAAAGAACTCTAAACATGTGCATGAAAGATGGAGTTCTAACAATAAGACATAGTAACTATGCATGCAACATGAAAAGCTACAAACAAAGATCATGAATAACATGCGTTGAAAAACGTTTGTTTGTTTCACATACAGAAAACATGGCATAGTGGCATTCAGCTTGTCCCTCATAGAGTAGCAAGTAGATGCATAAGACACCTTCAAAGTTCATAAGAGTGATTAGATACAAAAAGCACAAAAACAAGTAATATCACAATATGCATCAATCAATTAGTTTTGGGACACTGCACACAGAATGAAAACTGTGTTCTCTTAATGGTGCCTAAAGGTAGAAGGTGGAGACTCAATATAATGGTGGAAGAAAGGCCCTTCATAAAGGAAGCAGGGATTTCAAGTTTCAAAAAGAGCTTCCAAAAATTATGGTACTTGTTAGCTTTCAGCCCTCATTGCCCCTATTATAAGCATCTTGAAGTGATTAAGGTTAAAGTGAACAAACTATGGAGTATATGCTTTACAAAGTATTAGTTGGCCATCTCAAGTCCCTTGAAAATGAGGGTCACACCTCATGCTACTCAACTTTAGTCACCTGTAAGTTCTTGTCATAGTAAGTACATGCGTATCATAGAGAACCTCCAATGGGATACCCCTTGCACATGGTACAGGAGCTATCTCATAACCAAAATGACAAGGCAAGCAGACAATGAGCATCTCAGCGATCTTTTATTTACTATGGGCATAGATTTTTATTGAGGATGCTTCACAGATAGCTCATTATGGTGATGCTGCAAGTTTCTCTAACACAAAATACATAACTCCATGGACTTATAAGATCCCTCTTTATTTCACACCGGTGACATCCATAGACAAAAGAGCATGATATCGTCTATTTACAAAGTACAAGTGCAATGTTGAAAATGTTCCCCGTGACAGCACGGTTCTGCTAATTCCAACGTATAAGTGCAAGCATATACAACATAGACGACACAATGGTTCAAGTTTATTAGGGGCAAAGAATATAAAGTGTGCCATCAAGTTTTTGAGGGCTTTAATCACTAAGTTTTCACATAACAAAATACTTTTAATTGGAAGATAGCTGAAAACAAGAATATACTTGGAATTGTGTAACACACCATGCATAGGATTTTATAGTGAACACTTTGGAATAACATGGTTTCTTGGAAGTTGGAAGCATGAGTAGATCTTACTCATACAATTGGAGGCTATCAAAAGACTAGGAACAACCAACTAAGAGAGCAATAATGGCCATCATCATGCAGAGCAACAAAACATTACTAATCAAAGCATAGAGTGGTACTACAAGTCAAGGACTAAATGATCATAGAGGCTATGGTGATTTGTTCATAGTCATAAAATGGTGTGAGCATGTGCCAAGTCAACCCAAACAAAGCATTAAAGGAGAATACCACAATACTATGCTTTTATATGCTAAAACAACGCATAATTCTTTCAAGGCACACTAAGCAATCCCAATTGTTTGGAAAAGACATGCCACAATAATAATTGCTAGGCATAAGTTCAACACAATACCTAGCATGTCATGTTAAAGTCTAAGTCACAGTCAATGCAAGCTCCTCTTGCACTTCTCAAGCAAGAACTTTCTACTCATTTCCAACACCAATCAACTTATTTGAAACAACACAACGAGAACGGGGGTCCAAACTACTTTATTTAAGCAAACTAAACAAACCAAACAAAAACTAAGACGCTCCAAGAACAACACAACAGTGCATGAAACAATAAAAACGAAGTGTCTACACAGACCTGAGCTTTTTATTGATGAAGAAGGGAATGCCTTGAGCATCCCCAAGCTTTGACGCTTTACCTCTTGGATATTTCTTGAGGTGACACCGGGGTGGCATCCCCAAGCTTGAGCTTTTGTCCATTCTTCATTTAATTACATCATTCTCTCTCTACACCTAAAAAAATTTCTTCATACAAAACTTCACAGAATCTTCACTAGCAACATTAGTGTATTTAAAAGATAATAAACCTTTGGATTTAGCTTTAGAACAGCAAAACTTTTCACTAAAAACACAAGCTACTATAGCAACTCCTTCAAAAAGCTCAATTTCCCAAAAAGAATCCAAAAAGGAATCAATAAGAAACAAATGCAAATAATGGCAGAAATCTGTCAAAACATACCAGCAGCTAGAAACCGATTTTTTCGAAAATCTTATGTTGATCAAATAAAAAATTGTTGAACTAAAAAATGTTAGCTAACATACTGGGGGATTTATTCGTAATTTTCAGCTCAATCCGACTTACATAGACTCCTCACGAATTTTTATGGTGGAGGACAGAAATCTGTTTTAGGACAACAACTCTCCAAATTTCATTTCCCTCTCATTAGAGGTCATTCTTGGCACAAAAGCAAACAAAAAGAATTAGAAGAGGTCATTACTGAAGTAATAACTTCCAAGACTTAAGGAAACTCTTGGGTTATCTTCCAACAAGTACTTTTCTTTAACGCCTTTAAGTTAGGCACAAGAAGCAATAAATCAAGTACTCCCTCTAGTTTATAAGACTTACACGTATTTCTAGATTGACAAATTAACCAACTTAGCATGAGGTACATATGATAAAAACTATATTATTAGAAACTTCAAATGTTATATTTTCTAATGGTATAAATTGTTGAAATAATTAGCAGTTTTCGCATTAATTTAATCCAAGTGTAAATCATGATAGAACAATTTCCAAGACTAACTAGCATACGCATAGTAGACATGCACCATACATGAAAGTGAAAACCTAGCACATCTATGTATACTGCAATACTAGTAATCATCATAGGAAATAACAGGAGGGCAAAGAACACGTACGAGTTCGTCGATGGTATGACCAACGGCGCAACAGAAGTGGATCCGCCACCGGCGGTAGCAGCAACAGCCTGCTTAGAAGCTCGTCAGACATGGCGATGGAGTCGAGAAAGCCGGACGAATAAGAGCTTGAGAAGTCGCGCCTAGATGCTCCCCAAAACCTTATCGCATCTCTCCCGGTGCAGGATCATAGAGACGGGGTTCCGGAGGCCTGCTCTCCCGGACGGCCGTGCACGCAGCCGGCGAGACGGAGTAGCAGAGAGCAGCACAGAGAGGTGGAACTGCGACGCGCAGGTAGGCAGATGCAATCTAATTGCTGGTGACAGCTAGGGTTCATGTCTGCGAGCTTATATAGTGCGGGATGTAGAAACGGCCGGTTGATTAACGCGTCCGTAATGGCGCATCAATGACTCATAACTAATACACAATTAATTTTTCCAAAGAGCAAAATAAAGCTCGGCTCGACGAGATTCCCGCAACCCGCGACGCGCGCGCGCGTCGTGACGAGGCGAGGCGTGGTGTGGCAAGGCGGGCGACATCGTAGGAGGAGTACGTGAGGGCTTCTCTTCTTCTCACACCTTAGTGAGTGGTGCAACACTCTACTATATAAGGTGGTCTAACTCCCCTTCCACTAGCAATGTGGGACTAAACTTTGGCACCACTAGCACACACATGAGCTGCCATAATAATGGGTCAAAGAGAATTTCAGAATTTGTATTTGTTATGGGCCAAAAGCCCAAATATGCCTCAAATTCAAACAATACCCCACAAAGTCTCATTGGCACATCACACCATTCTGTTCCAAATCACTGTTTTGATATACCAGCGTTTTTTAGTGGAGACTGTTAAGTTGAACTTCCACCTAGAGCATTAGACTACGCTCATCAACAACTGTCAATGGACTAAGCCTTGAATTGCCAGTTTTGTGTAAATGAGTACACCTAATGTCATACTGATACTAGGCTGTCGAAGGCTACCCCTAGGGTGGAGCATATAAGTCAAACTCCTAGCCTTTTTCATGAGCTTCCTAGAGATTACCCTATCTCATAGACTGTCACCAGCAGTCGGGCTCACATAGGTGCATTCTTTCAAGACTGCTGTGTAGGATAGCATCTTGGCTTATACAAGCCTATGAACACATTAATACTAAGTCAACCTGCCATACAGATCGTGGGAGTAATGCATCTTCGGCGGAGTGGGTTAATAAAAGTTACTCTCCTCCAGTTAGCCACTGGCTTGTTTCCCCAGGTCCTAATTCACGGGATCTCCGATCACATAGGTTAGGTTACTACCACGGTAACTCATGTGGGTCTCAAACTCATGTCCTTTGATGCAATATCTATCACATTTCTTGATAGACCTTTTGTGAAAGGATCTGCTAGATTCTTAGCTGTTTGGATATAATCCAATGCTATTACTCCGAAGTTTCTCATTTTCCTAACAAATGCCAATCTTCTCTTTATATGTCTTGATGAATTCATATTATCCTTTGAACTACTCACCTTGACGATCACAGTTTGATTGTCGCAGTTCATAAGAATAGCCGGCACGGGTTTATCAACAACCGGCAAGTCGATCAAGAGTTCACGAAGTCAATCTGCTTCGACAGTAGATGTATCTAGTGCTGTGAGTTTTTCTTCCATTGTTGACCTCGTTAAGATGGTCTGCTTGCAAAACTTCCATGAAACAGCGCCACCACCTTGAGTGAATACATATCCACTTGTGGCTTTCAACTCATCAGCATCAGAAATCCAATTTGAGTCACTATACCCTTCAAGTACCGCATGGTCTCTGGTATAGTGAATACCATAACTCGATGTACCCTTTAGATAGTGCATTACTCTATCAAGAGCATGCCATGATCATCTCCCGGATTGGAAACAAACTGGCTAAGTTTGCTCACAGCAAACGCGATGTCAGGCCTTGTTGCGCTAGCTAAGTACATTAACAAGCCAATTATCTGAGAGTATCTCAGCTGATCTCTAGTTGTTATTTTGTTCTTCGAAGCATCTTACTAGGATCATATGGTGTCGGCGAAGGTGTACAATCTGAGTAGCCAAAGCGACTCAACACCTTCTCCACATAGTGAGATTGCAGAAGTGTAATTCCGCCATTCTTATCTCTCAGCAGCTTAATGTTTAGAATAACATCAGCTTCTCCAAGGTCTTTCGTGTCAAAAAATTGAGACAAGAAACTCTTAACCTGTTCGATGACAATCGTATTTGTCCCAAAAATCAGTATGTCATCAACATACAAACAAATTATAACTCCTTTGCCCCCACCATGGCGATAGTATACACATTTGTCGGCTTCATTTACAACAAAGCCAGCAGATGTTAAAGTTTGATCAAACTTCACATGCCATTGCTTAGGTGCTTGTTTCGGTCCATACAAAGATTTCAATAGCTTGCACACCTTGCCTTCTTGACCATATACTACAAAACCATCTGGCTGATCCATATAAATTTCCTCATCCAACTCTCCATTAAGGAAATCTGTCTTGACGTCCATTTGATGAACGATAAGACCATGTGAGGCAGCCAATGAGAGTAGAACTCGAATAGTGGTCAATCTAGCCACAGGCGAATAAGTATCAAAGAAGTCTTCGCCTTCTTTTTGGGTATAACCCTCGGCGACAAGCCGAGCCTTGTACTTTTCAATCGTACCATTAGGCCTAAGCTTCTTTTTGAACACCCACTTACATCCTATAGGTTTGCACCCATAAGGACGATCAGTGATCTCCCAAGTTTCGTTTGCCATGATGGAATCCATCTCGCTACGAACAGCCTCTTTCCAGTAGTCTGCATCAGGAGATGCATAAGCCTCTGAAATAGAGGTGGGAGTATCATCCACGAGATAGACAATGAAATCATCACCAAAGGACTTTGCAATCCTCTGTCTCTTGTTCCTTATAGGAACTTCATTGTCTACCTCCTTAGGAATTTCATCATGTGCTCGTTCATAATATTCCATGGGAATAGCAGGTTCAGGAGTTTCAACAGATTCCTGTCTAGATGTACTAGGCATATCTTTCATCGGAAAAATATCCTCAAAGAATGTAGCATCCTTAGACTCCATAATTCTACCGACCTTCATGTCAGGTACCTCAGATTTCACCACAAGAAATTTGTATCCAACGCTATGATGAGCATAGCCAAGAAAGACACAGTCTACAGTCTTTGGTCCAAGTTTACGCTTTTTGGGAATTGGCAAATTCACCTTTGCCAAACAGCCCCAAGTACGTAAGTACGAGAGTGTTAGCTTCCTCTTCTCCCATAATTCATAGGGAGCAGTTTCATTGTATTTTGTGGGAACTTTATTCAGGACATGACATGATGTCAATATCTCCTCCCCCCACCATGCCTTGGATAAACCCGAAGTACCTAACATGGCATTAACCAAGTCTGTTAGAGTACGATTTTTCCTTTCGGTAACCCCGTCAGATTGGGGAGAATGGGGAGGCGTCCTCTCATGAATAATGCCATCTTTCACACAAAACAAATCAAACTCGTTAGAGAAATACTCTCCACCATGATCTGACCGGACTCTCTTAATCTTTCTCTCAAGTTGATTTTCAACTTCTGCCTTATAGTTTTTAAAGTGGTGTAGAGCCTCATCTTTAGTTTTCAAAAGATATACATAGAAAAATCTAGTAGAATCATCAATCAACGTCATGAAGTATTTCTTTCCACCTTTAGTCAACACACCATTCATCTCACATAGATCTGAATGTATAAGCTCCAGTGGTGCCAAGTTTCTTGCTTCCTACACAGGCTTGTGAGGTTTGCGCGGTTGCTTAGCTTGAACACACTCTTGACATTTAGAGCCTTTAGCTAAAGTGAAACTCGGAATTAAATTTATCTTATCTAGCTGCGTCATACAACCAAAATTAATGTGACAAAGTCGTGAATGCCAAACATCAGTACCATTGCCAGGGGCACAAATATGGTTCACAACCTTATTACAAAATTCTGATAGGGAAAGACAGAACAAACTGTCGCACTCATAACCTTTATCAATAAATTGTCCATACTTAGAGATGACTACTTTAATGGACTCAAATACCAACTTGAAACCTTCTTTGCAAAGAAGGGAGACACTAACGAGATTCTTATTTATTGAGGGCACATGTTGCACGTTCTTCAGCTGCACGATCTTTCCCGAAGTAAGCTTCAGATCCACCGTGCCAAAACCACGAATAGAAGCATGCGTTACGTTTCCCATCAAGACGGAGAGATCTCTTGTGACCTGATAAGAAGAAAATAAAGAGATATCAGCACACACATGAATATTAGCACCGGTGTCGATCCACCAATTTGTAGATTGACAAATTAACAAAAAAGTAGGTAAATTACCATACCCGGATGCACCCTTATCATTGTTGCTCATAGTCACGTTGACAGACTTAGAGTTATATCCATTTGGATTCTTCCTTCCTTTTCGCTGCTTGCAGTTTGGAGCCCAATGTCCATCCTCGCCGCACACAAAGCAGGGATCCTGTGACTTGTCCTTCTTATTCTTTTTGAAGTTGGTACTACGAACGGCCTTGGTCTTCCCCTTGAACTTGTTGTGGAAGTTCTTCTGCACCACATTGGCGCTTGACTGGGGTGCCTCGGCTCCCTTTGGGTGTGCGTATTTTGCCATTGCCTTTTCCTCAATGTCCGAAAACCCAATGAGATTCTCAACAGGCATCTCTTGCCTCTGGTGTTTGAGGTTAGTGGCAACACTCCTCCAGGATTAAGGAAGCTTTTCAATAATGCATCCCGCAACAAATTTCTCGGGCAACACACACTTCAGGAGCTCAAGTTCTTTTGCAATGCACCGAATCTCATGAGCCTGTTCAACGACAGAACTGTTTTCAACCATCCTACAGTCATGAAACTGCTCCATGGCATACAGTTCACTGCCAGCATCAGTAGCACCGAATTTTGCTTCGAGTGCATCCCACGGTTCTTTGGCATTGCACATATGTAAATATGCATCCACCAACTTGTCCCCAATGACACTTATGACACACCCACAAAGAATACGGTGGTCTCCTTGAACGTCTTCTCCTGTTCAGGAGTGATCGTTCCTTCAGGATTATTAGCCGATACCCAGAAGGCGTCCATAGCCATCAGCCAGAGGGTACACTTGGTTTGACAGCGCTTAAAGTGCGCACCCGTAAACGGATTCGGTTTTAGACAGGCGACAAAGCCTTGGCGCGAAAACAGCCTAAAATAAGGTTTTTGGATTGTTGAAATAATTAGCAGTTTTCGCATTAATTTAATCCAAGTGTAAATCATGACAGAACAATTTCCAAGACTAACAAGCATACGCATAGTATACATGCACCATACAGGCAAGTGAAAACCTAGCACATCTACGTATACTTCAATACTAGTAATCATCATAGGAAATAACAGGAGGGCAAAGAACACGTACGAATTCGTCGATGGTATGACCAACGACGCAACAGAAGTGGATCCGCCACCGGCGGTAGCAGCAACAACCTGCTTAGAAGCGTCGTCAGACATGGCGATGGAGTCGAGGAAGCAGGACGAAGAAGAGCTTGAGGAGTCGCGCCTAGACTCTCCCCAAAAACCTTATCGCCTCTCTCCCGGTGCAGGATCATAGAGACGGGGTTCTGGAGGCCTGCTCTCCCGAACGGCCGTGCACGCAGCCGGCGGTACGGAGTAGTAAAGGGCAGCACAGAGAGGTGGAATGGCTATGTGCAGGTAGGCACATGTAATCTAATTGCTGGTGACGGCTAGGGTTCGCATCTGCGAGCTTATATAGTGCGGATCGGGTTGATTAACACGTCCGTAATGACGCATTAATGACTCATAATTAATAAACAATTAATTTTCCTAAAGAGCAAAATAAAGCTCGGCTCGGCGAGATTCCCGCAACCCGCGGCGCGCGCGCGTCGTGACGAGGCGTGGCGAGGCAGGCGATGTCGGAGGAGGAGTGCGCGAGGGCTTCTCTTCTTATCACACCTTAGTGAGTAGTGCAACACTCTACTATATAAGGTGGTCTAACTCCCCTTCCACTAGCAATGTGGGACTAAACTTTGGCACCACTAGCACACACGTGAGCTGCCATAATAATGGGCCAAAGAGAATTTCAGAATTTGTATTTGTTATGGGCCAAAATCCCAACATCAAATATGCCTCAAATTCCAACATAATTTTTGTATTATATAATTCATATTATATATCTCATGCGAACTACCTAGGTATACACGTAAGTCTTATAAACTGGGATAGAGGGAGTATTTTGAAATTAGGAAGCATTAACATCAAACCTTGCTTTCAAAGGTGGAGCAAAAATCAACCTCTCTCTCCTCATAGGGAATTGTTCAATACCTTTATTGAATGGAAATTGATATTTAATGGTGCCTTTTTTCATATCAATGATGGCACCAACAGTTCTAAGAAAAGGTCTTTTCAAAGTAATAGGACAAGAAGCATTGTATTCAACATCCAAAACATAGAAATCAACAGGGACATAAGCATTGTTAACCATGATGAGAACATCATTAATACTCTCCATTAGTTTCTTCTTAGCATTATCATCAAGTGTAACATCCAAATAACAATTTTCCAAAGGTGGCAAATCAAGCATTTCATAAATCTTCCTAGGCATAATAGAGACACTAGAGCCAAGATCACATGAAGCTTTGAGATCAAAGTCATTCACTTGCATATTAATAATGGGTTCCCAACTATCTTCTACTTTCCTAGGAATAGAAGCTATGTGTTTTAACTTATCTTCCTTAATCTTAACAAGAGCATCCGTAATATGTTTGGTGAAAGCAACATGCATATGACTAGCATCAGGACTTCTAGCAAGTTGTTGCATGAACAGAATCACTTCAAAAATATTGCAACCATCTATATCAAAATCAAACTTAGCATCACTAGTAGCAGACTCATTAGGCTTGGGCATTGTAGGAGGAGGAATAGGGACTTCTTGTGGTTTAGTGGTATCCATTCTAGTGATGGTGCACACACTATTGTTTCTATCAATTTTTAGCTTCCCTTTCCCACTTAGCATGAAGTTGAGCTAACAGCCTAACATTTTCATCAATAGTAACTTGTATGGCATGAGTAGCAGAAAAGGTATTTTCCATGGTTTCAGGTTTAGCAGCCATTTTATTAATCAAGGAGGATTGTGCTTAAAACAAAGAGGAAATATTTTTCTCAACAGTTAAAAGTTTCTCCTCCACAATCTTGTTGAAAGCTGTTTGTTTACTAATAATGTCTTTGAGCATTACTTCAAGTTCAGAAGGGGCACTTCTAGCATTGTTGTAGGAGTTCCCATAGGAATTGCCATTATTAGGAGGATAGGGCCTATAATTATTATTGCTACCAAAATTATTCATATAGGCATTGTTGTTGAAGTTGTTGTTTCTAATGAAGTTCACATCAACTTTCTCTTCTTGAGCAACCAAAGAGGCTAAGGGAACATTGTTTGGATCTAAAGGAGCTTTCCTATTAACAAGCATAGCCATAATAACATCAATCTTATCACTCAAAGAGGAGGTTTCTTCAACAGAATTCACCTTCTTACCATGTGGAGCTCTCTCCGTGTGCCATTCAGAGTAGTTAACCATCATATTATCAAGGAGTTTTGTTGCAGCACCCAAAGTGATGCCCATAAAGGTACCTCCAGCCGCTGAATCCAACAGGTTTCTTGAAGAGAAGTTCAAACCTGCATAAAAAGTCTGGATAATCATCCAAGCAGTGAGTCCATGAGTGGGACAATTCTTAACCAAAGATTTCATTCTTTCCCAATCTTGAGCAACATGTTAATTATCAAGTTGTTTAAATTTCATAATATCACTTCTCATAGATATAATCTTAGCAGGAGGATAGTACTTTCCAATAAAAGCATCTTTGCACTTAGTCCAAGAATCAATACTATTTCTAGGCAAAGATAGCAACCATTCTTTAGCTTTTCCTCTCAAGGAGAAAGGAAACAGCTTGAGCTTAATAATATCTCCATCTACATCCTTATACGTTTGCATCTCACAAATTTCAACAAATTTATTGAGATGGGCAGCAGCATCATCAGAACTAGCACCAGAAAATTGCTCTCTCATCACAAGATTCAACAAAGCAGGCTTAATTTCATAAAAGGTAGCATCAGGAGCAGGTGGAGCAATAGGAGTGCTAAGGAAATCATTGTTGTTTGTGCTAGTGAAGTCACACAACTTGGTGATCTCAGCAGAGTTCATTTTGGCAAAAGTGGACCAAGCCAAAAACAGCAGCAGCAGAGCAGGAACTAATTTTTTTTGTGTTTTTGATAAGAAAAAGCAAATCAAACTAAACTATTTTTTGGAGTTTTTAATAAAAAGAGGCAAACAAAACCAAGAAAAATAAACTAAGCAAACTAAAAACAAAGTAAAGAGAAAGGTTGAGGAGGACTCCCCTTGTGAAGACGTCCTTAGCCTCCCCGGCAACGGCGCCAGAAAAGTTTGATGATGCCCATCACTGTCGTGGGACGCTTCGTTGGAAACCCTAAGAGCAAGGTATGATGAACACAGCAGCAAGTTTTCTCTCAGTAAGAAACCGAGGTTATCGAACCAGTAGGAGGAAGGAAACGTCTCAAAGGTGTTGCAAGCAATGTGGAAACCTACACAACACAAACTCAAGACTTTGCCCCAACGAATCAGTGAGGTTATCAAGCTCACCGGTTTGCTGTAACAAAGGATAAAACATATGGTGTGGAAGGTGATGGTTTGCAGCAAGTAAACAAGTAACAGTGGAAGATGTATCAATGGTAAAGATTGGACCGGGGTCCATAGTTCACTAGAGGTGCTCTCCTTAGATAAACAACATAGCATGAAGGGTAAACAAATTATAGCAGGGCAATTGATAGGAATTGAGCAAGGCATAACAATGCAATTACTAGTCAGAAAGATCCTATGAGATTCGATTGGGCAATAAAACAATATACATAGACCGCCATCCAACTGCATCTATTACTAGAAGTCCACCTTTAGGTTATGATCTGAACCCCCTCCAGTATTAAGTTGCAAGCAACAGACAACTGCTTTAAGCAAAGTGTGTAAGGTAAACAATCCACTTGTTCCATGAACAAGAGACCGTTGTTTTCTCCCTAGTTGCAACAACACATCTAGAGATTTCTATCACTTCCCTTGGAAACTAGAGGCGTGAACCCACTATCGATCATAAATACCCCCTCTTGGAGTCACTAGCAACTACTTGGCCAAGATAGATAGTAACAACAGAGAGCATGTAAGATCACAAACAACACAGACATGATAGAATCAAATAGACAAAACCATTAATCAATCTGACATAGTAATCTCAATATCCATCGGATCCCCGCAAACACAACATGCATGATTACAAATAGATTAGATCTTGATCATGAACGGAGCTCACAAGATCTATACATGAAAGCACAAGGAGGAGATACAACCATATAGATACTACATGGACCCGTAGTCCAAGGTGGAACTACTCACGCTTCATACCGAAGAAGAAGGCCTCCGGGATGATCTCCCCTCCGGCAGGGTGCCGAGAATAACTTCAGATCCCTCCCGATCTAGGGACAATGGTGGCGGCGGCTACAGAAGGTTTCATAGAGTTTTGATCGGGTGCCTAGAGTTTCTGCATCGGGGGCTTCTTATAGGCGAAGAGGCAAGGATGGGAGGCGGCCAGAGGGCCCACACCCTACCTAGGCGCGGGGTGGGCCCACCCGTGCCTAGGGGGCTGTGGTGGCGCTAGCTCGCCTCTCCGTCTCTTCTCTAGACTTCGTGTCGCCCACGGTAAAATATTGACTTTGGCTTTTATCCCGTCCAATTTTGAGAATATTTATTTTCTGCCTTTCTGGAACAAAAAACAGAAGAAAACAGGCAATTGGCACTGTGGCAACTTATTAATAGGTTAGTTTCAGAAAAGATATATAAACACCTCAAAGTGTAGACAAAGCAAAGCAAAGTAGATACTAAACAAGCATGGAGCATAAAAAATTATAGATACGTTTCTGACGTATCAGACCTCCACATGACAAAGTCATATGTGCGGGCGAAGAACTCTGGCATGTCGAACGTGTGAAGCCAAATTTAATCACGGTCAGTGTTGATGTCCGCCGGATAGCAGTCGGAGTCCTGCAGCCGCACACCGCGAAAGCCGGTGGTGCTCTCGACGTGGCGACAATGTGGTGCAATTCCAACGCAACAATGGCATAAAGTCAAAATTAGTGGTCATTCAAAGGGGAACGACTCGGCGGGGATGACTGGCTAGATCAGGTGGTGTTTCAGCATGGCAGTGGCGCTGGCGATAGGAATCTGCAGCTGCGCGGGTGGGGAAGGGTGGTTGGGCCTTCGCACGCGGCCATTTTTTTTGCACTAGGGCATTGGTTTCAGGACCCAATTTTGTAGCACGAGAGAATTTTTTTGGTACATGATGTGAAAATATATGGCACAATTTAACGATATATTATCTGTCAAAGATTTTTGTTTCACTTCCCTACCTTAAAAGTTAATTAATTTTGTTTTAGGGCAATGCGTTGGAGATGCTCCCGGTTCCAACTCGGGCTCCATATCACCCTTATGAACGATAATCCCAATCTTGCAGTGCAGGTGGATCCATTTCAGTTGTTCCTAGAAAGCTAGTACAAAACTTATATCAATACAACATTGTAAGATTGGGATTTAGGGCGCGTTTGGTAGGATGGCCTAGGGGCAGGCAAGCCCCATGGCTAATAAATAGGGCTGATTGGATCACTTCCGGGCTTTGTGTTGTTGGCACGCATAGATCTTAAAGTGCTCCGGGAAAGGCCCGCTCGAAACTACCGAAGTCGGCAGTTTCCATGGAGCCAGACCCGTTGCAGTGCAAGGTGCAGACTCCACTGCACGTGTGGAGAAGGCAAGGGGGACGCTGCGTTCCTTCAGGAACATGCGCCATAAATACCCTCACCGCCCATCACCCTCTCACTCCCCTTGTCCCACTCTCACTCTCACTCTTCCTATCACATCAAGTCAGCGGTTCCTCTACCGCCAACCCATCGTCCGCGACGACGCAAGGAGAAAGACAAGGGCAGCGACCGCGACCTATAAATCCATTGTGACCGTGACCTTGACCTCGTCGACATCCCTGTGGACTACCACCTTGACTCCGTCCTTGGCAGGCCATCCATGGAGGTAAGCTCATCTGACACTTACATACGTTTGACCATTGTTGGATCTATGAGTAGATGTTGAGTACCTGGGGTAGCATGACATGTAGTGCAGATCTGCTTAGCGCTCTAGCTAGGGTTTTTAGTTTTGAGGATTAGGATTGCGGTCTGATTTGGGATATTACTTGACCGATTGTAGTCTTGTTCTTGTATTCCTCATGCATTTGACTACCTCCCGCCGACCGAGTACAACTAGGGATGGGGTTTTCTCCTAATCACCTTATGATTTACTATTCATATGGGGTTTCTATTTATCGTCTAATTGCACTGCGCCATATGCAGTAAGGTTTGTGTCTGTACAGAACCATTCTAGTGCGTCGCATGCAGCAAAGGTTGGTTGAATGCGTCTTTTTTCATGGACGGTTAACTGAATCTGGTGCAATGTACAATAACAGATTATGCTTGGCCCTTGATTCGCTTACTCCATCTATGAAAGATACAAATGTATGAGGCCCTTGTGTTGGTTGATTAGTTTTTTTTTCATTGGCCGATGATTATAAGGAGGCATCTATGTCCATGAGGTGATCTACAGTTACCATGTGGCATGTACATCTTATATGTATGTTGTGCTTGCCATTTGTTAAATGTATGATTATCTCATGAGTACTGTCGGTAAAGTTTTATGTTATGAGGCCTTCAATTTTAGTTGTTACTATTATGTGTGGCCTATGATTATGCTTCATGTTTGTGTGCAATCCTCAATTGCCCTTGTGACAATTATGACTGGTCTTTCCACACACATTTCTTATGAGGCAATTTTTTTTGTTCTTCATTCTGTTGCAATGGAGCTTTTCTGAATATTTCTGCCCTTGTGACAATTATGCTTCTGGAGCTTTTCTGAATATTTTTGTGAATTTCTATGGCTCTTGTTGGTTCTTCACAGTTTGATGTCTCAACCTAAGCCCTTTCTTTATCTTAAAAACTGTCTATCTCTCATATATGTCCCTAAAACACCTTTCCTGGAACTTTTGGTCGAGGAGGACCGGAGTCTCCGGTGTAGACCGGAGTCTCCGGTCCAGACGGTTTCTGTCACTTAAAGAAGGGGGGCGGGGTGAACTGGTACAACAGTTCCCCACTCTTCATCCCGTCCCCTACCTCCAAACCCGTCGCCCCCTCTTCCAAAAATCCTCCCCGGAGGTCAAGAAGCCCCCCGGGATCCGCCGTGCCGCCGGCCAATCTTCCCTCCTCCTCCATTGGGTCATTCCCACCGGAGGATTTGATCCCATGGACAGATCTGGTACCTCCCCTCTACTTTTTTCTCCTAGGGTTCATCCCTAGATGTGTTTTTGAGGATTGGTGCTGATTTGTCCATTGGAATCACTTGATTGCGTGCACTTTAGTACTTTAGCCTTGTTGCATTGCCTGATCTGCTAGATTCACCCCCACAGGCATCTCCCCATCTCATGCCCGAGCCTCTAGACCGGAGATTCCGGACCCAGGTCCGGAGACTCCGGTCCCCAGGACCGGAGACTCCGGTCTGAGCCAGAGACTCCGGTATGAGGTGCGGAGACTCCGGTGTGAGGTGAATCAAAACAGACCAGAAATGCAGCAAAGCTCTTGTACTACATTCTTGGGACATATATACTCATCTCCATGCTATCTCCCTCACTGCTGTTCACAGGTGATGGTTCTAGTCGTTCTCGTCGTACCAAGGCCAAGTCCCAAAGGGGCAATCCTCGCTATGATGAAGCTCGGGGTCAATTCATGGTGCCTCCATCCAACCAGAAACAACAGGCACGTGATGCAGCTTACTTGAAGAGGGATCAGGAGAGGGCTGAACGGGAGGACCGTGCCAAGAAGGCCAAGTATGACAACCTTTAGTCCTTAGCCAAAATGTCTAAAGAGGAGTTCCGTGAGCTGAGAAAGACATTTCTATGCACTGCCTCGTACCAGTGAGGACCCTCATTACTGGAGGAAAGAACAGGCTATGTTCATGAAGGATGTGTATGGTGTACTTACCAAATCACCTGTTTGTCCTCAGAAATTCATGAGTGTTGAGCAAATGCGCCTCAGCCCCTACTTCAATGATGCTTTGTGGATCTGTGAAAATCTGGGACTGTACGACTTGATGGAGCTGCGTGAAGACTACAATATCCATCTTGTACAACATTTCTATGCCACCGTTGTGTTTGGGTCTGATATTGACAGGACCATGGTATGGATGTCTGGTACCACTCGCTGCACAACTACATTTCATGACTTTGCCAACGTCATCTTTGAGACCTTTCATGGAGTTTCCACTCCTGTGGGGCTGCGCATGCACTCTGCAGCTTTGGGTGAGAACAAGTTGAAGCTAGCACCTCTGTATGATGATGGTGTTGTGTGTGGGGGGGTCCAAGGGACTCAAGACCCTCTACAACCTTATGTTGAGGATTTTCCGCCATACCATTGCACCAAGTGCTGGGAATGATGATGCAATTAGGGGTGGGCTTGTCAACCTTCTGTACCACATTCACCGGACCTTCAATGCTGGACCTAAGGCAGATGCTGCACCTATTGATGTGATGGACTTTATTTTCGAGGAGATGTTCCATGCAGCAGCAGAAGGGGCGTATGGGGCCTGCTCCGAGGCGTCGCTATGGGGATGATGATGAGGAGATTGAGACGGAGAGGGCTCCCTCCCCACCTAGAGTTTGGAGGAAGAATGCCTCCAATGCCCCTATGCCTACTATGACTCGAGACTATGTGCATGAGCGGGTCAAGAAGGCCAGCTTTTGTGAGAGGACCCTCTGTTGCATGAATGTCGACATCCGCAAGCAGCAGCATACATCCTACCAAAGCAACCGCCGCATTGAGAAGCTCCTCAAAGAGATCAAGGAACAGGGTGCTGAGGATAATGAGGATGGTGAGAATGAATACAATGATGAGCATGGGGCTCAGCAGTCCACAGAGTCTAATCATACACTCTCATTTGGGGCATGGAATGCCCAACAGGATAGTCTGGTGGATTGGAAGATGTTTGTTGATGTCACCTCCGGGTTTGGGTACCAGGGTACTTCCTCTTCTCGCCCTCACGGCAAAGGGCCTGCTGTCCCTGAAGACGATGATGATGACTATGATCAGGATGATGATGACCAGGAGGAGGATCAGGATGCCGAGGATGACGAGGATGACAATGACTACTGAGCGGTTCGGGGCGCTAGTGTAGGTCTTTTCCCTTTTTCGGCGTTTCGATGCCAAAGGGGGAGAAGACATTCTCATCGGTTTGCATGGGCTTGGGATTTGGGATTTGCGACTATCTGTCTTTATTTGCCTTTTATTTGCCATATTCGAACTTGAACTTTATGTGTGCCATTTGCTATTCATGTGTGTGACTATGACTATGTGCTTGTGTGCACCATCTATTGTAACTCATGTGATATTTATGTGTGCTACCATTGATACTATCTATCTTGCATGATTTACTTAATTATCTTGTTGCACATAGTCAGGGGGAGTCCCATATATATATTTTATTCCATGCAAATCACTTGTTGTCATCGAACACCAAAAAGGGGGAGATTGAAAGGGCGTTTATTGTCATAATCATTTTTGGTGTTCGTTAACAACAAGTAGATCATTTTACAGTTTGTCATTGTCCACGGGTTGGTATTATGATAAATGAACAACACCCTCACACTTGGGAAAAGTCCTCATTCATTTGACACATTTCTGGAAACTCCAGACCGGAGTCTCCGGTCTGCCAGGACCGGAGTCTCCGGTGTGGTCCGGAGTTTTCGGACTTGTCTCCGGTGGAGCCTTCAGGATCTGGGCTGGGACATTCTGACTAGGGGTCCGGAGCTTGCACCGGAGGATACTCCGGAGTCTCCGGACCTTGTTCAGTCCGAAGTCTCCGGTGTTGGAAGACCGGAGTCTCCGGTGTTGCTGGGTCAGGATTGCTCTGGGTCATTTGGGCGGTCCGGAGGCTGGTCCGGAGATTGGCCGGAGTCTCCGGTGTAGACCGGAGTCTCCAGTCCGAATTTTCTACAACGGTCAGAAAACGGTTCGTGGAGGGGGATGCCTATAAAAAGGGACCCTTATCTTCTTCCTCTAGTTGCTCAAGCTGCTCAAGAACACCAACCCCATTAGAGACACCAAATCTACAAGATCTCTTCATCCAACCATCCAAAGTCATTGATCTTTGGAGAATCGAAGGAGGAGGCCTTGATCTACATCTTCACCAAGAGAGATCTTCATTTCCCCCTCATTCACTTGAGGGCCCCCAAGCTCTAGTGTTTCATTGGAAACCCTAACTTTGATTTGGTTCTTACAAGCTTGTCTTTGATTGTCTTGACATCTTGCTTGTATTTGGGAGCCTCCAATTCAGTTGTGGATGTGTGCCCCGAACTTGTTGTAAAGGTGTCGGCTTCCACCTTGAAGGTTGCCGATAGAGTGGAAGGTGGATCGAGCCCGTTGGGGTGAGGTTCATCGGAGAACAAGGGAGGCCTCTCGTGGCGTTGGTGGTTTGAAACCACCCCCTCTCCAAACGTAGACATACTTCCCCTCAAAAGGAAGGAACTACGGGAAACAAATCCTTGTGTCTCCGCATCCACTCCTTTGGTTACTTCTATCCTTTACCGCACTTTACTTACTTTTTCTTGCTTAGTGTTGTGTTAGCTTGTGCTATGTTGACATATAGGTAAATTCGTCATAGTTGGATATTCTAGAGAATTTACCTTTCTTGTCAAACCCTAATTTGAAAAAGAGTAAAATTTGATGTAGCACTTATTCACCCCCCCTCTAGGTGCCCATACGATCCTTTCAGTATGATAGATCCATCTCTTTGTAGTGTGTCTGCTTGATCAATAAGGCATTGTTATCATTTCTCCTTGTACAATGAACCATTTCGTGATTTTTAGTAAGAGCAAATGATGACAATGTATGTTGATAGAGGTGGTTCTGCTGGACTAGTAGATCTGCACAACCAAAATGGTTGTACATTTCCTCTGATTCTTGTAGCACCAGCTCTATAGATCCAATATGATTGTGCTATGTTGATGCTCTACATTTGTTCGATTCTAACCATTATTTTTTGTAAGCACTACAGCTAGGTGAACCTGTGGAGGTAGAGGGGGAGGGATCCAATAAAAGACAGAGAGGAAGGTCTGACAATGCTAGGAATTTCCATGAAGGTGCGGCCCTACATGCTTCATCAAGTACCTTTTTGCATCTGTGTTAGGGGTGCTGCAAATCCCTCCTGGATTCAGGCAATACTTAGACACCCTACCACGGAAGATCATCCTGGGGACTCACACGGACTACAACTGGGAGGTGAATTTGAAGGAGGAGGGTGGCAAAGCCATCATCGATCAGGGTTGGGCGGTTTTTGTCATTGCTCACTACCTGAAGGTGGGATACTTCATCACCTTTAAGAAGCTCAGTGAGAAGGAGTACCGTGTGGTCATCTTTGACTACTCCTGCTGTGAGGTAGTGACGAACTGCCCACATCACGGCGATGCCACCAGGAGGATCGTCGATGAGAACGAGTAGACTTGTTGTTGATGACATGATGAACTTGAGTTTCTGTACTGTCAGCGAACAACCTATCGTATATGATATGCTACTGTTATAAGTTAACTGCTATGCTACTACTAAATATGATCGTGGTACTATGATGTGTATGCTATTTTATTGTGTGTTATATGCTTACCGATGTCTGATGTGCTTGTTGAGATATTCTATGAGAGTAAGTTGGTAACCTCACCGGTCATGAGAAGTGGTGAGAGCACCTTGCATAGAACCAAACATCACCACACTGTTTCTGTAGGCTTTAATGTGAGCAACCAAACAGGTGTGACTCCAATTTTCGTAGGCACAAAAGTAGCCCGTGCAGGCAGCCAAACAAAACGCCCAACATGATTAGACCACCGTTTCTTCGTGCCCATGCCCTTTGGTACCTTGCCACAACGATATGAAAATTTGATGCTAGCAACCAAACGCACCCTTACAAACTTACAACAGTCCAGCAATACAGTGGATCCCCATGCATCGTAGAAGTTACAACAATCCAAAAACTTACGATGAGTACACCTTCACCGAGCAGGCCATTGCGCGGGACAAGGACGCCTTGTGGGGCGGCTAGCAAGAGGCCGTCCAGCTCACCATCCTGGTGGCGCAGGCAAATGCCTAGCTGCCTCCACCGCCTCCGCTGCCAGGGTGGGTGTCGCGCATCGCTCCGAAGGTGGGGATGGAGCTGGCGCAGCTCCACCACCGCATGGTGCCGCCGGCGGCGTGGCCTGGGCAGGTGATTGACCCGCCCGCGCCCGCTTCGGCCCGCTACCGCCCAACCTCTGGACGTCGCCGGAGTATATCGACCTTGACCCTGGTTGGACGCGACGGCGCCAACGCGCGAAGATCGGTAGCTAGGGTTTGGGCTAGGGCTAGTTTAATTTTATTTTTTAATTTTGAATGTAAATTACATATGAATATGTTTAGAAATTTTAGCGCGAACTATCTATGTTTGAATTTATAAAAAAAAGGCATATTCCTATTTAGCGGGCACGGACAAATGGATCTCGCTGTTAGGCACGGCTGGCGAATCACGACCCAAGACCAACCACGGACCAATCTAAATGCTAGAATGTTTCAATCAGCCGTTTGGGTCGCCCGTGGTCCGTGGAGACAGTGGCGGAGCCAGGATTAGACCAAACCCCGGGCCAAAAAATAAATAAAGGAAAAAAATATTTATGACCAACATTTTTTGGTTAAATTGCAAAGATAAACATACAATTTTAACTTAATTCTTAAGGATCCAATACAATAATATATGACAAAAAATGAAAAATAGTAATACAAAGCTACAAAAGATAGTACAAAATCAATGGTTTGGTTCATAACTTTATATAGGCCTCTCGTGACACATAATTAGTAATTATACACGTTCCCATCTTCTACCCCTAAAATATGATATCTGAACAATGTTCACTAGCTAAATGTCTGATTCGGTTCTATACTCAGGGAATAATAGGAATTTATAAACTACCTCTCTTTTCTTGGCAATATGCAGGCTGACCGGCAGCGTAGGACGTAGTGCCACACCATAGATTACAGACCGGCATGCAGCAGAGTGAGGAATCAGAGTGTTGGACATGCAATTAACGGTGGAGGAGTACAACAGATGAGAAGAGCTCCGGGAAAGGTGAGCAAGCGGGGGAGGGCAAGGCTGCGAGTGGAGAGAAGCAAGCTGGCGGCGGCGCAAGTCTCTCCTTCCTTCCTCGCTCGCGATACAGAGGAAAATGGAGCTGATAGGCTTCCTTTTTAGACTGAAAATAAGGTGAAGCACGGACCATTTCTAAAACCTATACATGTAATGGGCCGAAAGATTTGCCACGCCCCGGGCCATGGCCCCGGTTGCCCGGGGCCTGGCTCCGCCCCTGCGTGGAGATACCCTTACAGCAATCGAGAAATTCTATGCCAGAAGGTAGCCACACCATATCCGGCAGTTGGTGCGTACACTCCGGATCCGGCATGCAACGTTCGTCCGGCTGCATGATAACATACGGGACCAGGAGAGAATGATGGAGGTGGAGGTGCGGGGCTACGAGCAATCCAGCACGAGGAAGCAAAGCGCCGAGGAGTAGTAGCTACTAGAACACGTCGCATCATAGCGGTGGCATGCCGAGGCCGAGCACCGAGCAGGCAGACCGCCCGTGAAGCGTGAAGGCTTCCCCCGTCGGCTCGCCCGCCTTCCCGGGCGCATCCTCAGGCAACGATGGCCCGCGCGCTTGGCGTGGCGAGCCTACCCCCGGGGATCGTTGGATTCTTCCAGCCATGTGCCGCGCACGGCGCACTGGGTGCCGCCTCTGCCCTGCCCTGCCCGACCCTCTTCGGTTTGTCGCGCACGGATCGGCACAGAGACGGACGGACGTGGGGCTTGGTCGCTTCCGCGGCTACGACGAGCTGCCCTGCATCTCACGTCTCCGTGCAGCTTGGCGGTACGCGCCTGGGATGCGCAGAGGCCATGCTCGGGCTCAGTACTTCCACAGGCGCTGCCGCTACCCGACAAAACAGCTCTGCTTCGTCGGTTCTACTACGCCACCGTACCTCGTGTAGTCAGTCATGCGTGTACAGTACTAGCGGTCTGCAACTCGGACGCACACGCACTGGTCCAGCTAGATCGAGTTGTAGGAGGAGGAGGTAGACAGATGAACGTGTCACGAGCGCATAATCCCCCCGCTAGCACGCACTGAGAAAGAAGTAAGCCGCGGCCGGTCGATCGACTGATGGTAGGATCAGGTTGGTGGCCACTGTGCTGCTGACAAGTATGCCATTTGAACGGTTTCTGTGGAGATAAAATAAGGAATATATATGGTCTGTTTCAATGTTTAACATCATCGCGTCTGTAGTCCAACGGTTAGGATAATTGCCTTCCAAGCAATAGACCCGGGTTCAACTCCCGGCAGACGCATTTTTAATTTGCTTAATTAACTCTGCCCAGTTATAACTTAGAATTGGTGTATTGCTTAAGGATATGTTTATCTTCTTTTTTGCTTTTTCGAGGACTTGAATCATCTGCTTGTCAACCCTGCGTTATGCCACTCGCATCCTCATGTCTCTCAATGCAAGTTTGTTGGGGGGTCCATGACTACTGTGACTAGTCATAATGTGACATGCAACTAAATACAATGCCAAGTAGTAACCATTTAGATGACATGATATGTTACGTATTAAACAAATAGAGATACTTGGGGTAAGTAGCTATGCTACCTTATAACATTGTATTTTTTGTCTATAAGCTAATTAATATATATAGTCGTCTATAACACTAGTACCAATTGGTTACTATGCACTATAACTTATACTAGTGTCATGCACATAACATTAGTCAACACTAGTTCAAGTTAGTCCGTTCAACTATAACTTAGCATTGTTTGTTGGGGGTCCACGACTACTGTGACTAGTCATAATGTGACATGCAACTAAATACAATGCCAAGTAGTAACCATTTAGATGACATGATATGTTACGTATTAAACAAATAGAGATACTTGTGGTAAGTATATAGTCGTCTATAACACTAGTACCAATTGGTTACTATGCACTATAACTGATACTAGTGTCATGCACATAACATTAGTCAACACTAGTTCAAGTTAGTCCGTTCAACTATAACTTAGCATTGTTGTACTTCTGCCATTCCCATTTCAGTTAACTCAAAATAAGAGTTGCCTAATTTAGAACATGTGCAGGACACTAGTCCAAATTACTCACTACCATAACTATTCTCACACTGCAATATAAGACACGTTTGGCAGCATGCAACATAGTTTTGTCTCCCTCGGACAAAGCTAAGGTTTGGGTCACGTTGTGCAATTCGCTTGGTTGCTTGTATATAATTTTTGTTTGCATGAAGGGAGATACACATTTCAAGCATTTGGTTGGTTGCACGACCTACTTAGGAAGCACCGTTGCCTGCAACAAAACAGCTATATAATAATCTCTTACGTTGAAGTGACGAGGTTACCCAACATTCCAACCAATACAATAAACAGTTCATAACAGGTAGTTCATCATCATAAGCGGGTTCTGCTAGGTATTACAACCTGAACTAAGACTTCACCATCATAATTTAGCTTCTAATGCACCAAGAGTTAAAAATTACAACATAATTGCGTCTGTAGTCCAACGGTTAGGATAATTGCCTTCCAAGCAATAGACCCGGGTTCGACTCCCGGCAGACGCATTTTTGTGTGTGCCTAATTAACTCCGTTCAATCTATCACTTAGCATTCGATTCTGCATGTGAAGAAGATTACAGCTATCTTTGCTGCATGCTGTACCGCTGCCATTCCCTCTCTTCAGTTAACGCAAAATGAGATTTCTTTTTTTTTTGAGCGACGCAAAATGAGATTTCTTTCAAGCATCTGCTTACCATTGATTTTGTTTTGCTTTCTCGACGTCTTGAAGCATCTGCTTAACAGCGCCGCCCGTTATGTCACTCTCATTCTCATGGCTCTTTTTAATGCAAGTTTGTTGGGCTCAGCTGTCCACCAGGACGGACGGAGACTGCAAAGTAGGCATTCGATCTCACTCCCAAATGGGCCGAGATCGGGACAATGGCCAGTTTCCCTCCGGCGGGACGAGCGGACACCATACGTAGCCGTAAACAGTAAAATATCGTCACAAACCATGCAGCGCATCTTGCAACCATGCACCAACCACCGCATTGTCAGTTGTCACCGTATGCAGCCGGGCATTGATAGAAGCACAAATAATGCACTCCAAATCGGGCATAAACAAAAAATAAGCCTAAACCTTTCTCTTGCTCTTCTGGTCCTATGATGAATAGCTACCATCCGATCGACTGTTGCTCAGCTACCCAGTCCAAGGAGCTGGACTGGCAACAACACGACACACAACAAAATATTTAAGCCGCTGAGTTGTGTAACAATGGACTCAAGAGTTACTGGCTGTGCATCTTCCTCAATAATTTTACTGCAGAAATGTCAAGCTGAAGCTTCCTGCAGAAATGTCAATGAACATACTCCTATAATAGAACAAGTCGATCTCTCGCGAGCTGCGAACGAGAAAGAACAAGTTCCGTGCCAGTACCGGATTACTCGTGCAACCGACCGAGTCTATGGAAAAGAATCGGGTGTCGAACGAACAGCACACCTGAACAGAATCCTAACTCTGTCTTGAAACCCTGGAACGTGGCTTTGCTGAGAAAGAAGGCAACGCAACTTCTTATCGTGCCATCGTGGGTATCTCGGCTGTAAGGCTGCGGCGAGGCTACAGTGACCGTGCGTTGGCTGTCACTCCCTCGACATCGCTTCGAAGCATGGCTACTTCTCCAACTCCAATAGTGGTTTACTCTCACAGCGGCGTCAGATATGATTGTTCGTTGTTGCCCGGTGACAGTCATCGCAGGAGGGACGGTTCATGGTACGACCGCGAATCGAAAGGCAGAGATGATGAGCCAACGACAAGGAACCTCTAAAAATTACGAGTATTCTACTTTGTTCCTTCGCCGGCTGTAACTGCTACTGTAGGTGGGAAAAAAGGCCGGCACGCAATCAGTTTGACGCTGCAGACCCGTCCATGGTTACGAATAAAGCCAACCGTGTGCGGATGTGCCATACCGTCCGTTCTCGAGTACCGGTTGAGTGCCCCTGAACAAGCATTCGATGCATAGTACGGTAACCGTAAGGTAATGGTATCTTGGACCTTCAGTTAAGTAGGCTGCTCCATGTACCTGACTGAGGTTAAGACGACTTTCATATAGTAGTACTAATATTTTTTATTTCTTTATGTACGTACCAAAATGCTCACACAAAAACACATTTTTTATCGAGTTGTGATCCTTTCATCCACACCCTCGATGTACCATGCAGACAAGGTGACCCACTAGGCAGCGTGCCGGGGTATACTCCTACATTTGAACGGGCTCCAAGGTGAGAAGGAGCTAAGCTCACATGCGTGTCATTAACCGCAGCAGTACATGGAGAAAACATAAATAAGAGAGGGCGCACTGCGCGTCTGGGCCATTGCCTTTCCACAAATCACCACGAGCCACCGCGTCCTCCTGCGGTCCTGCCACCGGCTGATTCCCCGTTCACGCCCCTTTGCACTTTCATCTAAACAGATCATCATTTATTACTCATGTGCCCCACCCTTCCATTATTCAAAATCAAATTGCACAATGCTTGCTCCAAATGACATCGCAAGATATACGGATCATGATCATGTATGCTAGCTGTAAGGTTTATCCTATCCTCAAAAAAAAAAAAATTGTAAGGTTTATATGATGGAAAATATATATATTATCGTTCTTGAAACGGCAACTTTGAGGGTAAATTGTTCTAGTGGCAGCAATGTTTCTTATTATTCCATTCTTCTGTCGCGTCGTTTTTTTCTACAATAACACGCTTATTCCCTAAAAAGATTAGACTATTGTATGCACTGTACCAAGGTACATGCTACAAGAGTCTACCAAAACATTTCCGCTTTATAACATAAAACTAGAACTCTATGCTCAATTGCCAACAAAAAACCTTGACTTTTCTATTTGTACTATTGCTGGACACTAGTTCATATCGCCTTGCCTAGATATCAAACATTACCTATTTTGAGGGCCTTCGAACTATGATTTTTTTGTCACATAAGGACTTGTAGGTTGGCCCATGTGGTAAAAACTTCTACGAAAGAGTAAACAAGTTGTGTGAGTTAATGTGTCGATAATTAGGCTAAGAGTTATGGTTTGTGTTGCAAAGCTCGAAAGTCGTGGTAAGCTATTACGAGGTGTACTATAGTTTTGGTCTAAGTCGTACGCTAAACGAACACATCTCACCAAGACCGCCAAGTCATCCTAACTGGACGGATGACTCAAGCTCGAGCTAGAACCCTTCAAGATAAGGTGAACTCGCTCCTAACCATGTGTGACTTGGACACCCCTTTAAATGGTATGCTACCTCATTTTGATATGTTGGATGCGATCAGGTATGAACCACAAGAACTACGTCCAACAGATCAAGACCTCCAGACCACGGGAGAGAAGTGGCGACAAGATGAAGACATGTTGAAGGACCCAAGATAGATAGTGCTGACCATGGGACCGACTTTACCACACCTAGAGCACACCAATCCTCATGACCAACCTCTAGGGCCAATACTATCGCGTTATATTTCGGCACCACTACACGACTCCTAGGATCGAGAATACCGCCCCAACCACCGGACCACTAATGTGACACCCGCCAGAGCTCTTAGGAATCCTTAGAATTTAACCCGTACCAGGTCATTACTATTGCCCCTTGAGTCAGTGCTACCGCCCATGGTGGTGCCAGCGCGTGAAGCCTCCTGAAGATCTCGAAGGCCGTTAGTACTGCTCGTGGAGCTGCATATGGGTAATATTGCATGAAGACTTCTAGGTCCGGTACTATCGCCCTAACCCCGGTACTACTACTTAATGTGGTGCATGTGAGCATATTTGGCACTTTGGCATTATAATTTTGTCCAGTTATTTACCCATTCTCCCCTAGTATTGTAAATAACCCTATGGCTCAGATATGAGAATTAGATAAGAGTGATGAATTAAGCTATCTCTTTTCCCCAAGGAAACCACCTCTCTTATATTGAATCTAGAGTTGTACAAAGAATCTACTTACTAACCGCAAGTAGAATTAAAAGGCCTTCACCAGGTTGATCATCCTTTCCTGACTAGGGTTTGGGGGAACGCCTAGACCAATCTCTTCCCGAGGGGATTCTATTGGGCCGGTGGTTGTGTTCACCATGTCCGTCTTGTGGAGTGTATTCATTCTTGTGTTTCTCACTCCTTTCTCTCTACTTTTCTCTACGAATCCACTCGAAGTGTGAAGATTAGGCAAGCCTACGAGGTCGGACCCCACCAAAGCTCTCATAAATAGATATCTCCATTGCAATTTGTAACACTTATGGAAGGAACCGATTGCTGTTTTCTTCTTTAAGCATCCACATGAGTGTATTTTAATTGGAGACATAGCCTTAGTCTTAGTGTTATGTACAAATTTATAAGGATATCCATAAAAACTACATATGCAGCTAAAAAGCCCATAAATGACTACTCTAATGTATCAATTATAACTCTCGATCCAAATAAAAATAAATTGTGTGTCATTGGTTGCCAGCTATCGTCCGGTGGCAACATCCATTTATATGTGTTGTGCAATTAACATATTGGTCAGTAAATGAGAAGACATAAAATACAAAAAATACAGTACATAATACTAGCGTGGTGATTGAGTAGAGTTACTGTTCTGGACTGGAGAAATTTAGCAAAAGAAATATCATTAGAAAAATCATGCACTAGTGCAGTGTACAAAACCTCGCAACTTGGAAGGGCCAGAGTGGAAAAGAGGCACCTCCTTCAAATTCCAAACCTCGCAACTGAAAAGTCTGAACCCAGACGAAACGAAACGAAAGCGAGCTAGCTAGGGCCACACGCTTCCCCCGCCCCGCTCCGAAACTGAAAACCAAACAAGTCCACATCTTTGCATCTCTTCCCCCTCTCCGGCCTCCCTCGCTCCCCCCACCCATCTCCTCCCATGTGGCTGCCCTGGGTCAAGACGCGCTCTTCCTCCGACTCCACCTGCTCCTCCACCGCGCTCTCCGCCGCCTCGCCGCGCCTCTCCTTCTCCTCGCCCTCCCTCAAAGATCTGCAGGCCCTCCTCCGCTCCGACCCCTCCGTGTCCTTACCCTCCCCGCCGCCGCCGCACACGGCGCCCATCTCTCCGGCCGTCCGCGTGTTCCACCGCGTCCGCGTAGCCACCTCGGCCCTCCGCGCCCTCCGCACCCTCCAGGCGCCGCCCGCCGCCGCGGAGGCCGACCGGCGCGTGGTGCTCTACTACACCTCGCTCCACGTCATCCGGACCACCTACGAGGACTGCCGCGCGGCGCGCACCATCCTGCGCGGCCTCCGTGCCTCCGTCGACGAGCGCGACCTCGCCATGGACGCGCGCTACCTCGAGGAGCTCACGGCCCTGCTCCCGCGCGGCCGCCGCGTCACCCTGCCCCAGGTCTTCGTGGGCGGCCGCCACCTCGGCGGCGCCGACGAGCTCCGCCGCCTCCACGAGTCCGGCGAGCTCCGGCGCGTCGTGGCCGGCGCCGCCTCCCTGGCCGCGTGCGCGCGGTGCGGCGGCGAGCGCTACGTGCTGTGCGGCAGCTGCGACGGCAGCCACAAGCGGTACAGCCTCAAGGGCGGCGGCGGCTTCCGCGCCTGCGCCGGCTGCAACGAGAACGGCCTCGTCCGCTGCCCCGACTGCTCCCCGGCGGCCGTCTGATCCAGATCCAAAACCAAAAGGTTCCAATCTACTGAATGACTTGTAGTAATTTTCCTAGTACCAAAATCCAAGATAAGAAACGAGCTGTGTGTGTAGTTGTACTAGTACGGAGTACTTGATTTAGTGTAACCGGTGTTCGATACTACAGTACTGTGTGATCAACTGGGAGCTGCAAGTTTTTAGCATTTCCTAACCAGCATCTCTCTAGTCTTTGGCAAGCTACTATGCTGAGGAACTCTGAATCTGAGTGTGTCGCATATGACCCTAGCTAATGACGTTCTGAAAGATTTACCGTGTGAATTTACTGTAATGCTTCTGCACACGCGAGGCCTGAGCCTGAACTCCTGCTGCGTGATTTTTTTTCATCCTCAAAAAAAAAAAAAAATGCTGAACCGTATCGATCGTTCGAGTTTGAACGGTTGGTATCTCGTTGTTCGTTAGCGGAGGGGGGATACATCACTGTTGAAGTTTCCAAAAAGCTGCTACACGCCATGCCCGAATTTACGACCCTGGCCTGCCTGCCTGCAGCGTTCATGCAGGCCAAGGGAGCGGCAGCTCGTTTTGGAGCTTGCGGCTTTGCCGAATGCCGAGATCTTACGGCTGCTGCTACGCCGGAAAAAGGCGAGATCTTACCGGAAAAGCTAGCGTCTCGGTGAGGACACAGGGGAGGGGGCTTTTCTCCGGTGTCCCCTCCCGTTCGGAAAAGGAGACGGAACGGGGGGCTCGTGCGGTGTTTTGAAGGCGAACGATCTGATTGGTAGAGTGGCCGTTGGACTGACAGGACGACTAATTGAGCTTGAGCTCGTTGGAAGCACGGCGTACTTAGCTTGAAAGATCACTCACTCAATCGGCGAGGAATTATTTGAAGGAGAAGATTTCTCTGCCACTTGATGGCCTTAATCAGCGACGCCGCTTTTGCTTGATGGTACGTTCCCATGGGGGGGTTTGGTTGGAGGTCCGGCCTCCGTGAGAAGATCCAAACGGGGAGAGTGAGACCGGTGATGCTTTGATTCTTTCTCCTGTCGCGCTCGCTCCGTCGAGGGTGAGTGCAAGTGCAGCAATTATCCTCGCCGGTGACCAGTTTATGCAGAGCTATGGTCGAGGGACGGCGATGATAAGGCAGCAGCGAATCGGTCAATCACGTTGCGCTACAGTGCCACCTGGAGCCGGCGCTACACCTGTGTTACGTGCGACGGGAAGAGGACACCGCAGTAGCAGCCCGTGTCCGGTTGCGCATGGAGGCGTGAGAGCATCACCACTCAGTCTACCAAGACGTAGAATTTAGTTCCGGACGTTGGTTTAGTCATGTTTTAGGAATCTCTTTTTATTCGAATTTGAGCCAACTTTGGTCCGGACATCCCAGCCCATTTCCAGGATCCCGAAAACGCTCTGGAAACGTCGGGCAAAGCGAACTCGGCGAAAAAACGAAGCGGCGTGTGGACCCGCTGAGTCAGCGACGGAAGCCGAGTCGTCGTCATCCTCGAAACCACGCGATGACCGCTGGACAATAACTGCACGTCGCGTTGGCCACGCGTCGCCGAAGTGTTGCGCCACCACCGCCGTCTCGGCTCCCACGACTGACTGACGGACACTAACTTTCCGCCCTTTCCCCTTTTCCCGTCCTCGCCGCTACACCCCTCCCACCCTCGCCGGATCTCCTCACACTCTCTCACAGCTCCCCAGCCCACAACTCCGATGAACCAAAACTCCGGCGAACACACAACTCTCCTTCCCCACTTAGCCATGGCCAAGCGCTTTCCCGGCGATGGTGCGACGACGAATGGCTTCGGCCGCCGCACGCTCCAGCCTTGGGAGGCACGCGTGCTCTACGACGCCGGCTATATGGCGTCGCCGGACACGCGGAACCCGTCGGGGTGGAAGCTTAGTGCCGGCGGCATCCCAATCCCGCCGGCGCCGACGCCGGACGAACTGCCCGACGAGATCCAGGCCTTCATCGCGTCCATGGACGATCCCTCCGACGCCGAGAGCCCCGACAACTTCCTCTGATGGGATACTTTCTTCGCTGACCGTCATGCCCAGGAGCTCGCCCGCCATGAGGGGCCGCCCGAATCGCCGCCGAAGCGCAACAACGCAGGGGTCGTCGGCGTTTTTGGAGCGCGCCAGGCCGGACGCTCGCGGCGGTGCTGCAGCACATCCACGCCGGGAACACTCCGCGTCTCGGCTTCCCGCGCACATCCACGCCGGCGGCCAGGTCGGGGCGGCGCCCTCCGGCGAACTGGCTGCCGAGGAGGATGGCCAGCCTGAGCTCCTCCTCCATTTCGGCCTCCCACTCCTCGGGCTCCACGCCGCTCCGTACGCCGACGGGGCCTTCGCCGACGCTGTGCCCAGTCAAGCGCGAGGCGGTCTCGCCGGTCTGCTCGCCGCCGCGGACAAGCTCGCGGGGCATAGTAATTAGCAAGACACGTGTGCCACTCCAGGGGAGCTCCCGCTCACCACAGCCGTTGAGCGACGATGACAGCGGCGACGAGGACGATGGCAGGGCCAATCCGTTCTACACATCCTTCTGCGGCAACTTCGGCATGTAGAAGCGACGACGACATCGGCGAAGGCGACGACGGCAGATTTTGAATGTTTTAGTTTATTATTTAGTAATGTAGTTTAAATTCAATGTAATCCGCCTATATTCGCCCATCTTTAATGAAATCCGTCTGAATTTGCCAAACTCGTCTGAAATTTAGCCGAACGCGGGAACTCGGCCTGGGACAGGGTGGAAAACTCGGCGTTTTCGGCCAAAATCAAGTTTCATCTGGCCAAAATTTGGTCCAGATTTCGACCTAAGATCGCCAAATGAGTGAGAATGCTCTGATCTTGAGGGTGGAAACGGGAGGCATCTCCAGCGGGACGACGGAAACCGGTCCACGCGGACAAGAGGGTTGTGCGTGCTCCAGTTGCGTGACTTATTCGGACCAATGCATTAATTTGACCGTGCGTTTCATGAAATTAGACGTGATTTTATTGGTTTATCAAATTTAGACCACGGTTGCATCAAAACAGCGACCACACGCCGTTTCGATGGTGCCTAAGTGACACATTAATTTGATAACTTTTTTTATTAGATCGATAGCAGGTTATATCTAGATCTAGGCCTAATTGAACTAAACTACGATGGCTTCTCCTGCTCGCCATCTAGTCGCCATGTCTGGTCCGACGAGACAGTGCACATTGTCGTAGGACTCAATGATGACCCATTGCTTGTCGCTACTCTCCTGCATAGCTTCCTTGGGCTCGTCGTTGGTGTGCGAAGAAGACAACGTCCTTCTCCACGTCCATCGCCGTGGCAGCCGCCTGCGCAACTGGCAACGTATTCGGTCGTACCACAACCCGCGAACTGCTATAGTGACGGCATCGCGCGCCGCCTTGGCCACTGCGTTACATAACGCCCACCGTGTCAGCAGCGACTTCATGGGCTACCACCTTGTAGGGTTTCGTAGCATGGAAAACAAAATTTTCTACCGCATACAAACAAACAAGCCAAGATCTATCTACTAGATTGTAGCAACGAGTCGATGGAATAACTCACCCTCGAAGATTCCAAAGTGTTTAACGAGAGCGGATTATCGTGGGTGATGTAGTCGTACTCTTCCCGATCTCAAGATCGCGTAGACGATCCTTCCGGCGCTGTGTTTCGGCAGCGCTTCCGCAGTCGGTCACACGTTCGGTACTCGACGAAGACCTTCCTCTCCCTTGTTCCAGCAGGCAGCGGAGGTTGTAGCACTCTCCTCGCGATTTCGGCAGCACAACGGCGTGGTACCAGAAGTAGAGGGGAGATCTCGCAGGGCTTCGCCTTAAGCCGGAGCGAGTATGGTGGACTATGAGAGAGATCCTTGGCGATCTAGGGTTTAGAAGCACCAAGGAGGAGGGTCTAGGGCCGGCGGCTAGGGCTTGGAGCAGCCCAAGTCGGCGACTAGGGTTTGCGGGGTGCGTGGTGTAGGTATTGGAGGGGCAGCCCTGCCCCTCCTTATATAGGTGGAGGGGGCGCGCCAGGGAAGGGGAGTCCCTCCCCAACTCGGATCCCAAGTGGGCCGGCGGTGGAGGGAGGGAACTCCTCCCCAAGTAGGTTTCCTACTTCCCCTCCACCTCACAAAATAGCCGTTTGACTTTTCAAGTTGGCGTTTGACTTTTCAAACTAGGATTTGATTAAACCCTTTATTTTGTTCAGCGATGACACCTAGTACATGATGCAATCATTCCAACTTGATATGACACATTCATGTACCCTTCCCCTCCGGAGTGCCGGACATTCCGGAACCTTCTAGAACATTCCCGATGAAAACACTGGAACCATTCTCCAACCCCGAAACAAGACTTTCCTTATATGAATCTTATTCTCCGGACCATTCCGGATCTCCTCGTGATATCCCGGATCCCATCCGAGACTCCGAAAAACATTCGGTCTCTTACTCATCATTCCATAACTACTCAAACAACGTCGAATCCTTAAGTCTCCCTACGGTTCGTGAATTATGCGGACATGATCGAGACACTTCTCCGAACAATAACCAATAGAGGAATCTGGAAATTCATATGGCTCCCACATATTTCTACGATTACTTTGCGATCGAATGAACCACTTACATACGATACAAATTTCCCTTTGTCTCACGATAGTTTACTTATCCGAGGTTATGATCGTCCGTATCTCTGCATACCTAGTTCAACCTCGTTACTGATAAGTACTCTTTTCTCGTTCCCGTGATATGTGATCCCTTGTGAGCCAGTCACATGCTTGCAAGCTAATTGGATGACATTCCACCGAGAGGGCCCAGAGTATATCTATCCGTCATATGGATGGACAAATCCCACTCTTGATCCATGTGTCTCAACCAATACTTTCCAAACACTCAATGCCACCTTTATAGCCACCCAGTTATGGTGTGGTGTTTGATGTCATCAAAGCATCCTTCCGGTGAAGGTGATATGCATGATCTCATGGTCGAAGGAATTAGGTTACTATGTATCAGAAAGCATATAGCAATTGAACTATTAAAATGACTTGATCTTTATGCTACGCTTATCTACAGGAGTATGTCCACCATATCATTCTCCTAATGATATGATCTTGTTGTTAATAACATCTCAATGTTCATGATAGGGAAACCACAATCATTTATTAACCAACAAGCTAGTATTATAAAGAGGCTTTACCAGAGACTCTATTTTAGTTTACAAATCACACAAGTATTAATGTTTCCTTGTTAATACTATTATTGCATGAATGTAAACATTTATCATAAACACAAAGATATAATAATAACTATATTTATTATTGCCTCTAGGGCATATCTCCAACAGTCTCCCACTTGCACTAGAGTCATCTAATCTAGATTACATGGTAATATACCGAACACCCATGGCAGTTTGGTGTTGGTCATGTTTTGCCCTCGGGAGAGGTTTAGTCAACGGATCTGCCACATTCAGATCTGTGTGTACTTCGCAAATCTTTATGTCCCCATCTTGGACATGTTCTCGAATAGCGTGAAAACGTAGCTTGATATGCTTCAGCTTCTTGTGTGACCTTGGTTCTTGCGCATTGGCTATGGCGTCCATGTTATCACAGTAGATAGACATTGGTTCCAGCGCACTTGGAACCACACCCAGCTCTGTAATGAACTCTTTCATCCATATCGCTTCTTGTGAAGCCTCCGAAGCAGCCATGTATTCCGATTCAGTTGAAGATCTCGCCACAACGCTTTGCTTTGCACTCCTCCAGCTAACTGCTGCACAATTCAAAGTAAATACGTATCCAGATTGTGATTTAGAATCATCCGGATCGGTGTTCCAACTAGCATCGCGGTAACCATTAACAACGAGCTGTTCATCACCTCCATAAGAAAGAACCATATCCTTAGTTCTTCTCAAGTACTTAAGGATGTTTTTAACCGCTGTCCAATGATCCACTCCTGGATCACTTTGATATCTGCTAGTTAAACTAATAGCATATGCAACGTCGGGTCTAGTACATAGCATGGCATACATTAGAGATCCTATGGCTGAGGCATAGGGAGTCTTACTCATCCTTTCTCTATCTTCTGCCATTGTCGGACTTTGAGTTTTACTCAAGGTCGTATTGGGCAACATGGGCAAGAACCCTTTCTTGCTATCTTCCATTCCAAACCTCTTTAGAACTTTGTCCAAATGTGTACTTTGTGACAATGATATTAGGCGTCTCGATCTATCTCTATAAATCTTTATGCCCAATATATAAGCTGCTTCACCAAGATCCTTCATTGAAAAACTATTATTCAAATATTCCTTGACACTATTAAGAAGGTCTACATCATTCCCAATCAACAATATGTCATCTACATATAGTATTAAGAATGCTACAGAGCTCCCACTCACTTTCTTGTAGATACAAGCTTCTCCATAAGTTTGTATAAAACCAAAACTTTTGATTACCTTATCAAAACGTTGATTCCAACTTCGGGATGCTTGCTTCAACCCATAGATGGACCGTTGAAGTTTGCATACGTTGTTAGCATATTTAGGATCGACAAAACCTTTGGGTTGCATCATATAGAACTCTTCATCAATGTCTCCATTGAGGAACGCTGTTTTGACATCCATCTGCCATATCTCATAATCATAATATACAGCGATTGCTAACATAATCCTCACAGACTTTAGCTTCGCTACAGGTGAGAAAGTCTCATCGTAGTCAACTCCTTGAATTTGTCGAAACCCTTTTGCGACAAGTCGAGCTTTATAGACAGTAACATTACCATCAGCATCTGTTTTCTTCTTGAAAATCCATTTGTTCTCGACAGCCTTCCGGCCATCCGGTAAGTCCACCAAAGTCCATACTTGGTTTTCGTACATGGATGCAATCTCGGATTTCATGGCTTCTTGCCATTTATTGGAATCTGGGCTCATCATTGCTTCCTCATATGTCGCAGGGTCATCGGTGTTGTCCACCAACATGACACTCATAACGGGATCATACCAATCAGGAGTGGTACGAGTTCTCGTTGACCTGCGAGGCTCTGTAGCAACTACAACCGAAGTTTCATGATCATCATCATTAGCTTCCTCTCTTATTGGTGCAAGCACCACAGGAACTTCTTCCGGTGTTGCGCTACTCGCAATTTCGAGAGAAGGTTCGACAACCTCGTTGAGTTCTACTTTCCTTCCAGTCACTTCTTTCGAGAGAACTTCCTTCTCTAGAAAGGATCCATTTTTAGCAACGAAGATTTTGCCTTCGGATCTATGAGAGAAGGTATACCCAATAGTTTCCTTCGGGTATCCTATGAAGACGCATTTTTCCTCTTTGGGTTCAAGCTTGTCCGGCTGTAACTTATTTACATAGGCTTCACAACCCCAAACTTGAAGGAACGACAATTTAGGTTTCTTCCCAAACCATAATTCATACGGTGTCGTTTCAACGGATTTAGATGATGCCCTATTTAAAGTGAATGCGGTTGTTTCTAATGCATAACCCCAAAATGATAGCGGTAAATCTGTAAGTGACATCATAGAACGAACCATATCTAAGAGAGTTCGATTACGAAGTTCGGACACACCATTACGCTGTGGTGTTCCCGGCGGTGTCAATTGTGAAATTATTTCGCATTTCTTCAAATGCTCGCCAAACTCGTAACTTAGATATTCACCTCCATGATCAGAACGTAGAAATTTAATCTTCTTGTTACGTTGATTCTCTACCTCACTTTGAAATTCCTTAAACTTCTCGAAAGTTTCGGACTTATGTTTCATGAAATAGATATACCCATATCTACTCAAGTCATCCGTGAAGGTAAGAACATAACGATAACCACCGCGCGATGCTACACTCATTGGACCACACACATCGGTATGTATGATTTCCAATAAGTCCGTAGCTCGGTCCATCATACCAGAAAATGGAGTCTTAGTCATTTTACCCATCAGACATGCTTCACATCTTTCAAGTGATTCGAAATCAAATGATACAAGAAGTCCATCGGAATGGAGTTTCTTCATGCGCTTCACTCCAATGTGACCAAGACGACAGTGCCACATATAGGTCGAGTTATCGCTCGATTTCAAACGTTTAGCCTCAATGTTATTAATATGTGTATTTCCACTATCGAGATTCAATAAGAATAGACCATCTATCAAAGGTGCATGTGCATAAAACATATTACTCATATAAATCGAACAACCATTATTCTCGGACTTAAACAAGTAACCGTCTCGCAATAAACAAGATCCCGATATAATGTTCATGCTTAACGCATGCACCAAATAACAATTATTTAAGTATAAAACTAATCCCGATGGTAGATGAAGAGGTAGTGTGCCGACCGCGATCACATCAACCTTTGATCCGTTTCCCACGCGCATCGTCACCTCGTTCTTCGCTAGCTTCCGTTTATTCTACAACACCTGTTTCGAGTTACAAATATGAGCAACCGAACCAGTATCAAATACCCAGGCACTACTACGAGTACTAGTGAGATACACATCAATAACATGTATATCGGATATACCTTTCTTCTTGATGTTGCCGTTCTTCGAATCCGCCAAGTACTTTGGGCAATTCTGCTTCCAGTGACCTTCTCCCTTGCAGTAAAAGCACTCAGTATCAGGCTTAGGTCCAGCCTTGGTCTTCTTCGTCGGCGCGGTAACTTTCTTACCACCCTTCTTGAAGTGTCCCTTTTGCTTAGACTTGCCTTTCTTGAATTTGGTGGTCTTATTGACCATCAACACTTGGTGCTCTTTCTTGATCTCCACTTCTGCAGATTTCAACATGGCGAAGAGTTCTGGCAACTGCGTGTTCATGTTTTGCGTATTATAGTTCATCACAAAGTTCTTGTAACTTGGTGGTAGTGATTGGAGGACACAATAAATCCCCAAAGCATTAGGAATCACTATACCCAAGCTTTGAAGTTTGTTTGCGTGCCCAGACATCTTAAGCACATGCTCACTGACGGAGCTGCCCTCTTCCATCTTGCAGTTAAAGAACTTTTCAGAAGCCTCATAGCTCTCAATTGCCGCGTGAGTCTCAAAGATCAATTTGAGATCACGGACAATATCATGTGGGTCTGAATTCTCAAACCTTTTCTGAAGCTCCGATTCTAAACCATACAAGATAGCACACTGAACTGTGGAGTACCGAGTCTTCGGAGTGAGGTAAACATTCTTTACTTCATCGGTAGCAGTAGCTGCAGGTGGGTCACCCAGCGGTGCATCCAGCACATAGGTCAAATTACCAGCTGTGAGGACAATCCTCAAATTGCGGAACCAATCCGCGAAGTTGCTTCCATTGTTTTTCAACTTTTCTTTCTCTAGGAATGCACTAAAATTGATGGTAGGGGCCGCCATTGATCTACAACATATTTGCAATAGTTTAGACTAAGTTTATGACAAATTGAGTTCTAATTAATAGTTAAATTAATCTAGGTGAACTCCCACTCAAAACAATATCCCTCACATTGTTTTAGTGATCACACGAACCAAAACCACCACATCAATACCGATCATCACGAGAGTTGATGTAGTTTCAATGGCGAACAATCGACATGTTCATCATATCTACTATATGATTCATGCTTTACCTTTCGGTGATCCGTGTTCCGAGACCATGTTTGTACATGCTAGGCTCGTCAAGATCAAACCTTAGCTTCCGCATGAGCAAATCTGGCTTGCTCATGTTGTATACACTTGCGGAATCTAACACACCCGATCATCACGTGGTGCTTCAAAACAACAAGCTTTAGCAACGATGCTTACTAAGGATGAACACTTTAGAACTTGAAATTCATGTGCATGAGGGATCATCTTATAATGCTACCGTTGTTAACTAAGCAATACAAGATGCATAAAGGATTAACATCACATGCAATTCATAATATGTGATATGATATGGCCTTTCTTCTTTGTGCTTCCGATCTCCATCTTCAAGCACGAACATGATCTCCATCATCACCGGCATTGCATCAAGGTCAATGACGCTACTCCATGGTTGTCGTCCACCAGCTTCAACTATTACAACTACTTTGAATAGACACGCGGGTCTTAACAGAAATTAAAGACAACCATATGGCTCCTGCTGGTTGCCAACTTACAATAAGGAACATTGCATACATCAAATATAATCACAATCATGGCCATATCACATCACAGCACACCCCTGCAAAACAAAGTTAGACGCCTCTACTTTCTTTGCATGTTTTACGTGGTTTCGGGCTTTCAATAAGTGTCGTTC